>CM027828.1:41645079-42880774 GCA_016097485.1 Eucalyptus sideroxylon x Eucalyptus melliodora | reverse complement strand
GATGATAAAATGTTCGGTGATTTCAACCTAGAATGGGTGTTCTTTGCGAAGGTGAAGGGAAAGAAGGATGGAGTTATTTAAATCGAAGGAACATGAGAATTTGTTCTTCGGGCGCTGAAACGAGGGTGATAAATCCTAGGAGTGTCGATTTCGATTTCTTGGATCTTGTTAATGTGAACTTAAGGGAGAAGTTCGATGCAGCTTCCCATTGGAACCTTTTTGCACCGATACCACGGACGGTTATGCACAAGCCCCATTTGCGTATTTCTATTCGAATCTCAACTTTATAGATGTGAATAGAATATCATTCAAGTGTTCGAGATCGGATTATGTGGTAGACGTGGACTTGTTGGCGGACATAATGGGTTGAACGACGCTATCAACCAATCAAAGTCTCGGTTGCTCGTGCCTCATTGGAACTTGTCAAAGATAGAGATGTAGAGGGAAGAATCATCTATTCAAGGATGCTTGCCATCAATATTGTCTTTTGCACAAAATTGTGATCAATTGCATCGTGCCCAAGTCTACATCAAAGACTGATGTGTCTAATTCGGAAGCAAAATTGATGTATGCAATCAACTCAAGGATGAAGTTCTCTTTCCTCACACTATTCTCTTTCATATGTATGGAAGAGCAATGTCAAAGGACAAGGGACAATTGCCTTACCCAGTGTCCGGTGACCAAGATTTTCGAGACACATGAATATTGAACCGCCACACACACTTTGTGTTCGACCATGCGATAAGATGGTGGTAGGTTTAAAGATGTTGACGAAGATGCGTCTGAAAAGAACTTTCAAGGCAATTGAGAAATTCAGAGTGAAGACTCCGCCCGTTTGCTTCAAAGAGAAAGGGAAGGAGGCCATTGGTGCCCCATCCAAAAAGAAGAGAACTCTCATCTTGGAGGATGAAGATGAGGAGGAAGATCTCACAATCACTGCCTTGATAAGGACCCGGACGTTCTGTTCCCCAATCAACGTAACATCGGAAAAAACAGAGAGAGAAGAGAAGCAAGATAAGAACAGAGAAGAAGAAGAGCAAACAGAGAAGGAGAAAGGCTGAAGAAGAAGGAGAAAATGAGTAAGAAAAGTCTACAGCTGAATGTCGAGAGAAGGGAAATCAAGATACATAAGAGCATAATCATCACTCTTCCCCTTTTGATGTCCTAGAGACAGGGGAGTTGGCGAGCAAGAAAGGTCCACACCTCATGCCGCCAATAGTGAAGGTCTAAGACAATCTCTAACGAGACCCGGAAGAATTTCAGGCTTCTCAATTGCCGAAGAAGGACACAATACGTCAACACCTAGTCCGCAAGACTATACGAAGCGCCATCGTCTGCATTCACTCCATCCGAGAAAGCAAATGCAAGTACACGAGACGGACAATTACCGTTGCAGATTTTCGTCGTATTATGGATGTTCTTCTCCCGGAAATGCATGGCCAAATCTATGCTGATCAGTGAAGATTCAAGCCATAAAAATGCTGGACAAGCATCTTCGGTTACCACGAGGACAAAATGAGAGACCTCGCTCTATAACTTCAAGCCAATGCCAAAGGAGAGGAGGTAGCTCAACTAAGGGAAGACTTGAAGGGGCTAGAAGGCATAGTCTAGTCTATGGGAGATTTCCAAATCGTGGGCATTCCCAAGCGACGACTCCTTTCTCACCTTTTTTTTTAATGATGACAAAAGGGGAGAGAAGCAATTTGAACCAACCAACCAACTTTCTTTGACTTTAAATTTATTTTTGTGGTTGAATATGTTTGTTTTTGAGTATAACTTGAGTGAACTTGAGTGTGAACTTGAATTTGACTGAATTGGCTGTGGATTTTTTATGCTTGACTGTTTGCATTTATATCAAGTGTTGTTATATGGTATTACTCATGAAAGACTAACCAAATTTTCTATGGATGCAGAGTCTAGTTGTTTTGTTAATCTTTATGAGATAGCCATATTGCTTGAGAAATGTTTTTGCAGGTCAAAGTGGTTCAAATCCACAGGAAAGTTTTGTCACCATCAAAAAGGGGGAGATTGTTGGAGAAATCTTTTCTAGAATATTTTGAAAACCGACAAAACGTTTCTATCAGTCTAGTCGGATATTTGCGTATCGTCTAGTTTAAGATTCAAGACTCAAGAAGACTCATTGACATTTTCCCAATCTCCGGGTTGAATATTCAAGACTCAAGACTCAAGACTATTCTCATTGACCGCAGTCTTTCTGATCCAGGTGATGAAGGAAATCCGAGCCGATCCAAATGAGTGGAAATAGTATATGGTTGAAGATTTAATCCTATCCTTTGGAGAAGATCTTTTGGTTGGATAAATATAACGGATTCTTTTTGTTCGTATCTAGATCAATTGAAGATCCGATGGTCGACGAAATATTCTTAGAATGTTCTATTCTTGGAAACCAAAATCCTAATTGTATGGGCGAATAGGATTGATGGGCTATCGTCAGGTTCCTTTTATAGCTCGAATGATTTTCTTGATTGATTCCGTCCAACGGGTAGATTGGAGGAATTCCTTTGGAAAGTGCCAACGGGTATGATGGCATAAAGGAGTATAAAAAGGAAGACGTTCTAGTTGTTTGAGTACGTGATCGATAGAGAAATTCCGTAGTCGAAGCACCTTGATTATTAGTCGATACGATCTGAGCGAAATTGTATACACAAAGAGTGTCTATACTCGGTGATACCTTGAGCGAGTGTGGTAGATCATCTACACCTAGAAATCAAGGAAGATCAACACTGTAACATCTCTTTGTCCATAGTGGAATCCAACCAATTGGCTGTCGCGTGCGAGTGGACGTAGGCTTGAATCAAGCGAACCACTATAAACCGCGTGTTCAATTCTCTCTTTCCTTTACTCGGTCTTACGTTGATTATCATTTGTTGCAAATCCTTCAACTATCTAAGTATTGCGCGATTATCAAGAAAAATCTTTTATATACCTATTCACCCCCTCTAGGTACTTGTACTAGCTATATCAAGGTTGACTATCTAGACATATTTTCTCCTGTTGCCAAACTTACTTCTGTTCGGATTTTGATTTCTCTTGCCGCAACATATAACTAGCCTTTATTTCAGCTTGATATTAAGAATGCTTTCTTGCATGGCATTCTTGCATGGCACTCTTCATGAAGAAGTTTATATGGAGCAACCTTTGAGGTTTGGTGTTCAGGGGGAGTCTGGACTAGTTTGCAAATTAAAAGTCTTTATATAGTTTGAAACAATCTCCACGGGCATGGTTTGGAAGATTTTATGAGGTTGTACTTGTCTTTTGGGCTATCAAGATGTGGAAATGTTCAGTCTTTCTTTTATGAACAATCAAGGGGAGGCAAACTATTCTTGATTGTGTATGTTGATGATATTATCATCACGGGAGATGACTTGGTTGGTATAGCTGAGCTAAAAACCTATCTTCAGCAACGGTTTCAAACTAAGGACTTAGGAAAATTGAAATATTTCCTAGGAATTGAAGTGGCGCAATCACAGAAAGGTATTGTTTTGTCACAACGAAAATATTTCTTGAATTTGCTCACTGAGACAAATATGTTGGAATCAAAGCCTCTTGATTCACCCATGGAATAATGGGTTAAACCGGTTGCTGATGGAGGAGAAATTTTAATAATCCCGAGAGATATAGAAGATTGGTAGGTAAATCAATGTCTCACGGTTACTCGACTAGACATTGCTTTTCCCGATTCTTTGTGGTAAGCCAGTTTTTGTCTTCCCCTCATACATCTCCCTTTGGATGCGGTTATTCGAATATTGAGGTATTTGAAGAAAACTTCGAGAAAAGGAATTGTCTACCAAAACCATGGTCATATCAATGTTGAAGGATTTTCGATGCTTGATTGGGCTGGGTCTCTAGATGATAGAAGATCAACTACTAGGTATTGTACCTTGGTTGGAGGAAATCTAGTATCATGGAAAAGTAAGAAACAAAGTGTTGTTGCCCGCTCCAGTGCCGAGTCAGAATATAGAGCCATGGCACAAGTGACATGTGAATTAGTGTGGATTCGACGGTTATTGACGAGTTAGGCTTTAAAGATTTAGTACCCATGACTCTATGGTACGATAATAAAATCTGCGGTGCATATAACTTCCAACCCCGTGTTTCATGAGAGAACAAAACACATTGAGGTTGATTGTCATTTTATCCGAGAGAAGTTGCAGAGTGAAGTAATTCTTCCTAGTCATATTCGAACCAGCGAACAACTTGCAGACATCTTCACTAAATCCTCGGGTAATTGGAGGATAGAACATATTTATAACAAGCTGGGTATGATTAATATTTATGCTCCAGCTTGAGAGGGAGTGTTAGAAGTAAGAAGGGTAAATGATCTTTACCACTTTTAGGGTTTATTTTGATGTGTGTGTGTCTATATATATAAAACTTTATTGAATACTAAAAAATTAATTTTCTCTCTCACGAGGTGGAAGGAGAAAAACTTGTCGAGCCTAGCAGCAAGGAAATTTGGGATGTGCAAAAGTTGTACAAATTAGGAAGGAAGCATTGGTGCTTGAATAGGCGACCCATTTCTTAGTTTGTTACTTCTCTTCAGCATTTTGGGTGAAAAGTCGATCGAAGTTATCGATACAGATGTGCCCAAGTTATTGTACAGTGTACTGAATTACCTGTTTCTTTCAACTTGATGGGAAGAAATGAAGAGATTTGCTACCAGGTTCATCACCTGTTCACCCGGATAAAATGACTGGAAGGAAAAAGTGAAAGCACTTGTGCCCTCACACGATGGCTTAAACTAGTAGGGATGATCAGGTATGTTGATATACTGATACTCTAGGCTCTCTATTGGATTCCCATTCCTCACCACTGAATATTAGATTAGTCATGTTTTAATTGAACTTAAATCTTACGGGGGTTGCGCGATCCCTGGCCAAATCTTGCCGTGGCGATCCGTCGCCTCTATCCCAGTTTACGCTCACCTTCTCCCACTTCGCTTTTTTTTTTTTTTCACATTTCATTAGATCTACAGCTAGTGTAAAAAAAGCTTTTATATATTCATCATTAAATGGATGATATGTGGATGCTTTACATTAAGCAAATATTTCTGAATATATATGTCACTTATCCAACGGTGAATGTGTAAAAGTATTTTATATTGGTGGTGAGCATTATAGTAACTTTTTTTCAAAATTTCCCTATTTCCTGAATTCTTTATTATTTTTTTAAATTTTTTTTCAAAAACCGTTTAGGATGCCAGGCAACTTAGGGCGCATTTGATAACCTTTTTTTTTTTTGGAATAATTTTTGCTCAAAAATGATTTTATTTATTTATTCTATTCCTGGGAACAAGTTCTGAGTTTTTCAAGACGCTCAATAACTACTCAAATTTTTTTTCTTGGAATAGAAATACATTTGGTAGAATTCTTATATATATATTTTTGTTTCTTTTAATTTTTAATATATTCTTCTTTTTTTCTCTTTTTTTTTCTTTTTCTCTTCTTCTTCCTCCTTCTTTGTGGTCAGTTGTTGGCCACGGCGGTAACTATCGACTAGCTTGGCTAGGTTTGAATCTACACAAGCCTCGCTTGTGTAGATTCATCAGCATCTTTCTCAATCACTTCTTTCCACAAGTTGTTGTTGCCTTTGGATTGATCCTTTTTCAATGACATCCTACTCCAGAGGATCTCTGGATCGGAGAAATGTATTCATTTTGTTCTTCCACATATTGTACTCATTTCCATCGAAATAAGGAGGTTTGGTGTTGCTTTGTCCTTCAACCAATCCTAGAGCTAGAATACTAGACACAAAAAATCTTGTACTAGTATACACACTTAGAGGGGGTGAATAAGTGTGAAATATAGATTTTGCGAAATGCAATAAAAATACTTTTACTTTTAAATTAAGTCTGATGAACAACAAACTTTGAAGAAGAATTTAGACTTTATAAACTATTTCAAAACATAGAAAAATATCATAACAGACAAAATAAAGGAGTTTAGGGAAGAGAAAATGAGCATGAGATTTATAGTGGTTCGGCTTAGATTAAGCCTACGTCCACTCTCCATGCTAACAATCTTTTAGCTGGTTTTCACTATGAATTGAAAAAGAGTGTTACAACCTTATGATCTTGACTTTTCAGTGAAGAGTTCTATTGCTCTCACAAAGTCTCTCTAGAGTTTCTCTTTTCAAATACAAATTTGAGCACTTGTTAGAGGAAGAATAAGTAATTTGGAAGCTTCAAACTTTGGAATTTTTCTTTCACACACACTCTTGAATGACTTGAAAAACCTCCTTAAATTCTTCCAATCATCTCATTGGACATAATCAATCAATGAGATCTCGAGCCGTTTGAAGATTGTGATGAAAGCCCGATAATCTTGGTTGCCCATACAATTAGAATCTAGGTTTCCATAAGTAGATTCTTTTCAAATTAACTTGCCTTCCAAAAAGATATTACCGTTCTTGATTGATTTTGATAATAATATCCAAAGAAGGTAAGTAAGATTTCCATCCAGAAAGCCATAAATATCATGTTCGAACTGAAGCCTTGAAGGAAGAAAAATAATCTTGAGTCTAATTATATCTTCGTTCTTCACTTGTGTTCAGTCTGGGTCTTCGTTAGAGTGGGGTAGACTTCTGATGTAAGATAGACTTTGAAAGAGTTACATAGAAGTTTCGTATTCCTCAGAATGAAAAAGAGAATAGAACCAGAGAAGTTTTGTCAGCTTCAAGAGCCTATTTGGTTTAGCATTGGAAATGCTCCTTTGGACTCTAAAGTCCATTGGCCAAATGCAAACGCGTTTGGTTCGTATTTTTGCGCAACTTTGGCAAGATGCAATTGTATCTCTAAAGGAGTTTAAAGGCCTTTAGCCCAATGGAGCTCTTGAGGTGTATTGGCAAGTTGCATCTTGGGAATGCAAGTAGCTCGGTTATTGTTCATCTTCTCCGACCTCTCCAAGCTGCTGATCGGAGGCCAACAACCATCGACGAAGGGATGGCGCGCGCCGGCGACTGCCGCCTGAGGGTCGCCCGACCTTGGCGACAGTCACCTGGGGTCGCCGAACCTTAGGCGACACCTGGGTCGTGCGCGGCCGTCGCCTGGTTGCCTAGGTCGCGCATGGCCGTCGCCTAGTCGCCTGGGTCGCGCGACCCCAGGCGACGGCTACCTAAGGTCGCGCGACCCAAGCGACCAGATCTGGCCATTCGGCCACCAGCGCGACCCCAGGGACCGTTGCCTGAGGTCGCGTGACCCTAGGCGACGGTCACTGAGGTCACGCGACCCCGCGGCCGGATCCGGCCATCCGAGTACTAGATCCGACGGTCCGGTGGCCGGATTTCAAAAAAGAAAAATAGATTTTTTTAAAATTTTTTTAATTTATAAAAATAATTTACAAATGCAAATTTTACCAAAGCGGTATTTTGGCCAAAGTTGTATCTCAATACAAATTTTACCAAACGATATTTGCATTTCGAAAAACCTCACTTCACCGAAGGTATTTGCATTTTGGCAAATGCATTCTCCAAAAGAACCAAAACGGGCCCAAAATCTAATAAGAGTTTTCTCTAACACAAACCAAACCCCATCTTGTCACATCACATAATTAAAATGGAATTTGCTTTGGTCTGGATTGCTACTTTTTACGTATTATGCTAATGCAAATTTGACTTTTGGCTCTTTCCTAGAGACTCCGTATAATGGTCGTAAAGTAGATTTGTGCGTCATGTACATACATGCTCATTATTTGCTTGCGCATCGCGGTAGAGATAATGAGGGCTAATATTATGAAAAATCTCATATTGATACGTCTGTAATAAAGTTAATTTAAATTAATATTTTAACCATAAAAATTCTCAAATTAGTATACCTGTGATAAATTTATAATCTCTTATTTTCCGTTAACTTTTACCATCAAATTATTGAATTGGATAACACGTGCTAATTGATGGGTGTATCAATTTGGTGTTTTGCTTTCTTTTTATCATAAGTGTACCAATTTGTGATTTTTTTTTTAATATTAATCAAATTTAATGGAAACTAACGGATGTTAAGTTTGTTACAAATGTATCGGTTTGGTGTTTTTTATAGTTAAAAAATTAATTTATGGTAAATTTATCTCAGGGATATCGGTTTGGGGTTTCTCATTGTATTAACCTGATAATTACCAAATTAGTCATCAACCAAATGATAATTCTTAAACTTTCCAATTTCGTCATCATAGATCTAAACCTCTACGCAAATATTCCAAGATGGTTCTCCTCACCAATCGCTGTAGGAAATTAATGAAGTAGCATCCAATTATTCTTTGAGTTTTACGTGGCATACTAACACAAGCAAATTAATGAATCTCCTACATGAATCGCCGCCTTAGATATTTCCGGCTGAAATTGGCTAGAATGGATTTCATTGGAATTTCACACCAAAATTTAAGACCACATAAGTAAAATTGAAAGTTTATAATTGAATTAGTATTCTGTACAATAAATTTATGATCTAATTGGAATTTTCATACTTTATGCTAGGAGGAAATTAGTATGAGATTTTGCTTGCTTACCATGTTACTCTCGCTGTCTGTCAATATCTAAAGCAGTACAAGTAAGTTTGGCTGAACTTAATTTGGTTGTCCATATCGAAATCCACAAGTATGACTAAATGTCTCCCGGTGCATCCTTGCAATTTATCCTATTCTTTATTTCAATGACAATTCACCGACTTCAATGATTTTCACGGGAAAAATAAAAGAAAAATCAGAGGTTTTGACCGATGACTTCCTTATAAATTTGAAAAATCAAGAATTCGCATTAGAATAATTAAGAGTAAAAGAAAAAATAAAAAATAAAAAAGATATATGCACGGTGTACGTACTGTTCCCATATTCTTACCCGGGAGACTTTTCAAGTGAAGTCACATGTTTTAGGTGGCATGTCAGAAGCTTACTTTGTCCGATGGAGGACATCGTATACGCCAAAAATAAAGTTGACATTTATCTATATATTTCAAAAGGAAAATGAAAATTATTGCGTAGTAAAGTGTAGTTGTTGTGGGTAATCATTTGTCGGTAAGTTAAAGTGAATCTATTTGTCATTAAAATTATTTCTTCATCGTTAATTTTACTTATTCACGATAAATAATGAAATATTTAGTAAGTAAATTCCAGTAATAAAAAACCGTCAGTAGTGGACTTAATTTGTTCATGGGTGAGTTTTATTTGCTCTTCGTAAACATTTTCATTCAGATAGATATTGCTTTCATATTCCTTAATAAACAATTGTATTTATCAATATATTTTTATAAAAAAAATTGTAAAAAAATGAAGAGAAGGAGAAGAGACTAGGAAGTGACACAACCATCGACTATTTTGGGGGGCGAGGGGGGTTCATTTTAAATAAAAGTCAAAATGCACGTGCTACAAAATTTTGATAGAAAAACAGAGCAAAAAATAAAATATTGAGGTGCATTTGCCTTAGTAAGCAATAATTATTTTTTCTTTATTTTCATGTCATTTGTTCAATTTTCAAAATGTCGTAAAAAAATTAAATGTGAGTTCACGTGTCCATATTTGTATATGAGAAGAACATAAAGGTAACAAATTGTGCAAATCAATAAAAAAAAAAAAAAAAAAGAAGAAGCAAAAACTAAAAAGTTAAAAGTTGAGAGGATTCAGTCATTTTCGCTCATCTAATTTCTTTACCATATCTAGACGTAAATGAATAGTTAAAAAAACTTGCAAGACACTAGCGGAGACTCTAAAGAACTCTTTCAAAATTAAGATGCCTTCACTAGCGTGTCCATTGAAGTGATTTATCTCTTTCGACGAGCAATTACATCTACCAAAATTATCGGTGCTGGATTTATCGTTAGCAAGATCATAGAGGATTGGAAATGATAGTGTTCATTCATGGTAAGATTGAGAAAAAAAGACATCCTCCCTGCAATTTTAAATTTTAGGTTTTTATTGTTGTGTAGTTGATCAATTCATTCTTTGACTTTTCTTTGACTTTTTTGTGATGTGTGAATTATTCATTATTTGGTTTGATTGATTCATTTCTATGAGTATCACATCAATGAGAGGAGCTATCATTAGAAAATCTTATGCTTTACCAAGAAGCACAAACCATTATTTCGTTCATTAGATTCATCAGGACGATCGGATTCAACGTCACTATCTTTGAAAATATTTCAACCACGCATTTTTTTTCTTCTAATTGTTCATCTTCCAGAGAAAAGACAAGACTCAATGCCACCTTTTTCAAAAGAGATGCCCGTCTTCACTTTGACAGCGTGGCTCACGTTTTAAAAAGAGTATAACATCAGATTGACCGCAACAGTTCTTCCACCGCTTGGAATTTAACCTCATGATTAAGGTCACTTTGACCTCGCGTCCACGCAAGGAAAATCCAGTTACGCCAGCGAGGGCGACAGCAGGAGAGAAACGTCCACATCCTTTCCTCCGTCAGCCCATTGGTTCTGCCCTTCTCGGAAGATTCAATTCTTTTCAAACAGGACAGAATCAGTCGAAAATGTGTCACTGGCTGGCAGTTCCTTGACTGCGGAACAACCTGTGTGCCGCTCGGTGAATGTGCCGCCTCACGAATGAAATACACCAAGTCAGCCCTCGTTCTATAATTATTCCAGAAAACAATACAGCAAATAACTTCTTTATAAGAGGTCGTACTACGCTCAGCTTAATTTGGGCGTCTAGTCCATCGAGCGACTTAGCAGATTTTTTTAGCTTTCTGCTTGCCCTAATCTCATCAAGAGAGCAACATCAGCTCCTAACTAATTTGTACATGAGAGACCAATGCTGTCTTCAGAACTCCTAAGTAATTAATTATTATAATCTAGAACTCTTAGCATCAACCGTTACGATACTACTCACAGACCAATTGTATTCATCCCCTTTGCATCCTCACTCTTCACTTAATAAGGCCAAGCACCACTTACAAATGTCACGAGTATGAGATAATTCACGAATTGTGACATTCTTCCCCACTCAATTTTGCAACACCCTAGTTGTGGTCTGCTTTGTTGTTTTCTTGCGTCCCTTAACCATTGATGTGCCAATTTTGGGACCACATATCGAATGGTCACGCTCGGCCAATAAAACAAATTTTGCTCCATTTGTGGTTTGGGCCCCTTTTTGATCACCCATGATTTCCTTGGTAAGTGGGGCATTTTTTGTCAAATGCATCTTTTGGTAGTACCATTTTTTTCCACTAAGCATCTTGACCCCAGAGGTTTTTTCCTTGTTGAAAACGTGGAGTAGACTTCTTCTTTAGATTCCTCGATTATCCCCATTCAGCAAAAGTCACAAGTATGAGATAATTCACGAACTGTGACATTCTTCCCCACTCAATTTTGCAACACCCTAGTTGTAGTCTGCTTTGTTGTTTTTTTGCATCCCTTAACCATTGATGTGCCAATTTTGGGATCATACATTGAGAGGCGCGCATGATAAAATTTCATTCTCAATTTCTTCGTTTCTGTTCCCGGAACAGGTTTTGGAAAGAAATCCGTTTGGTAACGAATTTGATTTCTCTATTTCTCAAACAGATTTCTATTCCGTAAATAGAGAAATCGAAGAAATCGCTGAAATTTTTAGCTTCTCGAGTTTTGAAATAGAAATAGAAATAGAAAATTTTTTTCTCAACTTTTCAATTTAGTCCAAAATATTTTAGATCAATAATATTGAAATAGAAATAGAAATAGTTAATTTAGTCCAAAATATTTTAATGATTTTTAATATAATCATTCTAATCAATATTGATTGAAAATCTTAACCATTGGGCTAGATGGTGAGAATTGAATGAACAAGGCTTCATTTGTTGCACGTAAGAGGTTTTATGCATAGTAATAGTCAATTGGTCATATTCATATCTAATGAGTCTTTCTTCACCTACTCTTCCGTGTATGCCACCCAAGCGACTCTATTTGGCTAACTATTTTTTTAATCATAAACTTCATATTAAGGCGGTAAAAATGGGTCAAATCATTAGGGTTTCATCCGATTTTTCTTTTATAAGGAAAATAGATCTAATAAGAAATATGTTGTTCTTGTAAGAGTGTTGATGAAAATATAGATTTTGATAATAAATTTTTAAATAATCCTAGTGTTGATAATTTTGAAAAAAATTGGTGACGATTTTTGAACACGGTGAGGATATTTTTAACAAAATTTGGAAAGAAATTGGAATTAGACTTGAAGTTAGGATTTTTTAGGAGATTAGACTATTATAATCATGGCTATCATTAGACTTATTTGATTAATGTGAAATCAATTTCGGCAAAAACACAACGACATATTCACTACAATTGAATTTCAATTTTTTTGCCACGTTGTTTATTTTTCGAAAGAAAATATTACGTAATAGGAAACGTAAGCACATGTAATATAAATTCCATGAAATTGTATTTTCAACTTTTCTAATGTATTAGTATTATTTCGATTATTTTTTGTATTTGAGGATTTTCTATATTATTTTAGTATTATTTCGGCTATTATTTTATATTTGAGAATTTCCTATGTTGTTATCTAATCAATTTCATTCCTAGAAATAGAAATTTTTTTCTCGTTATCAAACGGATTTGTTTTGAAATAGAAATTTTGAGTCGTTATCAAACGGGTTTCTTTGCTCGAAACTTATCCGGGGAATAGAAATTGAGAAATTGATTTACCGGCCGAAATCAATTTCGTTTCGAAATTTTACCATACGCGCGCCTTGAATGGTCACGCTCAACCAACAAAACGGGTTTTGCTCTGTTGGTGGTTTGGACCCCATATTGATCTGTTGTGATTTTCTTAGTAAGTGTGGCATTTTTTTGTCAAATGCATCTTTTGGTGATACCATTTTTTCCACTAAGCATCTTGACCCTAGCAAATCAAATAAAGGTTTTTTCCTTGTTGAAAACGTGGGGTAGACTTCTTCTTTAGATTCCCCGATTATCCCCATTTAGCAAGGAACCAAATCTTTTCCCACTCCCCCATCACCACCCTAAAAGCTGGTTGAGAGCCGCGCTTTGTTTGAGCATCTTTTGCCCTGGCGATTCACTCTCTGCCATTTTTGGATCGGGTGGATTATAGATTTTCTCCAACTCAACTCACATACTAGAGGAATCTTGCTCTGATATCAATTTGTCATGGGTTGATAGTTCCTTGGCTATGGAACAACCCGTGTCATGCCTAGTGAGCGGAATTTACAAAGCCAACATTCGTTCTATAGTTGTTCTAGAGAACAATACAGCTAATAACCTCTTTATATAAGTTCATAATCACGTCCAGCTTAGCTTGGGCATCTAGTCTATTGAGCGATTCAACACATCTCTTTAGGCTCAATAATTGACTTTGGAGGTGTAACTCTTAACCAATATGTGCACGAGAGGCCAACCTCACTTTCAAAGCTTCAAGAATCAACCGTCCTGGTATACCTTCAACATCTGTTCACTTGATAATTCCAAACACCACTCGTCACAAGTACGGGAGAATTCACGGAGCGTGATACGCGTATTGAATTATAAAAACCGAAATGTAAATAAAGATAGTCCCATTCCCTCCTCATTGGCCGCCAACTTTTCTAACTGTTTCCGAGTGCCAGCATTTCCATCCCTCTTCTTTCTTTTTCCCATCTGGGAACTGGAGCTGGAGGTTTCGCTTGTTTTGTCGATTACTACGTGAAGTACGAAGCACAGCATTGCTGGTTTTTCTTTTTTTTTTTTCCATTTGCTCGAGCTCCAAGACGTCTCTCTTCCTCCCAGACGCAGAATAGGTCCGAGCACGGAAGTTTTCTTTGCTATTAGTTCCTGGGGAGGCCGAGGTTCTTGATCATGGGGGACAAGAACTCGTTCGTTTTCTTGATTTTCATGGGGTTGAGCTGCTTCAGGTTGGTGTGGCTGGCCGAGTCAAGGCTGCCCCAAGCGGAAGGTACGAGTTAATCTTTTTTCGCGGTGAATGGTGTAAGTACGTGGTTGGATGCTGATAAATTGTGGGGAAGTTGCAAGCTTTTGCTCTCTTGAAGCCTGGGTTTCGGTTGGTTCACGTTCCTGAGAGTAGGTGGGGTTAGCTTGTTGCGCTCTGTTTCTCCGTTCTGTATATTATTTCTATTTAATGACAGTGCTGGAGCTGACCGGGAGATGGGGAAAATTAGAATAAGATTCATATGAGAATCTCTCTACCCAATGCTTGCGATTCCTTTATGGACTTTAATGGGAGTAATTTGGTATTCCGATTGGTAAGTAGAGATGGGAGTTTCAGTTTCTGTAGCCAGGAAGAAGGGAAGACAAGAGTTACATTCTATTTTATAATATTCGATCAGATAATGGGACTCTTATGTTAAAAAACTCCAATTTGGATAAGGCAATTTTAGTTTATCCTTTAGTGGATTTACCCGATGCCTATATTAGGTATATTATTGAATGCCACATGCTTTATGGATGAATAAATTCTCTTTTGGGCTCATGGAACTGGTACGAGCAATGGAAATTTGTTGGCTGACCTATTCAGAAACAGTTTTTGGGTGGCTTTTCTTGCTGGTCCGTATAGCAATCTTGAGTGTCCTTGAGAATGTTATGGCAACTCTAAAATAGATGTCCGCTGTGGTAAAGTGAATAACCCTTGTCGTTGCTGTTATCCTGGTCACCTCTTCTACACAATTGTTTACTTTGGACATGCTCCAACAGGACTCTCCAGTCTTGGTTTTTAGGCCTAGCTGAGGCTGATTCTATAGCCCTGGATAAAATTTTGTGTTGAACCCACCATAATGAGCAACATTGTGGCTATCTTGGTAAATTGACTTCGTAGAGCTGGAGCGAGATGGCCTTGGCAAATATATAGAAAAGCAGTTCTTTTGTTAGATGGTGTTGTAGAAAACACCACGCCTGCAGTTTTACTTGCCTTGCAAACACTGTATTATTAAAGTCGAGATCATACACCTCCATTTTTCTGATAATGATATGCACCTTTACCTCTTCCATCTGAAGCCACAATATTACAGAAGAGTAATAGGTTGTCTCCGTGGTTGAATCATCTGACAGAAGAGAGTGATACCGACCTTCTTCTCTAAATAGATACTTGACATTTACAGCAGGGGCTTTGGTCTGAACTTCTTGACTATAGTAACTCATTTTGTGTTTCTATTTTTTTTTCTCATGTTCTTTTTCATAATCACAAAAGTGAGAGAAAATGGATATAGTAAGTACATCCTTCATTACTAGTCATTTTCCTCTTATTGCTAATCATAACTTATACCTTTCACTTTCTCTAATGGTGCTTCTTTTCTATTCGTGTAATTTAGTTGATGCTCTCCGCAAGATCATGAGCGCAATGGAGTCGACATTCTGGGATTTTGATGGTGACAATTGTGAAATACGAAGGGTTGGGTTAGGACTGCAGCTGCCAGCAGAAGCTGAGAGTAGCATTGGTTGTGATTGCAACATTGGGAACGATACCTTCTGTCATGTCGTAAGGATGTATGAGTCCCTCATTGAATCACTGAAGCTTCTTTCGTTGATTACCATCTCAACGCTACTCCGCCATCCTGCATTGCTTCATACTTACTCCTGTTTTTTGCCCCAATCTTTGTCAATTTTAATGAAGTCATACATTATATCATTTACTTGTGTTTTCATAATATAATGGTTGTGTAATATAATTGATGCAGTTCATTGGTAAAATAAGATCACTTTTCCGCCCTTAGACAAACACATTTTAGTTTTTTGCTCATCAAAATGTCTCTTGCAATTACTCAAACTGTACTTGATATTGAGATGTTTCTGAAAGCAGCAACGTAAAGTTTTCAAGTGTCTTGACATTGTTGTTCTCGAAAGTGTGAAATCACCCTCATAAGTCCAATTAAGAGAAGATATAACTGCCGTTCAAAATTTGATAGCTTTCACCATTTCCCCCAGACATTTGCTTTAACAAACCACAAGACACAATGTCTTCCTATATGTATTTCCAGAAAAGAAAAAGAGTTGTTAAAGTGCAAAATATGGTGGCATCAGTAAAGAAGAGGGATATATAACTGTTTATCTTTGTGATTATCTATGATGTTTCCTGAAGATGTACATCAGTCTCTTCAATATATTTATGACCCAAGCAATCTTATCCGCAATTTTCAAGGCTGATTCATGGTGTTACACTATAACTTTCCAAATACGTGATGAAGCCGTCTCTTGCGCTTAACATCAATCTGCTTATTCTGTGCATCACAGAGTGCTGAAGTTTTATAGTCTACCCGGAATCCTCCCCCCTGAGCTTGCCAAGCTCCCTTACCTCGGAGAGATGTAAGGATAAGTTTCCACTTCCTTCATCTATTACACTATTTTGCTACTTTGTGTCCAATTATAATCTAAGGTAAATAGCAATTTTTTGTGAATAATATGCTGGTGAACTCTTGCATTGCAGTGATTTTTCTTACAACTACCTCAGTGGTGAAATTCCTGACGAGTTGGGTTCCATGCAGTTGACATCAATGTAACCAATAATCCTCGATTTCCCCACATCATATGTTTTCCTGTGATTGACTATTAACAGAAAAATGGTCGTGCAGCTCTCTTCTTGTGAATCGCTTATCAGGAGCAATACCGAAATCATTGACAAACATTACCTCTCTAACATATCTGTAAGTTTCGTGCTAAATATAATTATTCCTGTGGTGCATATCTATCCTGAGCAATTGCTGCATTTTGAAATCATCAGAGATGCAAGTTCCATGGGAGCTATCTTTTGCAGTTTGTTTTTTCCTTTCTCAACCAATTGATTGCCACTTCCTTTTATGTAGAAGTATATCTAGAACATTTATATAAACTTTCTTTCTCATGACTGTCGGAAAAACTCTACTTGTTTAATTTCAGAAAAATGGCTAAAATGCCTTCGGTTTCAGATGATTTAGTTGGAGTCTATTACAGAAGATTATATTTGGTTAATTCAATAAAAATTATAGAGTTTCTTAATCAGGAATCTTGAAGCCAATCAGTTCTCTGGTCCTGTTCCTCATGAGCTTGGGAGTTTAATCAACTTACAGACTTTGTAAGAATCCCTAATACTCCTAAGCTTAGGACAATTTTTCTTCCAGCTTTATACTTTTTTTACTTATTGTTGTGCCATGATATGGTCATAGGATTTTGTCCTCCAATCAGCTAACAGGAAATGTGCCAGCTACATTTGCTGCATTAGAAAATCTGACAGATTTGTAAGACAATGATGTGCTTATTTCCTTCATAACTGTTACGATTTGAATGCCTATAATGCTTTATATTTCATAATGCAGTCGAATAAATGACAACAATTTCAACGGGAAAATACCTAGTTTTATCCAAAACTGGAAGCAGCTGAATATACTGTAAGATCACGGTTTAAATACATCTGGTGTTGGTTAAGTTTGATGATAAACTTGTTTTTTCCGTTTATCTACATACTGAGTATTTCCATATACACTTCAACTCTTGAAGAGAAATGCATGCTAGTGGACTTGAAGGACCCATTCCATCACTGATTTCTGCTTTGAATAAAGTAGAGGAGCTGTGAGTAATGAGCTTTCTCACAATTAATTATTTATCATTTATAAGTTAGGATGCAAGTCATATATTTGTTTAATTCACAGTTAAATAACTGTGATTAAATACATTGGCAGGAGGATTAGTGACATTGATGGTCCTCTCCAGCTATTTCCTGCACTGGACAACATGACAGGCCTAGTGAAATTGTTAGTGTCAGTTCCTCAATACAGAGTTTGGATTCTCGTAGGATGTGCCATGCTTGGTGTTTGAGTTATTAAACTTTGCAGAATATTGTTACAGAATACTGAGAAGCTGCAACATAGCTGGGCAAATTCCTGCATACATGTGGAAATTGCCGAATCTAGAATTGTTGTAAGTAAATCTTGTTAAGTTTTGACTTGAGAAGTTTCAATAGTCTTCTTACAGCTGAAGCAAGGTAAGCAAGCTTACCTTATGTCTTCATGGTCCTAGGGATCTCAGTTTTAACAAATTGACTGGGCACCTTCCGGCTACAATCAATTTAAAGCACCTAAGATTCATGTAAGTTCATCATCTGCATGCTCATGAATTCATTTGTGCATGCGAGTCTTCTTGTATTGCCATCTTATGTGAGTGCAAAGCTAAAAAAAAAAAAAAGAATTACTGATAAAATCTGCTTGTGGCCTGTACCATGTGACACAATGCATCCAGATGACTTAATGCCTTTCTTAATTGAATGTCGTTTTGATGGTTTCTTTCTTTGCCTCTCGTATAAATTATGTCATGTGATTTTTGCTTAGATTTCTTACCGAAAATTTATTAACGGGAAGTGTTCCAGACTCAATCTTGAAGAAAGGAACCAGTATGTATGTTTCTTGTTCTTATTGAGTTGATTGCCCTCACCATCCTCTTGATTCTTACCATCTTGAAGTTAGTTTTCCCCATCCTGTGTGCAGTGATCTTTCATACAACAATTTCGCATGGCAAGGTCCTCACCAACCTGCTTGTCGAGAAAGCATGTGAGCTCACCAGTTCCTGTGCTATATTTCTCTTGAGATATCTTTTGTAAGATATTCATGGAAAATCTGATTTTGTAACTCTCCCATTTTCTTCAGGAACCTGAACTTGAATTTGTTTAGAAGCTCCTCAGCAGAAAATAACTCGTAAGATTCCTTTCATCATGCCCAATATAGGTCTTCATTCTTTATTTTATTTTTTGGTGGATTCAGGTAAAAAGCTTGAATGCTTCAGTTGAAAGCACAGTTTTGTTGCCAAAGTGATCATCTTTCACATGATGGCTCTTCATTCACGAACATTTTTTCACAGAAGTCTCAGATCTGTAATTATCCGAAGGGTTCAAATATATTGATTGCCAAATGGCCATATGACTGCATACCCAGTTTTTTTTTGTTCTCACTGAGTTTTCTTGTGAAATGAAAGGTCTGGGTATGGTCACTGGTTGGGCTAATTTGTTTATACATCTGTTGCAGAGGCAGAGGTGTTCCTTGCTTGGAGAACTTTCAATGTCCACATTGTAAGTGTTTGCTTGCTGAATCATTGCTCAGCATCCTTCAAAAGCTATGGAATTTTCAAAGTATGGTTAAACTGGTGCATTTTTTATATTCTTGTACATTTTGAGCATCCACTGTTTGGTCTTGTCCACTGCATCGTGCTGTAGTTACGTTTTCTGTTATTTTCTCTCTCTGTCGAGTTCAGAAGTTTTCTGAATCATATGAAATTTGTCTATCAGACTCGAGTTGTTTACAAGTTAATTGTGGTGGAAAAGATGCAACTATCGAGGAATCTAAGCAGAAGATCATCTATCAAGGAGATCAAGATGTAGAAGGCGGTGCTGCAAAATTCTATTTGAATTACGATAAGTTCTGGGGATTCAGTAGCACAGGGGACTTCTTGGATGATAATGATGCACAAAATCTGCGCTATAATGTGTATCTACTTCCCTCAAACCTCACTGTCTTGGATTCAACAGCACGAATAGCCCCGATTTCACTGACTTATTTTCATTATTGCTTGGAGAACGGGATGTACACTGTGAAACTCAGATTTGCAGAGATACAGTTCACTAACGACAAAACATATAAGAGCCTCGGGAGGCGGGTATTTGATATTTATGTTCAGGTACTTAAGCTTTCATTGGAACACCTGGATTTCACATTGCATATTGTTTCAATTCTCTGGCACATTAAATCTTAGTTAAATGACTTTGGCACAGGGGGAGTTGATTCTGAAGGACTATGATATTGAGGTTGCAGCAGGTGGTGCTCAGAAGCCAAGAGAAGAAGTCTATAATGTCAACGTGACAAATAATATGCTGGAGATTCGTCTAATTTTTGCTGGAAAAGGGACAGCGAGGATTCCCACGAGCGGAGTTTATGGTCCGCTTATTTCTTCCATTTCTGTAGTTTCAGGTCAGGCTGAAAATTTTTAGCTGCATAAAGTATGAGGCCATTGATAAGTATAATACATTGGTTCTTCAGCCTTTGATAAGATAGTTATGGTTCTTAGCATTATCCAGCTGTGCAATCGATCATTTTCATCATTAGTTCGTCTTGTTTCTGTTGGGCAGATGTCAAAGGGTGTTCAAGAGGTGGAAAACAAAAGACTGCTTATGTCACAGTTGGAGTTGGAGCTGGAGCTGGAGCTGGAGCATTTTGGATTGTTCTCTTATCACTCTGTATACTCAAGTGGAAAGGCTATTTCCGAGGAAGAACCAAGAGAAGACAAGGTGCAGTTTCTATGAATTTTGTTAAATGACTGAATGTTCTCTCTCATCAATCTGACTTGCTTGAGAACACCACAATCTGGTGCTTCAGCACCCGTCATTTTTTTAACTGAATGAAAAAAAAAAAAAAAAAAACCACACAGCTACTCTAGTCTACTGTGCGAGTTGCCAATGGCTTACTTGGGCTTGCACATAATTTGACATTCGATTTGTTGCTCCACAGCTTTAGCCATCACTAATGAAACACTTGTACCTAACTACAGAGTATATATTTGTCTACTTTATCAGTGATCTAATTCTCTCTTTTGGGTTTACTTTCTTGAGTTTTCTGGTTTCATGTTCCATCTATTCTCTGCTTATATAGGCATGGATGGACTAGATCTGCAGACGGGGACATTTTCCTTAAAACAAATTAAAGCTGCAACAAATGACTTCGATTCTGCAAACAAAATTGGGGAAGGCGGTTTTGGTGCTGTCTACAAGGTGCATGCTGTTATGTGTCTTGTCCCGTTCCATATATCTTCGTGTAACCTTCTTATAAATTAATTCTAGTAATTGGGTTTGCATGCAGGGTCAATTAAATGATGGCACTGCAATAGCAGTTAAGCAACTTTCATCGAAATCACGACAAGGAAATCGAGAATTCCTGAACGAGATAGGAATGATATCATGCTTACAACATCCAAATCTTGTAAAGCTCCATGGGTGCTGTATTGAAGGAGATCAACTATTGCTGGTTTACGAGTATATGGAGAACAATAGTCTTGCTCGTGCCTTGTTTGGTCAGTTCTACTTATACAAGCTATGATTTAAGCACCATACAAAATAGGACCTTGACAGACGTGGAAATAACGAGCAACTATGGCTTCTTGGGTTTTACAGGTTCCGATGATCATCAACTTCAGCTAGACTGGTCCACGAGACATAAGATCTGCACTGGGGTTGCTAAGGGTCTCGCCTTTCTACATGAAGAGTCTAGACTTAAGATTGTCCACAGAGATATTAAAGCTACTAATGTGCTGCTTGATCGAGATTTAAACCCGAAGATATCAGACTTTGGACTGGCCAGGCTTCATGAAGAAGAGAAGACTCACATTAGCACCAAAATTGCCGGAACCATGTATGTTATATTCTCCCTATCAAATTCCATGTCCAAAATTTCTGACGATGCCTTGAATTCAGATTGTGCTCTCTGGTGATGCTATAAATTCTTAAGATTGTTGATTTAACAGATCGTGATCTTGTTTGCAGAGGATATATGGCTCCAGAATATGCATTGTGGGGTTACCTCACATACAAAGCCGATGTGTACAGCTTCGGGGTCGTGGCCTTGGAGATAGTTAGTGGTAAAAGCAATAACAGTAGCCTGCCGAGCGACGACTTTTTTTGTCTATTGGAATGGGTATTTTTCCTAGTCGCTGACTCGACTTACCGCGCGGACATACTATACTAACGATCAGGCTGGGTTCTCCATTCTTGCAGCACAATAATTTTTCAATAGCTCTATGACGAAGTACTGATTATGTTGAATTACGCTGCAGGGGTGTCACTTGCAACAAACTGGGAACTTGATGCGACTCGTCGACGAGAAGTTAAAGGCTGAAGTCAATGAAGAAGAAGCGAAAATCGTGGTAAAAGTCGCTCTTTTGTGCACAAATGCCTCTCCATCTTTAAGGCCCACGATGTCCGAGGTGGTGAACATGCTCGAGGGAAAAATGGCCATACCGGACGTGATCCTGGAGTCGAGCACCTACTGCGAAGATCTGAGGTTCAGAGCCATGAGGGACCTCCGCAAGCACGGGCAACAACAAAGTTATACCTAGGGGTGTGCAAAGGAACCGGGACCCATCTGGACCGCCCAGAATTGGACCGGATCCACCCAAAACCGGTGGTTCTAAAGGGAGCCGGTCCAGTTCCGGATTCCATGGACGGATCCACTCACCCGCCCATTCAAACCGAACTGGTTGTATTATAATAATATATTAATTTTTAATATTAAAAAAATCAAAATTAGTAAATCTAAAATATTTGAGTGAGCTGGAGCATAACAGCTTCTCCAATTTAGATTCTGACAAACATCCATCATGCCGTTAGTTCTCTAAGTTAGACAGAAACATTTTTTTCCACAGAACTCGATGTGGATCTTTTTCAAACTCGCTCTCGATTAAACCCATTGATGCAAGCTACACTTGAGGTGGTGATGGAAAAATTCGAAAGCCTGCGCCGAATCCGAAATTTTTCATGGGACAAACATAAGATTTCAAGAGGGTTGTTGTACCCAGAGGAGAAAAGTGGTCTGAAAGGAGCGACGTATAGATACCAGAACGTTTTTTTCCTCCTTAATGTTGGCTGCTAGCTTCTGGTTGCTCAAGTCTAGATCGGCAATATTTCATTAATCTTTGGTGAGACCGGTTCTTAGCTAACGGACGGTTTCGGTTCCAACTTTTCGGAATGTCTTTAGTGGGCGGTCCCGGTTTTGGGTAGGAACCACCCACCTGGACCACGCACACCCTTAAGTTATACCAAATGCCATATTCAGAATCCCACGACCATCGGCACGTTGTCATCTTCGTCAAGTACCTTGAGTCAAGATTTGTTTGAAGTAAATCAAGATCCCACGCTCCTCCCGCAAAATGCATGAACATTAGTTACCGCGGCATACCAAACTTATGCTTAAATCAAGCTAGAAAATCGGAATCCCATTGCCTCGACTGAAGAAAAGGTTCCTCGACTAGAGTGACTTTGATCGGTGGGAGCAGAAAAACTTGCCGGGGCCTAGCAGCAAGGAAATCTGGGATGTGCAAAAGTTGTACAAATTAGGAAGGAAGCATCGGTGCTTGAGTAGGCGACCCATCTCTTAGTTTGTTAATTCTCTTCGGCGTTTTGGGCGAAAAGTCGATCGAAGTTATCACAGTGTACTGAATTACCCGTTTCTTTCAACTTGATGGGAAGAAATGAAAAGATTTGCTGCCAGGTTCATCACCTGTTCACCTGGATAAAATGACTGGAAAGAAAAAGTGAAAGCACTCGTGCCCTCACACGATGGCTTAAACCAGTAGGGATGATCAGGTATGCTGATATGCTGATACTTTGGGCTCTCCATTGGATTCCCATTCCTCATCCTGAATATTAGATCAGTCATGTTTTAATTGGACTTCAGCCTTACGGGGGTTGCGCGGTCCCTGGCCAAATCTTGCCGTGGCGATCCGTCGCCTCTGTCCCAGTTTACGCTCACCTTCTCCCACTTCGCTTTTTTATTTATTTATTCATATTTCATTAGATCTACAGCTAGTGTAAAAAAAGCTTTGATATATTCATCATTAAATAGATGATATGTGGATAATTTATGTTAAGCAAATAATTCTGAATATATATGTCACTTATCCAACGGTGAATGTGTAAAGAGTATTTTACATTGGTGGTGAGCATTATAGTAACTTTTTTTTCAGAATTTCCCTATTTCATGAATTCTTTATTATTTTTTAAAAGTTTTTCAAAGATGCTATGTAACTTAGGGCGCATTTAATAACCATTTTATTCTTGGGAATAATTTTTGCTTATAAATGATTTTTTTTATTCTATTCTTGGGAACAAGTTCTGAGTTTTTAAAGACACTCAGAACTACTCAATTTTTTTTTCTTGGAATAGAAATACATTTGGTAGGATTATTATATTTTTTTGTTTATTTTAATTTTTAATATATTCTTCTTATTTTTCTCTATTTTTTTTTTCTTATTTTTCTCTTCTTCTTCCTCCTTCTTTGTGGTCAATTGCTGGCCACGGTAGTGGCTAGCAACTAGCTTGGCTAGGTTCTAATAATTTTAATTGGTGATGGGCTTAAGACCCGTCCGCCTATGCTGGGCCCAAAAGGCCCGGCCCACGGGAATAGGGCCCTGTGGATGGGGGAAGGTATAAAAGGGAGGAGAGAGAGAGAGATGACACCTGTTGGAAATCATAATCAACGTACGTACGTTTCTTTTCCCGCGTTCTCTCTCTCTCTCTCTCCAAAAGGACAAAAAGAACAGTAAGGCAAACGGCACTTTCTTCTTCCCTTCAAGGCGTCATCGGATCGAACAGGGCCAGTTTCTCTTCCTCTATCGTTGTCGGTGTCTAACTGTGGCTAACAAGGTACGCCGAATCCGTTGTGTGCTTTATGATCGGTGATACGTGTTATTCTTGGGCTTCGTCTCCGCATTGATTTAGGGGTTCGATTTAGTGTCGAATCCGGTTTTCGGAGATCCGTTATTCCCAAAATTGGTATCAGAGCCCTAGTTCATTTTTTCCCGACTTGTTTGATGTTTTTGATTGATTTTTCGCAAAAACCATTCGGCCGTACGGATCGGGGCGAGAAATCCCGACACCCGAGCGTTGTTCGGCCATTTTTCTGAGTTTTCGTAAGTCGAAATCGTTTTCTGAACACATGGGGAGAAAGGCGACGTCGAGACGAGTCCGACATGTCGCCGGGGACGTCGCACGCGCCCACATGCGCGGCCGTGGTCGCTGCGCGTGGGCGCGACGTGCCCGAAGAGCTGGCAATGGCCAGCGAGTGCGCCACACGCGCCGGTGACGAACCGGCACGTGCGTGCCGGCGACCGGCGAAACGGCACGCGCCGATCGGCAAACCAACGCGTGCTGACGTCACTCGCTGACGTCATTGTGATGTCACCCAATAGTCAGTAACCGTCGGGATGACGTTAGCGCCGACGACAGTTGGCCGGCCGGTCACCGGCCGACGACCCGACCCAACGGCGACCGACCCGACTCGATCAGCTTGGCACATGCCGCGCACGTGCCGGCTGACGTCTGCGTGACGTCAGCATGCTCACGCGCGAGGCACGTGCCGGCTGACGTCTGCGTGACGTCAGCCAGCGCACGCGCGCGGCACGTGCGGTCGGTTCGTCCGACCGGCACGGCCGGTCCGACCGGCCCGACCGGTCCGTCCGGTCCGACCGGTCCACCGACCCGCGCACCCTTTGACCGTTGACCGACCGTTGACCAAAAAAAAAAGAAGGAATTTGTTTCTTTTTTAGTCATGCCTATGTGGGTTATAAGTAATCCATTTTTTTAATTCTGCATTTGTTGTATGAATTATGGAAAATTATGTATTTTCCCTTTTGTACATTATGGATTATAAGTAATCTATTTTTAGTTCTGCATTTGTTGCAGGAACTATGATGCGTTATGTAAGGATACATGCAATCCCAAGAACGGACGAGGGAAATGCAAGACTTAAAAGGCTGATGTTAGAATTAGCTAATTATCGGTGGCATGATGGTGATTTAGTATCACATGTGGTCAGGGTCAATCAGATGATACAGGAAATCATCTGGAATGGTTATCTTATACCGGATTTTGAGAAGGTGCCGGCTTTGATGAACACTCTTCCACCTGAATGGCAAGCAGTGTTTGATCGGCTATGAGAGGTCAACGTGGTCTCGGATTATAAGAGACTAGTGGAAGCTTTTGTAAGAGAGTACTGTAGGATTGAGTTGGACAAAACTTCAATCCTTAGATTGAGCGTCACATGGCGCCGAGTGAATGCGCATTGGAGGCGACATGAATGCTCTCCAAAAGTTTTTCCATGGTTGGCAAATGTGCCTTCAGTTTTCTCAGATGTTTTGATTGATAGATTAGAAGGAACATTCCCTATTTATTTCTTTGATTAATTATGTAATGTTTACTACCTGATTGTTATTGATGTAGCAACTGATATGTTAGTTGTATAATGTAAAAGCATTGTTATTTTATTGGATGTTAGATTTTATTTGCTTTCTGTTATTGCTGGTTGCTGTGGCTAATTAGCTGTGGGTAGTAATAGAAGTTTTTTACATAAGACAATTATATTAATAATAATTTTGAGTTAGGATTTTTGGAGGATGATTGGAAACATAGTGACCTTTTGATTCTGAAGCCTTACTTGAAATTATTCATTAATATGATGGGTCTATGCAAATAAGGATGCATAAATGATAGGCATTAATTATTCGTGCATGTATGTCTGATGTGTTCAGAACGATGGTTCAGCAACTAAGAATGTAATTGCTGATATGAACGGCAATAATTGTGAAATATTGAATATGAAGATTCAATATGTGCTAGAAAAGCAAGAAGCACTAGAAGTTCTTGACCATGTTATGGAAGATCTTGAGGATGCCATGCGCCACCTTGAGCTAGCTGAGGACCGCCTAACGGCATTTGAGCCGAAAATAAATATTTTCAATGTTAGTTCTAGCTCAGAAAGGACTTTGTGCTCTAAGGCAAGCGTATTGATTCGGTCAATATGTGGGAATGCAAAGGATCAAGTCCTTATTGCAAGAAATCAAGAGTTAACCAACACAAGAGAGGAAAACGTCCTCAAGTGAAGAAAATGTCAAGGGTGAGATGTTACAATTGTGACAAAAGAGGTCACTATGCTCGCAACTGTCGTGAGCGAAAGAAAGTAAACACCTCTTGTACATATGAGAACTTTGCTTATGTGTCAAGTTCTGAATTATTGGCTGAATCCAATCCTTTGTGGACTGTAGATTCATGAGCGACAGACCATGTAGCGAAGGATAAAGGATCCTTCATGGAATTCCGACGATACAAACTGGAACTAAGTGGATCTATGTGGGATATAACTTTAGAGATGAAGTTAAAGGGATTGGCACCTGCCAATTAAACATGCGTGGTGGACACACCTTATTCATACATGATGTTCTATATGCTCAGAAGATTCGTCGAAATTTAGTGTCTGTTTTGGTGTTGGTTAAGCTTGGTTTTGGTATGAACTTCCATAATAAAGGTGTAGATTTGTGTTTAGATACAAACTATTATGGTTGTGGTCACTTACTGAATGGTTTTATTGTACTAAATGTTGACTGTGATGATATCAATATGTTATTCCCTTGTTTCACGTCTTCTACCTTATATGATAATTATGTGAATATGGTGGCATGCTAGACTTGGTCATATGGGCCAACAACATATGAATAGACTAGCCAAAGAGGGCTTGTTGGGCAATATTGAAAAAATCGATTTGTCCATAAGTGAGCATTGTCTAGTAGGGAAAATGACAAGAAAACCATTTGGAAAATGTAAAAGAGCTGAATTTCCTCTGCATTTAATCCATTTGGGTGTTTGTGGTTCAATGAATGTGAGAGGAAGGCAAGGGGCTGTTTATTTCATCACTTTTTTTTATAGATGATTATACTCGAGTCGGATATGTCTATTTGATTTCTCATAAATCTGAAGCATAAGTTGTTTCAGAAGGTTTATGAACCTGGCAGAAAATCAATTAGACAAGAAAATAAAGGTATTTAGATCCGATCGAGGTTGAGAACATTTATCTAATAAGTTCAGAAAATTATGTGATGAAAAAGTAATAGAAAGATAGTTGTCTATTCCATATACTCCTCAACAAAATGGTGTTGCAGAGAGAATAAACATAACCCTACTGGAATGGTTAGGTCCAAGATGGTGCATGCTAACTTACTTATCACTTTTTGGAGTGATGCGTTGTTAACTGCTGCCAATATACTTAACCAGATGCCTTCCAAATCAATTATTTCCACTTCATGTGAGTTATGGACAGTTAGAAAACCGGACTTAAATTTTCTTAAGCCATGGGGTTGTGCTGCCTATATTTATGAGTTCTCTCACAAGTTTGGGAAATTGGGTCCCAAAGAAAATAAGAGTATTTTCATGAGATACTGCGAACACTCAAAATGGTATGTGTTCATAGGTGAGCAGGAAAGTGGGAGTATAACTAAATTTGAATCACGGGATGTCACATCCATAGTGGATGAATTTCTTAAGATGGGCGAAATAAGGGAAAATAACTCTCTATTTGAAACCTTGGATCAAGATAATGATGTCGTGGAGTTTGTCCAAGTGGGAGTAATATGAGATGTGATGAATTGAATTCAACTCATTCTCAATTACAACCACCTGATGTGACGACATCATCATTACCTAATCCAAGTGGGAGCATGATGGGGAATGATGTGCTAAGTGTACAATCTCCCATACGGTGAACAAGTCACCAAAGTATTCCCGATCGATGTTTAAACATTGAAAGGGAAACTTTTATGGTTGCTCCACAAGATGAGGATGAGCCAAGAAATATTAATGAGGCTATGAATTGTCCTAATAAAGAAAAATGGATTCATGCAATGAAAGAGGAAATGGAGTTAATGAAATCAAACCAAGTCTGGGAACTGGTTGATCTTCCAAAATGGACGCAGAGCTATTAGGAACAAGTGAGTTCTTAAAATGAAGCGAAAGGCTGATGGCTCGATAGAAAGGCATAAGGCTCGCCTTGTGGCGAAGGGTATAATCAACAGGAAGAAATTGATTATGAAGATATATTTTCTCCTGTAGTGAGATTTACCTCGATTCGCATTATTCTGGCAATAATGGCAAGTATGGATCTTGAGTTACATCAAATGGATGTAAAGACCGCTTTCCTCAATGGAGAATTAGAGGAAGAAATATATGGAACAACCTGCTGGTTTCATAATGAAAGGTCAAGAAGAAAAGGTATATCGATTTTTGAGGTCGATATATTGCCTTAAGTAGTCGTCAAGACAATGGTATACACGTTTTCATAATGCCATAATGGCATATGACTTTACAATGATAGACGAGGATCATTGTGTATATATCAAAAGATCAAAAGATCAATTTGTGATCATACCATTATATGTTGATGATATATTAATTGTCGGAAGCAATATGGAGTTTGTCAATACTATCAAGAGTTGGTTGTCTTCCAACTTTGAAATGAAGGATATGGGTAAGGCTGCATACACTATTGGAGTTAAGATTTCAAGAGATTGTTTGGAAGAGATCGTTGTCTCTTTCGCAAGAATCATATATAAATAAGATTCTTGAACGATTTCGTATGCAAGATTGTAAACCCATAGACACTCTTATTGCAAAAAGGTGAAGGATTGAGCCATAGTCTGTGTCCAAGAACTCCACAAGAGAAGGAACAAACGAAATATGTTCCTTATGCTAGTGCTGTTGAGAGCTTGATGTACGCTATGATGTGTACAAGACCTAGCATATGTTTTACAGTTGGAATGGTGAGTAGATACCAATCAAATCCAGGTCCAGCACAATGGAAAGCTGTTAAGAGAATACTGAGGTATCTAAAGGGAATTGCTTATTATACGCTGAGTTATAAAGGAAATGATCTGCAACTCAAAGGCTATTCTGATGCTAATTGGGGGATGAGATTTAAATGAAATGAAATCTACCTCTGGATTTGTTTTCTTACCGAATAATGGCACCATATGTTGGAGCAAAGAAGAAACAAAAGTGTATAGCATTGTCCACGATGTAAGTTGAGTTCGTGGCATTATCAGCAGCAGTGTAAAAAAGTGTTTGGCTTAAGAGATTTTTGGATCATTTATGTGTTATTGGAAGTGCTACAGATTAATTGTTGGTTAACTGTGATAGCCAAGCAGCAAAAGTGTACATCAAAGATCCAAAATATCATGACAAGACCAAAGCTATAGATACCAAGTATAACTTTTGTCAAGGATATGATTGCACGAAAAGATGTGAACTTAGAGTACATACTACGCATAGAATGGTAGCAGATCCTATGACAAAGCCAATACCTAGAGATGTGTTTTGTGGCTATATGAAATCTCTAGGATTGCGTAGAGGCTGATGTACTGAATATTGCAATTTCCCTAAGTGTTCACAATTTGATGAATTTGTGTTTTCATCATTAATGCCTATGAATCTTTGTTTGATCTTTATGCATCTTAATGCTTAGTGCATTATTTTAAGTTGAGAAGTATGTCGGACAGATATAAGATTAACCCACTCACACGGGTAATCGCCTCTATTTACTTGTGTGATAAATAGAGATGATACTGTTTTTAAGCTTATTATCTAGGTGATAATCGAGAGCTCAAGCTTAAAATACGTATGTCGCCTTAACGAGTGTTAAGATGATGATATAATACTTATTATATCTGAAAGTAAAATAACCCACATATTTTACTTTATCTGTCTATGATGCCAGATATGAGTTCGATGAATTTTGTGAATGATTAGATACGGAACTCAAGTTAGATATTGGGTATGTCGAACTATCATATGTACGGTATTGAAGGTGTAGACATACGCTCCATGGGAAAGGAGTTAATACCGTAATATGTATTTCATACTATGTATGCATGAGACGACCAATAAGAGTAGCAACAGTTTGATCTCAACTTTTATGTCGTGTGAGACTCTTGAGGAAGAGAGTTCCTCAATTTTTTAGTCCCCTCATGACTCTTATTTATTCTCAAGATTTCTATTTAGTATTTGCTATCTTAGGATGTTGCCAATGGTCATGAGTGATTCGATCTAATGGGACATTTCTAGAAAAGCAAGCTGAACTGAAATTGAGAGTTTGAAGGAAAGAGGAAGATCGAATTTGGAGAATCACATTGTAGTTTTGTATTCACCGGTTAACCAATTATGACTGTCTTTGTGATAATCATAATTGTGAATACAATATATATATATATATATATATATATATATATATATATATATCATTGTTTAAAGGGATAAGTGTTCCGAAGTCCTAAAACTTGTCACGAAAATGCATTTCAATCTTAAAACTTGCAAAAAGTGCAAATAAGTCATCAAACTTGTCAAAATAGTTCAATTGAGTCATAAAGCTAACGCCGTCGGTATTTTCCGTTAAAAATACTGATGTGGCATTTTAAATTAATTTTTATTTTCCAATTGGCTTTTTAAATTATTTTTTATTCAATTTTTTTAAAAATGTATATTTAAAAACTAAAATTCATTTTTTAAAAACTATTTAAAAAAAAAAAGAGAGGAGGCGGCCGTCCATCGCCGGAGGGGTTGGCGACGGTCGCCGGCGCGCCCAACCAGGCGAGGCCTCGCCGGGCCCGAGGCGAGGGCCGGCAACCCTCGCCTAACGCGGGCGAGATCTGGGCGCCCTCGCCTGCGTTAGCGAGGTTGCCGGCCCTCGCCGGGGCCGAGGCCTCGCCCGGTCGGGCGACGGCCGACGATCGTCCGCCCCCTCCGGTGATGGGCGGCCGCCTCTTCTTCCCTTTTTTTTTTATAAATTTTTTAACAGTTTTTAAAAATTAAATTTTAGTTTTTAAATATAAATTTTTAAAAATTTTGAATAAAAAATTATTAAAAAACCAGCTGGAAAATAAAAAATTATTTAAAATACTACGTTAGCGCCACGTCAGCATTTTCCATCAATAAAACTGACGGCGTCAATTTTAGGACTCAATTGAACTATTTTGACAAGTTTGAGGACTTATTTGCACTTTTTGCAAGTTTTAGGACTGAAATGCATTTTCGTGACAAGTTTTAGAACTTCGGAACACTTATCCCTTGTTTAAAAGAGATCAAGAGAGATATAAATGTGATCGATCGATCTAGGGTACTGCATACTAAATCTACTCGGAGTGTGACGCCCATTATGAGCTGCTATATATTCCTAACAGATGTATAGCAATGAGCTCTCAAAGTATGCTTTGGTCGCACGTGATTATTCACCGTATGAATGTTGAAGAGAGGTAAAGAGAATCCTGTTCAGCCCACCATGTGCGAGTGGGAGATGATGGTTTTAATTGGTGATGGGCTTAAGGCCCGTCTGCCCATGCTGGGCCCAAAAGGCCCGGCCCACGGGAATAGGGCCCGTGGATGGGGGAAGGTATAAAAGGGAGGAAAGAGAGAGAGATGACACCTGTTGGAAATCATAATCAACGTACATATGTTTCTTTTCCCGCACTCTCTCTCTCTCTCTCAAAAGGACAAAAAGAACAAGAAGGCAAACGGCACTTTCTTCTTCCCTTCAAGGCGTCATCGGATCGAACGAGGCAGTTTCTCTTCCTGTATCGGCGTCGGTGTCTAATCTGTGGCTAACAAGGTACGCTCGAATCCGTGGTGTGCTTTATGATCGGTGATACGTGTTATTCCCGGGCTTCGTCTTCCGCATTGGCAAGCTTGCTTGGCTATCGCAAGGCTTAGCCTTGCACTGGATAAGGCTCGGGCCAACGAGTCTCGTTGTGGCTTGGTGTCGCCGGGGGCTGATGGCGCTCCAGAGGTCACTGGCCATGGCCAAGGTTGGCAACCGGCCAAAAGGAAGAAGAAGAAGATGATGATGATGATGAAAGAGAAGAAAAGAAGAAAAATTAGACTTAATTCTAAGAATTATTCTAGCGAATAAGAAGTAACTTTTTTCTACTTCTTGATTTTGTTCTAAATTTATTCCTAGGAATAAAAAAATGGATTTTTGTTCTCGAGAGCAAAAAAATTTATCAAACGGATTTTTGTTCTTTTTTTTTTTTTCGTTTCAATGAACAAAAGAATAGAATCAGTTATTTTCGGGAATGTTACCAAACAAGGCCTCAAATGTCGTGTTAGCGTTATTTCCTTTTTTAAAGTCGAGTCACCTAATTGAATAATTTGAAATGGTTTAGGGACCTCCGGTGTCTTAATCCCAAAATTTTCTCACCAAAAGAATCTGAAATGTCCTAACAACTGCTAAAATTTACCGGCGCAAAACGCCTATCCATTCGTAGGCTCACAAAATACTCTTCAAACTCATTTTGCTAGGTACTTAAAAGAGACATTTATGCGGAGCATCATAGAGAGAGAATCAAGATGAGGACTTAAAAGAATTTTAGGTGGTGTTTGATCATTTTGACTCTCTCCTTGACGCCAAAGTCTCTTGATACTCTTTTCTTGTTGAAAAGATTCGCCTCCTATGGTACTTCCCTAAGTCCTGAAAAGAAGACGCGACGACTATTGTCGCCAATCTCCTATTGTGAAACCAAGCCAATCAAACATGGTAAACTTTAATGAGAAAATAAATTCTAACAAAAAACATGTGATTCTAATGATTTTATCTACATCTATAAGGAGATTTGATAGAAAGATTTCGCTAGAAACAAGTGTCACAACAGAGACTACAATACATTTGAGCACACATATTTCATAAACTCACTCACTCAATAAACTAACATACAAGCCCTTAGGGTTTGTTTATTTTGCAAAAAATATGACATTTCTAGAAAATATTTTACAGAAAGTCATTTTTCAAGAAATGACAATATTATCTTCTTCTTTTTTTAATTACTGAAACCTGAAAATGAACAGGAAAATATATTCCATCATTTGATAAGAAAAATCTGATTTTTCTAACTAATTATACACTATTTGGACACTACTTACTTGTGCATGGATAGTCGAAAACCGGGTACAGACACTAAGGTCATAGGTCTGGCCTCGATGGACCTTAACCTAGGCATCAAGGATTTATGCATGGGCACGAGCATGGGCACTAATTCCAGGTTCACAAAAGTTTAGCCCGAGAACCCAATGCCTGTGTTTGGCTCCTTGGCATGCTAACTCAAGTCAACAAAGATTTAGCCCGAGGACCGATGCTCATGCCTAGATCCCTGGACAAATTTATCATTCGTTAGTCGTCGTTAAATTTTATATCAAATTGTTGAGTTGGATAGCACGTGACAATTGACGGGTGTATCAATTTAGTGTTTTATCTTCCGTTTATCACATGTATACTGGATATACTGGTTTGTGATTTTTTGGTCATATTAATCCAATGTAATAGAAACTAATGAAGATTAAGTTTATTGCAAATGTACCGGTTTTGTGTTTTTTATAGTTAAAAAATTAATTTTGAGTAAATTTATCTCAGGTACATCGGTTTGGGGTTTTTCATTGTATTAACACAAATAATTCCCAAATAGTCATAAACCAAATGAAAATCTAGTCCTAGACTTTCCAATTTTGTCATAATATATTTAACCTCCCTGCAGATATTCCAAGATTGTTCTCCCGGCCAGTTGCCACAAGAAATTAGTGAGGTAGTATCTAGTTATCACCGGCCATCTTATGTGGCATACTGACATGGGCAACTCTACTCAAAAGAACATCCTACATGGATAAAAAATTTTGGCCTTAGCTAATTTCGGCTGAAATTGGCCAAAAATGATTTCATTGGAATTTCTTATAAAAATTTATGACCACATATATAAAATTGAAAGTTTATAACTAAATTGGTATTTTGTATTAAAAAAAATTATGATCAAATTGGAATTTTCATACTTTATGCTAGGAGGAAGTTAGTATGAGACTCCGCTTGCTTACCCATTGCTCCTAGTGCTTGTTAGGGCGTGCATGATAACTTCTCTATTTTTCTATTTCTTTGTTCCTCGGAATAAGTTTGGAACAGAAATATGTTTGATAACGCAATTTGATTTTTCTATTTCTGGAACACATTTCTATTCCAGAAATAGATTTGAAGAAGAAATCATAAGCTAAAATTTTTAACTTCTCAATTTCTGAAATAGAAATTGAGAAATCAATTTATGGCCATAAATCAATTTTTGTTCTAAAAATTTTGTCATGCGCACCCTAAGTATCTAAAAGCTTTTTAAGTATGTTTGGCAGAATGTCTCCCAGTGTATCCTTGCAATTTCTCCTATTATTTATTTCAATGACAATTCACCGATTCTAATGAATTTCTCAGGAAAAAGAAAATCAAAAGTTTTGACGTACAACTTCCCTATAAATTCAACAAGAGTTCACCTATTGAATTCGCATTAGAAAAATTAAGAGTAAATGAAAAAAAAAAAACATCTGCACTGTGTAGATACTATTACCATATTCATATCTAGGAGACTTTTCAAGTGAAGTCATGCGCGTCGGGTAGCATGTCAAAAGCTTACTTGTACGAGGTACAACATCGTATTCGCCAAAAACAAGGTTGACATTTATTTGTATATTTCAAAAGGAAAATGAAAATTCGTGTGTGGTAAAGTGTAGTTGTTGTCGGTGTTCATTTGTCGGTAAAGTGAATCTATTATTATTTCTTCATCGTAAATCTTACATATTCACAATAAATTATGTGATATTAGTAAGTAAATTCCAATAGTAAAAAAGGATCAATAATGGACTTAATTTGTTCGTGGTAAATCTTATTTGCTCTTTGTAAACATTTTCGTTAAAATAGATATTGCTTTCATATCCTTAATAAATAATTGTATTTATCAATATATTTTTTTATAAAAAAAATTAAAAAGCTAAAAGAAAGAAGCAAAAGCTAAAAAGTTAAAAGTTGAGAGGATTCGGTTATTTTCTCTTGTCCAATTCCTTCGCCATATCTCCACCTAGATGAACAGTTAAAAAAACTTGTAGAGACGCTCCTCTTGGATCTGTGACTTGATGCAGGTAGCTTCTAGCGGACACTTAAAGAAACTCCTTTCAAAAGTAAGATGGTTTTAGTAGCATGTCCATGAAAGCAATTTGTCTCTTTTGATGAACAATTTGCATTTATTGAAATTATCGATGCTAGATTTATTGTTGAGTGAGATCATAGAGGATTAGAAAGGATGGAGTTTATTCATGGTAAGATTGGAAAAAAAAAAAAAGACATCTTCTTTGCGATTTTAGGTCTTTGTTTTTGTTTAGCGGATCGGCTCATTCTTTGTCTTTTTTTTTTTTTTTTTGGTAAAGGATCTTTGTCTTTTCTTTGATGCCTTAATAAATTATTATTTGGTTTAATTGATTAGTTTTTATGAATATCACATAAATGAGAGGTGCCATTGTCAAAAATTCTTATGCTTTACCAAGAAGCACAAACCATTATCTCATTCATCGGATTCATCTAGACGATCGGACTCAACATCACTATTCTTCAAGAGTATATCAACCACACATTTTTTTTTCTAACAATTGATCTTTCAAAGGAAAGACGAGACTCAGATGCTGCCTTTTTCAAAAGAGATGGCCGTCTTCATTTTGACAGCATGGCTCACATGTCAACAAGAACATAACATCAGATTGACTATAACGGTTCTTCCACCTCATGGAATTTAGCCTCATGATTAAGGTCAGTTTGACCTCGCCCCCGCGCAAAGAGATCCTGTGGAGAATGACAACAAGATGGGAAACGTCCACGTCCTTTCCTCCGTCTGCTGAATGGTTGTGTCTCGTCTTCGGAATATTCAATTCTTTTCAAATAGGACAGAAACTGGCAGACATGTGTCACGGACCTAAAGAGAGTCGACCCAAGAGGTTCCTGGAGGACCATCGCGACTCACCCGTGGACCTCCTGCTCTCACTCGGATTCCCACCAAGTCTTCTCCCCGAAGGTTCTAAGGGCAGATGAAACCGTCATTGAGCCACACTCTAAATTTATGTTCCGTTATTTATGTCGGTAGACGGTAGTTGAGGCGATGCGATCTCGCCCGCCGGATGAAAAGTAGATCAATGGATGTAATTCGAGGCCCTCTGTTGGAGAAATCTTTCCAGAATATTTTGAAGCTGACAAAACGTTTCTATTAGTCTAGTCTGGATATCTGCAGATCGTCTAGTTTAAAGTCTGAAGACTTTCGATCACCATCTCAAGATTCAAGACTCAAGACTCAAGACTATTCTCACCGACGTCTTTCTAATCCAGTGATGAAGGAAATCCAGAGCCGAAGTATATGGTTGAGGATTTAATCCTATCCTCTGGAGAAGATCTTTTTGGTTGGATAAATATAACGGATTCTTTTGTTCGTATCTAGATCAATTGAAGATCCGGTGGTCGACGAAATATTCTTGGAATGTTCTATTCTTGGAAACCAAGATCCTGATTGTATGGGCGAACATGATTGATGGGCTATCGTCAGGTTCCTTTAATAGCTCGAATAATCTTCTTGATTGATTCCGTCCAATGGGTAGATTGGAGGAATTCCTTTGGTAAATGCCAACGGTATGATGGCATAAAGGAGTATAAAAAAGGAAGACGTTCTAGTTGTTTGAAAACGTGATCGATAGAGAAATTCCAGAGTCTAAAGCACCTTGATTGTTAGTCGATACAGTTTGAGCGAAATTGTATACACAGAGAGTGTTTGTACTTGGTGATACCTTGAGCGAGTGTGGTAGATCATCTACACCAAGAAATCAAGGAAGGTCAACACTTTAACATCTCTTTGTTCATAGTGGAATCCAGCCAATTGGCTGTCAGTGCAGAAAAGTGGACGTAGGCTTGAATCAAGCCGAACCACTATAAACCGCGTGTTCAATTCTCTCTTTCCTTTACTCAGTCTTACGTAGATCATTACTTGTCGCAAATCCTTCAACTGTATAAAGTATTGTGCAATTATCAAGAAAAATCCTTTATATACCTATTCACCCCCTCTAGGTACTCGTACTAGCTATATCAATTGGTATCAGAGCTCGTGTTCTTACTTTATTTGAAGTGTTTTACTTCAAAGTAAAAGATCCATGGCTAGTATGCTAGCACCAGGGCTGGTGGAAGGGCAAAGCAATACCAGACCACCCTACTTTGATGGAAAGGATTACAACATCTGGAAGAACAAGATGAAAGCTTTCCTACGATCAAAGGATCCTCTAGAATGGGACGTTGTGGAAAGAGGAATCACTCCAACTGCTGCATCAGTCTCTGAAAGAGGGAAAGAAGTTGAAACCAGCGGAATGACTCAGGAAGAGATAAACAAGAGACAAGCACTCGATGCAAAAGCAATTTACTCTTTATATTGTGCTTTATCACCAACTGAATATAACAGAATATCTTCGTGTGTTACAACAAAAGAAGTATGGGACAGATTACATATTACCTATGAAGGAACAGATCGAGTGAAGGAGACAAGAATTAACATTCTCCTTGGTCAATATGAAGCCTTCAAAATGAAATCAGGAGAATTTATAACTGACATGTTTAGTCGTTTTACAGATATTGTCAATGGTCTTGAGAATCAAGGTAAAAAAATTTCTGATCCCATGAAGGTGAACAAGCTACCGCGTGGACTCTCCAAGGATTGGAATTATATAAAGACTTCAATAAGAGAGACGCAAAGAATTATGCCTGACATGTTTAGTCGTTTTACAGATATTGTCAATGGTCTTGAGAATCAAGGTCAAAAAATTTTTGATCCCATGAAGGTGAATAAGCTACCGCGTGGACTCTCCAAGGATTGGAATTATATAAAGACTTCAATAAGAGAGACGCAAAGAATTATGCCACTATCTGTCGACGAGCTGATTGGAACTCTTTAGTCTTATGAAGTGGAACGAATTAATGAAGACGAAGATCCAAGAGGTAAAAAAATCCATTGCATTAAAATCAAATGATGATTCTGATGATGTAGATTCAGGAGATGATCTGGATGATGAGGAGCTTGCTCTCATGATAAGAAGATTCAGAAAATTAAATAGAAAAGGAAGAAGGTTCAACTCAAATAAACAAAATTTCCAAAGACAGCAGACCAGGTCTGTTGATGATGAGGAGCCAAACAAAGATGTAGTTTGCTTCGAATGCAAGAAAAAGGGACACATCAGACCCAACTGTCCTCTTCTGAAGAAGAAAAGAGGAAAAGCTGAAAAATTTCGAAAAGCTCTCAAAGCCGAAACCTGGAGTGATACAGAGTGTGAAGAAAGTGATAATGAATATGCCAACATATGTTTGATGGCACACTCAGACTCAGACAGCGAATTCGAGGTAAGTGATTTTAAAATTCCTGTCAAAGTCTCTAAATACATTGATGAACCGTGTTTTAGTTTTAAGACTTCTCTCAAAAGAATTTCCAAACTTAAAAAGGAAAACTCAGCTCTAAAACAAAAGGAAATCATTTTAGAAGAAAAAGTTAAAAGTTTAGACGTGAATGTTTTTACTCTTAAAGAAAAAGAAGATAATCTTTTGAAAGAAAATGATTTTCTAAAAACTGACTTATCAAATATTTCAAAGAAATTTTCGATAGGGTCTGAAAAACTTGAAAAATTTCTTTCAGTTCAAAGACCTTACTTCAATAAATCTGGTCTAGGTATGACAGCAGAAACAATTCCCTTGATTGATTTTCCTAAAGTAAAAGAAATGATTAAGAAAAGACCGTCGAGAGAAGCTTACAAAAATCATTTCAAGAAAGTTTTTGTAAAGTCTCGTAGGTCGAAATGCTCTAAGGTGTTCAAAGTGTAACAATCGGGATCACTTTGAAAAAAAAAATGTCCTATGGTTTGGAAGCATGTTAAGAAAGTATGGCCTAATAATGTATATCCTACTAACACCAAAGGACCCAAGAAAATTTGGGTACCAAAGAAAGCTTGAGACTCTCTTTTAAATGCAGGTCTCCGTCAAGAAAAATGTAAAGTGGTATCTTGACAGGATGTTCAAGACACATGACGGAGACTCAAAGCGCTTCATAAAGCTTGCTCAAGTAAACGGTGAAAATGTTTCATTTGGAGGAAACAACAAAGGAAGTATTGTGGGATTTGGAACTGTGAAAATTGGAAAACTCACAATAAGCAATGTTTCTCTAGTGGAAGGACTCAACTATAACCTTCTTAGCATTAGCCAATTGTGTGATACTGGTTTCAAGATCTCTTTTCAAGAAGGAATTTGCTCTGGAATCAGTAAAGACTCTACTCAGTCTTTCATGGGTCGAAGACATGGAAATATCTATCTCTTAGATATGAAATTAAATGAATCACAATGCCTAATCTCAATTCAAGATGAAGCAAGCTTATGGCACAGAAAGCTTGGTCATGTCAATATGAAGCAATTAGCCAAAATCTCATCAAAGTAGCTTGTTCGAGGTCTACCCAAATTACCATACCAAAAGTCCGATCCATGCACACCATGTATTCTGGGAAAGCAGGTAAGAAATTCATTTAAGCCAATAAATCATGTCTCTACTAATCATGTACTACAGTTGCTGCATATGGATCTCTTCGGACCAACCAGAACCCAGAGTATTGGAGGTAAGAAATACTGCCTAGTAATTGTGGATGATTACTCCCGTTTTACTTGGGTATATTTCCTTGCAAATAAGTCAGACACCTTTTCGTATTTTGAAAAATTTGCTAAAGAGGTTCAAAATGAAAAAGGATGTGTTATCCTAAGTATAAGAACAGATCACGGAGGTGAATTTGAAAATCAAGATTTTACAAAATTGTGTGATGAATCTGGATTTAAACATGTGTTCTCCTCTCCATACACTCCTCAGCAAAATGGAGTTGTGGAAAGAAAGAATAGATCTCTTCAAGAAATGGCTAGAACTCTTTTAATTGAAAGTAAAGTCTCTTCACGATTTTGGGCTGAAGTTGTTTCAACAGCATGCTACATCATCAATAGAGTCTTCCTAAGACCTATTCTAGAGAAAACCCCTTATGAATTATTCAAAGGTAAGAAGCCCATTGTTTCATACTTTCATGTGTTCGGTTGCAAATGCTTTATATTGAAAAATGCAAAAGATAGAGTTGGTAAGTTTGAAGAAAGATCAGATGAAGGCATCTTCCTTGGATATTCTACATCAAGCAAAGCCTACGAGTTTATAACAAAAAGAGCCAGTCTGTGGATGAGTCAATGAATGTTAAATTTCAAGACTCTACGCAAGATGAATCCAGTCAGACTCAGTATGAAGAATCTGAACTTGCTCCAGACCCTTCAAACCTTACAACTCAAGAAGTATCTCAAACTCTGGAAGACCAGCATCAAGATGTTCATGAAGATTCAAATAAAGAAAGAGATCATCATCCAGACAAATCAACCAAGAATGCGGAAGCATAAGTCCAGTCATCGCAAAGATCTCATTATCGGTGAAATCAATAAAGGAATTCGCACCAGATCCAAAAGACGTGAAGAGTCTAGTGCTGTGGCTCTCATTTCTGAAATTGAACCAAAAAGCATAGAAGAAGTTTTATCTGATGAAAGCTGGATAGAAGCTATGCAAGAGAAGCTCAGACAGTTCAACATTAATGATGCCTGGGAATTGACATCTAAACCAAAAGGTAAAACTGTTATTGGAGCCAAATGGGTGTTCAGAAACAAGATGAATGAAAAAGGTAATGTCGTACGAAATAAAGCAAGACTCGTAGCCAAAGGATACACGCAAGAAGAAGGAATAGACTATGATGAGACTTACGCTTTTGTAGCAAGGTTAAAAGCTATCCGACTATTACTTGCGTTTGCTTGTTATAAAAATTTCAGGTTATTCCAAATGGACGTCAAAAGTGCTTTCCTAAATGAATTTATCCAAGAGGAAGTATATGTGGAACAACCACCTGGGTTTGAAGACCCAAAGAAACCAGACTCAGTCTTCAGACTGAAAAAAGCCTTGTATGGTTTAAAGCAAGCACCTCAAGCTTGGTATGACAAACTGAGTAAGTTTTTATTACAGAATGGTTTTGTCAAAGGTAAAGTAGATATTACTTTATTTATCAAAAAGGAAATCAAAAGCTTTTTACTCGTTTAAATATATGTGGATGACATTATTTTTGGATCCTCTAATGAAAGTCTATGCAAGAAATTTTATAAGTCTATGCGGGATGAGTTTGAAATGAGTATGATGGGAGAATTAACATTCTTTCTTGGTCTTCAAGTAAAGCAATTGAAGGAATGATTAACTTTTATTTACCAAGAAAAATATGCTAATGATCTTGTCAAAAAGTTTGGATTGGGAAATTGCAAGAAGACGATATACGAATATCAAGTTCTTTGAAGATAGACAAAGATGAAGAAGGGAAGAAAGTTGATCAAAAGCTGTACAGGAGCATCATTGGTTCACTTCTTTATCTTACTACTTCTAGACCTGACATTTTGTTGAGTGTTTGCATATGTGCTAGGTTTCAATCAGATCCTAGAGAATCCCATCTCAGTGCTGCAAAATGTATCATTAAATACGTTGCTTCATCTTCAAGCATCGGTCTTTGGTATCCTAAGAAGGGAGACTTTAATCTTCTGGGATATTCGAGACGCATCCGGCCGGCTGCGAGTCGATAGAAAGAGTACTTCGGGAACTTGCCAGCTTGCTTGGAAGCGGGACGTGTCTTGGTTTTTAAGGAAACAAAGCATTGTAGCTCTCTCAACAACGAAGCGAGTATGTAGCCCTTGGAAGCTGTTGTTCGCAAATTCTATGGATAAAACAACAGTTACAAGACTTTGGGATTGAAGACTCATGCACATAAATCAAATGTGACAACACCAGCGCAATCAATCTCACCAAAAATCCAATTCTTCATTCAAGAGCAAAGCATATAGAGATTCGACATCACTTCATTAGAGATTATATTCAAAATTGAGAAATCTCAATTCAATTTGTTGATTCAAAGAGTCAACTAGCGGATATATTCACAAAGCCTTTGGAGAAAAATCAATTCGATTTTATCCGTTCCAGACTCAACATTTTGAAACTCGAAGAAGTTAAAGTCTAGAGACTCTCCAACCCTCAGACTCAGAAAATTGATGATCATCGACTCTAATCTCTCGGACTCTAAATCCTCAAACTCGAGACATTGATGGCTATAGACTGTAAGTTGCTATTTTATCTAAACTCGAAAAGGTATGATCTTTTGTTAAGTTATTTTGTAGTCTCCGTGAAAAACGAAATCTTGTCTTTTCAAAAGGATTAATTTTGGCAGTTATTGATTTAAAAAAAAAAGTGTTCGTACACTTTTCTTGTGCCGATTGAATTTCCCTTTTTCAAAACTGAGTTATATATATACAGTTTTCATTTTCCAATCTTCAAAACCCTAAAAAGCATTCTCCTCCCAATCCGATTTCTACTTCGTGTTTATCTTCGAGAAAGTTGTCATCTTTTCTTGGGAAATCAAGCAAAGGAATCTTTCAGCGACAAGAAAGGATGTCTTCTTCGAGGAAGTCTTCAAGAATCGCGAACAGGGGACCACAGCGAATGAAGGAGGGACCTACCCATTTCGATCTCACCAAAGAGGAAGAATTATCAAGTCAGCAACAGAGCCCGACTCACTCTCCACCACGTCACTCAACGCCATCTACCCCACATGATGCGGGTCAACAACCGGAGGAAGAGATAATCAAGGACGCAGACCCTGTAAGAGTCCAAAAACCCTCTTATATTTATAAACTCTACCGTGCGTTGAAAAGTACTGGGACTCCGTTGAAATACGTGGATGATTTTCTCAAAGATAAGCATTATGGGAATGAGTACATCTTTCTGAGAAAAATGGAGGATTTGGGAATTGCTCCCAAGGGTAAAGCAGAGGAAGTTCTTGCGAATATTCCCAGTGACCCTCGTATGTCGGGACCTAATTCGACTGAAGGAAACGACGATGATAAAATGTTCAGTGATTTTCAACCTAGAATGGGTATTGCTGCAAATGTGAAGGGAAAGAGGATGGAGTTATTCAAATCAAAGGAACGGGAGAATTTGTTTTTCAGACTGCTGAAACGAGGGGTGATAAACTCTAGGAGTGTCGATTTCGATTTTCTGGATGCCGTTAATGTGAACTTAAGAGAGAAGTTCAAACTGCTACAACTTGAGCAATTCTGCACCGATACCACAGACGATTATGCGCAATTAATAGCATATTTCTATTCGAATCTCAACTTTCTAGATGCGAATAGAATATCATTCAGTGTTAGAGACCAGGATTATGTGGTAGACGTGGACATGTTGGCGGACATAATTGGAGTTGAACGAGGACGTTATCAACCAGTCAAAGTCTCAGTTGCTCGTGCCTCAATGGAACTTATCGAAGATAGAGATATCGAGGGAAGAATCATTTATTCAAGGATGCGTGCCATCAATATTGTGCTGCACAAAATTGTTATCAATTGCATCAGGCCCAAGTCTACATCAAAGACTGATGTGTCTAATTCTGAAGCAAAACTGATGTACGCAATCAACTCAGGGAAGAAGTTCTCTCTCCCTCACACTATTCTCTTTCACATGTACAGAGCAATGTCGAAGGACAAGAGACAATTGCCTTACCCAGGTTTGGTGACCAAGATCTTCAGACACATGAATATTGAACCGCCACATTCACTTTGTATTCGACCGTGCGATAAGATGGTGGTAGGTTTAAAGATGTTGACGAAGATGCGTCTGAAAGAACTTTCCAAGGCAATGGAGAAATTCGAGTGAAGACTCCAAGATCGTCCGCTTCAAAGAGAAAAGGAAAGGAGGCCATTGGCGCCCCATCCAAAAAGAAGAAAACACTCATCTTGGAGGATGAAGATGAGAAGGAAAATCTCACAATCACTGTCTTGATAAGAACCAAACGTTTTGTACCTCAATCGACAGAACTTCAGAAGAAACAGAGAGAAGAAGAGGAGCAAGCAAAGCTCAGAGAACAAGCAGAGCGAGAGAGAGAAGGAGAAAGAAGTTGAAGAAGAAGGCGAAGAAGAGAAAGAAAAGTCTGTAGCAGAATCTTGAGATAAGGATAATCAAGAAGAGCATGATCATCACTCTTCCCCTTTTGAGGTCCTAGAGACAGGGGGAGTTGGCGAGCAAGAAAGGTCCATACCTCATGCTACCAATAGTGAAGGTCTAAGACAATATCCAGCAGATCCAGATGAGTTTCAGGTTTCTCAATTGCCTGAAGAAGGACACGATACGTCGACACCAAATCTGCAAGATTATACCGAAGCGCCATCGTCTGCATTCACTCCATTTGAGAAAGCAAATGCAAGTACACAGACGGACAATTCTGCAGATTTTCGTTGTATTCTTGATATTCTTCTGGAAATGCGTGGCCAAATCTATGCTCTGGACTGTGAAATTCAAGCCATAAAGAATGCTGGACAAGCATCTTCAGTTACCCTGGAGAACAAAATGAAAGACCTCGCTCTACAACTTCAAGCCAATGCCAAAGGAGAGGAGGTAGCTCAACTAAGGGAAGACTTGAAGAGGCTAGAAGGCGTAGTCCAGTCCATGGGAGATTTCCAAATCGTGCGCATTCCCAAGCAGACCTGACTCCTTTCTCACCTTTTTTAATGATGACAAAAAAGGGGAGAAACAATTTGAACCAACTAACCTTAAACTTTGACTTTAAATTTGTTTTTGTGGTTGAATATGTTTGTTTTTTAGTATGACTTGAGTGAACTTGGGTGTGAACTTGAATTGATTTGTGGATTTAGATGCTTGACTTTTTTGCATTTATATCAAGTGTTGTTATATGGTATTACTCATGAAAGACTAACCAATTTTCTGTGGATGCGAGTCGGTTGTTTTATTAATCTTTATGAGATAGCCATATTGCTTGAGAAATGTTTTTGCGGGTCAAAGTGGTTCAAATCTACGGGAAAGTTTTGTCACCATCAAAAAGGGGGAGATTGTTGGAGAAATCTTTCCATAATATTTTGAAGCGACAAAACGTTTCTATCGATCTAGTCGGATATCTGCGGATCGTCTAGTTTAAAGTCGAAGACTTTCGATCACCATCTCAAGATTCAAAACTCAAGACTCAAGACTATTCTCACCGACGCTTTCTAATCCGATGATGAAGGAAATCCGAGCCGAAGTATATGGTTGATGATTTAATCCTATCCTCTGGAGAAGATCTTTTTGGTTGGATAAATATAACGGATTCTTTTGTTCGTATCTAGATCAATTGAAGATCCGGTGGTCAACGAAATATTCTTGGAATGTTCTATTCTTGGAAACCAAGATCCTAATTGTATGGGCGAACAGGATTGATGGGCTATCGCCAGGTTCCTTTAATAGCTCGAATAATCTTCTTGATTGATTCCGTCCAACGGGTAGATTGGAGGAATTCCTTTGGTAAGTGCCAACGGTATGATGTCATAAAGGAGTATAAAAAAGGAAGACGTTCTAGTTGTTTGAAAACGTGATCGATAGAGAAATTTCAGAGTCTGAAGCACCTTGATTGTTAGTCGATACAGTTTGAGCGAAATTGTATACACAGAGAGTGTTTCTACTTGGTGATACCTTGAGCGAGTGTGGTAGATCATCTACACCAAGAAATCAAGGAAGATCAACACTGTAACATCTTTTTGTTCATAGTGAAATCCAGCCAATTGGCTGTCAGTATAGAAGAGTGGACGTAGGCTTGAATCAAGCCGAACCACTATAAACCGCGTGTTCAATTCTCTCTTTCCTTTACTCAGTCTTACGTAGATCATTACTTGTCGCAAATCCTCCAACTGTCTAAAGTATTATGCAATTATCAAGAAAAATCCTTTATATACCTATTCACCCCCCTCTAGGTACTCGTACTAGCTATATCACCCTCAACTATAAAAGAGGTGTTCTCCTTCATTTGTAATCATCCAATCCATTTAAGAAATATCAAAGCTTTCCTTTCCTTTCAGAGCTCCTCTCTCTAACTTTCGCTCTCAACAATCCAGGTAAGTGACCGGGTAGGTGTTCGATCGAGCAAGGCTTGGCTTGGGTGATCCAAAGTTGCCCGAGTTGTCGCGCGGTCACGATCCCAATCGATTGGCCCGTGACAAGTGGTATCAAAGTAGGAATCCCTCCAGTAAGCAAGTGAGCAAGTCGGAGAATCGAGCTTCTCACTCTAGTGTGTCGAACTGATGAGTGCCCGGTCCAATCCAATTGGGCAGAGTGAATGGCCAGGGCAAAAAATGCTCGAACGTAGCTGTGCTCTCTGCTCCTAGGATGACAATGGGTACTGGCACGAGTTGGTTTACCGCCAGGCCGATAGAGAGTTCAAGAAGAACTGAACCCTTGCTGAATAGGGATAAAGTTCCTAAATCGATCGGTGAATACGAAGAAGAGGTCTACTGTGGCGTTTTCAATAATAAAAGAACCTCCATTGGTCTGCTGGAGTCAAGATGCTGGTTAGGCTGAAATGGTGCTACCAAAAGATGCGGTTAACGAAAGGTGCCACACTTGCCGGAAAGCGCAAGTGACCGAATGGCCGAGCGGCTGAGATCAAAAAAGGCCACCAATGGAGCAAAACCTGTTTGTTGGGTGAGCTCGATGTGAATTCCCAAAAGTGGCACATCAATGGTTAATTTACGCAAAGAAGCGACAGAGCAGATCGCAACGAGGGCGTTGCGAATTGAGTGGGGGAGAATGTCACAGTCTGTGAATCCTCCCGTACTTGTGACACTTGTGAGTGGTGCTTGGGGTTATCTAGTAAAGTGTGAGGCAGAAGAGTAGAACACAACTGGTCCGTAGGAGTGGCGTTAGAACGGTTGGTGCTAGAAGTTCTAAGATAGAAGAATTATATCACTTAGGAGCTCTGAAGACGGGTAGGCCTCCCGTGCACAAACCGATCGGGAGCTGCTATCGCTCTCCTAACGAGGCCATAACAGGCCGAAACCAGTTGTTGTACCTAAAGAAAACTGTTGTCTTACTCGATGGACTAGACGTCCGAGCGAAGCTGGGCGAGGTAGGATCTCGTACAAAGAATCATTCACTGTATTGTTCGTGGAACAGCTAAAGAAAGGGCTGGTCTGGCAAATTTCGCTCGCTAGGCGCCCACGGGTCGTTCCGAGGCCAAAGAAACTCTTGGCCCGTGACACATGCATCGGATTAAAAAACCGAAATATGAATAAAGATAAATCCCATCCCCTCCTCATTAACCGCCAACTAGTCAAACTGTTTCCGACTACCAGCATTCCCACCCGTTTTCTTTCCATTTCCATCTGGGAACTGGAACTGGAAGTGGAGGTCTTGCTTGTTTTGTTAACTCCTACGTTGAGTACGGAGCACAGCATTTGTTGGTTTTTTTTTTCCATTTGGTCGAGCTCGAAGGCCTCTCTCTTCCTCATACCCAGAATAGGTCCCAGCTCGAGAGTTTTCTTGCCATTAGTTCCTGGGGAGGCCGAGGTTCTTGATCATGGCGGGCAAGAACTCGTTCGTTTTCTTGATTTTCATGGGGTTGAGCTGCTTCGGTTTGGTGTGGCTCGCCGAGTAGAGGCTGCCCCAAGCGGAAGGTACGAGTTAATCTTTTTTTTTTTTTTGCTGTGTACGGTGTAAGTACGGGTTTGGATGCTGAGAAATTGTGGGAGAGTTGCGAGCTTTTGCTCTCTTGAAATCTGGGTTTCGGTTGGTTCACGTTCCTGAGAGTAGGTGGGGTTAGCTTGCTGCGCTCTGTTTCTCCGTTCTGTATCTTATTTCCTTTTAATGACTGTTGGAGCTGACCGGGAGATGGGGAAAATTAGGATATGATTCATATGAGAATCTCTCTACCCAATGTTTGCGAATCCTTTCTAGACTTTAATGGGTGTAATTTTGGTATTCTGATTGGTAAGTAGAGATGGGAGTTTCAGTTTCTATAGCCAGGAAGAAGGGAAGATAGGAGGTACTTTCTATTTTGTATTATTTGGTCAGATAATGGGACTCCTAAGTTAATATTTCCAATTTGGATAAGGCAATTTTAGTTTATCCTTTAGTGGATTTGCCCGATGCCTATATTAGGTATATTATTGAATGCCACAGGCTTTAAGGATGGATAAGTTCTCTTTTGGGCTCGTGGAACTGGTACTAGCAATGGAAACTTGTTGGCTGACCTAATCAGTAACGATTTTTGGGTAGCTTTTCTTGCTGGTCTGTGCAGCGGTCTTGAGTGTCCTTGAGAATGTTATGACAACTCTAAAATAGAAGTCCACTGTGGTGGAGTGAAGAACCCTTGTCTTTGCCGTTATGCTGGTTACCTCTTCTACACGGTTGGACATGCTTCAACATGACTCTCCAATGTTGGGTCAGGCCTAGCGGAGGCTGATTCTATAGCCCTGAATAAACTTTTCTGTCGAACCCACCATATTGAGCAACAGTGTGGCTATCTTGGTAGATTGACCTTGTAGAGCTGGAGAGAGATGGCCTTGGCAAATATATAGAAAAGCAGTTCCTTTGATAGATTGTGTTGCAGAAAACACCACACCTGCAGTTTTACTTGCCTTGCAAGCACTGTATAATTAAAGGTGATATTATACACCTCCATTTTTCTGATTATGATGCATCAGATGTAGCTTTACCCCTCCCACCTGAAGCCACAATATTTCAGAATAGTAATAGGTTGTCTCCGGAGTTGAATCATTTGACAGAAAAGAGTCATACTGACCTTATTCGCTAAATAAATACTTGACATTTACAGCAGGGGCTTTGGTCTGAACTTCTGGACTACGGTAACTCATTTTGTGTTTCTTTTTTTTCTCATGTTCTTTTCCATAATCACAAAACCGAGAGAAAATGGATGCAGTAATCGTCTACTAAAGCATTAACTTTCTTTGGCAAAGCAACTACATCCTTCGTTACTAGTCAATTTCCTCTCATTGACAATCGTAACTTATACCTTTCACTTTCTCTAATGGTGCTTTCTTTTCTATTCATGTAATTTAGTTGATGCTCTCCGCGAGATCACGAGCACAATGGGGTCGACATACTGGGATTTTGATGGTGACAATTGTGAAATACGAAGGGTTGGGTTAGCACTGCAGCCAACAGCAAAAGCTGAGAGTAGCATTGGTTGTGATTGCAACATTGGGAACGATACCTTCTGCCACGTCATAGGGATGTATATGTCCCTCATCGAATCACTGAAGCTTCTTCCATTGATTACCATCTCAACGCTCCACCACCAGTCTGCATCGCTTCATACTCCTGTTTTTTGCCCCAATCTTTGTGAATTTTAATGAAATCATACATTATATTGTTTACCTGTCTTTTCATAATATAACGGTTGAAAAGTAAGATTGATGTAGTTCATTAAAATAAGATCATTATTCTGCTCTTAGACAAACACATTTTAGTTTTTTTATCATCAAAATGTCTCTTGCAACTATTAGAGCTGTACTTGATATTGAGCTGTTTCTGAAAGAAGCAACGTAAAATTTTTTGTCTTGACAGGTTGTTCTCGAAAGTGTGAAATCACCCTCATAAGTCCAATTAAGAGAAGATATAATTGCCATTCAAAATTTGATAACATTCACCATTTTCCCCAGATATTTGCTTTAACAAACCACAAAACACAATGTCTTCCGATATGTATTTCCAGAAAAGAAAAAGGGTTGTTAAAGTGCAAAATTTGGTGGCATCAGTGAAGAAGAGGGATATATCAGTATTTATCTTTGTGCTTATTTATGCTGTTTCCAGAAGATGTAAATTGGTCTCTTCAGTATATATATATTGGCAAGTGGATCCGCAATTTTATCCGCAATTTTCAACATTGACATGTCAAGTGGATCCACCACACTGCTGGCCCGAGGCCAAAAATATTTTAAATATTGGCATCTCATGGGTTAAATTTTGAGGATTTTTTGTGGTACTATAGTATCGGCAATGTTCACATTTATGTATCAATTAGAAATCAAAAGGCTACTTAGAGGAAATTAACCAGAGATGGGAGAGAGCATTGCCCTTTTCGTAGGCAAACAATGCGTTTGCTCTCTTTTTTAAGTATAATTACACAAAAATTCTTAATTCCATCGTACGAATGCTAATTCAATTCTAAACCTTTCAATTTATTCATAAATATTTTGACAATTCACTAATACAGTCTTCCCCATTAATTTTGGCCAAAAATCGTGACATGGATGTTAGCTATTCTGTGATACGACTAGCATTGACCTTGACACTTTTTGCAATTTTTAAATAATTTTGCTTTTTTTTTTCTAAATAATTTATATTTTCCATTTTTCTTTTCTTTTCTTTTCTTCTTTACTAGGGACTTGTGAGGGCATTATGGCCCTCGCCTATGGCCGGCAACCTTCGTGGCCACCATCGAGGCCTTGAACTAGTAAAGGGAAATAAGAAAAAAAAATCTAAAAATTAAAAATTAAAAATTTGCAAAAATTCTCTACTTCAACAATTTCCAATCAAAATTAATTGGAATGACTATATTGAAAAATTGTTTACAAGTTTCAGATTAAATTAACTAGATTAAAAATTTTAGGACGAATTGATATCTGTACCAATAAAAAAAATAATCTACTTAAATTTCCCTTGTACAGTTTATGTTGAATTGGTTTTCCAAAATCATGGCACGATTGATTTCCTGATATGCATACGCGAGACGTGCGGTATGAAAGCATGGTGAAAGAGAGCTTCGTTCCAACTTTTCGATGCCATGCCTTTTCAGTTCCTGTGACAAAACAACGTTCCATAAGGTTATCATTGTATAAGCCTGAAATTGTAAAGGGTTGCGCAAATGGGAATTAATCCGGAGCTCAAAACTTTCGGGCACTGCATTATTATCAAAAGAATGATATTATTACCTGCCTTCAATTCTTGCATACTTAACGAAACTACCAAATAAGATCAAGAGGTACGTGCACAATTTTGTAACGCCATCATTGATTTATATAGTATTTTAAATTATTATATGAACGTGAGATTAACTTCAAATGTTGTATCATTTTTTTTACACATCCATTATCATTTGACATTAAATAATAAAAAAAATAGGAAGGTAACATAGATTATGAATGTTGGAGATAAATAACATGTCTAGAGACGTTGAAATATATCATCTTTTATAATCTTGTGAAATCATTATCAATTATTTTAAAAAGAAAACAAGATAAGGTAAATGTGTGCTTAGTTTTTTTTTTTTTTTTTGGTCAACAAATTTGTGGTTAGTTGACTATAAAATATTTTAATAGGAACCACTAGAGGTTCGGTAGGTGGTTTTTAGGTCCATCATTCTGGTGCTACAAATTTGTTCTTTAATCAAGTTTGCGCATGAGCGATAACAATATTTATAACCTACCAATTAAAAAACCGGCTGGAAGAAATTGTATTAAGTTGAGGATGGATGAATAAAGCCAAGCTAAAAGTCAAGATTCTTAATGCCATAAAAAAATTCTATTGATAACAATATTTATAACCTACCAATTAAAAAACCGGTTGGAAGAAATTTTTTTGAGTTGAGGATGGATGAATAAAGCCAAGCTAAATGTCAAGATTCTTAATGCCATAAAAGAACTACAATAGAAGGTTTTGCTATTTGAAATATTTAATGAGAACTATTGTCACGGAAGACTTGCGAATGAGAGGACTTATAAAAAGACTGGCAGTGCAAGATGCTCTTATATGGATAAGGTCAACACAAACGAATGTAAAAGTGAGACTTCTTGGGGTGAACTAAGTCACGTGAATCTTTCTTGGTTCATGAAAGCCGGGCATCACATGAGAAATGTCCATATTTAATCCAAATTTTTTTTTGAAAACGTTATAAACTTATTATATTTTGATTAATTCAATCATAAATCTTTTAATTTTTACCAATCAAAATTTCTAACATTTTTTAATTTTGCCAATTGAATCCATCCGATCAATTTTAGTCGAAAATCGCTGACATAATTGGTGGCTAGTGAGAGTCGCTGGCCAACTCTCATCGTCACTAGGCAAGGGCCACAACTGACAAGGGTCGGCCAGCGACCCTCGCCAAACTTGTTAGAAAAAAAGGGAAACAAAAGAGAGAAAAATTAAAATTTAAAATTAAAATTAAAATTATTTTAAATATATATTTAAAAAAATTGTCTACATCGAAGACTAACCATTTTACATGATACCACCATTATTCACGTCAGTAATTTCAGTTCAAATTACCCAAATGAACTCAATTGGCAAAATATAAAAAATGCTTATAATTGAATTGGCACAATTAAGAATTTTAGGATTGTATTGGTCAAATGCAAAAAATTTAGGACTTTTTATCCAATTTAATCGTAAGACTATTCTATGCAATGCATTGAAAGTAATTAGGTGACTTTTTTAATTTTTTTTTTCGAAGGAAGTATTCATTACTAAACCATTGCTGAAACGCAACTAAGTTCGAAATCAGTACATAATAAAAACCATAGTAGGTGGGGGGATTATGCAGCCAACCATTAGGGAGAAGGTTTTCCCAATGGGCTTTTGCGGTCCAATCCGCCGGCTTGTTCGCTTCCCTGGGCACATAGGACACTGAGACTTCCGCAAGTTGGGCCAGCAAAACCCTACAGTCCTTCAAAATTGCTTCCACAGTCCACGGGCCTGGAACTTGGCCCGTTAAACTCTCCACGAGTGACAAGCAATTTGTCTCCACTTCCATCGCCAAGTACAGGCCAGTTGAAGCCGAAGTCTTCCTCTGCTTTGTCTCCAGAAGTCGCGAGAAAACCGCACGAAGTGTTGAGACTTCAATTTCTAGGGCAGAATCACCATGGTTCTTCAAAGCAAAGCCGTTGGTGATGATGCATTCAACGTTTCGGCAGATCCCAACCACGGCTCCCTCCGAGGTTGATCTGATTTTTGAAGAATTCATGACCAATTTCATCTTCTTGGTTAAATGAGATGGACAAGTACGTCCACCAAGGTTGCGTAGGCGAGCTTGTAAGTCCATATAGAACAACCTTTTATCCTACATAGCGTTTAGGGGGACGATAAGTTCAATAGGATTTCCCCTATTTGAGGGGAAAAAAATGAACGCAGCCAACAAAATGTTGTCCGTATGCACGAGTAGAGTCGGGTTAGGAACAATGAATCTCTTATGATAAACAAATCTACTTTGCAAATCTGTTATTACAAGTAGTTATTACAAAGAATTGGACGAACAACACTATAAATAACTTCAATCCTTGATGCAGATATTATATAGTTGATTCTCATCGTTTAGAGACTTTTCATCATAAATTATTTGCTTGCTCTGAAATAATTTGTGTTAATAGGGTAATTCCAATTCATTGGGTCTTTTGGCAAAATTTGAAGCAACTACTTTTGTAGTAACAAATTGAAAAAGAATGAGGGGAGTGGGAGAGTCAAAATCGAAAAGAAAATCCCTTGCTTCTTTCTCTCATCCAAAACTATGAATGAAACTTTCACCACAGTTGTGCCGTGCAACAAATTGAAAAAGAACAAGTAGAGTGGAAGAGTCAAAATCGAAGAGAGAATCTCTTGCTTCTTTCTCTCATCCAAAATTGTGAATAAGACTTTCACCACAGCTGTGCCATGCACCTCACTCCCTCCCTCCCTTTCAAAATGCAATTCAGTGGATAAACCGCAAGGCTCTCTCTCTCTACGACCACCTCATGGTGGTGGTCTTGTCCTCTAGCTATCACCACAAGGTGGTCATGCAACCACCTCGTGGCAAGTCTTCATGTGATGGCAGCAGATGTTACTATATAAACTGGAACCACGTTGTCTAGATTTTTTTTAATTCCAATTCCATCAATGTCTTTATCTTCCACCAAATTTTATTTTTATGTACATCAAACAAGTACCAAGATACCATGTTCAAAAATATCCAGACTTATACACTAACAATCACCAGACCAGTTGATAATAGTACACAAGGAAATGTTATGGTTTCTCCTTTGTTGTGTGATCTTATTCTATTCGGTGAATTAATCCAAGCAAGCATTCATACTCTCGTCCTTTTTTTTGCGGGCCTTTCTCAGCGTGGACATAACTTGAAAGTTGAAAGGACAAGATCCTCAACATGGTTCGGCAGTTGTTTGGGCTTTGAAAAGCCCATGTCAGCAAGGGCCGATGCCGACACATGATGTGATCACATCCGTATATTCTGACATCAATTTTCGAACTAATTGTAAAGATTGATGTTGTGCCCGCCTCGCGATCATTATCGATGGGCTGTCGCCTTAAGTGGCCAACACACCTTTAAAAAAAAGAAGAGAAATCAGAAAAGGAAAGAAAAAGGTGAAATGAACGTTCTTTATAGCGAAAAAAGAAAAAGGAGCGTTCACACGAAAAGAAAAAGGAAAGAGAGAGAGAGACGGATCAAAGGAGCATAGGTGGTTTAGATTCAAGGCGAAACTTTGTCGGCATTGGTTGAAATTTCAATATGTTGTTCATGAGATTAAAATCAACTAGTTTATCATTTTGTTCATTAAAAGCCTTCTCTAAATTATTTTAAATGATTAGAATTTCTTACTCTTTTGTTGTTTTATCTTTGTGGCAATGATATATTGTTGGGAAAATGCTTCGAATTGGGTAAGACAATGAAGATGGATCTTTAGAGTACTCAAGTCGAACTTTGAGGTGTGATATCACTTTTTTTAACGATTTATTTGTCCCACAACGTTACTAATGGTCACTGGCAAAAATCCTTCATGATACAACAAAATTTCGGATGAGAATACTAAATAGCAATTCTAGTATTTCTCAAGTGTCTCTTTAGAAAACAATCGAAAAATTGGCTACAGTTTTTCAAAATGAAGGCTCGAAAATGATCATTCTAGTTCTTCTGAAAAATGACAAGTATATATATAAAACAGTCTTAAAACACATGTAGCTCTTCGTGAAAAATTGCAAAACATGAACAAACGTGTCCTTTCGAAAATTGTTCAAATAAACGAAAGCATCCCTTCGGAAGAAGTCGAAAACCAAACAATTGCAACCTTTCTGAAAATGTTGTAAACTAAATAAGTAATTTCTCAAAGGTTGTCTTGAAAAGACAAACAAAATTCGGAATAATAATTTATTTTTTAAAATAAATAAAATTTCGAATTTTCATTTTTATTTTCGAAAATTCTCATAAACAAAAGGCAACATTTGTATTTCTTAAAATGAATAACATAACAAAAATAAAATAACAAAAGGGGTTAGTGCTAATTAAACCGCGGGCACGCAGGCGTGCTAAGTGCTAAGTGCTAAGTGCGGAAAAACCGCACACCCACACACGAGTATGGTGGGGTTTATCCCCACCCAATCATTCCTTTAAGTACATAAAGGAAATCCCATACTTTTAAATTAGCCTACTTCCTCCCACTTTTCCTAAGTGGGACAAGGTAAAAGCACTTAGTTTGTTTTTACAAACAAACCTCCAATATATATTACTATATTATTGATGTGTTGAGGATTCAGCTGTATGACTAGAGGGCAGTCCTTTACTCTCTTCCCATATTGGGTTGATATTGTTGGAATATTATGGCCGGTTTATGCTGGGATTGATTGGATATTAGTTGGTTGAGTTTTGGGGAATGTATTGATCCTTGATAGGCTTAAGTTGTAAATTGTTGTCGTATCTTCTTTATGATCATTGGTATCCTATTGCGTAATCAATGTCTTATGGAAAATCTGTGGATTTCTGAGTATTTGCGTTTATCTCAGTAACTTCAACTTTGCGCATCCAAAATGGTCAACCTGATTTGAGTCAACCCCTTGTTGCTGACTTGACTCTATTTTGGAATTTGTTTTTTTTTTTTTTTTGCTTTATATTTTCTTAATGGTTGAGAATGCGATTTTTAAGGTTTGACTATGAGCATTCATACCGTGAGCACTCCAGGCGATGACTATGCAGTCAGTTCCCCTTGAAAAAAAAATGGATGAATGAAAACAAAGAAATACGTTTTTGGCAAAATTTCTATGATAAATTCTTCTTTTTTTTATCGGAATTTCTCCAGCAAATTTAGTTGATGATTCTACCGTTGGATTGAAACTGAAATGAAGGAGTACGATTTAATGGACTCGATCCGATGGCTATTAAATCACTGAATGTTCTTGTTTGAACATTATTGATTTGCCCCCATTAATTGCACATATAGAAAATGGGAAGATTGCCTAAAAATTCTAAATCTATTGCACTTTTTTTCAATTCGGTATTATTTTACTAATTAGGTCCATCCGATCAATTTTGGCTTGAAATTGATAACACCAACATCAGGTGTTTTGCATGGAATGATTGACATTGACATGGATTAATAGTATTTTAATATTTTTAGAATTTTTGTTAATTTTTTCTTTTTTTCCTTTTTTTCTTTTTATTTTTTTCCCTCCACCAACCACTACTAGGCCGGCATAGGTCACTAGCCTTAGGTGAGGGCCACCATCCCTTGCCAACCTTTGGAGAGTGACACCTAGGCCTGGCTTGGAGAGGGCCATCCTCGTTGAATTGGGCTTTCTTGGGTAGCAATCATTCACTAAATCAGGTGACCGCAAGGGTTGCCCTACGATTCGAAACTAATGATTTAAACTCCTAGAGTTTCAAAATAATATATAGGATCGTATGTTTTGTTTGTTGTCATCCACAATACTGTCGTAACAAGCCAATTAAAAAAAACTAGCTCGAGGAGCCGTGTAAGCACTATCTATGCACGTCTCTGATCTTGATCCACAATAATTCGATAATCCTAGTCCTTAAATGCTAAATTCTCCCAAAATTTAAGCACAATTCAATTCACCATTGAGAAAACATGCTTTGCTCATAATGAAAACGTGATTGGGTCAAATTATATTCAAAGGCCAGGAGTGTCACTATCGAAACTTTGCAATCTGGCAAAGACGTGTGCATTGGGCTATGCGCAGTGTTTGCTTTTGGTTCACCCTTCTCTCCAATGTGTCCACCGCGAGAGTTCGACTCCATTGTAATTTCATCAGGACCTATAAGAATTGATCGGATCGTGCAAGAAAAATGCGTGATGCATCCCTTTGCAAGCAACGTAAACTTTGTGCATTCTAGAAGATGAGCAGATAAAACAACTTGTGTTTTTTGGGATTGAGGGGCGTCTAGTGATCAAAGGGGAGAAATTACTTGTCAAGATAGAATGAGTTCAACTATCCATCACTATGCTTCTTAAGATTTGACCATGGCATCCTTCGATAATTGTAATTCGGATGCTCTAGAAAACTTCCTTGTACCGTGTCTTCTGTCTATTGAAATTTTGATTTTGTTGTTGTTGTTGTTTTTTTTTTTTTTCATTTTGGAAGTTCCTTACGTTAATGCCTTGCTTTTAAAGAGGAAAAATGATACGAATAGTTCCTGAACTTTAACACGATATGCAATATCATCTCTAGACTTTGAATTTGCTCCACGTGGTCCCTAAACTATTTACAAATGTTCGATATAGCTTTTTCCGTTTGCTTAAACGACAAACATATCTAACTTCTACTACATTGACCCTATTGGGGAGAACTTGGGGACACAATTCACCAAGGCCAAACGCAATCCGGGATCAATTTCTCCCCCGATACTAAATCAACTTAAAATCTCTTAACCCCCAGTAACAACCAACAATGTATAGCCTTACAATATGCAAATATAATGCTGAAATGATAAGTAAACAAAACAAATAATGACATCAAAGATTTAACGTGGAAAATATGGGAAAAACCATAGACCGCCCAAAAACATCCACTAATCACAAAAAATAGAAGGATACACAAAGTATTCTTCTCTAGTCACACATTAGAGGCTCAACATCAACATTACAATCATCTTTTTCTTACCACATAGGTAGACAAATAAGTTTGGAGTAAAAAAACCTTAACCACAACTGGAGAATTCGGAGATGGTTCTCGACGAACAAAAACAATCAACTTGTAGCCCTCGGTCTCACAAACAACATACAAAAATTTAAGCCGATTTCGTCAATATTTGGCTTTCAAATCAGAACTGCAAAGTTATAGCCCTCTTCCTTTCTTCTCTTCTCCATTGCTTCTATAGTTTTTTTTTTCCATTTTCTCTCTCCTCTTCATTTTTTGGACGCACACACAGACGACCCCACTTCCACTTCTTCTTCTTTTTTTATTGCTAGCTGGGCCCCACATGAAAGTGGACCCAATCAACGGACCCAACATTCTCCCGACTCTAGCATCATTCTTGTTTGAATTCCACCCAATCGACTCAGCATTAAGTGTGTTTCTAATAGTCACGTTGTTCTAGAAACATTCCTAGACTAATCACCAAGGAATTGGCCGAGGTGGAAATACAAGGGGGACTCAAAACAATTTGACGGATGTGAGCCGGTGAATTCGAGTATTCCTTCTTGAGATACTTTCTAGGGATTAAGCGCTAAGAAACTAAATCTCTCTTCATCTCGACACGGATGGGCTGCATTTCGCTAGGTCAGGAAAAAGGTGAACTTAGTATGGTGCAAGAAAAAGATACCTCAACGCATACAATAGAACGGAGACAAGGACAAATGACAAACAAAACTTCATTATCCCCATCTCTCTTCATCGACTTCACTAATGCTTTAGAATCCTTGCAATATGAATGGGACTAGTTAGGCCATGAAACGTCAAAACTCGAAATATCCTTTGCTTTGACCAAAAATTAGAACCGAGGACCAGGCAAATTGGTCCTAAGACCAGGAATTGGACCGAACCATCGATCCGGTCTGATTTCGGTCCCGTCCAATGGAAATGACCATTTATATTATCCCACTACTTCTTTTCCATTCCTTTTTTTTCCCTCTACTTAGACCAAACCGAGATAGTGTTTACTTCACATTTTACTTTTTTTTTTTTGGGAAGAAATAATAAAATAAAAAAGTATATTCAATTAGTCCAACCCAGTCTGGTTCTCCACCAGACCGCTTAAACACCAGTTCCACTTTTAGGAACCGGGAACTAGATCAACACTCTTGAGAATTGAACCAAACCGGTCGGTCCAGGTGGCTCCTAGTTTGGGTGATATGTTTTGCATAACCTAGTCTTAACAAAGAGCGTTGCGAATCTGTCCACCTACAAAGAGAAGAAAATTCATGATTTAAGGAACAGTCTTTGAATATGGTGCAATGTCATAATCTCCTGTCTTATTAGGATCAACTGCAAAACTTTTGACTTAAAAAAGAGAAAATGGTGCTAGTGGCTCTCCTTGTCCACATTGCTAATTGACAAAATCGTGTCCACACAGCCTTAAAAAATCTAATCTAAAAGTTTAAACTGATAGGTAAAGCATTTGTGACATCTAGTCAAGCGATGTGGAATACTATTTGATACAAGCATCTTGATATTTCAATTCCTTTGGATTAAGGTTTTAACATCCAAAGTTCCATATTAAATATGAAAGGCTTGTGATATTATTCAAAAATGGTGGCCTAGTCAAAATTCCATCTCTTTAGGTTTTTCTTTTCAAGACTTGATGTGTGAAATGATTCAATCATCACATATGATGACAGAGCAATTTTCTTCTAGTAAAGACGTGTGATTTGGTGATGGCATACTTTGAACTGATGTGACAAAGACAAGAAAGGAGGGGAAAACAGCACTCTCAAATTCACATTGATTGCACCATCACTCCCTCTATCTCTCATGGTGACCGAGTGAACGCTCTTTTATTTTTCAACTACGTTATCCAAGTTCGATAAAATTATCATGCCTTGGATCTTATACCCTAGTTTATCCAAGCTTATTCGATTTAAGGCGTATCGCCAAGCACTATATAGGCGAACTTATGTCCCACTACCTTAGAGGCATCTTTGATGTGGAGGAGCAAACCAAATCGAATGGTCTACATCTATATTCGTCTTCATTTGTTCAAACCAAACCCCATTTTATCACATGACATAAAATAGAATTTGCTTTGATCTGGATTGCTACTTTTTACGTCTTATATTAATGCAAATTTGACTTTTGGCTCTTACCTAGGGACTCCATATGATGGTCATAAAGTAGATCTTTGCGTCATGTACATACGTACTCATTATTTGCACATACGTACTCATTATTTGCTTGTGTGTGCCACGCAAGGGTCAACCCAATCTGTGCACATCGCAGCCGAGATTATGAGAGCTGATATTATGAAAAATCTCAAATTAGTATATCTGTAATAAATTTAATTTAAATTAATATTTTACCATAAAAAATCTCAAATTTAAATACCTGTGACAAATTTATAATATGTTAGTTTCTGTTAAATTTTACTATCAAATTGCTGAATTAGATAACACGTGACAATTGACATGTGTATCAATTTGGTGTTTCGCCTTCTCGTTATCACAAGTATACTAGTTTGTAGTTTTTTTATACTATTAATCCAATTTAATGGAAACTAACAGAGATTAAATTTGTTACAAATGTATCAGTTTGGTGTTTTTGATAGTAAAAAAATTAATGTAGGGTAAATTTATCTTAGGTATACCGGTTTGGGGTTTTTCATTGTATGAACCCAAATAATTACCAAATTAGTCATAAACCATATGATAATCTAGTCTTAAACTTTCCAATTTCATCATCGTAGATCTAAACCTCTACGCAAATATTCCAAGATGGTTCTCCTGGCCAATCGTCCTAGCCAATCGTCATAGGAAATTAATGAAATAGCATCCAGTTATTGCCGACTGCTTTATGTGGCATACTGACACAAGCAACTCTACTCGAAAGAACATCCTACATGGATAGCCGCCTTAGCCATTTCCAGTTAAAATTGGCTAGAAGAGATTTTATTGGAACTTCGCACAAAAATTTAGGACCACATATGCAAAATTGAAAGTTTACAATTAATTTGGTATTCTATATAATAAGTTTATGATCCAATTGGAATTTTCATACTTTATGTTAGGAGGAAGTTAGTATGTGATTTCACTTGCTTACCCTATTACTCTCGGTGTCTGTCAATATCTAAAAGCAATTCAAGTATGTCTAGCTAAATCTAATTTGGTTGTCCATATTGAAATCCATAAGTATGGCTTAATGTCTACATCCTTGCAATTTATCCTATTCTTTATTTTAATCACAATTCACCGACTTCAATGAACTTCACTGGAAAAATAAAAGAAAATTCAGAGGTTTTGACGGATAACTTCCTCATAAATTTGAAAAATCAAGAGTTCATCTACCGAATTCGCATTAGAATAATTAAGAATAAAAGAAAAAAATTGAAAAACCAAAAGAAATATATATATGCACGACATCCGTACTATTCCCATACTCTCATCCGGGGAGAAAATATTCAGTGGTTAGTGCACGCCACGTCATCTGCTGACCTGGTGCGCACTAACCAATGAAATACCGGCACGTGTTCCCGAGCGGGACCCGCTAAAAAGGAAGGCGCTGATTTTGGTCGGCTCGGCTCGGCTCGGCTTGGCTCGGCTCCACCGCAGAAGAAAGGACGGTTAGCGTATTCCTCCCGCTCAAATTTTTTCTCACTCCTCACTCAAATTTGCTGGGTTTTTTCTCTCTCTCCTCTCTCGCCTCTCTCACTCTACCCTCCCTCTTTCTCTCTCTCTCTCCGACGAATAGGACGCGACCTTCCAGTCTCTCTGCCCTCCCTCTTTCCGACCGGCAAACCATCGCCAGCAACCGAAGAACCATCACACCGGACCGATGAGAGGACCGCGACCTCCCTCTCTCTCTCTCTGCCCTCCCTCTTTCTGATCGACGAACCACCGCACGGGACCGGCGAGAGGACCGCGAGCAATCGATGAACCACTGCACGGGACTAGCGAGAGGACCGCGACCTCCCTCTCTCTCTACCCTCCCTCTTTCCGACCGGCGAACCACCGCGAGCAAATCAGACCGTGGTTTTGCCTGGTTTTTTTGGGGGGGGATTTTTTTTTTTTTTTAAAGGCTGAGGGGATTGGGCTTCTTTGTCTGTGCTGGCCAAACGACGAAGAAGGTGATCATCAGAAAGGAGAAGCACCTGGAAGAGGAGACTGATGAGGACGAGGAAGTCATCTACAAAATCGAAGTTCCGGCGAACAGGTGACTGCGAAGCTGATTCGGCATTCGGTTAGATGTTGTGTGTTTCGGATGAGTTTGGAGCTGTTTTGCAAGTCGTGGGTGAATTTTGGTTCGGGGGTTTAAGATGCTAGTGTCCGACTTCGGATGGGTTAAAGTCTTTCGCGGACCATGTTGCTCATAATGGCTATCGAGATGCTGTGTGGTTCGATCTTTTCTTTGATTATATTTTCGGTCGATCAATGTGAAGGACCAATTGCATGTAATTAGAGACTTCATAAACACATTACCACCTGAAAAAGGCTCAGCTTTTGAGTAGTCCATGTGATGTAGCATTTATAGTGTGCATCGAGGCTTTTCTTACTTATGTGTAAATAGTTTCTTTTAATAGTCTCGAAAGATTGGTACAAGTTAGGACATTTTTTCACCACTTTGTGAAGAATTCTAGTTGTATGGGGAAGCGGGTTGATATTCTGACCCTTGGGATTCTCAGTTCATGATAATGGTCCTGAAAGGAGTCGATCTTGAATTTAGTTTATGTTCAACATTTTGCCATGCTAGATGGGTCAATCCCTAAATTTTATAGGTATTATCGTCGGCAAGAAACATAACAAGCCTTTTTAGATTTGGTCAGCAGGTTGCGATATTGAATCCTTAATGCTATTGGCTTTATTTTGAATCATGTCATCTAGAAACTTCATTATTTAGTTATAAGTCAAGTTTTTCAAAGAGATGACGGGTTTATCATCATTTTAGTTTGTATTGGTAATTAATGATTATTCTTCTTGATAAATTCGTGCATGTACTGTAGAAATGACTATACTATTATAATAATAAGGTATCCTCTGGGAAATGCACAGATACGACTTGCTTTGCCTCGAAGGGCTTGCTCAGGCCCTACGTGTATTCAATAAGCAGGAGCAGACACCTCAATACAGTCTTCGTAACATCAGCAGGGGATCAATGCTTAAGATGCATGTAAAACAGAGGTACTGATATGTGAGGATTGATCTGTCTAGATTGATCTATGCTGGAATCATTTATTACTTGAGTGATCATTTATGTGTTGCAGACCTCACAAATCCGTCCATACGTTGTTTCTGCTGTCTTAAGAGGGATAACATTCGATGAAGCCAGTTATAACAGCTTCATTGATCTTCAAGACAAGCTCCATCAGAACATTTGCCGGTATTAATTTTTGGATCTTTAACATGCAGCATAATACCTGTTTTCCTTCTCTATTTCAAGATTTTAGGTTTGAGAGGGAGTGGCGGGAGGACAACACATTTTTGGGAAGCTTTTACTGTGTTCATTTGAACCTTAAATGTAAAGAAGAGCAACCGTGATCTTACATTGAGATGCAACGTCCTATATGGCTTGTCCAGAGCAATGGTTTTAAAAAATTTCCAGCATGCAGCCAATTGTCTTTACAAGCGTGCATTTTAGTGTGATACAATAATGTTACTTTATAAATTAAAGATGTGAGGGAAGCATTATTTTTTTTTTTTTTTTAAATAAGTCATGGCTTCATTGTTGCTTATGCTTTATGTGCTGAGTAGGGGCCATATATATTATTACCCTTAGGAGGGCTTTAAATTGTGAGAAATGCCTGGATGTGAAGAGAGGACTCCGCTGAGTTGTTTTGAATAATTTGGTGAAGTGGTGATGATAGATATGTTGCTTGAACTAGTTTTCATTCTCGAGATCTATATTCAATTTGATATTTTATTTGCATGTAATAGATGCCCAGCCCCCAATCCCTCCACTTAGTACATCGATGCCCGTGCTTATGCTAGATCCTCAAAATGTTCTGCTTGGATTGACATGCTCGGATTCTCTCGATATTTTGGCGAAGAACACTGGTTGCAATTGGGACTCGACTTGGATACGCTAGAAGGCCCCTTCAGCTATGAGGTGTGTGTTTGAACTAATCGCCTAAACTAGAGTCTAAAATGAAGAATTTTGCACATGTCCTACTATCCTCGCTTGAAGCTAAGGCCCAGCTAGAACTTAAATGGAAGATTTTCAGATTGCTGGCATAATGGATCTTGTCATGATAGAGTGTTATCCGAGCTGGAAGCTTGTGCTCACCTATTCTTTCCTTTTTTTTTTCTCTCTCTATATATTTAAATGCCTGAAGGATTCCCTCTTGAAGTTTCTTTCTACCCCACACTTTGCCTCAGCATCTATTACATGTTTTCAAGGAGTTGCAGCTAGCTAGACAAGCTTTGACCTGTTCAAGTTTTGTCATCCTCTCGAGCTTGTCCCGGAGGATGGTATTACTATATATATCCGAGATACTCTATTTTGATCCCAAAAATTCGTAGTATTATGTTTCGCTATCGGGAGTGCTCATCTACTAGATAAAGCATAGACGAAAACAGACATGACAAGGAATTGCACATTTGGTTTAGCTTAATATGTATGAGTTATATATTTGCTACAGCTAAATGTTTCTTCTTAATATGTACGAGTTATATATCTGCTACGGCTAAATGTTTCTTAGAGAAAAGTATGATAAAATGTTAGAAGTGCAGCGTATCACCGATTCATGTTCCTTTTCCTTTGGTCTCAGGCTTTGCTGCCTTCCGGTATAAGTTTCGTCCCCTTGAAGCAGGTAGTTTCATGATAAAGATTGTATTTTTCTGTTCATGCATGTGCCATGAGTCTGATCTGTAGTGAAGATCTATGTATTTGTAAGGATTTTGTTAACTGTTCTCTAGGGGCAATTCTTAAGTGAATCATATTAAATAAGTATGCTTAACAAGTGCCCTTTTGTTAACAGTGCTCTAAGGAGACTTACTAAGTAACTAAAAAGGAAATTTTGTAGTTGCCAATGCATTAGCTGTTATTTCTAATTACTCTTTTGCAAAGTGAATTATTCCAAATTAAGTATGCTTAACATGTCAATGCCATTTTTGAGTTCATGAGATTGCTTTCATCTATATATTTGTTTTATTTTCTCTACCAACTGTGATTGATGTGTTGGCTGATCGCGCCTTAGTTTTTGTTCGATATTAGGTGAAGAACTTGTAGCCGATGAACTAATGGAATTTTATAAGGTGGGTCCTCAATAGCTGCTCCTTTTAATGGTCTTTTTATAACTGTCATATTTGTTTTGTTACATATATCTTATGCTTGGAACTTGCTTATTCAGTGTGCTAGTTGATATCTTCCGTAAATGAAGAATTATGTAATAGTTCCTCATTTTTGCCATGTTGTTTTACCTGTTTTTCGCTACTTTGTTGCATCGATTTGAAATTGAAGAAGTTCTTGCACATAATAGAGAACTCGCCCGTGTTCCCTGTTATCTATGATTCAAAGAGGTATCTTGTTTTCTTCATACTCTTCTTTGTAATGTGAGTTCCATGTATAAATATGAAGTGTGTATATTGATGTTAAGGGAAAATAATAAATAACCACTTAAATGTAATGACATGTTGACTTAGTTTTGATTCAACCATTGCCACTTAAGTCATTAATATTGCAACCTTGAGTTATTTGGGGGTTGATCGATGCATCGGGTTCAATTTGCAAAGAGAAAATAATCTAGGCCTTCAAGCATCTTCTGCCACATTAAGCTACTAAGTGCTTAGTCTCATTTATGAGTTGAAGTGAGATCAATTGTTCTGTTTAGGTGTCACTAGTGTTCTCAAAAGCACTGGAGTTGCCTGGGCAGGCACCCAATGTGGCGACTTCAAAAGCACCTCAAGTAAGGCTGGTCATTCTCTGAGGCATTCCCTCAAGGAAAAAGATGAAATTAGGTCATGTTCTTTGACCCTTTTTGTTCATTTCTCTAAACAAAACTGAGAAAGGAGGTATATTATTTTAGTAAAAGGGCGAAGTTTTTAGAAAAGTAGCTGTTGACTCTACATTAGCACAGTCGGAGACTTCCGAGCCTCGTCTTATGCCTATAACATTACTTTTAAGAGAGACAGGGAAAAAGGTGAAAAATACATCTTTGCTTTTCTTTGAACATTGTCTTTCCTATGTACACCTTCACACTGAACTTAGCAGTCCATTCTTATTTCATCTCTCTCTCCACCGATTGCTAGGTATCATATTGGGAAAAATAACTTTTGCATGCAGTGTCACAAAATTTGATATGGGAAAGCAAGTGCCTAATGTCAATAAGAAGATGCTATAATGTAGTACAAAAATGAATTTTTTCCGGAATATCATTTCATGACTTCAAATCTACCTTGCTAATACATTCTTTGGGTTCATTTAAAGGAAAGGTTAAAAAAATTTCTTGCTAAAGGATTTATCCCAAACTTTTAATGTAAGATGTCCCTTATTTTAGGCTAGGGCCTTGCTTGACAACAGTGGATGATATTTTCTTTTCGACGTCCTGAATAATTAGAAATAATACAATTGATTGCTTCATAAATTCTTGATTAGCTGTGGACTGATGTTTATTGGTAATGTATTAATTAGGCAACAACCAATTATGGTTGACCATTAAGCTGTTTATCCTGTTTGAACAGGGGTCAGCTTTTTAAAAAGATTGGTTTCGAATTTTTTTGCACATGGGGTTCTAATCTAGCTCATTCAGGTCCAATGATATTTGGTTACTACAGTTGTGGATAGATTACACTGTTGCCATTGGCTTCACAATTTTGGTTCCCATTGAATATGCTCAATGTGAACAAATTGTAGTTATTATTTAGCTGTCATAGCCAAACAGTGTGGGCAAAGTGATGCTTCATCCACTTTTTGGGTGTCTTGCAATCAACAATTTGACAGATATTTGTGATGTATAGTCTTATTGATTAGCGAGCATCTACATTGACTGAAATGATACAGTTGACTAAGCTTCTTATCACTGAAAAGGCTAATTTTTTACTCCATGCAGAACTGTGCTGTCTCTGCCGCCAATTATCAATGGTGCACATCCGGCAAAAACTTTAAAGACGAAAAATGTTCTCATTGAATGTACTGCGACGGACTTAAACAAAGGCTAAGATAGTTCTAAATACAATGGTGAGCATACTCAATTGTTTGTCCTTTTCTCTACACCCATCCTTCTATCTCTACACCCATCCTTCTCATCCTTCTATCTCTACACCCATCCTTCTGTATAGAGGACTAATGCGGGCAAGTGTTTTCCTTTAGGTGACAATCTTCTCAGCATACTGTGGGAACAAGTACGAAGTTGAACCAGTTGAAGTGATATACTTTAATGGGGAGTCATTCGTTTATCCTGATCTGTCCCTATACAATATGGAAGTGTCCTTATCTTATGTCAACGATTCAATTGGAGTCGCCTTGAAAGCTGAAGAGGTATTGTGAATATTCATTTCAAGCTGGAGTTTAAATGTTCGCATTAGGTGGATGTGAGCTTATTTTAGAGTTGGTTGGTTATATTATTCTCTCATCAGTTGAGTTAAATTTTTTGTTCGCCATTTGCTATTGTGCTTTTTTGTTGCTACAATGATATCTAACAATGACCTTGTTTTATTTATTGGGCGGCCATCTCTCTTGCTCGCTCTCTCTATCTCTCACCTGAATGGTGTGCGGTGGTCGCCTTTGTATCTCTCACGGGTGCGCGTGAGATGGAGAATCAATTACGGCGGTCTTAAGTGACCATTGCGACGGAGACGACTGCCACCATGGGGGTTGTTGTGGTGTTGGTGTCGCCTGTCATCGAGGAGGACGTCGCTGTTGTCCTAGAGTTTCGGGGGGCAGTCATTAGGTCTAGGTTTTCTTTTTGTTTGATTTCTTTTCTAATCCTAGTATTTTATATTGTAATTTTTCAGTAATTTATATTAGAAAGTATCCGTAGTATGTATGATTATATATGAAATGAGTCGTCGGATAATTGATTTGATATAAAGAAGTTCGAGGTTTTGTAATTTTCAATCCCTCATTTTGTTCATCTAACTCCATGTTGCCCTTTGGTCAAACATAGCTTGATCCTATTTTAGAACAGACAGAGATAAGGTAAAAAAGGGACTCTCGATGATAACAACGTAAGAAGAGAACGAAAGAGAAGACCTATTTGATTTTCTTTAGATATTCACTGAAGAAAAAGAAAGAAAAATTGAAGGGAATCGATCACTTTGTATTCGATTTAAGCAGAGAAAAGGAAAAACAGTTCTGGTCTAGGACAAAGAAAGAGGAAAAACTCAAATGATTTTATGTCCCCTTGGCAATCCTTCCTATCCAACAGAGACCAAACCATTGCTGAACTTAGAGGCGTGTCACCATTGCTGCCACGGGCGGTGGTCGGTGGCAACCGCTGGTAGAGAGGGCTGAAATGCAGCAACATATCACGCTTAAGAGGTTTTGGATTTCCCTTTCTTGCGTTTTTCCGCTTAAAGGACACACAAGAAGGCGCTAAACCAAATCATGAACCCACTTAGGCAAAGCAACCGCTATAATCATACAGGCTAATCATGGGTGTGGTTCTAGGGGAATTTACATAAAAAGCTCGGATCTACTCAAAATCGGCAATTTTCTCTTGTTTATGGTCTCGTATGCACTACTTCGAAACAAGGAGGGAGGTGGATTTCCGCTACACTGCATTGACTCAAGTCTAATGTGCGGTGAAGTACCGAACAAGATCCATAGAAGAGCTGTATATCAGGTCGTGACCACGCAACCTGTTTTTCTGGGTTCATCATGAACAATCACATAAAATTTCCTCCATCTAGGACATGCCCAAGCAATCTTCAAAGTAATCTGAAAAGAAGGGTGGTTTTTGCTTGTCTTCCCCGATACCCTGAGTAAACACCAAATATGAAATGGATAGCTATATGTACATTCCAAAGATTGATCCCAACAATTATAACTATCTACATATTCCTCTCCTGAAACCCCCCGGCGAAGAGAGGAAAGCAATGAGTTTGAACATGCTGTACACTTGATAAGAATAGACGACTTTACAGTGGCAAGAATTGCAGCTAAGAACTTCCATAGGCAGTATCGGGGACAATTGACCAAGCTGTACGGCACTAATATGGTGATGACCACTCCAGCTTCTGATACATGTCTGCGAGTGCGTTATAAAGGATGGCAGTAGCTGGCAGCCTCGGCAACGAACCAAGTAGTATGTCCAATGCATTTATAGACTGGCTGCCATAAAATCGGCAATTTTCTCTTGTCCGCGTTGTCACGACACTGCCTTGAAGGGAGCATCCAACAAAAGCACCTGCCAATTATTTTATGAAAAAGTTGAGAACAATTAAAGACCTTCAGAAAGCGGAACGAGCCCCATAGACTGCTGGCAATGAAATGATAGGAAAATGACAAATACAAATTCTAGACCTCTCCAACTTTTTACTATGAGCGTCTCAATTTAAGTAGGATCTATGACGAATCAAGCTCAGTGTTCTCTCAAATGATTGCTTATTCAAAAATATCCCCTGCAGAAGCTTCTCAACTAATGTCTCTCCCTTTTCCCCTTTCTTTGGCACTAAGAAATGGGCAACAAGCAAGCTTCTCAAGAAATGCTCTTTGTAGAAACTTTTTCAACTAATGATCTAATGAAAACAGCTTCACATAGCTTGAAAAGGTAAAGAGTATCATCATTTTATTGAATATATAAATAGCATTTGTGCAAGAGCATTTTAAGTAATTGGAGAATAGTCTTTTACATGACTGCCTAAGGACAGATACCCACGCCATACAAGCTAGACTACATAGCTCACCTCAGCAACAGAGACAAATGAGGAAGAAAGAAAGTGAGAGAACAAGATCCTTTGCAAAATGAGCAGTTTTTCTATGTCCCAAGACTGTTATTGCATCCACTTAGGACTTAATAAAAATAGAGAAATTACTATCACATTAAAAAGGTTAATATCATAGGATACTATCCATGTTTTTTTGCATAGCAATGTATACATTCCCCAAAAATCAGTCCGCAGGACAACTCCACAGTTTAAAAGGAAAAATAGCTATATAGATGAGTACCTTTACTGCAGCTGTACGTATAACAAGCAAAGACACCACCATCCCCCGCTCGTACATCGCTTCAGCAGCCCTTCCAATGGGACCAACTGCTGCACTCAAACCAGCCCCAACTGAAAAATGAGCAAGTACCACCAAATGTCTTCACAAATCGCTTGTTCTTAACACTATAATGAAGTCTGTCAATTCTCCTCCAGCCTGCAATCACCCTTGATTGGTTACTATTGACTGGAATAAGGATATCTCTACATAAAAATATAACACAAAATCAAACATTTCTTGCAAGGATAATCTTTTCATTTATGTATTTGATTTTTACTATTACTTGTGTTATCATTTCGGGAGGAAGGGGAATCAACTAAAGATTTCTTTAGTTGATTTTTATGTTTTATGCAAGACTTCTTTGCTCGAGCTTAAGCCACACAAGCAGAAGCTATTAATGCGATAGACATGTTAACGTAAAGGAAACGATTATAAGTAACACAAGGGCAATCTCGGCTCAGGGACTTCTCCCACTTCCACAAAAAAGCAAAACACAAATTCGAGAAAGGGGAACGAGATGCAGAAAGGAACTTGAAAACTCAATGGCAACATGGTAATCAAACAAAAAGTCCAAATCTCATCCCGAGAAATACTGTTCTTAGATAGAGTTCCGTAAAGGAGAAACAAATGGCACATTCCATGAAATAGAAGGATGACAGACCAGACATTTACAAAGGAAAATTCTCACGAGACCATGGAAATGAAGCGGACAATACGTCAAGCATTCCGGATGGAGTAAAAAATCAAATTGGAATTTATTATCTAAACAATCATTTTGAGCACATTGATTCACGTGGTTAATCTGCAGACTGCATGAAAGCCAAAAACACTTGTTGGTTCCGACGCTTGGCCCTTAAGGTTGATGAAATCAAAATCCAGGGATACGATAAAACGAGCCTACCTGTGCTCCCCACCCTATTCCACATGAAGAAATTGCAGAAGGTGGAGACCATGAGCCGTCTTCCCTACGAGCAACCACAAGGCCGGTTCCAATATTGTAGGTTACCATCATACCAACTTTCACAACAGTAATTATTGCAAGGCCTCTTGCTTGTCATAAAATGGCATTAGGAATTGTCCTCTCAAGTTTTATTGAACCCACCTGAGCAATCAGAATGCATCATATAATAAGCTTAATAACCACACGAGAAGTGCAAGAGAACCTTTTAATGCCAAAGTACAAAAAAAAGGGAAGAAAAATTCTTAATTACTTTATCTTGCACCAATAATACAAAAAACTCTTAAGGAATAGTTTTACAAAGATCTTAAACATATCTAAAATTAAATCACCGCTTCACCGACGATAATGAGAAAATGGCCTCCCTTGTCAAAGGTTAAGTCCACTATAGAGAGCATTTATTTTTCAAGTAGCAACAGCAATACTAGCCAACTGTTCTAAGAAATACACAGATGGAATCCTTAGGTAGAGAGTATCATCTGAACCTTGCCCCTACCTTACTATAACCTCGGATTGCGTTTGTTGCCTTGTAAATCTCATGTTCCATTGATTGTCCCCATGGAAAATTGATCCAGGATCTCAACGTACTAAGGTCTGTCAGATCTTGGGTCGGAAACTGAGAAGCGTGGCTTATTTGATCCATTAGGTAAGGCTGGACAAACTCAAGCCGCACGCAGCAAACATCACACACCCTCTAGGGAGCACTAACCCGGAACTTTACAGGCAACAGAGAAGGCGCTGAACCAAATCAACGTACCTCCTGAGCTTCTTAGAAGCAGGACCATAGGCTTCACCGCCACCGTTAGCCCCATCAACCTTTGCAGCCTCAACCCAGCCATCATCCGACGATCCAGGCTCCTCCTTGTCGCCGGACCCGTCAGCTATCTCCGCGGACCCATCTCTGGGGAGTCAACGAGCACGTCAGCGAGGAACCTATCGCAGAACTCCTGGCTCGAATCAGCCCTAATCCCGCCACCGACAACTCCGCCGTCCTCGTCGTCGATGTTCTCGATCTCGTCGAATCACGAGAGCCCCGAGTCTGGAGACGACGACGACGCGTTCGTCGAGGAGCAAGCGCCAATGACGTCATCGGCCTCAGGGAGGTCGCCGAAGAAGCCGTTGAGGTTGATGTGAGACATCACGTCGTCCTCCATATGCAACTCCAGATCCACCATCAGAACACTAGGGGAAAAAAAACAACAAAACAAAAAAGAAGGGGAAAAGAAGATGAAGGCGACGATGGGAGATCTCTACAAAAACATCTAATTTGCTCGCGGTGGTTCGCCGGTCGGAAAGAGGGAGGGCAGAGAGAGAGGCAGGTCGCGGTCCTCTCGCCAGTCCCGTGCAGTGGTTCGTCGATTGCTCGCGGTCCTCTCGCCGGTCCCGTGCGGTGGTTCGCCGATCGGAAAGAGGGAGGGCACAGAGAGAGGGGGAGGTCGAGATCCTCTCACCGGACGGTGCGGTGGTTCGTCGGTTGCTGGCGGTGGTTTGCCGGTCGGACAGAGGGAGGGCACAGAGAGACTAGGAGGTCGCGTCCTGTTCGGTGGAGAGAGAAAGAGAGAAGGAGGGAAGAGTGAGAGAGGCGAGAGAGGAGAAAGAGAGAAAAACCCAGCAAATTCGAGTGAGGGGAGAGAAAAAATTTTGAGCGGGAGGTATATGTTGACCGTCCTTTCTTTTGCGGTGGAGCCGAGCCGAGCCGACCAAAAATCAGCGCCTTCCTTTTCTCAGCGGGTCCCGCTCAGGGACACGTGCCGGTATTTCATTGGTTAGTGCACACCAGGTCAGCAAATGACGTGGCGCGCACTAACCACTGAATATTTTCTCTCATCGGGGAGACTTCTTAAGAGAAGTCACGTGGTTTAGGTGGCATGTCAGAAGCTTACTTTGTACGACGTACGACATCTATACGCCAAAACATAAAGTTGACATTTATCTATAAAATTCGAAAGGAAAATGAAAATTATTGTGTAGTCAAGTGTAGTTGTTGTCAGTATTCATTTGTCGGTAAGGTAAAGTGAATCTATCTGTCACTAAAATTATTTCTTCATCATTAATTATATTTATTCACGGTAAATTATGAAATATTTAGTAAGTAAATTCCAGTATAAAAAACCGTCAGTAGTGGACTTAATTTGTTCATGGGTGAGTTTATTTGTTCTTCGTAAACATTTTCATTCAAATAGATATTGCTTTCATATTCCTTAATAAACAATTGTATTTATCAATATATTTTTATAAAAAAATTTAAAGAAGTGAAGAGAACGAGAGGAGCCTAGGAAGTGGCACAACCATCGACTATTGGTTTCATCTATTTCGTCTTAAATAAAAGTCAAAATGCACGCGCTACAAAATTTTGATAAAAAACAGAACAAAAAAATATAATATTGAAGTGCATCTGCCTTAGTTGTTAAAACAATAATTATTTTTTCTTTATCTTCATGTCATTTGTTCAATTTTCGAAATATCGTAAAAAAAATAAACTTGAGTTCATGTGTCTATATTTATATAAGAGAAGAATAGAAAGGTAACAAATTGTGCAAATCCAATATTAAAAAAAAAGAAGAAGCAAAAATAAAAAAGTTAAAAGTTGGGAGGATTCAGTCATTTTCGCTCGTCTAATTCCTTTACCATATCCAGACGTAGATGAACAGTTAAAAAAACTTGCAAGACGCTCCTGCTGGATTTGTGACTCATGTAGCTTCTAGCAAAGACTCTAAGGAACTCCTTTCAAAATTAACATGACTTCAGTAGTGTGTCCATTAAAGTGATTTGTCTCTTTCGACAATTAATTTACATCTACCAAAATTCTCGGTGCTGGATTTATCGTTAGCAAGATCATAGAGAATTGGAAATGATAAAGTTCATTCATGATAAGATTGAGAAAAAAAAAAAAAAGACATACTCCCTGCAATTTTAGGTTTTTATTTTTGTGTAGCTGATCAACTCATTCTTTGACTTTTCTTCGATGTGTGAATAAATCATTATTTGGTTTGATTGATTAGTTTCTATGAGTATCACATTATTGAGAGGAGCTATCGTTAGAAAATCTTATGCTTTACCAAGAAGCACAAATCATTATTTTGTTCATTGGATTCATTTGGATGATCGGACTCAACATCACTATTCTCTAAACATATTTCAACCACACATTTTTTTTTTTCTAATTGTTCATCTTCCAAAGAAAAGACAAGACTCAATGCAACCTTTTTTTAAAGAGATGCCCGTCTTCATTTTGACAGCGTGGCTCACGTATAAAAAAGAGTATAACATCAGGTCGACTACAACAGTTCTTCCACCGCATGGAATTTAACCTCATGATTAAGGTCACTCTGACCTCGCGTCCATGCAAGGAAAATCTAGTTACGCCCGCGAGGGCGACAGCAGGAGAGAAACGTCCACATCCTTTCCTCCGTCTGCCCAGTGGTTCTGCCCTTCTCGGAATATTCAATTCTTTTCAAACAAGACAGAAACCAATAAGAAATGTGTCACAGGCTAGCAGTTCCTTAACCGCAGAACAACCCGTGTGTTGCCTCGCGTATGAAATTTACCATGCCAGCCTTCGTCCTATAATTATTCCAGAAAATAATACGGCGAATAGCTTATTTATACGAGATCGTATCACGCTCAAATTAATTCGAGCGTCTAGTCCATCCGGTGATTCAACAGATCTTTTTAGCCTCAACAGCTAGTTTCCGCTTGCCCTAGCTTCATCAGGAGAGCGGCATCAACTCCTGACCAATTTGTACATGGGAGACCAATGCCGCCTTTAGAGTTTCTAAATAATGTAATCATTCTATCTTAGAACTTATAGCACTAACCATTACGATGCTACTCTCACGGACCAATTACATTCATCTCCTCTGCATCCTCACTCTTCACTTAATAACTCAAAGCACCACTCACAAATGTCACGAGTAAGGAATAATTCACAGATTTTGACATTCTCCTCCACTTAATTCCGCAACACCTAGCTATGGTCTACTTTGTTGTTTTCTTGCGTCCCTTAACCATTGATGCACCAATTTTGGGATTATACATCGAATGGTCATGCTCGGCCAACAAAACAGATTTTGCTCCATTTGTGGCATATTTTGATCTCAGCTGTTTGGGCCCCTTTTTTATCATTTGTGCTTTTCTTGGTAAGTGTGGCATTTTTCACCAAATGCATCTTTTGACAAGCACCATTTTTGCCACTAGGCATCTTGAATCCAACAAATCAAATAGAGGTTTTTTCCTTGTTGAAAACATGAAGTTAACTTCTTCTTTAGATTCCCCAATTATCCCCATCAAGGAACCGGATCTTTTCCCACACCCCCATTACCACCCTAAAAGTTGGTTGAGAGCCGCACTTTGTTCAATCATCTTTTGCTCTGGCGATTCACTCTCTACCCTTGTATGATCGAGGTAGACTATAGATTTTCTCCAACTCAACCCACATATTGGAGGGATCTTACTCCGATACCAATTTGTCACAACTGACAGTTTCTTGGCTATGAAATAACTCATGCGGTGCTTAGTGAGTAGAATTTACCAAGCCAGGCTTTGTTCTATAGTTGTTCTATAGAACAATATGGCGAATAGCTTCTTTATATGAGGTCGTATCACAACCGGCTTAATTTGGGCATTTAGTCCATCGAGTGATTTAGCAACAGATCTTTTTAGGTTCAATAATTGACTTTGGCCTACCTTATTCTTATTAGGAGAGTGGCATCAGTTTCCGATCAATTTGTGAACACGAGACAAACCTCACACCAACTGTCCCAATATCTCTTCTACATCTGTTCACTCGATAATTTCAAGCGCTACTCACATATGTCACGGGTACAAGAGAATTTATGGAGCGTGACACATGTATCGAATTATAAAAACCGAAATATAAATAAAGATAGTCCCATTCCCTGCTCATTGGCCGACAACTTTTCACACTGTTTCCGAGCGCCAGCATTTCCATCCCTTTTCTTTCTTTTTCCCATGTGGGAACCGGAACTGGAGGTTTCGCTTGTTTTGTCGATTACTACGTTAAGTACGGAGCACAGCATTTGCTGTTTTTTTTTTTGGCCATTTGCTCGAGCTCCAAGAGGTCTCTCTTCCTCCCAGACCCAGAATAGGTCCGAGCACGGAAGCTTTCTTTGCCGTTAGTTCCTGGGGAGGCCGAGGTTCTTGATCATGGCGGGCAAGAACTCGTTCGTTCTCTTGATTTTCATGGGGTTGAGCTGCTTCAGGTTGGTGTGGCTGGCCGAGTCAAGGCTGCCCCAAGCGGAAGGTACGAGTTAATCTTTTTTCGCGGTGAATGGTGTAAGTACGTGTTTGGATGCTAGAAATTGTGGGGAAGTTGCAAGCTTTTGCTCTCTTGAAGCCTGGGTTTCGGTTGGTTCACGTTCCTGAGAGTAGGTGGGGTTAGCTTGTTGCGCTCTGTTTCTTTATTCTGTATATTATTTCTATTTAATGACAGTGTTGGAGCTGACCGGGAGATGGGGACAATTAGAATAAGATTCATGTAAGATTCATGCTTGCGATTCCTTTCTGGACTTTAATGGGAGTAATTTGGTATTCTGATTGGTAAGTAGAGATGGGAGTTTCACTTTCTGTAGCCAGGAAGAAGGGAAGATAAGAGTTACTTTCTATTTTATAATATTCGATCAGATAATGGAACTCTTATGTTAAAAAACTCCAATTTGGATAAGGCAATTTTACTTTATCCTTTAGTGATTTGCCTGATGCCTATATTAGGTATATTATTGAATGCCACATGCTTTATGGATGGATAAATTCTCTTTTGGGCTCATGGAACTGGTACGAGCAATGGGAATTTTTTGGCTGACCTATTCAGAAACAGTTTTTGGGTGGCTTTTCTTGCTGGTCCGTATAGCAATCTTGAGTGTCCTTGAGAATGTTATGACAACTCTAAAATAGATGTCCGCTGTGGTAAAGTGAGTAACCCTTGTCGTTGCTGTTATCCTGGTCACCTCTTCTACACAATTGTTTACTTTGGACATGCTCCAACAGGACTCTCCAGTCTTGGTTTTTAGGCCTAGCTGAGGCTGATTCTAGAGCCCTGGATAAACTTTTGTGTTGAACCCACCATAATGAGCAACATTGTGGCTATCTTGGTAAATTGACTTTGTAGAGCTGGAGAGAGATGGCCTTGGCAAATATATAGAAAAGCAGTTCTTTTGATAGATGGTGTTGCAGAAAACTCCATGCCGGCAGTTTTACTTGCCTTGCAAACACTGTATTATTAAAGTCGAGATTATACACCTTCATTTTTCTGATAATGATGCATCAGATGCACCTTTACCTCTTCCATCTGAAGCCACAATTATACAGAAGAGTAATAGGTTGTCTCCGTGGTTGAATCATCTGACAGAAGAGAGTGATACTGATCTTCTTCTCTTAATAGATACTTGACATTTACAGCAGGGGCTTTGATCTGAACTTCTTGACTTTGGTAACTCATTTTGTGTTTCTATTTTTTTTCTCATGTTCTTTTCCAAAATCACAAAAGCGAGAGAAATTGGATATAGTAAGGATCTACCAGAGCATTAACTTTCTTTGGCAAAGCAACTACATCCTTCATTACTAGTCATTTTCCTCTCATTGTTAATCATAACTTATACCTTTCACTTTCTCTAATGGTGCTTCTTTCCTATTCATGTAATATAGTTGATGCTCTCCTCAAGATCACGAGTGCAATGGGGTCAACATACTGGGATTTTGATGGTGACAATTGTGAAATACGAAGGGTTGGGTTACTGCAGCCGCCAGCAAAAGCTGAGAGTAGCATTGGTTGTGATTGCAACATTGGGAACGATACCTTCTGTCATGTCGTAAGGATGTAATAAGTCCCTCATTGAATCACTGAAGCTTCTTTTGTTGATTACCATCTCAATGCTACTCCGCCATCCTGCATTGCTTCATACTTACTCCTCGTTTATTTTATTTTATTTTTGGTAAAATACTTACTCCTCGTTTTTTGCCCCAATCTTTGTGAATTTTAATGAAGTCATACATTATATTGTTTACTTGTGTTTTCATAATATAATGGTTGTGTAATATAATTGATGCAGTTCATTGGTAAAATAAGATCACTATTCTGCTCTCATCAAAATGTCTCTTGCAATTACTAGAACTGTACTTGATGTTGAGCTGTTTCTGAAAGCAGCAATGTAAAGTTTTCAAGTGTCTTGACATTGTTGTTCTCGAAAGTGTGAAATCACCCTCACAAGTCCAATTAAGAGAAGATATAACTGCTGTTCAAAATTTGATAGCTTTCACCATTTCCCCCAGACATTTGCTTTAACAAACCACAAAACACAATGTCTTCCTATATGTATTTCCAGAAAAGCACAAGAGTTGTTAAAGTGCAAAATATGGTGGCATTGGTGAAGAAGAGAGATATATCACTGTTTATCTTTGTGATTATTCATGCTGTTTCCTGAAGATGTACATCGGTCTCTTCAATATATTTTTTACTAAAGCAATCTTATCTGCAATTTTCAACGCTGATTCATGATGTTACACTATAACTTTCCAAATACATTATGAAGCTGTCTCTTGCGCTTAACATCAATCTGCTTATTCTGTGCATCACAGAGTGCTGAAGTATTATAGTCTACCCGGAATCCTCCCCTCTGAGCTAGCAAAGCTCCCTTACCTCAGAGAGATGTAAGGATTAGTTTCCACTTCCTTCATCTATTACGCTATTTTGCTACTTCATGTCCAATTATAATTTGGGGTAAATAGCAATTTTTTTTTTTGTGAATAATATGCTGGTGAACTCTTGCATTGCAGTGATTTTGCTTACAACTACCTCAGTGGTGGAATTCCTGATGAGTTGGGTTCCATGCAGTTGACATCAATGTAACCAATATTCCTCGATTTCCTCACATCATATGTTTTCCTCTGATTGACTATTAACAGAAAAATGGTCATGCAGCTCTCTTCTTGTGAATCGCTTATCAGGAGCTATACCGAAATCATTGACAAACATTACCTCTCTAACAGATCTGTAAGTTTAGTGCTAAATTTAATTATTTCTGTGGTGCATTTCTTTCCTGGGCAATTGCTGCATTTTGAAACCATCAGAGATGCTAGTTCAATGGAAGCTATCTTTTGCAGTTTGTTTTTGCCTTTCTCAACCAATTGATTGCCACTTCCTTTTATGTAGAAGTATATCTAGAACCTTTATATAAAATTTCTTTCTCATGACTGTTGGAAAAACTCTACTTGTTGAATTTCAGAAAAATGGCTAAAATGCCTTCGGTTTCAGATGATTTAGTTGGAGTCTATTACAGAAGATTATATTTGGTTAATTCAATAAAAATTATAGAGTTTCTTAATCAGGAATCTTGAAGCCAATCAGTTCTCTGGTCCTGTTCCTCATGAGCTTGGGAGTTTAATCAACTTACATACTTTGTAAGAATCCCTAATACTCCTACGCTTGGGACAATTTTTCTTCCAGCTTTATACTTTTATTTACTTATCGTTGCCATGATATGGTTGTAGGATTTTGTCCTCCAATCAGCTAACAGGAAACGTGCCAGCTACATTTGCCGCATTAGAAAATCTGACAGAATTGTAAGACAGTGATGTGCTTATTTCCTTCGTAACTATTGCGATTTGAATGCCTATAACACTTCATATTTCATAATGCAGTCGAATAAATGACAACAATTTCAACGGCAAAATACCTAATTTTATCCAAAACTGGAAGCAGCTGAATATACTGTAAGATCATGGTTTAAATACATCTTGTGTTGGTTAAGTTTGATGATAGACGTGTTTTTTCTTTTTATTTACATACTGAGTATTTCCATATACACCTCAACTCTTGAAGAGAAATGCATGCTAGTGGACTTGAAGGACCCATTCCATCACAGATTTCTGCTTTGAATAAAGTAGAGGAGCTGTGAGTAATTAGCTTTCTCACAATTAATTCTTTATCGTTTATAAGTTAGGATGCAAGTCATATATTTGTTTAATTCACAGTTAAATAACTGTGATTAAATACGTTGGCAGGAGGATTAGTGACATTGATGGTCCTCTCCAGCTATTTCCTGCACTGGACAACATGACAGGCCTAGTGAGATTGTTAGTCTCAGTTCCTCAATACAGAGTTTGGATTCTCCTAGGATGTGCCGTGCTTGGTGTTTGAGTTATTAAACTTTGCAGAATATTGTTACAGGGTACTGAGAAGCTGCAACATAGCTGGGCAGATTCCCACATACATATGGAAATTGCAGAATCTAGAATTGTTGTAAGTGAATCTTGTTAAGTTTTGACTTGAGAAGTTTCAATAGTCTCCTTACAGCTGAAGCAAGGTAAGCAAGCTTACCTTATGTCTTCATGGTCCTAGGGATCTCAGTTTTAACAAACTGATTGGGCAAATTCCGGCTACAATCAATTTAAAGCTCATAAGATTCATGTAAGTTCATCATCTGCATGCTCGTGAATGCATGTGTGCATGCAAGTCTTCGTGTATTGCCGTCTCTTACATATGTGAGTGCAAAGCTAAAAAAAAAAAAAATTACTTATAAAATTTGCTTGTGGCCCGTACCATGTGGCATAATGCATCCAGATGACTTAATACCTTTCTTAATTGAATGTCGTTTTAATGGTTTCTTTCTTTGCCTATTGTATAAATTATGTCACATGATTTTTGCTTAGATTTCTTACCGAAAATTCATTAACGGGAAGTGTTCCAGACTCAATCTTGAAGAAAGGGACCAGTGTGTATGTTTCTTGTTCTTATCAAGTTGATTGCCCTCACCATCCTCTTGATTCTTACCATCTTGAAGTTAGTTTTCCCCATCCTGTGTGCAGCGATCTTTCATACAACAACTTAGCATGGCAAGGTCCTCACAAACCTGCTTGTCGAGAAAACATGTGAGCTCACCAGTACCTGTGCTATATTTCTCTTGAGATATCTTTTGTAAGATATTCATGGAAAATCTGATTTTGTTACTCTCCCATTTTCTTCAGGAACCTGAACTTGAATTTGTTTAGAAGCTCCTCAGCAGAAAATAACTCGTAAGATTCCTTTCATCATCCCCAATATAGGTCTTCATTCTTTGTTTTTATTTTTTATTTTTTTTGTGGATTCAGGTAAAAAGCTTGAATGCTTCAGTTGAAAGCACAGTTTTGTTGCCAAAGTGATCATCTTTCATATGATGGCTCTTCATCCACGAACATTTTTTCACAGAAGTCTCAGATCTGTAATTATCTGAAGGGTTCAAATATATTGATTGCCAAATGGCCATATGACTGCATACCTAGCTTTTTTTGTTCTCACTGAGTTTTCTTGTGAAATGAAATATTTGGGTATGGTCGCTGGTTGGGGCTAATTCGTTTATACACCTGTTGCAGAGGCAGAGGTGTTCCTTGCTTGGAGAACTTTCAATGTCCACATTGTAAGTATTTGCTTGCTCAATCATTGCTCAGCATCCTTCAAAAGCTATGAAATTTTCAAAGTATGGTTAAACTGCTGCAATTTTTATATTCTTGTCCATTTTGAGCATCCACTGTTTGGTCTTGTCCACTGCATGGTGCTGTAGTCACGTTTTCTGTTATTGTCTCTCTCCGTCAAGTTCAGAAGTTTTCTGAATCATATGAAATTTTTCTATCAGACTCGAGTTGTTTACACGTTAATTGTGGTGGAAAAGATGCAACTATCAAGGAATCTAAGCAGAAGATCAGATATCAAGGAGATCAAGATGTAGAAGGCGGTGCTGCAAAATTCTATATGAATCATGATAAGTTCTGGGGATTCAGTAGCACAGGGGACTTCATGGATGATAATGATGCACAAAATCTGCACTATTATGTGGATCTACTTACCTCAAACCTCACTGTCTTGGATTCAACAGCACGAATAGCCCCGATTTCACTGACTTATTTTCATTATTGCTTGGAGAACGGGATGTACACTGTGAAACTCAGATTTGCAGAGATAGTGTTCACTAACGACAAAACATACAACAGCCTCGGGAGGCGGGTATTTGATGTTTATGTTCAGGTACTTAAGTTTTCATTGGAACACCTGGATTTCACATTGCATATTGTTTCAATTCTCTGGCACATTAAATCTTAGTTAAATGACTTTGGCACAGGGGAAGTTGATTCTGAAGGACTATGATATTGAGGTTGCAGCAGGTGGTGCTAAGAAGCTAAGAGAAAAAGTCTATAATGTCAACGTGACAAATAATATGCTGGAGATTCGTCTAATTTTTGCTGGAAAAGGGACAACGAGGATTCCCATGAGCGGAGTTTATGGTCCGCTTATTTCTTCCATTTCTGTAGTTTCAGGTGAGGCTGAAAATTTTCACTATTTCATATAGCCAGATGGTTTCTATAGTCTGATGCTGAGCTGCATAAAGTTTGAGGCCATTGACAAGCATAATACATTGGTTCTTCAGCCTTTGATATGATAGTTATGATTCTTAGCATTATCCAGCTGTGCAATTGATCATTTTCATCATTAGTTCGTCTTGTTTCTGTTGGGCAGATGTCAAAGGGTGTTCAAGTGGTGGAAAACAAAAGACTGCTTATGTCGTAGTTGGAGTTGGAGCTGGAGCATTTTTCATTGTTCTCTTATCACTCTGTATACTTAAGTGGAAAGGCTATTTCCGAGGAAGAAATAAGAGAAGACAAGGTGCAGTTTCTATGAATTTTGTTAAATATGACTGAATGTTCTCTGTCATCAATCTGACTTGCTTGAGAACACCACAATCCGGTGCTTCACCACCTGTCATTTTTTGAACTGAATGAAAAGGAAAAAAAATACAGCTTACTTGGGCTTGCACAAAATTAGACATTCGATTTGTTGCTCCACAGCTTTAGCCATCACTAATGAACACACTTGTACCTAACTACAGAGTATATATTTGTCTCTACTTTATCAGTGATCTAATTCTCTCTTTTGGGTTTGCTTTCTTGAGTTTTCTGGTTTCATGTTCCGTCTATTCTCTGCTTATATAGGCATGGATGGACTAGATCTGCAGACGGGGACATTTTCCTTAAAACAAATTAGAGCTGCAACAAATGACTTTGATTCTGCAAACAAAATTGGGGAAGGTGGTTTTGGCGCTGTCTACAAGGTGCATGCTGTTATGTGTCTTGTCCCGTTCCATGTATCTTCGTGTGACCTTCTTATAAATTAATTCTAGTAATTGGGTTTGCATGCAGGGTCAATTAAATGATGGCACTGCAATAGCAGTTAAGCAGCTTTCATCGAAATCGCGACAAGGAAATCGAGAATTCCTGAATGAGATAGGAATGATATCATGCTTACAACATCCAAATCTTGTAAAGCTCCACGGGTGCTGTATTGAAGGAGATCAACTATTGCTGGTTTACGAGTATATGGAGAACAATAGTCTTGCTCGTGCCTTGTTCGGTCAGTTCTACTTATGCAAGCTGTGATTTAAGCACCATACAAAATAGTACCTTGACAGACGTGGAAATAACGAGCAACTATGGCTTCTTGGGTTTTACAGGTCCGGATTATCATCAACTTCAGCTAGACTGGTCCATGAGACATAAGATCTGCACCGGGATTGCTAAGGGTCTCGCCTTTCTACATGAAGAGTCTAGACTTAAGATTGTCCACAGAGATATTAAAGCTACTAATGTGCTGCTGGATCGAGATTTAAACCCGAAGATATCAGACTTTGGACTGGCCAGGCTTCATGAAGAAGAGAAGACTCACATTAGCACCAAAATTGCCGGAACCATGTCTGTTATCTTCTCCCTATCAAATTCCATGTCCAAAATTTCTTGACGATGCCTAGAATTCAGATTGTGCTCTCTGGTGATGCTATAATTTCTTAAGATTGTCAATTTAACAGATTGTGATTTTGTTTGCAGAGGATATATGGCTCCAGAATATGCATTGTGGGGTTACCTCACATACAAAGCCGATGTGTACAGCTTCGGAGTCGTGGCCTTGGAGATAGTTAGCGGGAAAAGCAATAACAGTAGCCTGCCGAGTGACGACTTTTTTTGTCTATTGGATTGGGTATTTTTCCTAGTCGCTGACTTGACTTACCACATGAACATACTATATTAATGATCGGGCTGGGTTTTCCATTCTCGCAGCACAAGAATTTTTCAATAGCTCTATGATGAAGTACTGATTTATGTTGAATTATACTGCAGGCGTGTCACTTGCATCGAATTGGGAACTTGATGCGACTTGTCGATGAGAAGTTAAACGCTGAAGTCAATGAAGAAGAAGCGAAAATCATGGTAAAAGTCGCTCTTTTGTGCACAAATGCCTCTCCATCTTTAAGGCCCACGATGTCTGAGGTGGTGAACATGCTCGAGGGAAAAATGGCCATACCAGACTTGCTCCTGGAGTCGAGCAGCTGCTGCGAAGATCTGAGGTTCAAAGCCATGAGGGACCTGCGCAAGCACGGGCAACAGCAAAGTTATACCAAATGCCATGCACAGAATCCCACGACCATCAACAGGTTGCCGTCTTCGTCAAGTACCTTGAGTCAAGATTTGTCTGAAGTAAATCAAGATTCCACGCTCCTCCCGCAAAATGCATGAACATTAGTTGCCGCGGCATACCAAACTTATGCTTATCTCAAACTAGCAAATTGGAATCCCATTACCTTGACTGAAGAAAAGGTTCCTCGACTAGAGTGACTTTGATCGGCGAAAGCAGAAAAACTCGCCGGGGCCTAGCAGCAAGGAAATCTGGGATGTGCAAAAGTTATACAAATTAGGAAGGAAGCATTGGTGCTTGAGTAGGCGACCCATTTCTTAGTTTGTTACTTCTCTTCAGCGTTTTGGGCGAAAAGTCGATCAAAGTTATCGATACAGATGTGCCCAAGTTATTGTACAGTGTACTGAATTACCTGTTTCTTTCAACTTGATGGGAAGAAATGAAGAGATTTGCTGTCAGGTTCATCACCTGTTCACCTGGATAAAATGACTGGAAAGAAAAAGTGAAAGCACTCGTGCCCTCACACGATGGCTTAAACCAGTAGGGATGATCAGGTATGCTGATATGCTGATACTTTGGGCTCTCTATTGGATTCCCATTCCTCATCCTGAATATTAGATCGGTCATGCTTTAATTGGACTTCAGCCTTACGGGGGTTTCGCGGTCCCTGGCCAAATCTTGCCATGGCGATCCGTCGCCTCTGTCCCAGTTTACGCTCACCTTCTCCCACTTCGCTTTTTTTCTTCTTTTTTTTTTTTTTTTAATTTTTTTTCATATTTCATTAGATCTACAGCTAGTGTAAAAATAGCTTTTATATATTCATCGTTAAATGGATGATATGTGCATAATTTCTGTTAAGCAAATATTTCTGAATATATGTGTCACTTATCCAATGGTGAATGTGTAAAGAGTATTTTATATTGGTGGTGAGTATTATAGTAACTTTTTTTCAAAATTTCCCTATTTCCTGAATTCTTTATTATTATTTTTTTAATTTTTTTTTCAAAAACCGCTTAGGATGCTATGCAACTTAGGGTGCGTTTGATAGGCATTTTGTTCTTGGGAATAATTTTTGCTCAAAATGATTTTTATTTATTTATTATTTTATTCCCGCAAACAAGTTCTAAGTTTTTAAAGACGCTAGGTAACTACTCAAATTGTTTTTCTTGAAATAGAAATACATTTGGTAAATTCTTATATTTTTTATTTCTTTTAATTTTTAATATATTCTTCTTATTTTTCTCTGTTTTTCTTTTTCTTTTTCTTTCTCTCTTCTTCTTCCTCCTTTGTGGTTAGTTGTTGGCCTCGGCGGTGGCTAGCAATTGGCTTGGCTAGGTTTGAAAAGCTCGCCGAAGCCTCGCTAGGCCAAGGCAAGCTTTGACGAGCTCACTTGGCTATTGCAAGGCTTTGTCTCGCAAATCTGGATGAGGCTTCGGCCAACAAGTCTCGTTGTGGCTCGGTGTTGCCGGGGGCTGATGGCGCTTCAGCAATGTCACTAGCCATGGCCGAGGTCGACAACTGGCAAAAGGAGAAGAGAAAAGAAGAAAAAATTAGACTTGATTTTAAGAATTATTCCGGGGAAGAAGAAGAAGCAGAATTAGACTTGATTTTAAGAGTTATTCTGGGGAAGAAGGAGGAGGAGGAGGAGGAGGAGAGAAAAGAAGAAGAAGAAGAAGAAAAATTAGACTTGATTCTAAGAATTATTCTAGGGAAGAAGGAGGAGGAGGGGCAAGAGAGGAGATAAGGAAAAGTAGACTTGATTCTAAGAATCATTCTGGGGAAGAAGAAGAACAATTAGACTTGATTCTTAGAATTATTTTGGGGAAGGAGGAGGAGGTGGAGAGAAAAGAAAAAGAATTAGACTTGCTTCTAAGAATTATTATGGGGAAGGAGGAGGAGGAGGAGGAAAGAAAAGAAGAAGAAGAAGAAGAAGCATAAGAAGAAGGAGAAGAGAAAAGAAGAAAAATTAGACTTAATTCTAAGAATTATTTTGGAGAAGAAGGAGGAGGAGGAGGAGAGAAGAGAAGAAAAAGTAGACTTGATTCTAAGAATTATTCTGGGGAAGAAGAAGAAGAAGAAGAAAGAAGAAAAATTAGACTTGATTATAAGAATTATTATGGGGAAGAAGGAGGAGGAGGAGGAGAAAAAAGAAGAAAATTAGACTTGATTCTAAGAATTATTCTGGGGAAGAAGAAGAAGAAGAAGAAGGAGAAGAAGGAGGAGGAGAAAAGAAGAAAAATTAGACTTGATTCTAAGAATTATTTAGGGAATAAGAAGAAGAGAAAAGAAGAAATATTAGACTTGATTTTAAGAATTATTTTGGGGAATAAAAAGTAACTTTTTTCTATTTCTTGATTTTGTTTCAAATCTATTTCTAGAAATAAAATAAAAAAGATTTTTGTTCTCGAGAAAAAAAAAATATATCAAACAAATTTTTGTTCTTTTTTTTTTTTTTCATTTCAGTAAACAAAAGAATAGAATCAGTTCTTTTTAGGAATGTTACCAAACAGGGCCTCAAATGTCGTGTCAGCGTTATTTCCTTTTTTAAAGGAAGACTCACTCGAACATACAAACAAAAAAAAATTACTCTAGGAACTCAATTGCTCAAAAGTAAGTTGAGTCACCTGATTGAATAATTTGAAATGGTTTAGGGACCTCCGGTGTCTTAATCCCAAAATTTTCTCACTAAAAGAATCTGAAATTTCCTAACAATTGCTAAAATTTACTGGCGCAAAACGCCTATCCATTCGTAGGCTCACAATATACTCTTCAAAATAATCTTGCTAGGTACTTAAAAGAGACATTTATGCGGAGCATCATAGAGAGAGAATCAAGATGAGGACTTAAAGAATTTTAGGGGGAGTGGTGTTTGATCATTTTAACCCTCTCCTTGACGCCAAAGTCTCTTGATACTCTTTTCTTGTAGAAAGGGTTCGCCTCCTATGGTACTTCCCTAAGTCATGAAAAGAAGACGCGACAACTATTGTCGCCAATCTCCTATTGTGAAACCAAGCCAATCGAACATGGTAAACTTTAACAAGAAAATAAAGTCTAACAAAAAACATGTGATTCTAAAGATATTATCTACATCTATAAGGAGATTTGATAGAAAGATTTTGCTAGAAACAAGTGTCACAACAGAGACTCCAATACATTTGAGCGCTCATATTTCATAAACTCATCTCACTCAATAAACTAACATATTAGCCCTTAGGATTTGTTTATTTTGCAAAAAATACGATATTTCTAGAAAATATTTTATAGAAAGTCATTTTTCAAGAAATGACAATATTGTCTTCTTCTTTTCTTTTTCTTTTTTCTTTTTAATTACTGAAACCTAAAAATGAACATGAAAATATATTCCATCGTTTGATAAGAAAATTTTGATTTTTCTAACTAATTATACTATTTGGACACTACTGACTTGTGCATGGATAGTCGAAAACCGGGTATAAGCACTAAGGTCATAGGTCTGGCCTCGATGGACCTTAACCTAGGCATCAAGGATATATGCGCGAGCACAAGCATGGGCACTAATTCTTGGTTCGCAAAAGTTTAGCCCAAGAACCCAATCCCTATGTTTGGCTCCATGGCGTGCTAACTCAATTCAAAAATGATTTAGCTCGAGGACCAATGCTCATGCCTAGATCCCTGGGCAAGTTTATCATTTGTTAGTTGTCGTTAAATTTTATTATCAAATTACTAAGTTGGATAGCACGCGACAATTGACGGATGTATCAATTTAATGTTTTATCTTCCATTTATCATATGTATACCAGTTTGTGATTTTTTTTGTCATATTAATCTAATTTAATATAAACTAACGAAGATTAAGTTTATCGCAAATGTACTCATTTTGTGTTTTTTATAGTCAAAAAATTAATTTTAGATAAATTTATCTAAGATATATTAGTTTGGGATTTTTCATTATATTAACCCAAATAATTCCCAAATAGTCATAAACCAAATGATAATCTAGTCATAAACTTTCCAATTTTGTCATAATATATTTAACCTCCCCACAAATATTCCAAGATAGTTCTCTCTAGTTGCCACAAGAAATTAGTGAGGTAGTATCTAGTTATCACTGGCCGTCTTATGTGGCATACTGACATGGGCAACTCTACTCAAAAGAGCATCCTACATGGATCGCCACCCTAGCTAATTTCAGCTAAAATTGGCCAGAAATGATTTCATTGGAATTTCTTATAAAAATTTATGACCACATATATAAAATTGAAAGTTTATAACTAAATTGGTATTTTGTATAAAAAAATTTATGATCAAATTGGAATTTTCATACTTTATGCTAGGAGGAAGTTAGTATAAGATTTCGCTTGCTTACCCATTGCTCCGGATGCCTATCGGTATCTAAAAGCTTTTTTGTATGTCCTTTGGTTGTCCATATCGTCTATGTTTGGCTGTATCCCTGCAATTTCTCCTATTCTTTATTTCAATGACAATTCACCGACTCTAATGAATTTCTCGGGAAAAATAAAAGAAGATTCAAAAGTTTTGACGTACAACTTCCCTATAAATTCAACAAGAGTTCACCTACCGAATTCGCATTAGGATAATTAAGAGTAAACGAAAAAAAAAAAAAAAAAAAAAAGATATCTGCACTGTGTCCGTACTATTACCATATTCATATCTAGGAGACTTTTCAAGTGAAGTCGTGCGCGTCAGGTAGCATGTCAAAAGCTTACTTGTACGACGTACAACATCGTATTCACCAAAAATGAGGTTGACATTTATCTGTGTATTTTAAAAGGAAGATGAAAATTCGTGTGTGGTAAAGTGTAGTTGCTGTTGGTGTTCATTTTTCGGTAAAGTGAATCTATTTGTCAGTAAAATTATTTCTTCATCGTAAATCTTACATATTCACAATAAATTATGTGATATTAGTAAGTAAATACCAATAGTAAAAAAGGGTCACTAATGGACTTAATTTGTTCGTGGTAAACCTTATTTACTCTTTGTAAACATTTTCATCAAAATAGATATCGCTTTCATATCCTTAATAAACAATTGTATTTATCAATATATTTTTTTAAAAAAAATTAAAAAGTGAAAAGAAAGAAGCAAAAACTTGTAAGTTGAAAGTTGAGGGGATTCAGTCATTTTCTCTCGTCCAATTCCTTTGCCATATCTCCACCTAGATGAACAATTAAAAAAACTTGTAGAGACGCTCCTCTTGGATTTGTGACTTGATGCAGGTAGCTTCTAGCGGACACTCTAAGAAACTCCTTTAAGAAGTAAGACATTTTAGTAGCATGTCCATGGAAGAGATTTGTTTCTTTTGACGACGAATTTTATTTATTGAAACTATCGATGCTTGATTTATTGTTCAGTGAGATCATAGAGGATTGGAAATGATGGAGTTTATTCATGGTAAGATTGGGGAAAAAAAAAAAAAGACATCCTGGGATTTTAGGTCTTTGTTTTTGTTTGGCTGATCAGGTCATTCTTTGTCTTTTCTTTGATGCATTAATAAATCATTATTTGGTTCAATTGATTAGTTTCTATGAATATCACATAAACGTGAGGTGCTATATTCTTATGCTTTACCAAGAAGCACAAACCATTATCTCATTCATCGGATTCATCTAGATGATCAGACTCAACATCACTATTCTTCAAGAGTATTTCAACCACACATTTTTTTTTTCTAACGATTGATCTTTCAAAGAAAAGACGACTCAGATGCCGCCTTTTTCAAAAGAGATGGCCGTCTTCATTTTGACAGCATGGCTCACATGTCAAAGAGAACATAACATCAGATTGATTGTAACGGTTCTTCCACCTCATGGAATTTAACCTCATGATTAAGGTCAGTTTGACCTCGCCCCCGTGCAAAGAGATCCTGTGGAGAATGACAGCAAGAGGGGAAACGTCCACGTCCTTTCCTCCGTCTGCCGAATGGTTGTGTCTCGTCTTCGGAATATTCAATTCTTTTCAAACAGGACAGAAACCAGCAGACATGCATCGGATTAAAAAAACCGAAATGTGAATAAAGATAAATCCCATCCCCTCCTCATTAACGGCCAACTAGTCAAACTGTTTCCGACTACCAGCATTCCCACCCGTTTTCTTTCCATTTCCATCTGGGAACTGGAACTGGAACTGGAGGTCTCGCTTGTTTTGTTAACTCCTACGTTGAGTACGGAGCACAGCATTTGTTGGTTTTTTTTTTGCCATTTGGTCGAGCTCCAAGGCCTCTCTCTTCCTCATACCCAGAATAGGTCCGAGCTCGAGAGTTTCTTGCCATTAGTTCCTGGGGAGGCCGAGGTTCTTGATCATGGCGGGCAAGAACTCGTTCGTTTTCTTGATTTTCATGGGGTTGAGCTGCTTCGGTTTGGTGTGGCTCGCCGAGTCAAGGCTGCCCCAAGCGGAAGGTACGAGTTAATCTTTTTTTTTTTTTTTTGCTGTGAACGGTGTAAGTACGGGTTTGGATGCTGAGAAATTGTGGGAGAGTTGCGAGCTTTTGCTCTCTTGAAATCCGGGTTTCGGTTGGTTCACGTTCCTGAGAGTAGGTGGGGTTAGCTTGTTGCGCTCTGTTTCTCCGTTCTGTATATTATTTCCTTTTAATGACAGTGTCGGAGCTGACCGGGAGATGGGGAAAATTAGTGTAAGATTCATATGAGAATCTCTCTACCCAATGTTTGCGAATCCTTTCTAGACTTTAATGGGTGTAATTTTGGTATTCTGATTGGTAAGTAGAGATGGGAGTTTCAGTTTGTATAGCCAGGAAGAAGGGAAGATAGGAGGTACTTTCTATTTTATATTATTCGGTCAGATAATGGGACTCCTAAGTTAATATTTCCAATTTGGATAGGGCAATTTTAGTTTATCCTTTAGTGGATTTGCCTGACGCCTATATTAGGTATACTATTGAATGCCACAGGCTTTATGGATGGATAAGTTCTCTTTTGGGCTCGTGGAACTGGTACTAGGGAAACATGTCGGTTGACCTAATCAGTAACAATTTTTGGGTAGCTTTTCTTGGTGGTCTGTGCAGCGGTCTTGAGTGTGCTTGAGAATGTTATGACAACTCTAAAATAGAAGTCCACTGTGGTGGAGTGAAGAACCCTAGTCGTTGCTGTTATCCTGGTCACCTCTTATAGACAGTTGTTTACCTTGGACATGCTTCAACATGACTCTCCAGTGTTGGTTCAGGCCTAGCGGAGGCTGATTCTATAGCCCTGAATAAACTTTTCTGTCGAACCCACCATAATGAGCAACAGTGTGGCTATCTTGGTAGATTGACCTTGTAGAGCTGGAGAGAGATGGCCTTGGCAAATATATAGAGAAGCAGTTCTTTTTATAGATTGTGTTGCAGAAAACACCACACCTGCAGTTTTACTTGCCTTGCAAGCACTGTAATTAAAGGTGATATTATACACCTCCATTTTTCTGATTATGATGCATCAGATGTAGCTTTACCCCTCCCACCTGAAGCCACAATATTACAGAATAGTAATAGGTTGTCTCCAGAGTTGAATCATTTGACAGAAAAGAGTCATACTGACCTTATTCGCTAAATAAATACTTGACATTTACAGCAGGGGCTTTGGTCTGAACTTCTGGACTATGGTAACTCATTTTGTGTTTCTTTTTTTCTTCTCACGTTCTTTTCCATAATCACAAAACCGAGAGAAAATGGATGTAGTAATCGTCTACTAAAGCATTAACTTTCTTTGGCAAAGCAACTACATCCTTCATTACTAGTCAATTTCCTCTCATTGACAATCGTAACTTATACCTTTCACTTTCTCTAATGGTGCTTTCTTTTCTATTCATGTAATTTAGTCGATGCTCTCCGCGAGATCACAAGCGCAATGGGGTCAACATACTGGGATTTTGATGGTGACGATTGTGAAATACGAAGGGTTGGGTTAGCACTGCAGCCAACAGCAAAAGCTGAGAGTAGCATTGGTTGTGATTGCAACATTGGGAACGATACCTTCTGCCACGTCATAAGGATGTATAAGTCCCTCATCAAATCACTGAAGCTTCTTCTGTTGATTACCATCTCAATGCTCCTCCACCAGTCTGCATTGCTTCATACTTCTGTTTTTTGCCCCAATCTTTGTGAATTTTAATGAAATCATACATTATATCGTTTACCTGTCTTTTCATAATATAACGGTTGAAAAATAAGATTGATGTAGTTCATTAAAAGAAGATCATTATTCTGCTCTTAGAAAAACACATTTCAGTTTTTTTTATCATCAAAATGTCTCTTGCAACTATTAGAGCTGTACTTGATATTGAGCTGTTTCTGAAAGAAGCAACATAAATTTTTTTGTCTTGACAGGTTGTTCTCGAAAGTGTGAAATCACCCTCATAAGTCCAATTAAGAGAAGATATAATTGCCATTCAAAATTTGATAACATTCACCATTTTCCCCAGACATTTGCTTTAACAAACCACAAAACACAATGTCTTCCGATATGTATTTCCAGAAAAGAAAAAGGGTTGTTAAAGTGCAAAATTTGGTGGCATCAGTGAAGAAGAGGGATATATCAGTATTTATCTTTGTGCTTATTTATGCTGTTTCCAGAAGATGTAAATTAGTCTCTTCAGTATATATATGAGTTCAGCAATCTTATCCGCAATTTTCAACGCTGATTCATGGTGTTACACTATAACTTTCGAAATATGCGATGAAGCCATCTCTTGCAGTTAACATCAATCTGATTGTCGTGCATCACAGAGTGCTGAAGTTTCATAGTCTACCCGGAATCCTCCCCCCTGAGCTTGCTAAGCTCCCTTACCTCAGAGAGATGTAAGGATTAGTTTCCACTTCCTTCATCTGTTATGCTATTTTGCTACTTTGTGTCCAATTATAATTTGGGTTAAATAGCAATTTTTATTTTGCGAATAATATGCTGGTGAACTCTTGCATTGCAGTGATTTTGCTTACAACTGCCTCAGTGGTGAAATTCCTGACGAGTTGGGTTCCATGCAGTTGACATCAATGTAACCAATGCTCCTCAATTTCCTCACATCATATGTTTTCCTCTGATTGACTATTAACAGAAAAATGGTTGTGCAGCTCTCTTCTTGTGAATCGCTTATCAGGAGCAATACCGACATCATTGGCAAACATTACCTCTCTAACATATCTGTAAGTTTCATGCTAAATCTAATAATTTCTGTGGTGCATTGCTTTCCTGAGCAATTGTTGCATTTTGAAATCATCAGAGATGCACGTTCCATGGGAGCTATATTTTGCAGTTTGTTTTTGCCTTTCTCCATCAATTGATTGCCACTTCTTTTATGTAGAAGTATATATAGAACATTTATGTAAAATTTCTTTCTCATGACCGTCAGAAAACTCTATTCGTTAAATTTCAGAAGAATGGCTAAAATGCCTTTGGTTTCAGATAATTTAGTTGGAGTCTATTACAGAAGATTATATATGGTCAATTCAATGACAATTATAGAGCTTCTTTATCAGGAATCTTGAAGCCAATCAGTTCTCTGGTCCCGTTCCTCATGAGCTTGGGAGTTTAATCAACTTACAGAATTTGTAAGAAACCCTAATACTCTTAAGCTTGGGACTATTTTTATTTCAGCTTTATACTTTTATTTGCTTATTGTGGTGCCATGATATGGTCATAGGATTTTGTCCTCCAATCAGCTAACAGGAAATGTGCCAACTACATTTGCCGCATTAGGACATCTGACAGATTTGTAAGACAATGATGTGCTTGTTTCCTACATAACTATTACGATTTGAATGCCTACTAATACTTTATATTTCATATTCCAGTCGAATAAATGACAACAACTTCAACGGCAGAATACCCAGTTTTATCCAAAACTGGAAGCAGCTGAATAAACTGTAAGATCACAATTTTAATACATTTAATGTGGGTTAAATTTGATGATCAACATGTTTTTTTCTTACAACTACGTACTGAATATTTCCATATACACTTCAACTCTTGAAGCGAAATGCATGCGAGTGGACTTGAAGGATCCATTCCATCACAAATTTCTGCTTTGAATAAAGTAGAGGAGCTGTGAGTAATTAGCTTTCTCACAATTAATTCTTTATCTTTCATAAGTTAGGATGCAAGTCATATATTTGTTTGATTCACAGTTATTTGCTAATGATTAAATACGTTGACAGGAAGATTAGTGACATTGATGGTCCTCTCCAGCTATTTCCTGCACTGGACAACATGACAGGCCTAGTGATATTGTTAGTCTCAGTTCTTCGATACAGACTTTTGATTCTCCTAGGATGTGCTGTGCTTGGTGTTTGAGTTGTTAAACCTGGCAGCATATTGTTACAGGGTACTGAGAAGCTGCAACTTATCTGGGCAAATTCCCGCATACATGTGGAAATTGCAGAATCTAGAATTTTTGTAAGTAAATCTTGTTAATTTTTTACTTGAGAAGTTTTAATAGTCTTCTTACAGCTGAAACAAGATAGGCTTGCTTACCTTATGTCTTCATGGTCCTAGGGATCTCAGTTTTAACAAATTGACTGGGCAAATTCCGGCTACAATCAATTTAAAGCGCGTAAAATTCATGTAAGTTCATCATTCGCTTGCCCGTGAATGCATGTGTTCATGCAAGTCCTCTTGTATTGCCGTTTCTTACTTATGTCAGTGCAAAGGAAAAAAATTTGTTGATAAAATATGCTAGTGGCCTGTACCATATGACATAATGCATCCAGATGATCATTTTAACGGTTCTTTTCCTATTGTATTAATTATGTCACATGATTTTTGCTTAGATTTCTTACCAGCAATTTATTAACGGGAAGTGTTCCAGACTCAATCCTGAAGGAAGGAACCAGCATGTATATTTCTTGTTCTTATAGAGTTGATTGCCTTCACCATCCCTTTGATTCCTACCATCTTAAAGTTAGTTTTTCCCCATGCTGTGTGCAGTGATCTTTCATACAATGACTTCGCGTGGCAAGGTCCTCACCAACCTGCTTGTCGAGAAAACATGTGAGCTCACCAGTGCCTGTGCTATATTTCTCTTTAGATATCTTCTGTAAGATATTCATGGAAATTCTGATTTTGTTACTCTGCCCATTTTCTTCAGGAACCTGAACTTGAATTTGTTTAGAAGCTCCTCAGCAGAAAATAACTCGTAAGATTCCTTTCACCATGCCCAATATATATCTTCATTCTTCATTTATTTTTATTTTTTCGGAGGATTCCGGTAAAAAGCTTGAATCCTTCAGTTGAAAGCACAGTTTTGTTGCCAAAGTGATCATCTTTGATATGACGGCTTTTCATTCATGAGCATTTTTTCACTGAAGTCTCAGATCTGTAATTATGAAGGGTTCAAATATATTGATTGCCAAACAACCATATGACTACATACCCAGTTTTTTTTTCTTTTTTTTTTAATTCGCACTGAGTTTTCTTGTGAAATGAAAGGTCTGGGTATGTTTGCTGGTCAAGGCTAATTCATTTATACATCTGTTGCAGAGGCAGGGGTGTTCCTTGCTTGGAGAAATCTCAATGTCCACATTGTAAGTATTTGCTTGCTGAATCATTGCTCTGCATGCTGCAAAAGCTATGGAATTTTCAAAGTTGGGTTAAACTGTTACATTTTTTTTATATACTTGTCCATTTTGAGCATCAACTGTTTGGTCTTGTCCACTACATGGTGCTGTAGTTATGTTTTCTGTTATTTTCTCTCTGTCGAGGTCAGAAGTTTTCTGAATCATATGAATTTTTTCTATCAGACTCGAGTTGTTTACATGTTAATTGTGGTGGAAAAGATGCAACCATCAAGGAATCTAAGCAGAAGATCATCTATCAAGGAGATCAAGATGAAGAAGGTGGTGCTGCAAAATTCTATTTAAATCGTGATGAGTTCTGGGGATTCAGTAGCACAGGGGACTTCATAGATGATAACGATGAACAAAACCTGCGCTATTCTGTGTATCTACTATCCTCAAACCTCACCGTCTTGGATTCAACGGCACGAACAGCCCCGATTTCACTGACTTATTTTCATTACTGCTTGGAGAACGGGATGTACACTGTGAAACTCAGATTTGCAGAGATACAGTTCACTAACGACAAAACATATAACAGCCTCGGGAGGCGGGTATTTGATATTTATGTTCAGGTACTTAAGTTCTCATTGGAACACCTGGATTTCACATTGCATATCGTTTCAATTCTCTGGCACATTAAATCTTGGTTAAATGACTTTGGCACAGGGGAAGTTGATTCTGAAGGACTATGATATTGAGATTGCAGCAGGTGCTGCTCAGAAGCCAAAAGAGGAAGTCTATAATGTCGGTGTGACAAATAATATGCTGGAGATTCGTCTAATTTTTGCTGGAAAAGGGACAACAAGGATTCCTAAAAGAGGAGCTTATGGTCCGCTTATTTCTTCTATTTCTATAGTTTCAGGTGAGGCTGAAATTCTTCGCTATTTCGTATAGCTTAGATGGTTTCGGTAGTCTGATGCAGACCTGCATCGAATTTGAGGCCATTGATAAGCATAATACATTGGTTCTAAAGCCCTTTAATATGATAGTTATGATTATAGCATTATCCAGCTGTGCAACCAATCATTTTCATCATTGGCTTGTCTTGTTTCTGTTGGGCAGATGTCAATGGGTGTTCAAGAGGTGGAAAACAAAAGACTGCTTATGTCACAGTTGGAGTTGGAGCTGGAGCATTTTGCATTGTTCTCTTATCACTCTGTATACTTAAGTGGAAAGGCTATTTCCAAGGAAGAACCAACAGAAGACAAGGTTCAGTTTCTATGAATTTTGTTAAATATGACTGAATGTTCTCTGTCATCAATCTGATTTGCTTGAGAACACCATAATCTGGTGCTTCACCACCCGTCATTTTTTTAACTGAATGAAAAAAGACACAGCTACTCTAGTCTACTGTGCGAGTCGCCAATAGCTTACATGGGCTTGCATAAAATTAGACATTCAATTTGTTGCTCCACAGCTTTAGATATCACTAATGAACGCACTTTTACCTAACTGCAGAGTATATATTTGTCTCTACTTTATCAGTGATCTAATTCTCTCTTTCGGGTTTACCTTCTTGAGTTTTCTGGTTTCAAGTTCCGTCTATTCTCTGCTTATATAGGCATGGGAGGACTAGATCTGCAGACAGGGACATTTTCCTTGAAACAAATTAAAGCTGCAACAAATGACTTCGATTCTGCAAACAAAATTGGGGAAGGCGGTTTTGGCGCTGTCTACAAGGTGCATGCTGTTATGTGTCTTGTCCCATTTCATATATCTTCGTGTAATCTTCTGATAAATTAATTCGAATAATTGGGTTTGCATGCAGGGTCAATTAAATGATGGCACTGTAATAGCAGTTAAGCAGCTCTCATCGAAATCAAGACAAGGAAATCGAGAATTCCTGAACGAGATAGGAATGATATCATGCTTACAACATCCAAATCTTGTGAAGCTCCAAGGGTGCTGTATTGAAGGAGATCAACTATCGCTGGTTTACGAGTATATGGAGAACAATAGTCTTGCTCGTGCCTTGTTTGGTCGGTTATACAAGCTATGATTTAAGCACCATAGAAAATAGGACCTAGATAGATGTCAAAATAACGAGCATCTATGGCTTCTTGGGTTTTACAGGTCCGGATGATCATCAACTTCAGCTAGACTGGCCCACAAGACATAAGATCTGCACTGGGATCGCTAAGGGTCTTGCCTTTCTACATGAAGAGTCTAGACTCAAGATTGTCCACAGAGATATTAAAGCTACTAATGTGCTGCTCGATCGAGATTTAAACCCGAAGATATCAGACTTTGGACTGGCCAGGCTTCATGAAGAAGAGAAGACTCACATTAGCACCAAAATTGCTGGAACCATGTACGTTATGTTCTCCCCATCAAATTCCATGCCCAAAATTTCTTAACAGCACCTTGACTATATAGATTATGCTCTCTGGTGATGCTATAATTTCTTAAGATTGTCGATTTAACAGATCATGATCTTGTTTGCAGAGGATATATGGCTCCAGAATATGCATTGTGGGGTTACCTCACGTACAAAGCCGATGTGTACAGCTTCGGAGTCGTGGTCTTGGAGATAGTTAGCGGGAAAAGCAATAACAATAGCCTGCCGAGTGATAACTTTTTCTGTCTATTGGATTGGGTATTTTTCTGAGTCTCTGACTTGACCTACAGCAAGAACATACTATATTAACGATCGGGCTGGGTTCTCCATTCTTACAGTATAAGAATTTATCAATAGCTCTATGATGAAGTACTGATTTATGTTGAATTGTGCTGCAGGTGTGTCACTTGCAACAAACTGGAAACTTGATGCGACTTGTCGACAAGAAGTTAAAGACCGAAGTCAACGAAGAAGAAGCAAAAATCATGGTAAAAGTTGCTCTTTTGTGCACAAATGCATCTCCATCTCTAAGGCCCACGATGTCTGAGGTGGTGAACATGCTCGAGGGAAAAATGGCCATACCAGACGTGATCCCGGAGCTGAGCACCTACTGTGAAGATCTGAGGTTCAAAGCCATGAGGGACCTCCGTGAGCACGGGCAACAGCAACGTTATACCGAATGCCATACCCAGAATTCCATGACCATCAACACGTTGCGGTCTTCATCAAGCACCTCAAGATTGTTTGATGTAAATCAAGATTCTCCCGTAGAATGCATGAACATTAGTTGCCGCGGCATACCAATCTTATGCTTGTCTCAAACTAGCGAATCGGAATCCCATTGCCATTTCCGAAGAGAAGGTTCCTGGACTACGATGACTTTGATTGGTGGAAGCAGAAACACTTGCCGAGACCTAGTGGCTAGGAAGTCTGGGATGTGCAAAAGCTGTACAAATTAGGAAGCACTGGTGCTTGAATGGGTGACCCATTTCTTAGTTCGTCACTTCTAATATGTCGATCAAAGTTACCGATTCAGATGTGCCCAAATTAATGTACAGTGTACTGAATTACCTGTTTTTTTTTTCAACTTGATGGGAAGAAATGAAGAGATTTGCTGTCAGGTTCATCATCTGGTTCACCTGGATAAAATGACTGGAAAGAAAATTTGAAAGCACTTGTGCCCCCAAACGATGGCTTAAACCATTAGGTATGATCGGGTATGATGATATGCTGATACTTTGGGCTCAGATCTCCCCTCCTTATCATGAATATTAGATCAATCATGTTTTCATTGGACTTCTGCCTCGCTGGGGTTCTGCGGTCCCTGGCCAGATCTTGCTGCAGCAATCCATCACCTCCGTCCTAGTTTACACGTCACCTTCTTCTCCCGCTTCTCATTTATTGGATTAATATTACAAAAAATCACAAAAATGTAAACTGTGATAGACGGAGTGTAAAATCTCAAATTGGTATATCAGTTAACTGTCACATGTCATTTAACTTAATAATTTGATAATAAAATTTAATGAAAATTAATAAATGATAAATTTGTCACAAGTGTACCATTTTTGGATAAATTTGTCAAATATATACTAGTTTGGGGTTTTTGGTGATCAAAAAAATAGTTTGGATAAATTTATTGTAGATGTACTGATTTGGGGTTTTTCAGGGTATTAACCATTCTTAATATTCATGTCGTTTTTAGTGTTTCCTTATTTCCTAAATATCTTTTTATTTTGTTTAAATTTTTTCGCAAACCACTTATGATGCTACGTTGGAATTTAATGGCAACTTGATGGTCATGTCAGTATTGTTTCCTTTTTTTTAACAGAAGACTCACTCGAACATAAAAACAAAAACAAAAAATTAGTCTAGGAACCCAATTGCTCAAAAGTAAGTCGAATCACATGATTGAATAATATGACATTGTTTAGGGACCTCCGGTGTCTTAATCCCAAAATTTTCTCACAAAGAGAATCTGAAATTTACTAACTACTAAAATCTACAAGCACGAAACACCTATCCATCGTAGGCTCACAAAATACTCTGGATCTTTTGCATGTACGTGACTTTTATGTTAAACATTTTATGGCATATTTCTATTGTTGACCGAGTTCTTTTCATTTTGAGCACATTTGATGTTCTTTAGGATCAAAGAAACGTGCTCACTTTCTAACCCAGGTGTTCACAAAATTCTTCAAAATAGTTTTGCTAGGTACTCAAAAAGAGACATTTATGTTAAGCATCATAGAGAGATAATCAAGATGAGGACACAGAATTTTAGAGAGTGGTGTTTGATCATTTTAACCCCTCCTTGGCGCCAAAGTCTCTTGATACTCTGCCTTCTATAGTACTTTCCTAAGTCATGATTGAAGAGACGGGGAGTATTGTCACCAATCTCCTATTGTGAAACCAAGCCAATTGAACATGGTAGACTTCAATGAGAAAATAATTCGAACACCAACCATGTGGTTCTATTGATGTTAGGAGAGTGATAGAAAGATTTCGTTATAAACAAGTGCCACAACAGAGATTATAAACACATATGAACACTCATATTTCATAAACTCATCTTACTAAATAAACTAACTAATTAGCTCTTAGGCTCTATTTGTTTCGCAGAAAATGTGACATTGTTTGGAAAATATTTTCTAGAAAAATGGCAATATTTCCCGTTATTTGACTACAACGTGAAAACGAACTAAAAATATTTTCTACTGTTTAGTAAGCAAAATCTAATTTTTTTAATAGTCATACACTATTCGAGCGATAATAACTCGTGCGTGGACAGCCAAGGAATCAAGTACGGACACTAGAGTCCAGAGTGTGGGCTTGATGGACTTTGACTTGGGCATCGAACCCATCCTCAGTCCACAGCAGCACCCATCCTCAATCCATAGCAGTCAAAAATATCCAAGCCAAACTAACATAATCCGAACAAAAATTTCAAATCTTTTCGGTTTAGGTCTCATTCTAGTCTAGGGTTGTCAAAAACATCCAAGCCAAATTGACATAATCCGAACAAAAAATTTCAAATCTTTTCGTAGTTTTTGAATAGTTTAACGCTTCAGATTGGATTTTGGATTTTGAGTTTTTATATTTATTTTTATATCCCCCAATTCAAAAAGTACGAGCATTAACCTAACCTCCACCAGTCACACCCCTCTCTCTCTCAATTCACCGACTTTTAATGGCAACTCACCTCAATCGACCACCACCACCGTGATGACTCTCTCTTCCTCCGCCGCTCCGACGCCTTCCGCACCAAGCGCCCGAAGCCCTCCCCTTCGAACCAGGTTGGAACATTATGACCAGTTGCTGCTGGGATTGATTGGATATTAGTTTTGGTTGAGTTTTGGGGGCATGTATTGATCCTGGACAGGTTTAGGCTGTAAGCCGTCGTCGTATCTCCTCAACGATAATTCGTATCCTATTGCGTAATCAATGTCTTATGGGAGGTCTGTCAATTTCTGAGTATTTGCGTTCATCTCAGTAACTTCAACTTTGCGCATCCGAAATGGTCAACCCGATTCGAGCCAACCCCCTCCTGCTGACTTAACTCTATTTTGGAATTGTATAATTCTGCTTTCTCTTTCTCGGTGGTTGAGAAGGCGATTTTTGAGGTTTGACTTTGACCATCTGGACGAAATACCTGGGGCATTCCAGGCATTGACGGTGCAATCAGTACTTGAAAGAAAAAAATGGATAAACGAAAACGATGGCAAAATTTCTCAGACGAATTATTTTTTTTTTTTTTATTTTGGGTCGGAATTTCTCCAACGAATTAAGCCGGGGATTCTACCATTGGAACGAAAGTGAAATGAAGGAGTGCGATCTAATGGACTTGATCCAAAGGTTGAAAAATCACCGAAGATTCTTCTTGTTTGAACATTGTTGATATACCTCATTAATTGCACATAGATAAATGGGGAAAATTATCTAAAATGTCCAAACTCATTGTACTTTTTCCAATTCAATCATAAACATTTAGATTTTGTCTATTTAATCTTAAATATTTTTTTTTTTTTGTAATTAATTTCATCCGATCAATTTTAGCTGAAAATCGATCACATGGACGCTAGGTGTCCTATATGATATGATTGACGTTGATATGAAATTTTTTAAGTAATAGTTAATTTTTTTTTTTTTTTTGGTGACCGAGGATTTTTTTTTACAATTTTCTTCTCTTTTCCCCCAACAGTTTTACCTTTTTCTTTGCTTTCACTTTAATCGTTATTTCTTCTCTTTCCTTCTTTTCTTTTTATCTCCCCGGCCGCTAGGCCTTGTCAATGGCTCGCGGAGGTCTCTACCTCAGGCAAGAAACACCTAGGCCTGGCTTGGCAAGGGCCACTCTCGAGCAAGGGTCGCCCTTGCTTAGGCAACAGCCGTTCACTAGATTGGGCAAGAGCGAGGGCTGTCCTATGGTTCAAAACCAAAGAATTAAACTCCTAGAGTTTTCAAAATAAAATATAATATCATACCTTTTTTTGTCATCCACAGTACTGTTGTAACAAGTCAATAAAAAAACATTAGCTCGAGCACTCGTGCGAGCACTATATATGCACATATCCGATCTTGATCTGCGATAAATCAATGATTCATGTCCTTAAATGCTAATTCTCCCCAAATTCAAGCACCTATCAATTCAATTTACCCTCGAGGAAACGATGCTTTGCTCATGATGAAAACGTGATTGGGTTAAATTATATTCTAAGGCCAGGAGTGATCGAAACTTTGCAATCTGGCAAGGGCTATGCGCAGCCTTTGCTTTTGGTTCACCCTTGTCTCCGATTTGTCCAGCGCGAGAGTTTGACACGATTTGTAATTTCATTAGGACCTATAAGAATCGATCGGATCGTGCAAGAAAAATGCGCAATGCATCTCTTTGCGGGCAACGTAAACTTTGTGCATTCTAGAAGATGAGCAGGAAAAGCAAGTTGTGGTTTTTGGGATTGAGGGGCGTCTAGTGATCAAAGGGAAGAAATTACTTGTCAAGATAGAATGAGTTCGATTGTCCATCACTAGGCTTCTTATGATTTGACCATGGTATGTCTCGACAATTGCGGTTCAGATGCTCTAGAAAACTCCCTTGTATCGTATCTTCTATCCGTTGAAATTTTGATTTTGTTGATTTTTTTTTTTTTTTTTTTTACACTAATGACTCACTTTTTAAGGGGAAAAATGATATGAATAGTTTCTGAACTTTGACACAATATGTAATATTCTCTCTAGATTTTGAGTTTGTTTGACGTGATCCCTAAACTATTTATGAATATTCGATATAATTTTTTCCGTTTGCTCAAACAACAAACATATCTGACTTCTACTACATTGACCCAACAATCTCCTGACTCCAGCATCGGTCTAGTTTAAATTCCACCTAGTCGACTCGGCGATAAGTGTGTTTCTAATAGTCACACTGTTCCAGATACATTCCTAGGCCAATTACCAAGGACTCGGCCGAGGTAGAAACACAAGGGGCACTCAAATGATTTGACGGATGCGAGCTATCGAAGTAGAGTATTCCTTTGCGAGATAATTTCTAGGGATTAAGTGCTAAGAAACTAAATCTCTCTTGATCTCGACGCGGACGGGTTGCAATTCACAAGGTCAGAAAAAAAGGTGAACTTAGTATGGTGCAAGAAAAAGATACCTCAGCGCGCACAACGGAAGGAAAACAAGGATAAATGACAAACAGAATTTTGTTACCCCGGCTCTCTTCATCGACTTCCCTAATACATTAGAATGCTTGCAATATGAATGGGACTGGTCAGGCCATGATAAAACTCAAAATATCCTTTGCTTTGACCGCTCTTAACTAGGGGTGATCGTTCCTAATTCAATCTGGTTCCTAGAAATTGGAACCAGGGACCAAATAGGTTGGTCCTAGGATCAGGAACCAGACCGAACCATCAATCCGGTTTGGTTTTGGTCTAGTCCAATGGAAACAATCATTTATATTTTCCCACTACTTTTTTCCCATTACTTTTTTTTCCCACTACTTGGACCAAACCGAGATAGTATTTACTTCACATTTTACTAATTTTTTTTGAAAGAAATAATAAAATAAGAAAGTATATTTAGTCGGTCCAATCTAGTACAGCTAGACACCAAACCGCCCAGACACCCGTTCCACTTTTAGAAATTGGGAACTAGATCGGCACTCTTAGGAGTTGGACCAAACCGGCCAATCCAAGTGACTTCCGCTTCGGGGGCAATGCATTTTGCATACCCCTAGTCTTAACAAAGAGCATAGGGAATCTATCCACTTGCAGGGAGAAGAAAATTCATGATTTAAGGAACAATCTTTGAACATAGTACAAAGTCATAATCTCCGTCTCGATCAACCGTAAAACTTTTGACTTAAAGAAGACAAAATGGTGCCAGTGGCTCTTCTTGTCCACATTGCCAACCAACCCAATCGTGTCCACACACCTTAGAAAGTCAAATCCAAAAGTTTAAACTAATAGATAAAATATTTATTACATGTTGTGAGGCAATGTTGAATAATACTTCAACACACACATCTTGATATTTCAATTCCATTTGGTTAAGATTTTAATGTCCAAAGTCCCACATTGGATATGAAAGGCTTATGATGTTATTCATATATTACGGCCCAGTCAAAATTCCATCACTTTTAGGTATTTTTTTTTCAAGACTCGATGCTTGAAATGATTCGAATTATCACATATGATGACAAAGCAATTTTCTGCTAGTAAAGACAAATGATTTGGCGATGGACCAAACCCCGAACTGATGTGATGAGGACAAGAAAGGAGGGGGAAATAACGCTCTCGAATTCACATTGGTTGCACCATCATTCCCTTCTATCTCTCATGGTGACCGAGTGAATGTCCTTTTAATTTTTCAACCCATCACTCCCTTTGATCTCTCATGGTAACCAAGTGAACGTCCTTTTACTTTTCAACTACATAATCCGAGTTCAACAAAATTATCATTCCTTGGATCGCAAATCCAGCCTTATATCCTGGTTTATCCGAGTTTATTCGATCCAAGGCATATCACCAAGCACTATGTAGGCGAACTTATGTGCCACTACCTTAAGGGGCATCTTTGATGTGGAGGAGCAAACTAAATTGAATGGTCCACATCCATATTTTTCTTCTTTTGTTCAAACCAAACACCATCCTGTCGCATGACATAATTAAAATAGAATTTGCTTTGCTCTAGATTGCGAGGTTTTACGTCTTATATTAATGCAAATTTGACTTTTGGTTCTTCCCTGGGGACTCCGTGTGATGGTCGGAAGGTAGACCTGGGCGTCATGTCCATACGTACTCATTATTCATTGTGCATGCCACGCAATGGTCAACCCAAGCTGTGCACACCATGGCTGAGATAATTAGGGCTGATATTATGAAAAATCTTAAACGAGTATATCTATAATAAATTTAATTTAAATTTTTATTTTAAACATCAAAAATCTCAAAATTGATATACATGTGATAAATTTATTATCCATTAATTTCTATTAAATTTTATCATCAAATTGTTAACTGGGATAACACATGACAATTGACGGATGTATTAATTTAGTATTTTAACTTCCTTTTATTACAAGTGTACCAATTGTTATTTTTTATGGTATTAATCTAATTTAATGGAAATTAACAGAAGTTAAGTTTGTCACTAATGTATCAGTTTGGTGGTTTTTATAGTCAAAAAATTAATTTTGGATAAATTTATCTCAGGTATAGTAAGTTTGGGATTTTTCATTGTATTAAACAAAATAATTACCAAATTAGTCATAAATTAGATGATAATCTAGTCTTAAACTTTCCAATTTTGTCATTGGAGATCTAAACCTTCACGTGAATATTCCAAGATGGTTCTCCTAGCCAATCGCCGCAAGAAATTATTGAACTAGCATCCAATTATTGCTGGCCGTCTTACACAGCATACTAACACTAGCAACTCTACTCAAAAGAACGTCCTGCCTAGATCGTCGCCTTAGCTACTCTTGATTGAAATTGGCCAGAAAAGATTTCATTGGAATTTTGCATTAAAAATTAGGATTACATATGTAAAAAATTGAAAGTTTATAACTGAATTGGAATTCTGTACAATAAATTCATGATCGAATTAAAATTTGCATACTTTATGCTAGAAGGAAGTTAGTATGAGATTTCAGTTGCTTACCTATTACTCCCGGTGTCTGTTGGTATTTAAAAGCAATACAAGTATGTCTGGTTGAATGTCCTTTGGTTGTCCATATCGAAATCCACAAGTATGTTTGGCTGAATATGCACTGGTGTATCCTTGCAATTTCTCATCTTCTTTGTTTCAATCACAATTCACCGACTCTAATGAATTTATCGGGAAAAATAAAAGAAAATTCAAAGGTTTTGACGGACAGCAACCGTATAAAGCTTGCACAGTTTTTGAAACATTTTTGGTTAAATAGGCAAATGAACTTCAAAAAATATGAAATTTGAATATATTTCAGGGAGTACATAAATAAAGATACTTTGTCAAGAACACTTTGCCGAAAGAGCTTTATACAAAATGATATGACCCATGCATTGAAACTGACTAAGTCCGAACGCGTCAGATTACACGGTTTTAAAAATATTTCCGATTAAATACCCAAATGATCTTCAAAATTCATGAAATTCGACTATGTTGTATTCAACATCCTAAGGTAGGTTTTTTATGCAGAAGTCGAGGTCAAATTCGTTCTAGGCGATTAAATACAGGCGGATAAATCTTCTGTTTCAATAACGAAATTTCCAGATCTGACTACTTCCAAAAAACCACGATTTCACCTATCTATTTTCGTTATTTTTCTCCAAATTTTTTTATTTGTTAAACCTCAGGATGTCCTTTACATCTTCAATTAATAAATTGAAGTGAAATTTCAACAAAAAGTTAGGCTTACAGGCCATGCATTCATCAAAGGTAGTTACCGAAATCTCCAGATTCAGTCTCTCCGAAAAAGAAGGATTTCACCCACTTATACTTATTCGTTTTGTCCCAAATTTGAGTATGTTATATTTCAAAAAGTCCTTAACAACTTTTATTTAGACGTCATGGCCAAAATCCAACTCGAACAACACATGCAAGCCCATAGAACATCCGAGGTCGAACTGTTTTCTCAAGAACAGTTTACTAGTCTCAAACATCCCTCTTAAAACTTCAACTTTTAACACCCTAAACATCCGAATTCTATCACCATTCAAGCACACATACTAGACACAACATGCAAGAGCAGATTAAGGATCCCAACTTGCCTCTATACCAAGCAAACAGCAAGCACACAGACAGCGACGACCGACGGACGCACGGCGGACGGTCGACGGACAGCTCCCTTCCTTTCCTCTCTTCTTCCTTTCTCTCTCGATTTCTCTCTTCCCCTCGGTAGCTCTCTCTCTCACTCCCTCTCTCCAGCGACGCTTCCCCTTCATCATCAACCGGTTCCCTCAATTTTCCTCTCCTCAATGATGAACAATCATTGCTTTTACATTAAGGACACATGGACCAAGGGAATTAACATTTGGCAAAATCTTCATGCAAAGGAGTGGGCCTCTCATGGGCCGGTTCCTCCTTGGTCGACAGCCCAATGGGGCTTCATTCGGCCGGGCTTGAGGCCAGTCATGGGCTGGTGGCTCCTCCTCCTCCTTTGGGCTTCGCGGCTAGGCCCAAATGGCTGAAGGGTGGGGCTTCTTGTGGGCTGGTCTTGAGCTAATACTTTGGCCCACATCTCATCCTAATAATCCTCCATAAACCTTAATTTTATAAACACCTAATTGAAATTTATAAATCACAAAACTTTGTGACCTATCTTAATACATTCCAATCCATAATCTTTCATGGCAAAAAATAGAATTTTTTTTTTCTATCAAATAATTATTCACCATAGGCTTGGCCAAAGTCTTAATGCAAGACAGAAATTAAAGCACCCTTAAAGATTGGCAAGGAATTCTAGGATGCCACATTTATTGTCTGGGGATTGTTTATATGCTTTCGCATACGTATTAAAAAGAAAGGGTCAGTGATGTGTCCTGTGACATTGCTATTAATTGACCAAAGTGAGGGATGGATGCGTGCTCGAGGATCAAGGCATGACAGGTAAGTCCTCCGTCTTGTGTGTGCATAGGTAGCCTGTGGACGTATTTCCTTCCTAGTCAGAGTTTAGGGGGTGGACTTGCTAAGATGTTGTCTCATCCCGTTGTGGGCTAACATTTACAAGTCCTTAGATGACTGCTCCTCCTGAGTGCTTCGGTTAGTCGAAGAAGGTCACTAAACAGATCTCTTAGATTGCCCTCCTTGGGAGCCAAGATTGGGTCTATGAACTCATGAGATCCACTGTCTGGGGTGATGAGGGTCTACCCTGGAGGCTACCTAATCAATTCAAATCATGGTATCGTTATGGGTGAGATAGACTTAGAGAATGTCCCTTATCGGAATTTAAGATTCCTCTGTTGGTGCTGGAGATTGCTTTTGGCAAGGGTACAGCTAACCCTCCTGATGGTTCAATGGTAGACCCGAGCCCCTCGGAGCTAGAGACCCCGGAGCCTTTGGTTGAGGATTCAAACGCTTAGAGGACTAGTAGCCTTTTTGTCTTTTGTAGACTTGTGAATAGAGACTAATATTGTACATGACTTAGTCTGTTGTGTATAAAAGTGTGTTGTGGTTTTCCAATTTGTGGTCCTGCTTTTCTATCCCATCTTCCTGTTGTCTGGGATTTATTTATTTGCTTCCACAAGCGCATTAAAATAAATGGGTCAGCGACGTGTCCTAGGACATCGCAATTTAATCTACCACTGAGGGATTGGCACACTCCCAAGGATTGGGGTGTGATAGTCGGGATGCTTGGATGTATGACGATACACATTCTAGAGGGTAGGGGACAATAGTAACATAGCGAGCTCTAGCGATTCCTCGTGATGCTAGGTAAGGTGCGAGATGCCTGGAGGTGTAATGTAACACGCTCCGGATGCCCAGTGATTAAAATATGGAACAAGAGGCTTTCATGATGCTAGGTTGGGTGCGAATTCCTGGAGGGACGCAAACACTGGTCCTCTGGGAGATAGTGATAGTGAATCCAAAGTCTGTTGAGTTTTAAAGTTGATTGTTCTATTGAGTTACGCCATTCTGATAGTTGCGCTTGATTATGGGACAAAATTGTGTGGCACGGTATGGGACGTGTTATAATAGTTTGGTCTTATAATCGGGACCCATGTGATTGAAATGATGTGATTTGGTTATTAAACTACGCTTGCTATTTCGTTGGAAAACTCTATTGATTTAATGCATACCTTTTCTATTGGGGTTTCATGAATCATGTATAGGTAAAAATTAAAAATAACGTAGCGGAAACGAAAATGATATATTTTATACATGATTATTCGAAGGCATTATTCGTGCATTTTAATAAAAAAGTCTGAATATAAAAAGGGAGTTAAACGAACTACCTCTCGAAGCGTGCTTTATACAAATTGGTTAAGATGTTTTACAGTTCGAGCCCCACAAACATCGGACCTCTAGTTCAAACACACCAACAATCAACGTCGAACATAAGAGAGAACTTTTGGATATTCACCACTATGATCGTGCTAGCAATCTCGTGGAGACAATCTGCTGTATCCTTGATGTTTTAGTCACGGCCAGAACTATAGAGAATTACTTTTCTTTTTCGCGTCTCTTAGACACAAAACAAACACCCATTTTTTTTTCTTGTTTGTTGCAACCATTTGCAGCATTTCATTTCAATAATTTATTCATGAATCAGCAACGGTTGTTGATCGTGGGATTAGCACCTGTTGCTCATCATGTACAGTCATGCACAATCATGCACGATCGTGCATCATGCATGAACGTGCATGATGGTCAGTATTTGCTGACCATCTATGCTTTGTGCATGCATGTGAACGATTTCATGCACGTGCTTTCATTTTTTTTTAAATTAAAAGAAACGTAGAAGGTGTGCATTGCACACGTGCACCATAATTTATTAATTAAATAATTAATTAATCAATTCCAAAAACAAAAAATAAGAGGAACATAAACATTGTGTGTGCATTTAGGGTACATTAACATGTATCCACTTTGGGCATGCGTGTGCATCATATGCAAGTAGGCTCATGACTATAATACAAATTAAATTAAATCTCATTTAATTTGATTTCAAATTGACTCAATTCGATTGCAGTAATTGCAAACACATTTGCAACAATATTTGTCTCTTGTTCCACATTAACCTAATTGTTTATGGTGTGTGACATCCCTAGATTCATCACTAATCTTTGGGTCCTACAAGCCATGATTGACATCTAGCAGTATGTCATGACCACCCAAATAGTGTGAATACTTTAAGAACATAATGAACCTGTCAGTTTTGGCTCCAGTGTAATTCAATCCCTTTGTCTTATTATGTCCCGATCAAATAAAGACCATGGAATATTTGTCAAGTCACCAATTCGATCATATGTACAAATATAATTGACATGCATTTTATTTGAGACATAAATAATTTATTCTCGATTACAACACCGGCCAAGGATTTTAATGTATTGTCATAATTAGATCGCATAAGATATCATTATTATACCTTGGATGTAATAAGGAGACATATTCCATATTGCGCACACGTGCAACTTTGTATATGAACAAAATATGACCATCAGGTACAAAGACGGATCAACGACCCGGTATTATGTGCACCTATTAACCATAGTTGTTCGACACAAAAGTTAACATTGTGCCTCAGGTCTAAGGATTATTTACACAAGACCAGAGCATGAACAATTAGACATTGGCCACGCTAAAAGCTTTCATGTTGCTAATCGTTCCATATGCATCACGTTCAATGAACTTGTCTAATACAAACACCTATGTTCTAACTTAGGCATCATAATATCCAATAACGTGCGACTCATCATCCCCTTAAGTATCTAATACTTGATGGTGAAGTTAAGAATACACTGGTTTCAATAGGATTATTAATATCCACTCAATAATCCATTGACCAAGAACGGTTTAAAGATTTAGCCTAACTATAAACCCGTCACATATATTCTTGACGTCTCAAGACTATGTCTAGTTGTAACTGATCTCATGGAATCATTCATAAATATAAAATAATTGAACAAATGAATGAATACGTCATTGCCATTAATCAAATAATAATAATAATGATAGTACAACTGGAATCCCTAATATGTAACTATTATTATAGTAGCTTTAGTGCATACATCGAGCATATTCTTCCAGATTATATTTTTTGTGTATTTTGCATGAAATTGGATGATGATGGTTCTACATAATATAGTTTAGTAGATCTTTAGCCGCTGAGTGGTTATACTCACCTCTTGTGGGACTAACATATTTTAGACTAAGAAAGATGCCTCTGCTGCACGCACCTCCTAGTACTTTCTATAGGATCCCCATCGATTTGCAATCGAAACTGTCGGAGTATCATGATCCTAATTTGCTAGGACTGACATTCATTAGGGTGACGGTGATACGACTATCGACACTAGCCTACCTCAGGTCCCGTGCATTAGGAGTTCATCGTCTTTTATATCTGGAGGAACAGTTGTACTCTAGGGTTGTTGCCACTGCCGCTAGAGGACGATGACGGGGGATTGAGCGGTGTAGTGTGATTGAGGACGTGAGGTTAGCAGAGAAAATATTTCGACACCGGCACTTGTTGATGGATGCCATGTGAATAGGTGATCAAAAAATGTCGGTCTAGTTTTTGGATATAGCCAAGTATAGGAAACTTGGGCTATTGATGTACCGACTAAAAATGTCCATCTAGTGTATGTGTAAATAAAAAGTGCTTGGTTATTATCTAAATGTGTATTTGGTGTGCATCATATCTAGGTATAGGAAAGGGAGTTGTTGGATACACTTCCGCCATATACATTGCGCAGGGACCAATGAAGTGTGTGATAGAACCCCCACATGGATTCCCTGAAGTCCATCAATGTGGAAAAAAAAGGAGGACATCCAGAATAAGCAAGCGGTGTGGTGACCCTAATGGATTGGGGGCCGTCGGGGGCGCCACAACGTCGCCGACCATTCTTTTTATCTTTCGATTAAACACCCAGTCAACCAACAGAAGTAGGGATAGTAAAACACAACCACGATTTTCCACAAACTACGATTTATTTATCAACCAAGGAGTTTAATATACACAAGCATACTACGACCACTTCCTATTGATGTGGCACCCCGAACCCCCTTAGGTCACCACAGGCACCAAACATTACACCTAATTACATCTCTTAGAAGAAGCGTCGTAAATCATGGGCACACATTTTTTTTTTTAAACGGTCCCAGTGTGACTCATTAGTGGAAGCAAAATATAACATCGCCATCTCACCCTCCATCAATCCATGATACAATTGCACACCATTAAACATCATAATAAAGACAAAGCCATGACACTTTATTTACATATTATCAAGATGGGTTTCCTTAGGTCGGTACATCAAAAGAAAGACCAAGACATGAAGCCACACTCCGCCTAAACCCCAAAAAGAAACACTCGACCCACTACGACTCACGTGCAAGATCCCCCATCACTATTGTAGGCTAACCATCCCAAAAAGTTTCAGCTCCTACTTGTCACGCACGAGCCCTCACACCCATCCCGGTGCATCAGGCGGTGGCAGTGGCAACATCCCATGCATCACTCCGTCGCGACGAACATGGATGGATATGAACTCTTGGATAACAGGGCCCCCAGCCGAGCCCACATCGTACATAACTAAGGACCGCACTCGAATATACGTAAGACTAGGAATGGAGGGACAGTCAAACTCCTCGCACTCGACCTCTACATCCGAAGGTAGGCCGTAAAATACGCCCCGCGTGATAGCAGGGAGTGGCATGCTGCTAATCTGAAATGTTGGTCCCCGAAGGGGTGAGTACGACCACTTAGCAAGTAAAGGACCAATAAACCACACAATGCATCTTGCCACACAATCATCACAATCATAGCATCACATGTCATACAGGCATCCATGCACAACATACCATGGCATCATGCACATGTCATCATACCTCATATACCATCATCATCATATAGACATCACCATTATATCATATACTTACCATCATCATGTCACACATGGCATCATCCTTACCATGCATCCATGCATATAACATCATCATCATATGTACCATCATCATGGCCATGCATCCATGCATCATATCATGCATATATCATCATCATGTCATGCATATGTCATCATGCATCATTTGATTCCAATTTCATCTTGGACAGCCACATTTCTCATTCCCGGGACCAATGTTTGCATCCCACATGTATCCAAGTTACAATTCAGACCATTCAACTCCCCCACTCTCCGGGCATCTCATACCCCAACTGGCTTCACGAGGACCCTTCGGCATTTAGCCATTCAAGGCCACCGGGCAACCGGCTGTACGCTTCTAGCCAGGCATCTCGCACCCAAACCGGCATCGCGAGGTATCCCTCGGCATAATTACCATGTCAATCTTCTGGCTCCCCCACTCTCCGGGCATCTCGACACCTCTCGGTACTCCTGAGGCCCTCCAGTATCCAGCCATTCATGACCACCGGGCAACTGGCCGTACCTTTCTAGCTAGGCATCCCGACACTCCCAAGGCATCGTCGGCTCACACTTTCGACGGCCTTCTCATTTATCTCAATTCTCATATTCAATTATAGTTCAATTTTAACATGGCATGTGATGTGATGGCAATCAAGATCATATTCATCATTGAATTCATACATGCATCTCAATTCATTATCATGCATGCATCAAGACACTATCATCCAATCAATACAATTCATGGAGTCCATGCAATTTAAAATGGTCCATATTTCATGCCTTTTTACAAAATTCCAGCATGTACCATTTTTAGAAAATATTTAAATTAATTATCCATATGCTTTTCAAAAATCATGAAATCAAGGCATGTGATAGATAAGACAAGAAGATAGCAATTTCATGAAAAGCACATGCCCAATAGAGTTCCACACAAGAAGATATAATCCACATGATTTCAGCAAGCAAATTCGGATAGAAACAGGATGCACAGTTTCCGAAATAATTCGATTAAAATATGCGAACAACCTCCGAAAATTGTCAAATTTTACCAGGTTATATTTAAGACACTAAAATAGATTTTTCATGATGACTTCTAGGCCAGGTTCGTTTTAGATAAGTTTCTATAGTCATCCGAAGCTTCTGGATCTAGCACCGAAACGTCCAGTGTATGTATCTCCAAAAAAAAAAATCGAGTTTTCATCCCTTTATTCTTCTTCGTTTCCTTTGAAGTTTGGATATGTTTTACTTCAAGAGGTCCCCTACAACTTTCATTAAGGGATCTAAGTCAAATTTCCAGAGTATAGTTGTGGCATCCCAAAAATCCAAGACAACCTCTAGAGGAATTAAAGCCCATAATTAGGTAATGAAATTACCTATGGTTTATGTTTTAGCCATTAGTTTTCTCTTAAGGCTATGTGTTATGTGCTTGTGTTCATGAGTTTTTTAATTAGTACTATAGGATAAATTAATGAGAATAATCTATGCTTGGCTATGCATTTTATAGACTAAGTTCCCATAAATAAAATGTTACAAGATTTTGGCTATGTGGAATTTAGTAATTAAATTCCTAAAAGAAAGAATAAGAAAGGGGTAAATTTTGATTTTATTTAGGTTGGGCCTTAGGCCCAAGAGTGGACCTTTAATGGGCCAAGTTGGCCGGCCCATTGAAGCCCACAAGTGGGCTGCCGTCGACCATGAAAGGGGGAGGAGTGGCCGGCCCATTGCTGGCCCAAATGCCTCCAAGCCCAAGCCCAAAGCCCATTGCATGTGTTATGACAAGTGGCAAGAGGAGTTCATGCATTGGCCATTGGAAGAGGCAAGCTAATGATTGCAAATGATGAGGAATTGGGGGAATAAAAGGGAAGGAGAGAGAGAGAGAGAGTGGCCGGTTGTTTCAGTCCAAGCCAAAGAGAGAGAGAGAATTGCGAGAGAGAGAGAGGGGTGCTGAGAGGAGTGAGGCCGAGAGAGAGAGGAAGGAGCTCGCCGTCCGTCCGCTCGTTGCCACCCGTTTGCCGCCCGTTCGCCGCTCTGTGCTCGTCGCTAGCTCAGTTTAGAGGCAAGTTAAGATCCTCTTACTACTCTTGCATGTGTGTGTTGCATGTATGTTTGGAGTAGTGTCGAATTTTGGGTGATTAGAAGGGAGAAACCGAAGCTAGAATGACTTGTTCTTGAGTGATGTTGCTGTTTTCTCATGAACCGCCTGAGCTAGAATATTGTGAGAGCCTGCATGCATGTTTTGAGTTCGATTTTGACTTTGATTCCTTCATGAAAGTTGTATCCAACATCTTAAACTATAACATACTAAAATTTGGTACAAAATGGTGGAGATTTAAGGGGTCAAACTCTCATCCTATGGAGACACTAGATCTGGAACTGTTTTGCCGACCTTGTGGTAGATTTGTGGTTGCATGTTGATTTTTATCAAGAATCTCTCTTCGACTTCTTCATGAAACTTGTAGAGAACATCTTAAAGATTAACATACTAAAATTTGAAGTAAAATGAGCAAGTTTAGCTCAGTAAATCGACTTACTCTTGAAGATGGTCAATCTGGAGACGCGGTACATATGGTGACTGTTTTTAGAAATTTGACTTAGATTCCTTAATGAAAATTGTAGGGGACCTTTTGAAGTAAAACATATCCAAATTTCAGAGGAAACGAAGAAGAATAAGTGGGTAAAAACTCGGTATTTTGGAGATGACTACACTGGACGTTTTGGTATGAGAACCAGAAGCTTTGGACGACTATAGAAAATTATCTAAAACGAATTTGGCCTAGAAGTCTGCATGAAAAATCTACTTTGGTATCTTAGCTAGAACTTGGTAAAGTTTCATAATTTTTGAAGGTTTTTAGGGTATTTTAATTGAATTATTTCAAAAACTACACATTCTGTTTTTATCCAAAATAGCATGCTGTAATTGTGTGAATGATATCTTTTGTGTGGAACTTTATTGGCCATGTGTTTTTCATGAAATCAATGTCTCATTATCTTGTCTATCACATGTCTTAATTTCATGATTTTTGAGAAACATATGAATATTTAATTTAAATATTTTCAAAAATGGTACAAGCCGGAATTTAAATAAATTTCAAAAAGGCATGATAAATGGACTATTCTAAATTGTACAAATGCCATAAATGTATTGTTATGAATGATTGCGTTTTGCTGCATGTATGATGATGACTGATGATGCATGTATAGATCGAAGGATGAAAGTGATTTTGTTTGCCATTACATCATGTGCCATGCTGAGTTGAGACCTAAGTTGGTAAACATGAACAATGATAAATGAGGAAACTGTTTGTGGCGGATGATAATGCCGTGGGAGTATCAGGATGCTCGAGATGGGGGGTGCCGGATGCCCGGAATGTATAGAGATACATGGTCGAATGGCCTTGGGAGTTTCGAGATGCCTGGAATGGTTAGGTGCCGGAAGCCTCGAAGGTCTTTGCTTGAGGGGATGCCTCGTGATGCCAGTTGGGATGCGAGATGCCCGGAATGTGGGGGTGTCGGATGCCCGATGGCCTTAAATGGCTGAATGCCAGAGGTTTTTCTTGCGATGCTAGGATGGGGTGCGAGTGTAAAGTATGAGATGAAATTGATGATCACGAGAAAGAGTGATGTGGTGATTGAATTGAAAGTTAAAAGTGGAAATTGAATCATGCATATATGATATGATATGATGATGATCACCTATGGCATGATGATATGCATACATGATATGATATGATGATGATCACCTATGGCATGATGACATGTATGTGATATGATTGTGATGAGGATGTATGATGGTATATGCATGGCTTCAAGGTAAGTATGCTTGGATGCATGAATGGCATGTATGATGTTGTGATTGTATTGTATGATGCATTGAGTGGTTATTGGATTCCTTTACCTATGATGCATTGAGTGGTTATTGGATTCCTTTACCTGCTAAGTGGTTGTACTCACCCCTTCGGGGACCAACATTTCAGATTAGCAGCATGCCGCTCCTTGCTATCACGCGGGGTGTATTTTACGGCCTACCTTCAGATGTAGAGGTCAAGTGCAAGGAGTTTGACTGTCCCTCTGTTCCTGGTCTTACGTATATTCGAGTGCACATCTTCGTTATGTACGATGTGGGCCTGGCTGGGGGCCATGTTGTCCAGGAGTTCATAACCGTCCACATTCGTCGCGATGGAGTGATGCATGGGATGTTGCCGCCGCCACCACCTGATGCACCGGGATGGGTGTGAGGGCCCGTGCGTGACAAGTAGGAGCTGAAACTTTTTGGGATGGTTAGCCGACACTAGTGATGGGGGATCTTTCACGTTAGTCGTAGTGGGTCGAGTGTTTCTTTTTGGGGTTTAGGCCGAGTGTGCCTTCATGTCCTGGCCTTTCTTTTGATGTACCGACTCAAGGAAACCCATCTTGAAAATATGTAAATAAAGTGTCATGGCTTTGTCTTTTATTATGATGATTAGTGGTGTGCAATTGTATCATGGTTGATTGAGGGAGAGATGGCGATCTTTTTTTTTTTTTTTTTTTTTTTTTTTTTTTTTTTTTTTTTTTTTTTTTTTTTTTTTTTTTTTTTCCGCTAAATAAGTCGCGCTGGGACCGTTTAAAAAAAAATGTCCACAATTTACGACGCTTTTTCTAAGAGATGTAATCAGGTGTAACATTGGTGCTTGTGGCGACCCAAGAGGGGTTCGGGGTGCCACAATAGTCATCGTATGGGTCCATGAAGTCTCGGGTATCCTGTTCCGCGTCTCCAGATCTATTGTCTTCAAGAGTAAGTCGATTCACTAGGCTACACTTGCTCATTTTACTTCAAATTTGAGTATGTTAGTCTTTAGGATGTTCTCTATAAGTTTCACGAAAAAGTCGAACAAAGATTCTTAGTAAAAATCGACATGCAACCACAAATCCACCAAAAGGTCAGCGAAATCGTTCCAGATCTAGTGTCATCGTAGGATGAGGGTTTTTCCCCTTAAATCTCCATCATTTTGTCCCAAATTTTAGTATGTTGTAGTTTAAGATGGTGGCTACAACTTTCATGAAGGAATCAAGGTCAAAATCAAACTTGAAACATGCATGCAAGCTCTCACAATATTCTGGTTCGGGCGGTTCATACGAAAACAGCAAGCATCTCCAAGAACAAACCTCATGTACTTCGATTTCTAGCCTCTAAACATCCAAGAATTCACCCACACATGCAAGACACACATGCAAGAGTGGAAATTAGTCCCAACTTGCCTCAAAGACCAAACGGATGACAGCAAAAGGGACGGCACATCGGCGACGGACAGACGGCGTGCGGGCGGCGACGGGCGACTTCTTCTCCTTCTCGGTTCCTCCCTCTCTCTCTCGGCGATTCCCTCTCTCTCTCTTTGGCTGAATTCCAACCGGCCACTGTCTCTCTCTTTTCCTTTTATTCCCCCAAATCTTCATCATTTGCAATCATCACTTGCCTCTCCACAAGCCGATGCATGCAAGCCTCTTTTTGCCACTTGGCAAGGCTCATGCATAATGGGCTTGGGAGCAATTGGGCCAGCAAATGGGCCGGCCACTCCTCCCCCCTTTCATGGTCGACGGCAACCCACTTGTGGGCTCCAATGGGCCGGCCAACTTGGCCCATTAAAGGTCCACTCTTGGGCCTAAGGCCCAACCTAAATGAAAATGAAATTTTACCCTTTTTTTTTAATTCTTTCTTTTAAGAATTTAATTACTAAATTCCACATGGCCAAAATCTTGTAACATTTTATTTATAGAAACTTAGTCTATAAAGTGCATAGCCAAGCATAGATTATTCTCATTAATTTATCTAATTTAAATCTCATGAACACAAGCATCTATCACTTAGTCTTAAGAGAAAACTAATGACTAAAACATATACCATAGGTAATTTCATTACCTAATTATGGGCTTTAACACACCTTAGAGCTTGTCTTGAATTTTTGGGATGCCACAATTGACCCTTTCAAAAACCTTTGGGGATCAGGGTTAACCTAAACTTTGCTAATGGCAGGTTCAGCCAAAAAGGTGATGCATCTTGCGCCCACCACAACCGCACCTGGCAGTTCTCCACACTACAGCCTTGAAAAATGTTTGACAACAACGGGGTGAGATAAAATCTCAGTGAGTTAAAATCCGTAATCCTCGATTAAGATGCGAATTAACCTCGAAGGTGGCCTAAGCACGCGCCAAACATAAACTCACCTCGCCTCGGCATGCCCCTGCATATTAGCGTGTCTCGTACAATAACAATAGAGTAACATGCATAAATAACAATCAAAACACATACGAGAATTTCACATGCATTGTCGACACACGTGTTCCAATTATTACGACCCCTTGGGCCACAGCCAACACAAGTGTTGGCGGTCTTCTGGCTTAATCGGGCATCGTCCCGCCCCATCGGGCACAGCATCGTCTAGGACCTCCGCCTAAACGGCATTCCATAAAGGAGTTTCAGTCCAACCTCAACCGTGACTTGGCATCCATACCCTTGCCGGGCATCCAATAAAATCAGGCATTGCCCCCCAAACTCCCTTTGGGTGATGGGCTTGATTAAGTGACAACTTGAGCATACCATCAATCAAGCCAACTTTTATTGCCATTATTAGCCAAGAACACAATATTTCACCTTCAAATAATAAATTTGGCCATCTTTTTTTTTCTTTAAAACTCTCCGAAAAAATTTCGTACGTGGTCATGTATTTGAAATCAACCCATCAAACTCTGCACACTTCTATTTTAAAACCTCGTTGTTTTATTGAGCACATAAAATTTGGTGTCCAAACCCGACACCTCATTTTTTTCTATTTAATTGCACATAAAATCATCTTTTGCAATAACAATCTATATTTACCATAGAGCAATCAATCACATAATATCATATGTGCAAACAATCAAAATCATGCATAATCTCATCCAAGAAAACGAGCGTAAAATTCTATCTAATGAATAATCCGTCACTAATTATGCTAATTGTGATTAATTAAATAAATTACGATTAATAAAGCTAAACACAATTAATTAATCTAAACATGATTAATCAAACTAATCAAAATTACTTACACTAATTGTAATTAAATTTAACCTAAACCATTCTTAATCGCAATTAAAACTAAACCAAGGTTAACTAAGACTAATCACCACTAACACTAATCTAACCATCCCATAAATGCAATTAACAGCCTAATCAAAGATTATGAAGTTAACTCATGGGTTTTCGATGGCGGTGGGCTCACGACGACGGTGATGCAACGGCGACGAAAACACGACACTCGCAACTCGAACGGAACTCAAAGACAGTGGTGGCGATCCTTTAAGCTCTCGGTGGAGGTGACGAACGGCTAATGGTGCTGGACGTTGGAGGGGTGTTGGGTTTTAATGGGTGGTGGAGTTCCGGTGGTGGTGGTGTGGTGATGGTGAGACGGTGAAACAGGCGAGTGGTGGCTGTGTAAGGGTGAAGTGGCAGTAGCAATATGAAACGAAATGGAGAACTAGATCAAGGTGGAGAGGAAATGGGGCTGGCGGCAGAAAAAAAAAAGGAAGAGAGATAATGAAGGGGAGGGGATGAAGGCGTGAGGAAGAAGTTGAGAGGAAATAAGCAGAAGAGGAGAGTCGGCTGCAGGGGGTTTACAGGAGAGGGAGAGAGAGAGAGATAAGCCAATCCAAAGACTTCTAAGGAAAAATATCCTAAAATTCATCATCACACTTTATCCCTATGCCACAAAAGTCTTCTATGCTGATCCTTGATCTCCCAAATATCTTTGTAGCCTAATTTCCCCAAAATTAAAGCTTTTTGGGCAGCAAAATTCCAATTTGCTTACCCATCCGAATTTCATTTCCTTTTTCATTTTGTCCAAAAATCATTTTTCCAAAAAATTTCGAATTGGCCGAAATTTTGGCAAAAGACAATATGACATCCAATAATTGAATCGTGACATGCTCGAAAGTTTGATTCCCGTAATCGAATTAAATTTCGTGGTTAAAATCGATCAAACGCGACTTTAGTACGACCTAATCTAACGGGTAGCTTTTAGGGGTTTTAGCACGTTTGACCCGTGGTCCATAATTTTCAACCCATGTTTGTGCATCTACAAATCGTAGACGACTTTGGTTGTCATGTAATCGCAAGGATTCAATTACTTATCCTAAATATAATATCGATAGAAAATCGGTTTAATGCCGTTCAACGCGATTATCATAATCATGTAGAACCACCCGCACTTCGACTACATACTCCCATCGAATTGGCCTATATCCGTTCGCTAATTGGTCGAGCGGTCGATTTTTGATCGAATTCTCTAGTCTGCCGCGTTTGTAACCCTTTATGGCCTCGCCTAATAGATTATTTAACTCACAAGTGATCAGCTCAAAGTAAAATAACCATCAGCGCGTTGATGAAATAACCATTTCATATATTTGAAACAGGGGCCAAATTTCGGGACATCACACGAGCCGTTGTCGTCGTCATCCAGAAGCGGAAGCGGCCCCGCCGTACGCATGTTGACTCAGGCATACAGGATGATGAACCCTATAGCATAGGACCTGTAGTGAGATCGGCATCACTGTGAGGATCACCGTGATCCGGATGAATGTGACGTTCCGAAAGTCAGAGCAACATGCTCCACCCGATCCCACCTGAGGTCAGTGGGAATGCCGTAGAACATAGAGGAAGACGCAGGCTAGAGCGGCATGGTCACGTCTCTGTAATATAATAATCCCACAAGGGGTGAGTACGACCACTCGGCAAATGAAAGCCTGTTAAACCATATTACACAAGTCTACTACTACTCAACCAACGATGTTCTGAACACGCAATATGGATAGGACGATAAAACTCGGATGACCGACTTTAAAAGGATAATACCACATAACATCCCAGAACCTGAATTCAAACTCAAAATGATTTCAATAATCGACTTGACTTTAGTTCTAACCGCTGCCATCCTCTAGAGGGACCCATGTTGCACCCCTCCAGGCATCTCGTATCCCACCTGGCATCACAAGGACCTCCGGTTTCATATTTCAATTCCTGAGGATTTGGAGCGTGTCACGTTACACTCCCAGGCATCTCTTACCCCACCTAGCATTGCGAGGAACTTTGGGGCTCAATCATAGTCCCCAAGCATCCAGAGGGCATCGTTTTCACACCCCTCTAGGCATCCCAACAACCACGGCATCGTCGCCACGATGGACCGATGGCATCACAACAATTTCAACCATGGCGTAGCACCTACAAGTTCATTAAAACCATCAAACACATCTAACCTGAACTACTATGGGCGCATAAACCAAAGTCGACTAGAGAATCAGGGTTTGTATCATTCTATGTTTGACTCGATTCCGACGACTCGCCTAAGGTTTTCTAGCATTCGACCCTAAGCAACACAGATCGAGTTGACATAACATTACAATACTCGCCCACTTAACCTCAATTGCGGAGTAAAATCATGACGAAGCCTGACTGATCAGCGATGACTCAGCTAAGCAAAAAATCGGTACACTCCACCCTAAAACTTTTAGGACCCACGGTTTCACGTCCACACTGGTGCCAATCATGCCGACGGTCGTCACACACACAACCAAGCAATTTCAATCATGAAATTGGCTCAACTCCCCAAGAACAGGTCCAATTATTCTCTTACCGCCTAGACGTTGCATTTTTCAAGCTCGAGCAGCAACAAACTCGGACCAGACCGCCTAACAGAAGTCGACTGATGCTAATTCCGTGCCATCATGCAAACGGCACCGGCCACCCCACACCTGACAACCCACGCATGCCCGTCATCCAATTCAGACCCGATCAACACACAAACGAACATAATGTAGAGTACCCTGAAGTATTTGGACCCAAACTCTAGTCGATACTAAATTGGACATGCAAGTAGGATATCGTCACACAATATAGGATAACAGGACCGCCACTTGCCTTTAGTCCTTGGAGGCAAGCGGCGAGCGCGGCTGATGGTGAGGCGGCGCGACGGTAGTGCACAACGAAGCTGCAGGCAGCAAGCGATGCAGCTGAGGAACGGCGAGCTACGGCTTCCTGGTCAGCAGCAACTGAGGCGAGACAGTGTGGGAGCGGGTGGTGCGGCAGTCGGCAGCTGGCAGCAGGAGTTTTGGCTGAGGTTTGCTGGGAATTTTGCTGAAAATGGAGTAACTGCTGGCGCCGAGAGAGAGAAGGAGAAGAAGTCTTCTTCAGCTTCGTATGATCCACTTGTTGACTGGTGGAGTCAACATCTTGGGAATTTGTGGTGGCCGCTCAAATGGAGGGCAGCTGGAGGTGGCGTGGCCATCAGCTGAAGCCTTCTGCTGCCATTTCTCCTTCCATGCATGGTCAAGTTCTCCACCTTGTTGACTAGCTGAAAGGAAAGGGAAACGTGGCAGTGGCGTGGTCGCTTGCATGGCCAGATTTGTTTTTTGTGGTTGACACATTCTGGTCAACATGGCAGCAATGAAGGTTCGCTGGCTGCATGGTGGTTACGTCTCCCATTTGCTGGCCAGTGATGAGGTGATGACGTCCCAGCAAACTTCTTGACGACACATTGGACTTTTTGGTGGTCGACGGTCCTTGTTTTTGCTGGTGACGTGTAGGAGTTGAAGTGAGGGAAATGGTGGAAATCTTCGGCACTTTTCTTCATCAATTTCACGTACGTATGGAGTCAAAAACAACTTGCATGAAAGGCTCGCTTAGCAAGGTACAAATGCGAGTGAATGTTGGTCTCACTTGTGTCGTTGCGTGAAGAAAGTTTAGATGAGGTGTTATCATGAGGACATGACGATACGTGACGCCTCAGTACAGTGAGGGTGGTGATGAAATGACGGCCGTAAGTGGTGCCAAGGACGTAGTCCGACGACAAACTTGTCGACACGCCATGAATGGTTGCGTACTCAAGGTCCGGCGAAATCTAGATATCACAAATCTCTCCTCCTTAGAGAATTTCATCCTTGAAATTAAGCATCCCTTACGTCTCATTGAAAAGATGAGGGTACCTTTGCCTCATTTCCTTTTTGCTTTCCCATGTAGCCTCTTCCATGTCGTGGTGTCGCCACAAGATCTTAACTAGTGGAATTTTCTTTGTTCAGAAGACTTGCTCTTTCCGATCCAGTATCTGGATCGACTCTTCCACGTATCTCACTTTTTCATCTACCTCTATAATCTCATGATCAAGTACATAAGTAGGATCGGGCTGATATTTCCTCAACATCGACACATGGAAGACATCATGTAGATTTGCCAATTTTAGGGGGCAATGCCGGTCGATAGGCTACATCCCCTATTTTCAAGGATCTCGAAAGGTCCAACAATTCTTGGGCTCAACTTGCCTTTCTTTCCAAATCGTGATATACCCTTCATTGGGGATACCTTTAGAAATACATGGTCTCATATGTCAAACTTCAATGGCCTTCTATGCTTATCTGCTTAACTTTTATGTCGACTCTGGGCCATCATGAGTCTATTCTTGATGATTTCTACTGCATCCGTAGTACTTTATACCAATTTGGGTCCTATCAATTTTCTCTCACCCACTTTATTCCAACCGACAAGAGTCCTGCAACTTCTCCCATATAGCGCCTCATAGGGAGCCATAACGATACTTTGCTAGAAACTATTATTATATGTGAACTCCACTAGGTGTAACTTCTAATCCCAATTTCCTTTAAAATCAATCACGCAAGCTCTCAACTTGTCTTACAGTATTTGGATTACTCTTTCTATTTATCCAACCGTCTACGAATGAAAGGCAGTACTAAATTGAAACTTAGTCCCTAAGGTGGTTTGGATACTTCGCCAGAAATTTGAGGTCTATCTCGAGTCTCGATTCGACGTGATGGTCACAGGAACACCATGTAAGTGTACTACTTGGCTTACATATATTTCGGCATATTTATTGCGACACCCCTCCAACGGCCCCCAATCCATTTAGGTCGTCACAGCTCGCTTATCTCTCCTACGAGACCTGAAGGTCTATAAATCCTGGGGGTTTATAACCTTTAGATCGGTCCCTGCGTAGTATATATAAATGTATAGCAGAAGCGAAAAATCACATCTTGTGGCATCCTAAAATTCATGGCAACCTCCAAATACATTAAGGCCTATGAATAGGTGATGGAAGTACCATCAAGTTGTATTGTAGCCATTTGATCCATGATTTGCAATAAGATTTATGGCCAAGCTTTTAATGGATAATTATTTGATAGGAAAGAAAATTCTATTATTGGCCATGTGTTTTATAAGTTGTAATTTATTGATTTATGATTTCAAGTTTTATGGCCAAGTGAATAAGGGAAATTAAGTATTTATATGATGGGTAATTAGGTGATGATTAAAAGGAAAATTAGAAGAGTGGGTTGAATTTTATTGGCCCAAGATCAGCCCCATCATTTGGCCCTTTTGGCCTGGCCGGCGAAGCTCAAAGGAAAGGAGCTGCCGTCGACCAAGGGGGAGGAGGCCCAAGAAATGATTACATGCTAATCATGAGGTGGAAGAAAGAAGAGGGGGGCGGATTAAGCGAGGAAAGGGAGAGAAAGAGAGGGGTGTCACACGAAGAGAAATGGGGAAAGAGAGAGAGAGAGTTACTGTCCGAGAGAGGGAGAGCGAGCGTGCGAGAGAAGAAGAGGAAGAAGGAAGAGTTCGTTCGCCGCCTAGTTGCCACCGTTTGTTCGCCGCCTTGCCTGCCTTTTGTCACTATGTTTGTGCACGAATTTGAGGCAAGTAGAGTCCAAAATCCTACCCTTGGCTTGCTGTGATATGTGTTGTAAGGGATTGTTAACTTTGGTTGTGGTAGAAGTGAAGAAATTCGAAGCTCTAGGGAGAAATATGATAGCCTTGCATTCTGTTTTCTAGGAAGGCAGTCCAACCTTTGATGAAATTGTGAGCTGCATGCGACTTTTTAGTTGGAATCTTATTTCGACTCCTTTATGAAAGTTGTAGAGAACTTCTTGGAGAGTAACATATCAAAATTTTAGAAGAAATGAACAAGTTTCGACCGGTGACACTATTTTTCTTTGAAAAAGTCAGATCTGGAAATCGTAATGCTGACCTAGTATGATTATGTGAATTTTATAAAATGCTTCGGTTGAAATTTGATCTTGTTTTCTGAATAAAAGTTGAATACTACATGTTAAGGAGTAACATACTAAAATTTTGGAGGAAATGGATGAGTTTAGGTTGGTGAAACTATTTTATTTGAAATGGTCAGATCTGGGAATTTTTGCTAAGGGTTAGAGACGGCTACAGTGATTATAGTTTTTAATCTATTACAAATATGATTTCGAGTTCTACATGAAATATTTACTTCTGGACCTTGTATATAACATATAAAAATTTCAGAATTTTTGGAGCTGATTTAGGATTTTTACCGAATTTGTGAATGAAACTGTGTATGGCAATATTCCGAAATTTTAAGGACTGTGATGCGCGGATCGTATTGATTTGTGTGATGCTTTTTTGATAGGGTGTTCTTCACGGAATACTTTCCCCTAGATCTTATACATAACATGTGAAATTTTCAGAATTTATTAAGGCTGTTTACTAATTTTTCAAGAATTATGACCAAAGGAGTGCAATATGTTTTTATCCCAAATTTGCTGTATTTTCAAAAATAAATGAAATTATTCCATGTGATATAATGTCTTGAGTGGTTGATTATGCTGCATATGTAGTGACATATGGCATGTTATATGAAATCAAATGCTAGTTGAGACCTTTGATAATTGTTGCATTAAATACCATGTTGAAATTGAGATAATAACAAGACCGTCGGAGGTGTGAGCCGACGATGCTCCAGGAGTATTGGGATGCCCGGAGTGTGTGTGCCGGATGTCCTCGAGAGTTTCGGGATGCCCGGAGGTGTGTGCCAGAAGCCTCGGAGGTGTGTGCTGGGGGATACCTCGTGATGCTAGTTGGGGTACGAGATGCCCGGAGGTGTGTGTCAGAGGTTCCTAGCAATGCCAGTTGGATGCGAGCGATAAATTGAGGGATGCAAACATTGGTCCTTGGAAAGAAAAATGATGTGATCTAATTGAAAGATAAAGATCGAGAATTGAATCATGTGCATGGGATGAACCTCATGGGAATGCAAGCCTGGAGTGCATGATGATATATGCATGGCTACTTGATGATATAGGTACAAGTTGCATGATGATATATGCATGGCTGCAAGGTGAGGTATGCTTGAATGCATGGATGATATATGTTTTATTCATGATACCTTGATTGTTCTGTTTTATGCACTACGTAGTTTGGCGGATCTTTACTACTGAGTGGTTGTAGTCACCCCTTTTGGGGATTAACATTTCAGATTAGAAAGATGCCTCTTTCACCAGTTGTGTGTGGTACCTTCTATGGCATACCTACTGACATTGAGGTGGAGTGCACCGAGCATTCCTGTATTAGTATACCTGGTCTAGAGTATGTCCGAGTTCGAGTATTGGTGATGTACAACGTGGGTTTCGCTAATGGCCCTATTATCCAAGAGTTTTTGTCCGTTCACGTTCAATGCAACGGGGTGATGCTAGGGATGCTACCGCCGCCGCTGCCCGATGCACCGGGTTGGGTGTGATGGCACATATGGCTAGTGGGAGCTGACGTTTTCTTTTTGGTGATAACCGACGCTTGTCGATGGAGGGATGTACATGTTTCATATAGGGTCGAGTTCTCTTTTAGGTTATAGCCAAGTATAGTTAAAAATCTTGGCCTTTTTGCTATATCGACCCAAAATGTCCATCGTGAAAATATAAATAAAAGTGAATCAGCTTTGTCTTTTCTTTTGGTGTGTAATTGGTGTGCATTGCATTATGATTATTGAAGTGAGAAATGGTGAGATACGTTTATGCTTCCGTTGATGAACTGCACTAGGACCTTTACAAAAAAAAAATGGAAAAGTATTCTATTAATCAACCCCTATGAACTATGGTTTAGCTAACCAAAAAAAAAAAAAAAAAAAAACTATGGTTTCGCTTAAATTAAAAAAGTTACCTTACTAGTATGTAGTAGGATGAGTGACGAGTACCTGTGGTGACCCTAACGGATTGGGGGCCGTCGAGGGGTGCCACACATCTCCCTATCCCAAAAATTTTGAAATGATGCACAGCCACTAGACAATTTTATAAGATAAAGTCGAACACTTTTATTTACTTAAGCTTGATAGACGACATAAGTCGGTACACCAAAATTTGCTGTGGTTTTCTATACCCGGCTACATAACAAAAGATAACCCGACCTTCCCCTGGCTTTCCTTTCCATTCAGCTCTATACAAAAGTCTATCAGACTGTGCCGACAGTCCAAAAAGTTTCATTTGCTACTCGTCACACACGATCATATCCAGCCCAGTCCATCGGCTGGCGGCGACGGCAACATCCCTAGCATGATCCCATCATGTCGAACATGCACCGACAGAAACTCCTAAACTATGAGGCCATTAGGTAAACCGATGTCATACATGACTAGAACCCGTACTCAGATGAAAACCAATCCTCGAATCCCGACATGAATGTGCTATGAACATGTGCACTCAACATCGACTGGGACACCGTAAAAAGTACCGCGAGTGACAGGTAACAGAAACATCTTTGAATCTAAAATGTTAGTCCCCAAACGGGGTGAGTACAACCACTCAGCAGTAAAAGATTCATCAAACTATATCAAGCAGTACCATCAATATCTAGATTCATGCAAGATAGACAAAAATAGGTAATCAAAGGGTAAGTATACATCAAAGTCATGAAATTCTTCAATGCAATGGCAAATGCAGTTTCAAATGATCAAAACACCTCATGCCCAGTTACACGAGTCTCGGTCATAGGGCCAAACTGTAATGACATGTCCCATTCCATGCCATACAACTTAGTCTTATAACCAGACCACATAAACATATAGTAGAATCATCCATTTTATCATTCAAAAAGTTTCATCCCCGGAGGACCAATGTTTGTGTCCCTCCAGGCATTCGCATCCACCCTGGCATCATGAAAGCCTCCGGCATTTAGCCACTAGGGCCACCAGACATCTAGAGCGTACCACACCTCTAGGCATCTAGTACCCCACCTGGCATCACGAGGAATACCTCTGAGGCTCACCATGAGAATAGTTACCCCGGCCCTCCGGATTTACGTACAGACTAGCATAAAACCGGGCATCCCGAAGCTCCCGAGGAAAGACCTCCGGCATTCAGCCACTTAGGGCCACCGGACATCCATAAGGCATTGACTCATTCAATCCTTTGGGCATCCTGACTCTGGGGGCATCGTTGACCCGAGGGTCCAAACAATTAACATCTTAATTTCCAAAAACACCTTTCAATGCAACAACAAGATGTCCCAAGAATCCTTCATCAAATATCAATATTGCATCACATGCCAACGCCAATATCATCATGTCACATAACAATTCAAGATATATATTCACCTTTGGGACAATTTGTACAAATTCGAAACAAAAGAGCTTAATCATTAAGAGGCACAGTTCGAGTAAAAATTTCGGAATAATTCCCAGATGAACTCAAAAAATTCTGAGATTTTTATATGTTATAGATAAGACAAAAAGGAAGAAATTTAGTGAAGGGCACTAAGTCAAATTCCCTGTGTATACTAAGTCAAATTCCCTGTGTATAAAGAGTAATCATTTGCAATTTCCTTCAAAAATTCTGCAGTAACTTTCAGATTCAGTACCTACAGAAGAAAATTCATTTCACCAAATAATCCTGTCTGTTTGTCCTCAAATTTTGATATGTTATTCCTAAGGATGTGTCCTACAACTTTTATTAAGGGTTTGAAGTCAAATTATATCTATAAAATTACAGAAAATTCACGGAATCATCAAAGGTCAAGCTGTTCTCTACAAAATAGAGTACTGGTTTCAATAGATTTACTCCTATCTTCATGTTTTCACATTCATATGGTTATAGCTAGATGTCAAACTCCATCTAATGGATGTAATATTTAAATAAAATGGTTTCTTTTCTTGTTTTCATCATTATAAATCAAAGCAACACAATTAAAAGTAACTTTCTCCAAAACAAAACCGGCACGTACAATTTTCTTCATTCCTATTTCAATCAAGTCATTGTTTCTCTACCAATCTATCTTGCAACCCCTTAAGTCCCTTCCACAGCATCTAAGAACACTTTCAGCAAGATCTTATAAATAGAGAAACCCTCCCACAGCTTGGCTCAGAGCATATGTTCATCCCTAAACTCACTCATCTCAACATATACAACATCCTTTCCCTCGGCAACCCTTTCCTTACCTTGCTCTATTTACACAACCATCTCACCCTCAATTTTTGAAGCATGCAAGACCCGAATACCACATGCAATGGCCAGTAGTTTCAATCTATTACTCGTTTAGTTCAATTCAGCACAAAACAGCAACATCACTTTCAATCCACCACATTTCAGCATTCAATCTTCATCTCTATCATTCAAAAATCTACTTGCAGCTTCCTATTCTGCATTTTCTTACATCTACCAGCATTTCACCAGAAAATTTCGGCATGCAAAGACATAGGTTGATGAACTTTCACTTGCCTCAAATCCTAGCTTGATCGGCAAACAAAAACAGAAACTTGGGACTTCGAACGCAGCTCAATTGGTGACGGGGATTGGCGGCATCGACGGCGGAAGCTCGGACACAAGCACGGGCAGAGGGCGGCCTTCCTTCTTTGCCCTCACTCACTCGGACCGCTCACTGCTTACTCTTTCTCTCGAACTATTGTTCGAACTCTCTCTCTCTCTCTCTCTCTCTCTCTCTCTCTCTCTCTCTCTCTCTCTCTCTCTCACTTGCTCGCCTGCTCACTCTTTGGGTTTCTCTCTCCCTTGCTCAGACCGAAAGCTTTTGCTTTCTTTGGTTAATTGTTTTGTTAATTTTGCATGCATATGACAAGTGGCATTAAGGAAGAGACAAGTGGAGGGTAGCGTGGCCTCCTCCATCCGATTCCTCCCCCCCCTTTTTGGTCGACGGCCTCGGAGGCTTCTTGGGCTTGCTTGGGCCGGAAAACTTGTGGCCAAAGGTCCAAATTAAATGGCCCATAGTTTTTAAAAGAATAAGCCCAAAATTTCTGCACAATTATAGGGCATTTTGGTTTCCATAGAAATCAATTAATATTCCCATAATCAATTTGCTTCATGTGCAAGTACATGACTGAAACCCTTGCATGGAGAAAGAAATCGGCAAGGCTGCACGGGGTCGCGACAATGTACATAGGAGGTTCGGTCCAAGAGATAAAATAATGTGGCCGTTGGTGCAATTGTCCATATGGCCATTCAAAGACGAATTTCCTTTCCTTCAAAAGTAAATATTTCGGGTTGTCGAGATTCTCGGATGCCACAATTCTCCTCTCGTTCGAGAATTTCATCCTCAAAATTGGACGTTACTTACGTCTCATTAAACAAAAGAGGGTACTTTTCCTTCATTTCTTTTTCACTTTCCCATGCGGCTTCTTCCATATCATGATGTTGCACAATACCTTAACTAAAGGAATTTTCTTCGTCCGAAGGACTTGTTCTTTTCGATCCAATACCCAGATCGGCTTTTCTATGTACCTCACTTTCTCATCCACTTTGATGGCTTCATGATCGAGTATGTGACCGAGGATCCGGCCGATACCTCCTCAGCATCAACACATGGAACACATCATGTAAATTTCCCAATTTAGGAGGCAGCACCAAACGATAAGCTACTTCTCCTATTTTTACGAGTATCTCAAAGGGTCCAACGAATCTGGGACTTAACTTTCCTTTTATTCCAAATCGTGATATCCCTTTCATCGGGGATACTTTAAGGAATACATGGTCTCCCACATTAAATTCCAAAGGCATTCTATGCCTATCTGCGTAGTCTTTTTGCCGGCTTTGAGCTGTCTTAAGTCTTTTCCTTATGATCTCGACAGCTTCTGTAGTAACCTGCACCAATTTAGGTCCTGTCAGTTTCCTTTCACCTACTTCATTCCAACAGACAGGAGTCCTACATCTTCTCCTATACAACGCTTCATAGGGAGCCATGCCTATACTTTTCTGAAAAATATTGTTATAGGCAAATTCTACCACCTGTAACTTTTCATCCCAACTTCTTTTAAAATCAATTATGCATGCCCTTAACATATCTTCTAATGTTTGAATCACTCGTTCTAATTGTCCGTCTGTTTGAGGATGAAAAGCAGTACTAAACTGGAGCTTAGTCCTTAAGCCAGTTTGAAGACTTCGCCAAAAGTTTGAAGTAAATCTTGGGTCTTGATCAGAAGTGATAGTCACCAGAACACGATGTAAGCATACTACCTGGCTTATATATATCTTAGCATATTTATCCATTGGATAGTCTATGCGAACTGCTAGGAAATAAGCAGACTTAGTCAAACGATCCACAATTACCCAAAAAGAGTCATGGCCACTTGATGTCCTTGGTAATCCTTGCACAAAATCCATCGTCATATGCTCCCATTTCCACTCTGGGATATCCAATGGTCTCAATAGTTTTGCGGGTTTGCGATGTTCCACTTTCACTTGCTGACATGTTAAGCACTCGGAAACGTGCTTAGCTATATATGCCTTCATGCCATTCCACCAATATTGTTAGCATAAATTCTTGTACTTCTTTGTACTACCCGGATGAATACTATAGTTACTCCTATGTGCTTCTGATAGGATTTCTCTCTTCACTTTTCGTTGTTGGGAACACAGAGTCGTCTCTGACATCTTACCACTCCATCTTCAGAGACTTGAAATTCTGGTCTTTTTCCTCAAGACACATCATTTCGTACTTTCACTATTTCTGGGTCAGATTCTTGCAAAATTTTAATTTTCTAGACAATTTCCAGTTCAATCTTCAATGCAGTAAGCATGCCGGTAACGCGATCTACTTCTAATTTAAAGTCTGAGTCTACTATCGACTTTTACAAATTCCATTATGTTATTCTCATACTGGCCATATCCATAACCGACTTACGACTAAGAGTGTCAGCCACTTTATTTGCCTTTCTAGGATGGTACCGTGTTTCACAATCATAATCCTTTAACAACTCTATCCACCTCCTCTGCCTCATGTTCAGCTCTTTTTGTGAAAACAAATATTTTAAACTCTTATGATCTATATAGATTTCGAACTTCTCTCTATACAGATAATGTCTCCATATCTTCAAAGCAAAAATTATAGCTGCCAATTCTAAATCATGGGTTGGATAGTTCAGTTCATGACGTTTCAACTGTCTGAATGCAAAAGCTATGACCTTGCCATGTTGCATCAAAACGCATCCCAGTCCTTTGTGAGACGCATCACTATATACCATGAACCCATCAAATCCAGATGGTATAGTTAGAATTGGAGCCGTAGTCAATTTCCTTTTAAGTTCCTGGAAACTTCTCTCACACTCTCCATACCACTCGAATCTTATGTTCTTTCGAGTCAACTTTGTCAATGGTCCAGCAAGTCATGAGAATTCTTCAATAAATCTTCTATAGTAACCTACCAGTCCTAAGAAACTGCGTATCTTAGTCGGCGTTGTCGGTCTTGGCCAATTTACTACCATCTCAACTTTCATCAGGTCTACTGCAATTCCTCCTCCTGACACCATGTGTCCCAAAAGTATTATCTGGTCCAGCCAAAATTCACACTTACTAAATTTAGCATACAACTTATGGTCTCTAAGGGTCTACAACACTATCTTCAAGTGTTGCTCATGCTCTTCAGGTCCTTTAGAATATATTAGGATATCATTAATGAAGATAATCACAAATCGATCCAAATAAGGCTTAAATATCCTATTCATCAAATCCATGAATGTAGCCGGAGCATTCGTCAATCCAAATGGCATAATTAGGAACTCATAGTGTCCATAGCGAGTCCTAAATGCAGTCTTAGGAATGTCTTCTTTCTTAATCCTTAATTGATGGTATTCTGACCTCAAGTCAATCTTAGAAAGGACCGAACTTCCTTGTAGTTGGTCAAATAGATCATCAATTCTAGGCAAAGGATACTTGTTCTTAATGGTTACTTGATTAAGTTGCCTACAGTCAATACATAAATGCATTGACCCATCTTTCTTCTTCATAAACAAAACTGGTGCACCCTAAGGGAAGCACTTGGCCTAATAAATCCTCTATCGAGTAACTCTTGTAGTTGCACTTTCAACGCTTTCAATTCTGTCAAGGCCATCCTATATGGGGCTTTTGATATCGGTCCTGTTCCAGGCATTAGTTCGATTTCGAACTCAATTTCTTGTTCCAGTGGTAACCCAGGCAGTTCTTTAGGGAATACATCCTGAAATTCCCTAATCACTCAAATTTCATCTAACTTAGATTCTTCCTTAGTATAATCCTTTACCACTACCAGGTATCCTTGACATCCTTCGTCAAGTAGTGCACGGGCTACTAGGAAATGGGCATATTTAGTCAAGCGATCTACTATTAGCGGGATAGAGTCATGACCACTTGACGTTCTTGGTAATCCTTACACGGGATCCATTGTTACGTGCTCCCGTTTCCACTTCGGTATATCCAGTGGTCTTAGCAGTCCTGTGAGCTTGCAATGTTCTGCCTTCACCTGTTGGCAGGTCAAGCATTGAGAAACGTGTTTCGCAATATCTACCTTCATACCATTCCACCAGTATTGTTGACGTAGGTTCCCATACATCTTTGTATATCCGGGGTGGATACTATAATTACTCCTATGTGCTTCTGACAGAGTTTCCCTTCTGATTTCTTCATTATTGGGAACACACATAGTCATCCCTAGTACCTCACCATCCCATCCTAAAAAACTTGGAACTCTGATCTTTTCCCTAAAGATACTTCGTCTTGCAATTTCACTATTTTTGAGAATAATTTTCCAAATAATTTCCAGTTCAATCCTCAGTGCTGTTAATACATCGATGAGATGGTCTAGTTCCAACTTAAACTCCAAATTTGCTATCCTCTCCAATAGTTTCCATTATGTTGCTAATATACTTGCCATATCCATGGTTTACTTATGATTGAGAGCATTTGCTACCTTATTCACTTTTCCTGGATGATATAGTATCTCACAGTCGCAATCCTTTAGCAATTCCATCCACCTCCTTTGCCTCATATTTAATTCCTTTTGAGAAAATAAGTACTTCAAACTTTTGTGATCTGTATAGATTTCGCATTTCTCTCCATACAGATAATGTCTCCATATTTTCAATGCGAAGATTATTGCCGCCAATTCTAGATCATGAGTTGGATAGTTCAATTCACAACGTTTCAATTGTCTTGATGCATAAGCTATGACCTTATTGTACTGCATTAGAACACATCCCAATCCCTTATGGGAAGCATCGCTATATTCCATGAATCCACCAAATCTAAATGGAATAGTTAGTATTGGTGCTGTGGTTAATCTTCTCTTGAGTTCCTGGAAACATCTTTCACATTCACCACTCCATTCAAATTTTTCGAGTCAATTGAGTCAATGGGCCTGCAAGTCACGAGAATCCTTCTATAAACCTCCTATAGTAACCTGCAAGTCCCAAGAAACTTTGTATTTCAATTGGCGTTGTCGGTCTTGGCTAATTTACTACTTTCTCAACCTTAATAAGACGTGTGAGTATCACATGGGAGAGAAAGGTCACCATGTGAATAATAGCTTTGTGCTTCGTTCCAAGATCCATAACTTGTTGGATAAGAAACTGCTCGCTTTTAAGGATTCAATGCCAAATGTCCAACTAAATCCCCTTCCAAAACACTCTAAATACGTCAACATGACTTTTGGGGATGATGACAAGTGTATACTCCTTATGGATGTCCGAAGGTTAGAACAAATCACGCCCTTCGCTGATTGTCAGCTGAAAGGTAACATCACTCGTGATGAGAAGATAGCTTGCTTAGCAAAGCTTGTTGAGTTAGGAATTCTTCAATATGAATATGTCCTTGGTTGAAGTTGATTTTTCTGGCAAGAACACAATCTCAAAGGTCATAAAGAATGATGCGAATCCAAGTCAAGATGACACTCGAAAGGAAGTTCATCAAGCCTCAAAAAGCAAAACCCCTATGTACCAAGACTCTAACGCTGGAAGCGAGGTTGAATGTAAAGCTTGCCATGTAGACTGCGAGTTTGTTTGAAAAGCTTGTGAAAGTGGTGAAGTTGTTGATATCCTTGGCCAACCAAGTGGCAAATATGACTTCAATGTGAAGTTCACACCTTCATCAAGTTTCTCATTGAGTTAAAGTATATTATTCCAAGTAGATGGGATGATGAAGAAGACCTTACTTTAAATTTGATGAAAGATAAAGAGGTACACTCCAATGATGAGGATGAGGATGAGTACAAAACTTCTCGTTGGGATTGTGAGCTTGTAAGAAAGGCCCATGAGAGAAGAGAAGTGGTGGATACCTTGGGACAACCAAGTGGGAAGTATGACTTTATGGTCAAGTATACTCCTCTTCCAAGTTATTTCCAAAACCCCAAAGACATCGTCCCTAGTGGATAGGGAGATGAATTTGGGGATGACTTCGTGGCTATGATTGAGCCTGTTGTGATTGATTTGACTAAGGAGAAAATCCCTTGTGGGGCTGGTGCAATCGACAAGGGTGTTATCGAAGTTAGCTCGTTGATTGACAATTTTGAAGTCATGAAGATCTCAAGTGCGGGTTTTGGACCCGTCGTCATTAAATTGTCACCAAAAGTTGGTGAATGCTCCAATACCAAGGTGTCTCCTACTTATGACACCAAAGCAACTGCTTGGAACTATATTACAAATGAAATTGACGTCCTCACCCGATCAGGTCTAATCTACCCACCACGTGAAGGTGTGGAAAAGAAGGCCGTAACTGATAAGGAAGTTGAACAACTCCTCAAAACAATCAAAAGAACTGAGGCATATGTGATAGACCAATTACACAAGATGGTCACGCAGATTTCCTTATTAGAGCTTTGAAAAACATAGAAATACCCTCCTCAAAATCTTGAACGAAGCCCATGTACTTGAGACCATTGGAGAAGTACAGTTGGAGGAATATGTAGGTGTCGTACTTCTTAGAGATTAGACAACCTTTTCTAAGGAAAACCTCCCTCTTGAAGGCCAAGTAGATACTAAGGCACTATATGTGTCTGCTCAATATTTCAGAACTAGGATTTCGAGTGTACTAGTTGATAATGGTTCCGCATTGAACATTTGCCCTTTGTCCACCCTCTATCAATTGGGGATAGGAATGGAAAATGTCCATCCTCAAAAGATTCCCGTCCAAGCCTTTGAAAAAATGAGAAAGGAGTCAATAGAGGAAATTGACCTACTGCTAATGGTTGGCCCTATTATCGTTACTCAAAAGTTTCAAGTGCTAGATATTCCAAGCAACTTTAGCTTGTTGTTGGGATGGCTTTGGGTCCACGCTGTGGGGACCATTCCTTCCAGTCTTCATCAAATGATGAAACTTCCCATTGATGGAAAGATCATGATTATCCAATGTGAAAGAGATGTGGAGACTTTCCATAACACCGACATACCCTTCATCGGGCTTGAAGTCAAGGGAGAGTCAAGCTATCATTCATTTGAGCTTGTGTTTGTCACTCGTGTGTCTACTGGGTCAATCATTAGGAAGCATCAGTTCTTAAAAGCATCATGAATGTCAAGTAAAGAACTGCTCAAGAATGGCTTTGCTATTGGAAAAGGTTTGGGTAAGCTCGCCTAAGGCTTGCGAAATCCTATTGAGGTGGTCAAAATCAACAAGCGCGAAAGCTTAAGTTATCAAGATGTCCATAAGGGTCAAGGTAATCATAAAGGCACAAACATTAAAAGTAAGAGCTACCAATGCCTTCTACCTCCACCATTGAAGGATTTCTTTTTTGGCCCACCAAAGTTTTTGCAAGAAGAGGAGGCCAATGTCTATCACTTCACTGACTTGTTCAGAGATGGTTTGGTCACACCATTGGTAAAGATGAAGACCCGCAAATCCTGCTATGTAAGGGGTGTTTCTAGTTCTTGCATTTCATTTTAATTGTATTCCATTCATTTCTCCCCTGCAAGGGAATTCCATTCATTTTGTTCATTTACACTTGTAATAATCTAGATCACAAACCATATGGATCCAAGATGATATACGATGTAATGCAGTTGTTGCATATGAATAAAATTTACATTTTGTTAATAGACGTGTGAGGTTTTCAAAACAAAACATTTGATGATGCTTTAAGGCCTAAACCTATGCATGATCTATAGTTTCAAAATGTTTTAGTGGAACGAGGATGTCCGATGACATGAGGGCTAGCTTCCCAATAAATTTTTCAAATACTCGAATTCGAAAAAAAGGTTTTCATGAGATTTGCATATATTGCATTCATTGATATTTATATTTACTAATAATTTTTTATTGCATCTCAGGCATGACATTTCACATCATGATAGTCATTTGCATGGCTCGGATTCGCATTCAAGATACTTTGGTGAACCCAATTATATAGACTTAGAGAATAAGGATGGTCCTCAAGATATTGAAAGTGAATGGCTCAGATATTAAAAGTCCAAACCTCTTACTACCAAGAACCCAATTACTATGAACTTAGGAGATTCTGATAATCCCAAAGAAACCAAAATTGGGGCAAGTCTCTCTCAAGCAGATGTCGATAGATTAATTGAACTTTTAAAAGAATGCCAAGATGCTTTTGCTTGGTCATATGCTAACATGCCGTGTTTAGACCCGAAGATAATAGAACACGCGTTACCACTCGATCCTAATAATCCACTCAAGAAGCAAAAGCTCAGAATGAGAAAACCTAAGTTATTAAAAAAGATTCAAAAAGAAGTCATGAAGCTCTTAAATGTTGGTTTCATCGAAGCCACTCATTATGCTGATTGGATTGCTAATATAGTCCCGGTTATGAAGAAGGATGGATGGGTCTGAGTCTGCTTTGATTACCATGACCTGAATAAGGCAAGCCCTAAGGATGATTTTCCTTTACCACACATTGATGTGTTAGTTGACAATACTGCCAATTTCAAATTGTTCTCCTTCATGGATGCACTTTTCGGTTATAGCCAAATCCAGCTGAAAGAGGAACACAAGACTAAAACTTCTTTCATCACTCCGTGGGGAATATTTTGTTATAAATTTATGCCATTTGGCTTGAAGAATGTAGGGGCGACATATCAAAGAGCCATGGTAGCACTATTCCATGACATGATGCATAAGGAGATTGAAGTCTATGTTGATGACATAATTGTAAAGTCAAGACAAGGTGAAGACCATGTTGAAGTCTTAAGAAAACTATTCGATCCTCGAGCGCGCACCCATCCCTCACTACTCGATTAAATAGCGACGTTCGAGGACGCATCGCCAACCCATTCATTTTAATACGCATGCGGAAGCAGATATAAAATCCCTAGACAATAAAACAATGGGATAGGAAAGTAGGGCCATTAATTTTTATTTTTCTTTAAACCAAACAACCACACTTATATACATTGCACACTATAATGTATATATTACAATACTAGTAATAAAAGTTGGGTCCTTCACAATAGTAGTTCACAACACAAGGTTTGCAAATTAGGGGTGGGGGTTCCCAATCTACTCCGAATCCTCATCCTCCATAATATCTCCTTCCTCCACACTCCAGCTGGAGCCCACTGCCAAGTATAGTGGAGAGTCGGGATCTTCAAGCTTGGGATCCTTTGCATCCACCACCGAACCATCATTGGGGTTAGCCGTACCTTTCCCGAATGTAACCTCCAACACATATAGGGGTATATCAGATTCCGATACATGGCCCTTCCTTCGTCCATCATGATAATGGCGATACCACGCCCTGTATTGATGGGGCACCTTTTTGGGTTCACCCGCGTCAACGTAGACTGTGGACTTTATTAGCACATACTCTAGACCTCTTAGGGTGGTTGTGTATTGGAATGTGGTAACCCTACTCAGTGAATTTCTTAGGTTGCCCAAAATATTCAGGAGGGTTTGGAGGGACTGCCATCTATGGACTTGAAATGTTATCCCACAATAGGGTGAGACAACGTCTTAACGACTTCTACCCCCTAAGACTCCATTAGGAAGAAAATACACCCTAAGGGCTGCCTAAGCATAATCACGAGTCAGAGGACTTACCTCGGCCTCAGTTGCTTCCTATCGGACAATATAATTCAAACAATTTTTCAATTAGATCAAATCATCGAGCAATCGACTTAGTCGATTCCATGTCATCACGACCTCCCCTTAGTCAGTATATTCAATACTATCTATGGGGTCCTATCAAACCAAGACTACTCATCCAAAGTTGAAGATAGATAGTATAGCTCACCCAAAGCTGATAATATAGTATACTGCTTGCCCAAAGCTGATATATTAGGGCCCCTGGGCCAATATAGTATACTATAAATGCTCACCCAAAGTTGATAAAATAGGGCCCCCAAGCCAATATAGTATACCACTCCAACCATACAGCCAATTCATCATTTTTATCATACCCAATAAAAATACTCATGTGTGGGTACACGATCGCCCTTAGCCAAAATATAATATTTTCACAATTCAAAATCCCACCATTTATATGGTCCATCAAAATATTTTTGGCGTTGTAAATCGACGCTCGATTATTTTTTAATCAATTACTGAAATTAAAGCTCAATTAAATAAACAGATCATAACACCGCAATTAGTATTAAATTCCGGTCATCGGCTATCCTGGTCTAAATTTCTGAAAATAAATAAATAAATAAATAAATAAATACAAAAATTAAAAAATAAATACCGAAAATGTGACTTAGGACCAGAAAAGCCTAATTGGAAGCCAAGACGGGCCCGGAAAAATTTCAAACCACTCTAGATAAATACTAGAGTTTGTCAAGGCCCTAATTGTGCAAACTATCCACCTAACATGCATCGGTAAATAATTAAATTCACTACTCTAATCTAACTATCCATCTAAACCATGCTTAACATAAAATAATCAACCCTTAAACATCATTAACTTACTAAGTGAGGATTAGTGAGTTAAACTCACTTGTTTATTGAACCGCTCTTTTAGCCTCATCTTCTTGGTCCCCTTGACCCTTGTCCATCACCAGCTGTCCCCCGGCGACAAATCGACACCAAAGCTCACTTCTAGAAGCCCGAGATGGTCCAAATGTTGCGGGTGGTAGGGGCACACGAATTTGGCTCGGTGTCTCTTCAATTGGATACTCAACCTTTGTTGAATCAATCCAATTTGGCCTCTAAAAATTCAACTGACACCTCATCGACCTAATTGATATTTTTTCTCACCAATTGATCTCATTTGCAACCCAATTGCACAATAAAAAATAGCCCCTGACATTTTCAAGACAAAAACGACACTCAGTCATTCACGTCCATTTGCAGAAAGTCTCGATTTATAGAAAAATATTATGAGACTGAGTCGACGTTCCTAAAATGATTTGTGGTGTGACATAACTTTCAAATTCGCGATTTATTTCACTTAGGCGCAATTTTAGCGTGACCTAGGCTACCGGGTAGCTTTCAAAAATTTTTAGTGCAAATAACCCGTGGTCGATTTTCTTCGAGCCACAATGAACCCACTCGACACATTGGCGACTCTCGGTTGTCGTGAAAATCTCAATGATTCAAATATGGACACAGGGTACCAAAACGATAGAAAAATTAGTCTAGTATCGGTTGACGAGAACTTTCCAATTTAGCGGAGTCGCCAATGTTTAGCCACGCATCTCGTCGAACTGACCTATCTTTGATCCCTGACCGATTTTTAACTGTGCCGTAATGACCTATAAAGATGAGCACGGTCGTGTAGTCAATTCCTGGTTGAATTCTCAAGTCTATTGCCTTAAAATTCCTTAATGTCTTCCCCAGATAGTCTACTTATCTCGAGAGTGATCAGTTTTGAGAACGACCCTATAAGCGCGTCAACGAAATGCCTGATTAATTTAATTCAAAGGAGGATTGAAAATTTGGGATATCACAACTCTTCCTCTCTTATAAAAATTTCGTTCTTGAAATTTAAACGATTACAATATTTAAGCAAAAAAGTGGGGGTACAACTGTTTCATTGACTCTTTAGTCTCTAACATTGCTCCTTTAGTACCATGGTGTTACCAGACCACTTTGACCAACGAAATGGTCTTTGTATGCAGAACTTGCTCTTTTTTGTCCACTATTTGAACTGGCCTTTCAACGTATGACATTCGGTTATCCACGTCCAATTTTTCAAAATTAAGCAAGTGGATCGGGTCAGACTCGTACTTCCTTAACATCGACACGTGAAAAACATCGTGGACTTGCCCCAATCTTGGTGGCAACGCAAGACGATACGTTAGGGTTCCAATTCTCTCTAGAATTTCAAATGGACCTATGTATCTTGGACTCAGTTTGCCTTTCTTACCAAAGCGCGAAGTTCCCCTCATTGGTAACACCTTCAGAAAAATATGATCACCAACTTGGAATTCCAATGGTCTCCGGTGCTTATTTGCGTAACTTTTCTATCTACTCTCAACGGTCTTTAATCTACCTATGATGACTGCAACGGCATCTACTGACTGCTGGACTAACTCTGGGCCTGTAATCTTCCTTTCCCCAACTTCATCCCAACAAACTAGTGTCCTACACACTCTACCATACAATGCTTCAAAAGGAGCCATCCGAATGCTTTGTTGATAACTGTTATTGTATGCAAATTCCATCAAGTGTAGTTGTTCTTCCCAACTTCCTTTAAAGTCTTGTACACAAGCACGCAGCATGTCCTTGAGGGTTTGAATTGTCCTCTCGGACTGGCCATCCATCTGAGGATGATATGCTATACTGTACTGTAGCTTTGTACCTAAAGCATCTTGCAAACTTTTCCAAAATGTAGCTGTAAACCTAGGATCTTGATATGAGGTTATCATAACCAGCACTCCATGTAGATGAACTATCTGATGCACATACAAATCTCTGTGTCTATCTAAACTGAGGTTCTTTTGAACTACAATGAAGTGAGCCAACTTTGTCAACCTATCGACCACTACCCAAATCGAATCATTTCATCTCTGACTCCTCAGTAGTTCGATCACGAAATCCTTTGTGATATACTCCTATTTCCATTCTAGGATCTCGAGAGGTTGTAGAAGTCCTCCCGGCTTATAATGTTGAGCTTTCACCTGCTGACACATCAAACATTTGGCGACATGCTTGGCAATATATATCACGCCCCGATCCTTCAAGCATGTGCCCATCCCTACTTGGTCAATAAAATAGTGATGTCTCAAGATGCATCGCCAATCCATTCATTTTAATGCGCATGCGGAAGCGATTAATATATCCCTACACAACAATAAGATGGGATAGAAAAGTAGGGCCCGTTTTTCACAAAATACCTTTTTATAAACACACATGTTTATACACAGAAACCTACAAAAAGGGATCGACTTTCCACAAAAGAGAATTGTCCTAAGACTAAGTAGTCGGATAAGTTCGCTGATTCTTTGGGCCTCACCTTTTTAAACTTCGGGCCTCGGGTCCTCAAACGTTGTCAACTAGGGACCTGAAAATGTTATCCCACAATGGGGTGAGACAACATCTCAGCAAGTTCAACCCCCTAAGACCCAACTAGGAAGAAAATACGCCCAAAGGGCTACCTAAGCACAACCACAAATCGAGGGGCTTACCTTGGCCTCGGGTCCTTCACGCAAGTCAATTCAATAAGCAATCTCAAATCACATCAAAATCAAGAAGTCGATCGAATCGCGATCAATCGACTCGATCAATTACATGTCAACCAAGCCATTCCCCGTCATCTCAATTACTCGATCCCAACATTGAATTACAGCTCAGTGAGCACGGCCTACTAAATCTTGGTGGTAATGCTGAATTACGGCTTAGCGGGCACAACCGATTCCAAATTCGGTGGTAATGTTGAATTACGGCTCTACGAGCACAACCTAGATTAGGTGGTAATGATGAATTATGGCTCAACGGCACAACCGATTCCAAATTCGGTGGTAATGCTGAATTATGGGTCAGCGAGTACAACCAATTCCAAATTCGATGGTAATGTAGAATTACGGCTCAATGAGCACAACCTAGATTAGGTGGTAATGCTGAATTACAGCTCAACGAGCACAACCTAGATTAGATAGTAATGCTGAGTTATGGCTAAGCAGCATAATTGATTCCAAATTCGGTGGTAATGCTGAATTACGGCTCGGCGAGCACAACCGATTCTAAATTCGGTGGTATTCTTTATCTAACCCACATCATCACACGATTATTCACCTACGGCCAACAAAATTACACTTCTCAACTTGATTCCTCAATTAACAAGACCTCTTGGCCTATTTCCCTTATTTTAAGGCTACTTGATAAAAATAATCGTGTGCGGGTACATGGTCGACCTTAACCAAAAAAATGATATCTACACTTTCAAAATTCCCACCATCTATATAGTTGATAAAAACATTTTTGGTGTTATAAACTGACATCCAGTTATTTTCTAATTAACTACTGAAATTAAATAAATTTAGGAATAAATTCCCAAATGACTCACAATAAACACAAATTAGAGCTCAATTAAATAAACAGATCACACCAATTGAATCATCATAAAATTCTGGTCACTTGCTATCTTGGTCTAATTTTCGAAAAATAATTAATTAATTAAATAATTACATAAATTAATAAATATACCTAAAATGTGACTTCGGCCCGAAAAAACCTAATTGGAAGTTGAGACGAGCCCAGAAAATTTCTGAATTATTCTATATAAATTCTAGAGCTTATCTAGGCCAGAATTGCACTAACTATCCACCTAACATACATCGGTAATTAATTAAATTCACAAATCAAATATAACTAATCACATAATCTTAGCTTAGTCTAAACTAATTAATCCTTAAGCATCATTAACTTACTAAGCAAGGATTAGTGAGTTAAACTCACTTGTTTAGCGAGCTGCTCGGTTCAAATCGACGGGGATGCGACATGGCTCGATCTTCTCCAAAGTGGCAACGGCTTTAGAGCACGGATCGGGCCCGAAAATTGGCCCACAAAGCCCACGATTTTTTGCTCGGATTTGATGTTGCACGGCTGAACTTGCAGGTCAGTTTGTTGGTGGCGCGGCCAAGGAATCCTGATGAGGTGGTGGACTGGCGTTGTTTCGGTGGGAAAATAACGAAAGAGAAAGGGATGATCAGGCAACTTGCGACGTGAAGATGGGAGGAAAATGCAAGCATGGGAATGGCCGATTGACGAGAATTTTACAATTTAGTGGAATCACTCACGTTTAACCATATCTCAGTCAAATTGACATATCTCTAATTTTTAATCGATTTTGCTGTGTCGTAATGATTTCGGCAGATGAGCACGATCGAGCAGTCGATTCATGGTCGAATTCTCAAGTCTAATGCATTAAAATCTCCTAATGAATTTCCTAGATAGTCTAGTTATCTTATAAGTGATTGGCTCTGAAAATAGCACTATAGGTGCATCGATGAAAGGCCCGATTTATTCAATCAAAAATAGGATTGAAAATCCAGGATGTCACAATGTCCGCCTTCATACCAGACCACCAATAATGTTGACACAAATTCTGATCCATCTTAGTACTGCCAGGATGAATGCTGTAACTGCTACGATGGGCTTCTGATAGAATATCTTCTCTAAGCTCCACGTCATCAGGTACAACCAATAATCCTAAGAACCTCAATGTTCCGTCATCAGAAATTTGAAAGTTAGCTTTTCTCTTATTTGTGTCCTCTTGTAGAATCTTTTGAACATCCGTGTCTCATTTTAGTTGGAGTAATTTGATTTTGATATGGACATTCGGTTCAATTCTAAGAGTGGCCATAAGACTTGAAAGGTGGCCTACCTCAAATTTGAATACCAAATCTCGAGCTCTCTCGATTAGATTCCACTCCTTAATCAATATATGAGCAACTAATGACTTTCGACTCAAAGCATCAGCGACCTTATTCACCTTCCCAAGGTGATATAAGATATCACAGTCGTAGTCCTTCAGCAATTTCATCCATCGATGCTATCTCATATTCAACTTGTTCTAAGATAATAGGTACTTGACACTTTGATGGTCCGTAAAGATCTGGAATCTTTCTCCGCACAAATAGTGTCGCCAAATCCTTAGGGCGAAAATAATTGCCGCAAGTTCTAAGTCATGCGTCAGGTAATCCTATTCATGAGACCTCAACTGACGGGAGGCATATGTAACAACCATGTCATGTTGCATCAGCACACAACCCAATCCTTTGAATGACACATTACTATAGATCTCGAATTCTCTAGGACCATATGGAAAATGGTTAGCACAGGTGCGGTCGTCAACTTTTGATTAAACTCTTGGAAACTACGCTCGCACTTGTCTGTCCACACAAATTTTTCTTCTTTCTTCAGGAGTCTTGTTAGAGGCGATGCTAATGATGAGAACCCTTCCACAAATCTTCTGTAATAACATGCCAAATCTCGAAAAATTCTGATCTCTGCCACGGTTGTCGGTCTTGGCTAGTTAATCATTGCTTCGATCTTGGATAGGTCCACAAAGATTCCTTCACTTGAAATCACGTGATCTAAGAAAGCAACATGAGTTAACCAAAACCCGCACTTGCTGAATTTAGCGTACAATTGATGGACTCTTAGAGTCTACAATACCAATCTCAAATGACTCTCATGCTCTTCCTCACTTCTTGAATACACCAGAATATCATTGATGGACAGATCACAAACTGATCTAGAAATTCCTTGAACACTTGGTTCATCAAATCCATGAAGGTAGCTGGAGCATTCGTCAACCCGAATGGATCACAATGAACTCGTCTTGACCATAACAAGTACGAAATGCTGACTTAGGAATGTCCTCCTTCTGATGATATCCTATCCTCAAGTCGATCTTCGAGAATATTGACACTCCTTGCAATTGATCAAACAAGTCATCAATCCTTAGGAGTGGATACTTGTTCTTAATCGTTACCTGATTGAGTTACTGATAGTCGATGCACAAGTGCAACGAACCATATTTTTCTTTACGAATAGAACTAGTGCTCTCCAAGGTGATGCACTGGGATGAATGAATCCCTTATTCAATAATTCTTGCATCTGCACCTTCAGTTCTTTCAACTCAGATAACGCCATCTGGTAAGGAGCGTTAGAGATTGGCTCCGTCCCGGGTACTAGCTCAATCAAGAACTCGATTTCTCTCTCTTGCGATAATCCTGGCAATTCCTTTGGGAAAACATCTGGAAATTCTTACATCACCACAATGTCTTCCATTTCAGCTCCTCAACTGTCGTATCCATGACAATTGCTAGGTAACCTTAACAACCCTCATCTAACAAATGAGTTGCCTCTAGCGACGAGATCAAGATAATCGAGGGTCCTCCTCGATTCTCGACAAACTCAAAGCTCTCACCCTCTAACGGATCAAACTAAATTGCCTTGCGATAACAGTCCATCTTAGCTCGTTGTTTGGTGAGCCAGTACATGCCAATTATTAAATCAAAGTCATACATGGCTAGGACTAATAAGTCTATTTTCCTCTCTCGCTCCCCAATCGCTAACTTGCAACTAGAACAACCCCAAAAAGCTATCACCTTATCTTTAACATACTACTCGGCAATAAAAGAGTGAGTCACTCCTGGGTCGAATAAAGCGTAAGCAGGATGGTCGTTCAACGAAACCATACCTGTGATCACGTCAAGCGCAACCTCTGCCTAACCTTGTGTGATGGCATACACCGTGCCCTGAACTGGTGGTTTGAGGCGCATACCCTCTAATTTGACCTATAGGTGGTGGCGGCGGCAACTGCAGTTGTCCTCTTGGTTTGTTAGGATAATCCCTAATCATGTGACTATGTTGGCTACATCCAAAACAAACACTTGATTTGCGAGGACACGAAGCTATACCATGTCACCTTCCACAGAAGTGACACAGGCCATTTTGACTCGGCCCTAGTTTTCCAATTCCACCCTTCCTGTTGGGCAGAGCCTGGAATCTTCCTCAGGTCATGGGCCTCTTCCCATGGTAGATCCCTTCTCGGTGTGAAGTAAACCTCGATCCAAACGAGGTGACTTGCTCGTTCAGGCTTCTTTCAAGCAGTTGTGCTCGACGATAAATCTCTCGATAATCAATCAAATTGAACGTTACCAGTGGCTGTTTCAACTCTTGTCGAAGGCAATTCTTGAACCTTCGAGCCTTCTCTTTAGGATCTTCAATTAGCCTTGGAGCATACTGAGAAAGCTCCACGAATTTGACCCTAATTGGTCAACAGTCATTATCCCCTAACAGAGACGCATAAATTCTTCTATTTTCTACTCCCTAGCGTTCCTCGAGAAGTACTGTTCATTGAACACCCTGAGGAATGCGTCCCACAGCAGGGCCACTCCTCCCGAAAATATGGTCTCTTTAGTGGCTCTCCACCAGGTGTTGGTGTTACCCTACAATTGACAGACCGTCAGGGTTACCTTCTTTGCCTCGGTGCACATTAGAAGTGCCAAGGCTTTCTCTAGATCCTGGATCCAAAGAGACCCAGCCTCGAGGTCTCGAGTACTCGTGAACCTTAGCGGGTTCAGCTTCAAAAACTGCTCCACCAACTTATGTATTGGCCTCTCTTTTTGCATCACTAAATTCTTAGGCTGGACCTTAGCTGGTGCGGCAATAGGTGCGGCGGCGGGTGCGACCTCAGCGGCGGTGGCAACAGCAACAGTAGCAATGGCGGCAGCAACAATGGCTTGGTTTTGGGCCTGCTGCCCTATCATATCTCTTATGGCCTCAAGCGCCTGCATAATCCCTTCGATTTTGCGATTACCAGGAGCTGCTACCCCAGCACCAACTGGACGTGGTGTTACTCCACTTGCACTAGCTTCAACTGGTGTTTTACCTCGGCCTCCTCTGGTATCGACCCTGGTCGGCGTCCTACCCTGAGTTACGGCACTAACTGCTCTCTTACTAGGAGTCATCTGCTCCTGATCACTCATGGCTTAGTTTTCTACTAAACTTGTCTTCCAATTCAACACGAAATTAAAAGGCGAGTGATAACAGCAAACAATTCTACCAACCAGCTATCATAGAGATGCACCGGCATTAATTTATAGGCCTTTCCTACTACTATCCAATAAACCATCACACCTTATCACTCCAATCCTAAACTAGGCTCTAATACCACTAAATGGGGATGTCACGCCCCAATCCTCGAGTGCGCGCCCATCCCTCGCTGGTCAATTAAATAGCGACATCCTAGGACGCATCGCCGACCCATTCATTTTAATACACATGCGGAAGCATATATAAAATCTCTAGACAATAAAACAATGGGATAGGAAAGTAGGGCCATTATTTTTTTTTAAAAAAAAACCAAACAACCGCACTTATATACATTGCACACCATAATGTATATATTACAATACTACAAATAAAAGTTGGGTCCTTCACAATAGTAGTTCACAACACAAGGTTTGCAAAACAGGGGTGGGGGTTCCTAATCTACTCTGAATCCTCATCCTCCACAATATCTCCTTCCTCTACACTCCAGTTGGAGCCCACTGCTGAGTACACTAGAGAGTCAGGATCTTCAAGCTTGGGATCCCTTGCGTCCACCATCAAACCATCCTTGGGGTCAGTCGTACCTTTCCTAAATGCAACCTCCAATGCATACATGGGTATATCAGATTCCGGTATAGGGCCCTCCCTTCGCCCATCATGATAATGGCGATACCACGCCTTGTATTGATGAGGCACCTTTTTGGGTTCACCCACATCAACCAAGACTGTGGACTTTATTAGTACATACTCTAGACCTTCAGGATGGTTGTGTATCGGAATGTGGTAACCCTACTTAGTGAATTTCTTACGTTGCCCAAAATAGCCAGGAGGGTTTGGAGAGACTGCCATTTATGGACCTAAAATGTTATCCCACAACAGGGTAAGATGATGTCTCAGCGAGTTCTACCCCTTAAGACTCGATTAGGAAGAAAATACACCTTGCGGGCTGCCTAAGCATAATCACAAGTCAGAGGACTTACCTTGGCGTCAGTTCCTTCCTATCAGACAATATAATTCAAACAAATTTTCAATCAGATCGAATCATCGATCAATCGACTTAGTCGATTTCATATCATCATGACCTCCCCTTCATTAGTATATTCAATACTATCTATGGGGTCCGATCAAATTAGGACTACTCATCCAAAGCTGAAGATAGAGAGTATAGCTCACCCAAAGCTGATAATATAGTATACTGCTCGCCTAAAGCTGATATATTAGGGCCCACAAGCCAATATAGTATTCTGTAAATACTCACCCAAAGCTGATAAATTATTACTTGCCCAAAGCTGATAATATATTGCTCGCCCAAAGCTAATAATATAGTATACTATTAATGCTCACCCAATGTGGCATCCTGAAATTCCTTGTAAGTCATTAGGGGTGCTCAAATTAATGTCTTGTATTAAGGACTATGGCCAAATTTAATTGATAAATTTTGGAAAAGGATAATCTATCTTTGGCCATATGTATTGTGGGTTAGAATATATGGATTTGTGATTTCAAGTGTATAATTATTTAATTTATACACTATAGTACTTTGATTCAATAAGGATTTAATTAGTATTAGAAAGGAGTAAAAATTTGATTTAATTTAGGCTTGGGTCTTAGGCCCAAGAGTGTGGACCTTTGATGGGCCAAAAGGCTGGCCCATGAAGCCCATGGAGAGGGCTGCCGTCGACCAAGGAGAGGGGGAGTGGCTGGCCCACTTCCAAGGCCATTATGCATGGGTTTTGCCAAGTGGCAAAAAGGAGACTCTATGCGTTGGCCATTGTGGGTGGCTGCTCATGATTGCAAATGATGGCTTTGTAGGGGAAATAAAAGAGAGAGAGAGGCCGGTTGAAGGGGGCTGTCGTCCAAGCCAAGTGAGAGAGAGAGAGAGGGTTGCGAGAGAGAGGAACCGAGAGAGAGGAGGAAGGAGCCGCTCGCCCGCTTGTCGCCCGTCCATCTGCTCGTCCATTGCCGTCCGTGTGCCGTTGTTTGCTTGATTTTGGAGGCAAGTTAGGATCCATATTCTGCTCTTGCATGTGTGATTGTTTGGTGGTAGATCTCGGATGTTTAGGGCATGAGAAACCGAAGCTAGAGTGTGTTGTTCTTGAGAATGTATTCTGTCTTCGTCTATACCGCCTGACCCAGAATGTTGTAGAGGCTTGTATGTGGGTTTCGAGTTGGATTTTGGCTTCGACTTCTTCACAAAAGTTGTAGAAAACATCTCAATGTACAACATAATAAAATTTGAGACAAAATTGTTGAGTTTTGATGGTTAAAACTCATCCTCTACGAAAAGGCTAGATCTGAAACGGTTTTGTCGACCTCTTGGTGGTTTTGTGTGCTGCATGTCACTTTTTACTAAAAATTTCACTTTGACTTCTTCACGAAAGTTATATAAAACATCCTGATTATTAACATACTCAAATTTGAGGTAAAACGAACAAGTGTAGCCTAGTGAAACGATTTTCTTTTGAGGACGGCAGATCTGGAAGTATGGTACTGGACTCCGGAGACTTCGTGGACTAAATGGTGACTATCCTATGAAAATATCACCTAGATCCCGAAAAAAAAGTTGTAGTGTACCCTTTGAGGTAAAACATATCAAAAATTCAGAGGAAATGAAGAAAGATAAGTAAGCGAAACCTTGATTTTTCAGAGACACCTAAACTGGACTGTTTGGTACTAGGAACAGGAACTTCGACCGTCCATAGTAAATTATCTAGGATGAATCTGGCCTTGATGTCTGCATGAAAAATCTACCTTGGAGTCTCTACTATAGCCTGGTAAAACTTCATAATTTTTGGAGTTCATTCGTGTATTTTAATCGAAATATTTCAAGAACTGCGCAATCTGATTTTATCCGAATTTTGCATGCTGTATTGTGTGAGCTATATCTTCTTGTGTGAAGCTCTTTTGGGCATGTGTTCTTCATGAAATTGCTACCTTTTTTCCTTGTCTATCACATGTTCTGATTCATGATTTTTGAAGATCATATGGATATTTGATTTGCATGTTTTCCGAAAGTGTGCAAGCTGGAATTTGCTAAATCTCAAAAGTCATGATGTATGGATCATTCTAAGTTGTATGGACCCCATGGATTGTATTGTCATGATTGTATCTTACTGCATGTATGATGATGATTGGAATTGCATATGAGAATCAAATGATGAAAATGATCTTGTTTGCCATCACATCATTTGCCATGTTGAAATCAAGCCACAATTGTAATTGTGAACTATGAGGAGTGTAAATGCCGGATGCCCGGTGGCCTTAAATGGCCGAATACCGGAGGCTCCTCGGGGAGTTTCGAGATGCCCGGAGCGTGGGGAGCCGGAAGCCCGGAGGTTTGTACCAGGGGATACCTCATGATGCTAGTTGGGGTGCGAGATGCCTGGCAGTTATTGTGCCAGATGCCCGGAGGTTTGTGCCGGAGGGTTCTCGCGATGCCAGGATTGGGTGCGAGCGATAAATGTGGGATGCAAACATTGGTCCCGGGAAAGAGAAATGCAGCGGCCCAAAATGAAAGAATGAAATTGGGAAATTGAAATTGAATTATGCATGATGGTACATGTGATATAATGATGATGAGTGCATGGATGCATGATGGTATGTGCATGGATGTATGTGCACCTATGGTATGATGGTACATGTGATATAATGATGATGAGTGCATGGATGCATGATGGTATATGTATGACCTGATGATGATGGTATGTGCATTGATATATGTGCACCTATGGTATGTTGGTACATGTGATATAATAATGATGAGTGCATGGATGCATGATGGTATGTGCATGGATGTATGTGCACCTATGGTGATGATTATATGAGGATGTATGTACATGCGATATGATGACATGTGCATGATATCAAGATAAATTGTGCATGGATGCTTGAATGACATTTATTGTGCTATGATTGTTATGACTATATTGCGTGATACATCGAGTGGTTTATTGGGTTATTTACTTGCTGAGTGGTTGTACTCACCCCTTCGGGGACCAACATTTCAGATTAGAAAGATGCCGCTCCCTGCTGTCATGCGGGGCGTCTTTTACGGCCTTCCTTCGGATGTAGAGGTCGAGTGTGTGGAGATCGACTGTCCCACCATCCTCGGTCTGACGTTTATTCGGGTTCATGCATTAGTGATGTATGATGTGGGCCTGGTTGGGGGCGCGGTCATACAGGAGTTCATATATGTTCATGTTCGTCGAGACGAAGTGATGCGGAGGATGTTGCCGCCGCCACCGCCTGACGCACCGGGATGGGTGTGATGACCCGTGCGTGAAGAGTAGGAGCTGCAACTTTTTGGGAGGATAGCCGACACTAGTTGATGGAGGATTTTGCATGATCGACATAGTGGGTCGAGTGTCTCTTTTTGGGGTTATGGCTGAGTGTAGCTAAAAGTCTTGGCATTTCTTTTGATGTACTGACCCGAGAAAATACCCATCGTGAAAATATGTAAATAAAAGTGTCATGGCTTTATCTTTTCTTATGATGTTTAGTGGTGTGCAATTGTATCATGGTTGTTGGAGGGAGAATTAGTAAGATTTGATTATGCTTCCGCAAATAAGATGCGCTGGGACCATTGTTACAAAAAAAAAAAGCCTAGGAACTAAGGTACTTCTTTGCTAAGATGTGGTGACATTGGGTGCTTCGGGGTGCCACGCCCAAAGCTGATAAAATAAGGCTCCTAGGCCAATATAGTATACCACTCCAACCATACAGCCAATTCATCTTTTTTATCATACCTGATAAAAATACTCGTGTGTGGGTACACGATCGGCCTTAGCCAAAATACAGTATTTTCACCCTTGAAAATCCCATCATTTATATGGTCTACCAAAAAAAATTTGATGTTGTAAACCGACGCTCGGTTATTTTTTAATCAATTACTAAAGTTAATTAATTTTGGGATAAATTCCCAAAAATGCAAATCACCACAATCGGCACAAATTAAAGCTCAATTAAATAAACAGATCACACCATTGCAATCAGCATAAAATTTCGATCACCAGCTATCCCGGTCTAAATTTCAAAAAATAAATAATTAGTTAAATAATTACGGAAATTAAAAAATAAATACCGAAAATGCGACTTAGGCCCAGAAAAGCCTAATTGTAAGCCGAGATGGGCCCAGAAAAATTTCGAACCACTCTAGATAAATACTAGAGTTTGTCTAGACCCTAGTTGTACTAACTATCCACTTAACATGCATGGGTAAATAATTAAATTCACTAATCTAATCTAACTATCCACCTAAACCATGCTTAACCAATACTAATCAACCCTTAAACATCATTAACTTACTAAGCGATGATTAGTGAGTTAAACTTACTTGTTTATTGAACCGCTTGGTTCAATTCGACGAGGACACAATGAGGGACGATCTTCTCCAAAGCGAGCCTAGCTTTTGAGGTCCGGAACGACCTCAAAATGGACCTACACCATGCTGGAATACCCACTGGTTTGCTCTCTATTTGGGGCTGGTTGTTGGCTGAAAAGGCAAGATGGTAGCTCGGTTGAGGTGGGGATGGACTGAAGTGGCAAAACCAGACCTATGTGGGACTCGGTGGAGCTCGAACAACGGTCGGCAATAGCTCACGGCGGTCCAAGCATCCTCGGCAATTTGTTGGGCTCGAGCAGGCAGCGGGGCTAACGTTGGTGCGAGCAGACGGCGCGAAGATGCGCATGGCACGCGTGTAGGACGAAAACAGCGAATGGCGGTGGTGTGCGATCCCGGCGGTGTGTTGGCTTGTTTCGGCAGCTTCTCTACTGGCTGAGGGGTTCAAATAATTCAAAGAGAGGAGGAGGAGGGAGTGTTTACCGGTTGGAGGGAGAAAGGAAAGAGATGAGGGATCAAGGGGGGTCCACCTCTCTCTTAGCCTCATCTTTTTGGTCCTCTTGACCCTTGTCCACCACCAGCTAGTCCCTTGCCCACAAATCAGCCAGCAAAGCTCACTTCTAGAAGCCCGAGATGGTCCAAATGTCGCGAGTGGTGGGTGCACACGAATTTGGCTCGGTTTCTCTTCAATTAGATACTCAACCCTTCTGGATTCAATCAAATTTGGCCTCTATAAATTCAACCGACACCTCATCGACCTAATTGGTATTTTTCCTCACCAATTGATCCCATTTGCATCCCAATTGTTTGATCAAAACAGTCCTCGACATTTTCGGACAAAAACTACACTACCTCTAACTTGGTTTATAAAAAAATCTTCTAAGACTGAGTCGACGTTCCTAAAATGATTTGTGACATGAGAGAACTTTCAATTTCTGAAATCGGATTCATATTTGCGATTAATTTCACTCAAGTGCGATTTTAGTGTGAATTAGGCTACCGGGTAGCTTTCAGAAATTTTATTGTAAATGACCCATGATCGATTTTCTTTGAGCCACAATGATCCCACTCGACACATTGGCGACTCTCAACTGTCGTGAAAATCTTGAGGATTCAAATATGGACACAAGGTACCAAAATAATAGAAAAATTAGTCTAGTACCGGTCGACGAGAATTTTCCAATTTAGTGGAGTCACCCACATTTAACCACACATCTCAGTCGAACTAACCTATCTCTGATCCCTTATCGATTTTTAACTGTGCCATATTAACTTCTAAAGATGAGCACGGTCGAGTAGCCGATTCCCGATCAAATTCTTGAGTCTATTGCCTTAAAATTCCTTAATGGCTTCCCATATAGTTTAGTTAACTCGAGAGTGATCAACTCTGAGAACAGCCTTATAGGCATGTCGACGAAATGCCCGATTAATTTGATTGAAAGCAGGATTGAAAATTTGGGATGGCACAGTTAACCCTGCAAAATGTATATTTGGGGCAAAGTCTGGGAAGCTTCTTAGATTTATGGTTAGTGACAAGGGTATTGAGATAGATCCTTCTAAAGTGAAAGCCATATGTGAATTGAAACCTCATTCTACTGTTAAAGAAGTCCGAAGTTCACTAGAAGATTGAATTATGTTGCAAGATTCATCTCCCAATTATCAGAAACCGCTATGTCTTTCTTCAAGTTGCAAGATATTTTTCACAATCTCCTGTACTAGTATTGCCTATTCAGGGTGTGCCTCTGATCTTGTATCTCACCATTCACAAAGAGTCTTTAAGAGTCATGTTGGCGTAAAAAAGGACCAAAGGATGGAATAGAATGTGCCATATACTACCTTGGTAAGAAGTTTACTATCTTCGAGATTCGATATCCCAAAGTGGAAAATAACTATGTAACCTTGATTTGGGTTTTACACTGACTAAGCAAATATACTCTTCACCACCGCATTCTGCTGGTGATTGAGAATGACCCAATTAAATATCTTTTGGAGAAACTTATGTTTGTTGGAATGCTCACTAAATGGCAAATATTACTCTTTGAGTTTGATATTCAAAGCATGGCACAGAAGTCTGTCAAAAGGCGAACCATAGTTGATATGTTAGTTTAAAATCCCGAGAAATCTTATGACTGGATGAAGTTGATGAATTAATCCATTTGGTCGCATCTGACAAGTAGATCATGTATTTCGATTGTGCTGTTAACCTTTCTAGTTCTGGCACTAGGGCAATTTTAATATCCCTAGAAGGTCAACATTACCCAGTAATTGCAAAGTTGGCATTCACTTCTACCAAAAATAGTTTTGATTATCTGTCGAGATCACAAAATCAATTTACTGATGTCCTAAGAACCTTATAATTAATGTTGCAAGTAACTGATGGTTTGAGCATTGATCCTTTACAAATCGATGTCTTGAAGAAGCTTGCTTATTGCCTGATGATCGAAAAAGAACTTGATGGTCAACCCTGGTATTATGACATCATGAATTACCTTCGAGAAGGCAAATAGAGTCAAGCCAATGATCAAAAAAATATCTGATGAAGTTGGCATCCAAATTCTTCCTTAGTGCAGGAGCCCTTTATAAAAGGTCTTTCAATTCAGTTTTACTGAAGTGCGTGGATGCACAAGAAGCAGGATGTGGTCTTCATATGAATGGTCATCTCTTGGCAAGAAAATTCATGAGGCTTGATTACTACAGGTTGACCATGGAAGTTGTTTGTATTCAACATGTGAAGTGCTGTCACCAATGCTAAGTGAATGGAGACAAAATCAACACTCCCGCTAACGAATTGCATCAAATGTTCGAGTCTTGGCCTTTCTCAATATAGGGCATCAGCATCATTAGACCAATTAATCCTAATGTGGCACCCCCCGACGGCCCCCGATCCATTACGGTTACCACACATCACTATCTTTCTCTTAACCAAAAAATTTGTTACTCTAAAACAATAGGCTTTTGATAAGTCCATGAGTTCTAGGGGTCTATATCTTATCCAATGGTCCCTGCGCAAAATAAGGCAAAAGTGTATCCATCAACTCCCTTTCCTATATTCAAAACAATGCACACCAACTAAACACGTTTATAGGTAATAGTCGGACACTTTTATTTACATAAATTAGATGGACATCGTTAGTCGGTACACCAAAATTGCTGTAGTTTTCTATACCCAACTATACTTCAAAAGTTACCCAACATTTCCAACAGCTATATACATAAAGTCTATCGTTCAGTGTCAGCGTCCAAAAATTTCTTCCTCTATTGACCTCATCTCATGGTCACACCCAAGCGCTCGGTCCGTTTGCTGGTGGTGGTGGTAGCGGCCCCAGCGTTCGTCCATTCTGACGAGCGAATATGGCGACATACTCCTGGAGTACAGAGCCGGTGGGAAGATCGGTATCGAACATCATAATCACTCTCACCTGTACAAACATCAGTCCTCGCACCTCAGGGTCCTGATATTCTAACCGCTCCCATTGTAAGTCAATCCGAACTCCATGCAATGTATTGGGAGGTGCGGGCTGCGAGGCATCATGATTAGTCTGAAATGTTAGTCCCCATAGTGAGTACAACCACCCAACAACGAAAGATCTATTAAACTATATTATGTAGAACCATCACCATATGATTTCATGCAAAATTCACAAAACACATAATCAAAGGAATAGGTATGCATCAAATCAATAGAACTTTTCAAAGTAATAGCAAGCGTAGTTCAAAAACCATAACACATCATTTCAATTACTTGGGTCCCGATTACAATGCCAAACTGTTATGACACATTCCATACCGTCCCACACAATTTTACCACATAATGAGGTGCAACTTAGTAGAACAATCAGTTTTAAAACTCAAAAGATTTTTCTCCCGGAGGACTAGTGTTTGCGTCCCTCCGAGCATTCGCACCCAACTTGGCGTCGTGAAAGCCTCCGGTTCCATATTTCAGTCACCGGGCATAGGAAGTGTGTCATGTCTCACCTCTAGGCATCTCGCATCTCACCTAGCATCACAAGGAATCTCCGGGGCTCACCACGTGAATGTTTACCCCTACCCTTTAAAATCCGTATCGTCATACATCCAGGCATCCCGACACTCCCAAGGAACCTCTGGGCCTCACCGATCCCCAAGCATCCAGAGCGTGTCATGTCTCACCTCTAGGCATCCTAACTCTCGGGGTATCGCTGACCCAAGGGTCCAATGACAGTGATAACATCTCAGCCATGGGATAGTAACCAAATCATTTCAATACCAAAATATTTTCAAATCATCAACATCTGGAATCCCTTGGATTCTTTTCGAAATTCCATGTTCACAACTCACCCTTCAACATTTTCAAAATCCACCAAAAGTAACCTGAGAGTAGTACCACACTCTTGGCTTATGACAAATCATTTATCAAAACGATAAGTAAATTTGGAAACTCACATAGTAAGTCCGAAATTCAACCCGATTTTCAATGGTTTAGAAAAATTGATAAAGAATTCGAAATTTAAGGACCACACATTTTCTTAAAATATTTGACGTCGGTGCCAAGGTAAATAGAGTTTCTCATACAAATCAGGAAGTTTTTCCAAATCAATCTACGGCCAAATTTTTTCAAGGTTTTGTAGTCACCAAAATCTATGTTGGATTGAAGTTCAACGGAATCGAAAACACACATAGAAGACCTGAGCATTTCCTCAATTCTCTAATCCCAATCTACTTCAATCATCCTAGAATTTAGCATCCAACATCTAAAACTCAAATCTTTCCAATCTAACCACACTACACTAGACAACAATGGCATTACATTACATAGGTTAGTAGACTTTCACTTGCCTTAAGTCCGACGGTGTCGATGGCGAGAAACCGAGAAGTTCGCGGTCACGGACATGGCTCGGCAACAGCAAGTGCGAGTGGGCAGCGTCGGCAGCGCACGTGCACGGGCAGAGGGGACGATCTCCCTCTTTCCCTCTCACTCTCGCTCGCCGCTCTCTCTCTCTCTCTCTCTGCCTTGTTTCGCTCGGTTATTCTCTCTCTTGCTCTCGTTTCCATGCCATTTTGTCCCTTCGTTGGTTGACTTTATGGGTCAACAAAGGCAAATTCTCGGTGGCTATTTGGGCGAGCGGCAGCTGGATTGTGTGTGTCCAGCAGCTGGAATTTCCTTCTTGGATGCATGCCACCTTGCTTCTCCATGCAAGGGACATGTCCCTTCCCCCTTGCTCGAACTTCTTTCATGCGGCAACTGCATGGGTCAATTCTTTCATTTGTTGACCCATGCACGAAGGAACATGCATGGCTTTGGACGTCCCCTTAGATTAATTGACTCCTTTAGTCAATAACATGCAATTTCGTAGGGTAGCTTGGATGGAAAACAGCCCCGCGCATGTCCAAATTTTCCTTTTGTTAGCTGCCTAAAGAGAGAAAGCATGCATGGAGTATTTGAGGTCTCCTACTTTTTTCATGCGCATGAGGAAATGGGCAGCTCCCGATGGCCGATCCTTGGGTGTTTCTTCATTGGCGCATTCGGGTTGGCAGGATCGAGAATCGTCTAATGGGAGGGACAGCTGAAGTTAATGTAATACATATCTTGTTGACACATCATTTGGAATGAGCCTCGGTCTCACTAGAAATGTAAGAAAGATTTTCAATGAGACTATAATTCATTCTATGATCGGACCATTACTAAACGTAAAGTATCGGTCCAACAATGATGACAAAATTGTGTCCGCAAATGGTACCAATGACGCCGTCCGACGATACTTTTGTTGATTTGTCACGGACCGTCACATATTCGAGGGTCGACAAAATCCAGATATCACGATTCTCTCCTCCTTAGAGAATTTCGTCCTTGAAATTGGACATCTCTTACATGTCATTAAAAAGATGAGGGTACCTTTGCCTCATTTCTCTTTCACTTTCACATGTGGCCTCTTCCATATTATGTTGTTGCCACAATATCTTAACTAGCGGAATTTTCTTTGTCCAAAGGACTAGCTCCTTTCGATTTGGTACTGGGATCGGTTCTTCTAGGTATCTCACTTTCTCATCCACTTTGATGGCTTCATGATCAAGTATGTGCCCAGGGTCAGGCTGATACTTTCTCAGCATCGACACATGAAATACATCGTGTAAATTTTCTAGATTGGGAGGTAGTGCTAGCCGATAAGCTATGTCTCTTATCCTTTCAAGGATCTCAAAGGGTCCAACAAATATGGGACTTAGCTTACCCTTTATTCCAAATCGTGATATTCCTATCATTGGGGATACCTTAAGAAATACGTGATCTCTTACGTTAAACTCCAAGGGTCTCCTATGCTTATCTGCGTAACTTTTCTGTCAACTCTAGGTTGTCTTAAGTCTTGTCTTGATGATTTCGACAGCTTCGGTAGTAATTTGTGTTAGTTCAGGTCCTGTTAGTTCTCTTTCACCTACCTCATTCCAACAGACAGGGGTCCTACATCTCCTCCCATATAATGCCTTATAGGGAACCATGCCTATACTTTTCTGAAAACTATTGTTATATGCAAATTCTACCAGGTTTAACTTTTCATCCCAACTATCTTTAAAGTCAATGATGCAAGCTCTTAACATGCCCTCTAGTGTCTGGATCACTCTTTCCGTTTGTCCATCTGTTTGAGGATGAAAAGCGGTACTAAATTGGAGCTTAGTCCCTAAGGCGGTTTGAAGACTTCGCTAAAGGTTTGAAGCAAATCTTGAGTCTCGATCCGACGTGATGGTTACAGGGACACCATGTAAGCGTACTATTTGGCTTACATATATATTAGCATATTTATCCATCGAATAATCTACACGAACTGCTAGGAAATTGGCAGACTTAGTCAAGCGATCTATTATCACCCAGATAGAGTTGTGACCACTTGATGTCCTTGGTAATCCTTGCACGAAATCCATCGTCACATGATCCCATTTCCACTCTAGTGTGTCTAATGTCTCAACAATCCTGCGGGTTTGCGGTGTTCTGTTTTCACTTGTTGTCATGTTAAACACTAGGAGACGTGCTTAGCTATATCCGCTTTCATGCCGTTCCACCAATACTGTTGGCGTAAATTCCTGTACATCTTTGTACTACCCGGATGAATACTATAATTACTTCTATGTGCTTTCGACAGGATTTCCCTTTTTACTTCTTTATTGTCAGGAACACAGAGTCATCCCTGGCATCTTACTATTCCATCCTCAGAGACTTGAAATTTTGGTCTTTTTCCTAAAGACACTCCATTTCAAAATTTCACAATTTCCGGGTCAAACTCTTGCAGAATTCTAACTTTCTGGATAATTTCCGGTTCAATCCTTAACGTAGTAAGCATACCAGTGAGAATATCTATTTCAAACTTAAATTCTGAATCTGCCATCATTTCCAACAGATTCCATTATGTTACTCTTATACTAGCCATGTCTATAGTCGACTTACAATTAAGAGCATCTACCAATTTATTTATCTTTCCTGGATGGTACCGTATTTCACAATCATAATCCTTTAACAACTCCATCCATCTCCTCTGTCTCATGTTCAGTTCTTTTTGCGAAAATAAATATTTCAGACTCTTATGATCTCTATAGATTTCAAATTTCTCTCCATACAGATAATGTCTCCATATTTTCAACGCAAAGACTATAGCTACCAATTCTAAGTCATGAGTTCGGTAGTTCAATTCATGGTGTTTCAATTGTCTCGATGCATAGGCTATGGCCTTGTCGTGCTGCATCAGAACGTATCCCAGTCCTTTGTGAGACACATCACTATACACCGTAAATCCATCAGATCTAGATGGTATAGTTAGGATTGGAGCCGTGGTCAATCTTCTTTTATGTTCCTAGAAGCTCCTTTCAGATTCCCCATTCCATTCAAATTTTATGTTCTTCTGAGTCAATTTCGTCAATGGACTTGCAAGTCACGAGAATCCTTCAATAAATCTTCTATAATAGCCTACTAGTCTTAAGAAACTCCATATCTCAGTCGGCGTTGTTGGTCTCGGCCAATTTACTACCATTTCCACTTTCATTGGGTCTCTCGCAATTCCTTCTCCTAACACCACATGTCCTAAAAATATTATCTGGTCCAGCCAAAAGTCACACTTACTGAACTTGGCATACAACTTATGGTCTCTAAGGGTTTGCAACACCATACTCATATGTTGTGCATGTTCTTTGGGTCCTTTAGAGTATATCAGAATATCATCAAAGAAGACAATCACAAATTGATCCAAATAAGGCTTAAATATCCTATTAATTAAATCCATGAATGCAGCTGAGGCATTTGTTAGTCCGAATGGCATTACTAGGAACTCATAGTGTCCATAGCGAGTCATAAATGCAGTCTTCAGAATGTCTTCCTTCTTAATCCTTAGTTGATGATATCTTGACCTCAAGTCAATTTTAGAAAAGACCAAACTTCCTTGCCGTTGGTCGAATAGGTCATCAATTCTAAGTAATGGCTACTTATGCTTAATGATCATCTAATTTAGTTGCCTATAGTTAATGCACAAATGCAGTGACCCGTCCTTTTTTTACAAACAAAACCGGTGCACCCCAAGGAGAAGCACTTGGCCTAATAAACCCTTTATCGAGCAACTTTTGTAGTTGCACCTTTAATTCTTTCAATTCCAACAAGGCCATCCTATACAGGCTTTAGATATCGGTCCTGTTCCAGGCATTAGTTCTATATCGAACTCAATTTCTCGTTCCAGTGGTAACCTAGGCAGTTTCTCCGGAAATACATCCTGAAATTCCCTAACCACTTGAATTTCATCGAGCTTAGTCTCTTCCTTCGTATAGTCCTTCACTACTGCCAGGTATCCTTGACATCCTTCGTCAAGTAGTGCACGGGCTTCTACTATCGAAATAAGAGCTATAAAGGGATCTGTCTTGACCTCTATAGAATTCAAAGCTAGGTTGAACGGGTGAATTAAATTGAATCACCTTTCTATAACAGTCCATCTTAGCCCGTTGCTTATGGAGCCAATCCATTCCTATTATGACAAAGTCATACATAGCCATCACAATTAGATCTAATTTCATATCCTGTCCTCCTATGGTTACTTTACACTTTTCACATACTAACGTAGACAACACCATATTCTTTAACGGCGTAGAAACACAAAGAGGCGTCTCAAGAGATGTAGTTTCTATCTTACTCAATTGTTTATACCTTTCAGACACAAAAAATGTGGAGCACCGGTATCAAACAACACATATGCCTTCTTGCCATTTATAAAAATCGTACCTAAGATAACATTTTTGGAAGCTTCTGCTTCCTTTTGGGTGACCACGTACACCCGTCCTTGTGCTAGTGGCCTCTATGGATTCCTTTGTGGATGTGGTCTGACTGCAAGTTGTTGCACTTGTCGCACTAAGCTGACATTCGGCTACGACCCATCTTGTGGACAATTTCTCCTACAGTGTCCTATTTGCCCACAACCATAACATCTGAATTGGCTATTACAAGGTTCTGGCCCATGTTGTCCACCACACCTCTGGCAAATATTACCCCGGTAGGGTACTTTCCCTAAAGTCGGGCCACTCTTGGCTTTTCCAAAATTCCCAAAGTTACTCTTTTTCTTAGATTCCCAGGGCTGACCTCAATCAGGATAAGGTCTCTTAACTCTTTAGACATCACTAAAGGTCGATTGCCTCCTAGACTCTAATTGCTCTCTCATTAATTCCTGCTCTACCAGCTATGCCCTTTCATAAATCTCAGTATAATCTCTTATATTTAGAGGCACTAGTTGTTTCCTGATATCGCCTTAGCCCCTTCAAGAATCTCTTAGCCTTTTCCTCTCGATCCTCAATCAACCTAGGAGCATACCTAGACAATTCAGAAAATTTTGCTTCATACTAGTCTACCGTTAGGTCCCTTTGTTCTAACTAAACAAATTATGTGATTTTCTTATCTTTGGCACAGTCAGAGAAATGATTTCTATTGAAAGCTCTAACAAACTTATCCTAGTTTATGTCAGTAGCAAGTGGAAAGATCGTGTCTCTTGAAGCTCTCCACCAAAATTTTGCATTTCCCTCCAATTGGTACTCTGCCAAAGTTATCCTTTCAGCATCATTGCAGTTCAACAACTGGAAAATATGTTCTATTCCATCAATCCATTGTTCCGCCTCCTCAGGACTTCCCATTTCAGTAAACTTAGGTGGTTTCAATTTTAGGAATTGTTCCACTAGTCCTTGAAGGCAATGTTCTGCTTCGGATTGTTACTGTGCTTGTCTTTCCGTCAGATTTCCTATATTGGCCAATGCCCGTAGGACATCTTCCATCCGGGGTTCAGCCCTCGAAGCAGAGGCTTCAGCCCTTGATGGTTGAGAACTCTTAGTTCCTACCATAACTTCCTATAGTTTACCAAGCATTTGCCTCAGGAACAATTAGTGACTCAATGTAACTGGTCAAGTAATAAAATAAAGGTGTTACTAAGCCACATTAGTAACATAAAATGTTACTTGCACGCAAAGGTAACTCACAATCATTACTAGTATTTTACGAGTGAAAATCAGTCACCCGTTGTTCATAGTTAGTCAACTACCATTGGTTAGTATCTTTTAGTGTGCATCATTATATACTTCCTTTCCTACTAATACACCTTATCACTTCAGCCAGACCAAAGCTCTGATACCACTCGCACTGTGGCACCCCCTGATGGCCCTCGATCCGTTAGGGTTGCCACACATCACTACCTTTCTCTTAACCAGAAAATCTGTTACTCTGATATTATAGGCTTTTGATAACTCCATGAGTTATGGGGGTCTATATCTTTTCCATTAGTCCCTGCGTAAAAGGGCGGAAGCGTATCCAACAACTCCCTTTCCTATATTCAGAAACGATGCACACCAACTAAACACGTTTATAGGTAATAGCTGGACACTTTTATCTACATAAACTAGATGGACATCATTAGTCGGTACACCAAAATTGCCGTAGTTTTCTATACCCAACTAAACTTTAAAAGTTACCTAACATTTCCAACAGCTATATACATAAAGTCCATCTTTCAGTGTTGGAGTGTAAAAACTTCTTCCTCTGCTGACCCCATCTCACGGTCACACCCAACCACTTGGTATGTTTGATAGTGGTGGTGGTAGTGACCCCAGCGTTCGTCCATTCTGATGGGTGAATACGACGACATACTCCTGGAGTACAGGGCCGGTGGGAAGACCGGTATCGAACATCATAATCACTCTCACCCATACAAACGTCAGTCCTCACACCATAGGGTCCTGATATTCCGACCACTCCCACTGTAAGTCGATCAAGACTCCATAAAATGTACCGGGAGGTACGGACAGCAGAGGCATCGTTCTTAGTCTGAAATGTTAGTCCCTACAAGGGGTGAGTACAACCACCCAGCAACGAAAGATCTACTAAACTATATTATGCATAACCATCACCATATGATTTCATGCAAAATTCACAAAACACATAATCAAAAGAATAGGTATGCATCGAATCAATAGAACTTTTCAAAGTAATAGCAAGCGTAGTTTAAAAACTAGAACAGATCATTTCAATCACCTAGGTCCCGATTATAAGGTCAAATTGTTATGACACGTCCCATGCCATCCAATACAATTTTTCCCCATAATCAGGCGCAACTTAGCAGAACAATCAGTTTTAAAACTCAAAAGATTTTTCTCCTGGAGGACCAGTGTTTGCGTCCCTCCGGTCATTCGCACACAACCTGGCGTTGCAAAAGCCTCCGGTTCCATATTTCAATCACCGGTCATCCAGAGCGTGTCATGTCTCACCTCCAGGGATCTCACACCTCACTTAGCATCACTAGGAATCTCTGGGGCTCACCATGTGAATGGTTACTCCTACCCTCCGGAATATATATCGTCATCCATCTGGGCATCCCGACACTCCCAGGGAACCTTTGGGGCTCACCGGTCCCCAGGCATCTAGAGCATGTCATGTCTCACCTCTAGGCATCCCGACTCCCGGGATATCGTTAACCCGAGGGTCCAACAGCAGCGATAACATCTCAGCCATGGTATAGCAACCAAATCATTTCAATACCAAAATATTTTCAAATCATCAACATGTGGAATCCCTTGGATTCTTTTCGAAATTCCATGTTCACAACTCACCCTTCAACATTTTCAAAATCCACCAAAAGCAACCCGAGAGTATTACCACACTGTTAGCTTACAACAAATCATTTATCAAAACGATAAGTAAATTTGGAAACTCGCATAGTAAGTTCAAAACTCAACCGGATTTTCAATCGTTTAGAAAAATTGATATAGAATTCGAAATTTGGAAGCATCGCACATTTTCTTAAAATATTTGAGGTTGGTGCCAAGCTAAATAGAGTTTCATACAAATTGGGAGGTTTTGCCAAATCAATCTACGGCCAAAATTTTTCAAGGTTTTGTAGTCACCAAAATCTGTGTTCAATTGAAGTTCGAAGAAACCGAAAACACACATAGAACACCTGAGGATTTCCTCAATTCCTTAATCCCAATCTACTTCAATCATCCTAGAATTCAGCATCCAACATCCAAAACTCAAATCTTTCCAATCTAACCGCACTACCCCAGACAACAACGGCATTACATTACATAGGTTAGTAGACTTTCACTTGCCTTAAGTGCGATGGTGTCAATGGCGAGAAACTGAGAAGCTCGTGGTCATGGACACGGCTCGGCAACAGCAAGTGCAAGCGGGTGGCGTCGGTAGTGCGCTTGCACGGGCGGAGGGGACGGTCTCCCTCTTTCCCTCTCACTCTCGCTCGCCGCTCTCTCTCTCTCACTCACTGCTCTCTCTCTCTGCCTTGTTTCGCTCGGTTATTCTCTCTCTTGCTCTCATTTCCTTGCCATTTTGTCCCTTCGTTGGTTGACTTTATGGGTCAACAAAGGAAAATTCTCGGTGGCTATTTGGGAGAGCGGCAGCTGGATTGTGTTTGTCCAGCACCTGGAATTTCCTTCTTGGATGCATGCCACCTTGCTTCTCCATGCAAGGGACATGTCCCTTGCCCATTGCTCGAACTTCTTTCTTGCGCCGGCTGCATGGGTCAATTCTTTCATTTGTTGACCCATGCACGAAGGAACATGCATGGCTTTGGACGTCCCCTTAGATTAATTGACTCCTTTAGTCAATAACATGCAATTTCGTAGTGTAGCTTGGATGGAAAACGGCCCCGCGCATGTCCAAATTTTCCTTTTGTTAGCTGCCTTAAGAGAGAAAGCGTGCATGGCGTATTTGAGGTCTCCTAATTTTTTTTCATGCACATAAGGAAATGGGCAGCTCCCGATGGCCAATCCTTGGGTGTTTCTTCATTGGCGCATTCGGGTTGGCAGGATCGAGAACTATGATGATCTAATGGGAGGGACGGCTGAAGTTAGTGTAATAGATATCTTGTCAACACATCATTTGGAATGAGCCTCGGTCTCGCTAGAAACGTAAAAAGGATTTTCGATGATACTGTAATTCATTCTATGATTGGACCATTACTAAACATAACATATCGGTCTGTGGCATCCTAAAATTCCTTGCCAGTCATTAGGGGTGCTCAAATTAATGTCTTGCATTAAGACTTTGGCCAAGCCTATGGTGAACAATTATTTGATAAAAATTTCTATTTTGGCCATGAAGGATTATGGATTTGGAATTTATTAAGATAGGCCGCAGAGTTTTGTGATTTATGAATTTCAATTAGGAGTTTATATAATTAAGGATTAGGTAAATTAATAGGATGAGATAAGGGCTAAAGAAATTGCTTAAAACCAGCCCATGACCTCACCTTATTTTCGGCCATTGGGGCCTAGCCGTGAAGCCCAAGAAGAGGAGCTATCGCCGTCCCATGAAGCCCACGAATAGGGCTGCCGTCGGCCAAGGAGAGGGGGAGAGGCTGGCCCACTTCTTCCCAAGCCCATCTTGCATGTGTCTTGCCAAGTGGCAAAAAGAAGACTCCAAGCATTGACCATTGGGGGAGGCTTCTCATCATTGCAAATGATGGCTTTGTGGGGGAATTAAAGAAAAGAGCGTGGCCGGTTGAGGGGCTGTCGCCCAAGCCAAGAGAGAGAGAGAGAGAGTGAATTGCAAGAGAAAGAGAGGAACCGAGAGAGGAGGAAGGAGCCGCTCGCCCACCCATCGTCCGTCCGTCCGCTCGTCCATCACCGTCCGTGTGCCGTCGTTTATTCGATTTTGGAGACAAGTTGGGATCCATTTTCTGCTCTTGCATGTGTGTCTTGCATGTGTGTTTGGAATGGTGCTGAATCTTGGGTGTTTAGGGTATGAGAAACCGAAGCTAGAGTGTGTTGCTCTTGAAAATGTGTTCTGTTTTTTAGTGTGCCGCCTGACCCCGAACGTTGTAGAGGCGTGCATGAATGTTTTGAGTTAGATTTTTAACTTCAACTTCTTCATGAAATTTGTAGACAACATCTCAAAGTATAACATACTGAAATTTGAGACAAAATTGCTGAGTTTTAAGGGGTGAAACCCTTCCCATACGAAGACACTAGATCTGGAACTGTTTTGTTGACCTCTTGGTGGTTTTGTGTGTTGACTGTTACTTTTTACCGAGAATTTCACTTTGATCTTTTCATGAAAGTTGTAGAAAAAATCATAACGACTAACATACTCAAATTTTAGGTAAAATGAGCAAGTGTAGCCGAGTGAAATGATTCTCTTTTGAAGACGGTAAATCTGGAAGTGCGGTACTGGACTCCCGAGACTTCTTAGACTATATGGTGACTGTTCTTTGGGAATATCACTTAGAGCCCTTAACAAAAGTTGTAGGGGACCTCTTGAGGCAAAACATATCAAAATTTCAGAGCAAAGGAAGAAAGAAAAGTACGCGGAACCTCGATTTTCCGGAAGGTAGCTAAACTGGACTGTTAGGTACTAGAAACAGGAAATTTGACCGTCTATAGTAAATTATCTAGAGCGAATCTGGGCTAAATTATCTACCTTATGGTCTTGGCTATAACTTGGTAAAAGTTCAGAATTTTTGGAGGTCATTCGTGTATTTTAATCGAAATATTTCAAGAACTGCTCAATCTGACTTTGTCCGAATTTTGCATGTTGTAATGTGTGAGCTACATCTTTTTGTGTGAAGCACTTTTGGGCATATGTTCTTCATGAAATTGTTACATTTATGTCTTGTCTATTTCATGCTTTGATTGTGTGATTTTTGAGGATCATATGGATATTTAATTTAAATGTTTTCCAAAATTGTGCAAGCTGGAATTTAGTAAATTTCAAAAAGGCATGATATATGGACTATTCTAAGTTGTATGGACCCCATGGATTATATTTTCATTAGTGGTTGTATCTTGCTGCATGTATGATGATGATTGGAATTGCATATAAGAATTAAAATGATGAAAGTGATGTTGTTTGCCATCACATCATGTGACATGCTAATTTTGAGACATAAATTGGTGAACCTAAATTATGATAAATGAGGAAACTGTTGGAGGCGGTTGATAATGCCCTGGGAGTGTTAGGATGCCCGAGATAGGGGGTGTCAGAAGCCCGGATTGTATTGAGACACATGCCCGGATGTCCTCGGGAGTGTCGAGATGCCTGTAATGGTTGGGTGCCGAAAGCCTCGAAGGTTTGTGCCCAAGGGGATGCCTCGTGATGCCAGTTGGGATGCGAGATGCCCGGAATGTGGGGGTGACAGATGCCCGATGGTGTGTGCCGAAGGTTTTCTCGCGATGCCAGGTTGGGGTGCGAGTGATAAAGTGTGGGATACAATTACTGATGCCGGGAAAGAGAGATGTGGTGATCGAATTGAAAGATAAAAGTGGAAATTGAACCATGCATATATTTTGCTCAAAAAAAAAAAAAAAAAAAAAAAAAAACCATGCATATATGATATGATGATGATCACCTATGGCATGATGATATGTGTGTGATATGATGATGATCACCTATGGTATGATGACATGTGTATGACATGATGATGATCACCTATGGCATGATGATATGTGTGTGATATGATGATGATCACCCATGGTATGATGACATGATGACGATCACCTATGATATGATGATGATCACCTATGGCATGATGATATGTGTATGACATGATGATGATCACCCATGGCATGATGATATGTGTGTGATATGATGATGATCACCCATGGTATGATGACATGTGTATGACATGATGATGATCACCTATGGCATGATGATATGTGTGTGATATGATGATGATCACCCATGGTATGATGACATGATGACGATCACCTATGATATGATGATGATCACCTATGGCATGATGATATGTGTATGACATGATGATGATCACCCATGGCATGATGATATGTGTGTGATATGATGATGATCACCTATGGCATGATGATATGTGTGTGATATGATGATGATCACCCATGGTATGATGACATGTGTATGACATGATGACGATCACCTATGGTAAGATGATATGTGTATGATATGATGATGATCACCTATGGTATGATGATATGTGTGACAAGATGATGATCACCCATGGTATGATGACATGTGCATGACATGATGATGATCACTTATGGCATGATGATATGTGTATGATATGATGATGATCACCTATGGCATGATAATATGTGTGTGACATGATGATGATCACCTATGGCATGATGATATGTGTGTACATGATAGGGATGAGTACATGAGGATGTAGGTACATATGGTATGATGACATATGCATGGCTGCAAGGTGAATTATGCTTGGATGCATGAATGGCATGTACTATGCTATGATTGTTATGATTTAATTGTGTGATGTAATGAGTTGTTTATTGGATCTTTTACCTGCTGAGTGGTTGTACTCACCCCTTCGGGGACTAACATATCAGATTAGAAAGATGCCGCTCTCTACTGGCACGCGAGGCACCTTCTATGGCCTCCCATTAGATGTTGAGGTAGAGTGTACGGAGATCGACTACGTCACCCCCTGGACTGAGATTTGTGCGAGTGCGAGTGCTGGTTATGTACGATGTAGGCCTAGCTGAGGGCCCTGTCATTCAAAAGTTTCTGTCAGTTCATGTTCGCCAAGATGGAGTGTCTAAGGGGATGTTGCCACCACCACCGCCCGACGCACCATGATGGGTGTGATGGCCGTGTGAGGGGTAGAGAGCTGATGTTTCTTTTTGGGAGTAGCCGCCACTGTTAGATGGAGAATGCCAAGTGTAGCTAAAAATCTTGGTTTTCTTTTGTTGTATCGACCCGAGAAAGTCCATCATGAAAATATGTAAATAAAAGTGGCTCGGCTTTATCTTTTCCTATAGTACTTAGTGGTGTGCATTGTATCATGATTGTTGGGGGAGAGATGGTGATATTGAATTATGCTTCCGCTAATAAGTTGCACTGGGATCGTGTTTAAAAAAAATAATAATTAAAAAAAAAATAAAATGCCTATGAACGGCAATGCTTCTATAAGAGATGTGACTAGCATTCATTAGGTATAGCAACAGGTAACTGTGGCGACCTTAGGTGTTTCGGGGTGCCATAGTCGCCCTTTTTGGTATCAGAGCGAATGGTTATGAGTTGGAGTAATAAGGAGCCTCATTTGGAAATTGAGGAACATGATGACAATGCACACCATAGGATATTGACTAGAATAGTTGGATAATCACTCGTAGATCCCTAGTAGTTATTATTAGTTTCTTATAGGTACCGATAACATGGTTATGTTAATTATTTTCCTTAGTGTTGTTGTTTTAATGAAGACATTAAGTCGCAGATATTTCCTGAGGCTAATGCTTGGAAACTGCAGGAAAGTCATGGTACGATATGGAAGTCATCATCCATCGAGGGCTGAAGCCTCTGCTGCAAGGGCTGAACCTCGGATGGAAGATATCCTGTAGGCATTGGCCAATATTGGAAATTTGATGGAAAGACAAGTGCATCAACAACTCGGAGCAGAACGCAGTACTCAAGGACTGGTGGAGCAATTTCTAAAGCTAAAACCACCTAAGTTCAGTGGAATGGGAAGTCCTAAGGAGGCGGAACAATGGATTGATGGAATGGAACGAATCTTTCGGTTGTTGGACTGCAATAATGCTCAGAAAATAACTTTGGCAGAGTACTAGCTGGAGGGAAATGCAAAGTTTTGGTAGAGAGCTTCGAAGGACATAGTCTTTCCACTAGGTACTGATGTTAATTAGGAAGAGTTTGTGAGAGCTTTTAGTAGAAAGCAGTTTTTGACTGTGCTAAGGATAAGAAAATTTCAGAATTTGTTCAGTTAGAACAAAGGGAGCTAACAGTAGACCAATATGAGGCTAGATTTTTTGAATTATCTAGATATGCTCCTAGGCTGATTGAGGATTAAGAAGAAAATGCTAAGAGATTTCTGAAAGGGTTAAGGACCGATATCAGGAAACAACTAGTGCCTTTGAACATAAGGGATTATTATGAGATTTATGAAAGGGCACAATTAGTGGAGCAGGAGCTAATGAGAGAGCGATCAGAGTTTAAGAAACAGCTGAACTTTAATGATGCAAGAAAGGGTAAGAGACCCTACTCTAGTCAAGGTCAGACTTGGAGTGTGAAGAAAAAGAGCAATTTTGGAAGTTTTGGGGGAGCAAGAAATAGCCTGAATATAGGGAAAGCACCCTATCAGCCTGATGTTTGTCAAAGGTGTAATGGGCGACATGGCCCAGGACCTTATAATGGACGACTAAAATGTTTCGGTTGTGGACAAGTGGGCCACCTTAGGAGAAGTTGCCCACAAGAAAGGTCACAAATGAGTGTTGGCTCGGTGCGATAGGGACAACAGCATACGATTAGATCAAACCTTTCAAGGAATCCTCAGAGGCCATCGACACAAGGAAGGATGTATGCGGCTACCCAAGAGGAAGCAGAAGCTTCCAAAAACGTTATCTCAAGTACGATCCTTATAAATGGTAAAAAGGCATATGCATTGTTTGACATGGGTGCTACGCATTCGTTTGTGTCTGAAAGATATAGGCATTTGAGTCAAATAGAAGTTATGCCTCTTGAGACGCCTCTTTGTGTTTCCACGCCTTTAAAGAATATGGTATTGTCTACGTTGGTGTGTAGAAATTGCAAAATATCAATGGGAGGAAAGGACATGGAAATAGACTTGGTCGTAATGGCTATGTATGATTTTGATGTTATCATAGGAATGGATTGGCTTCGTAAGTATCAGGCCAAAATGGATTGTTATAGAAGAGTGATCTAATTCATCTTACCTGATCAGTCTAGTTGTGAATTTTTAGGAGGTCAAACCCACCTACCTGTAGCACTTATTTCCGCAATAGAAGCCTGTTCGTTACTTGACAAGGGATGTCAAGGATACCTAGCCATGGTTAAAGATTATGCCAGGGAAGAACCAAAACTTGATGAAGTTCGAGTAGTTAATGAATTTCAAGATGTATTTCCTGAGGAGTTGCCTGGATTACCACCAGAGCGGGAAGTTGAGTTTGAAATTGAATTAATGCCTGGAACAGGACCAATATCTAAAGCCCCGTATAGGATGGCCTTAGTCGAGTTGAAGGAATTAAAGGTGCAACTACAAGAGTTGCTTGACAAAGGATTCATTAGACCAAGTGCTTCACCTCGGGGTGCACCAGTATTGTTTGTGAAAAAGAAATATGGGTCGATGCGCTTGTGCATTGACTATAGGCAACTGAACCAAGTGACCATTAAAAATAAATATCCTTTACCTAGAATTGATGACCTGTTTGACCAACTCTAAGGAAGTTCGGTCTTCTCTAATATTAACTTAAGGTCGGGATACCATGAGCTAAGAATTAAGAAAGAGGACATTCCTAAGACTGCGTTTATGACTCGTTATGGACATTATGAATTCCTGGTTATGCCATTTGGATTGACCAATGCACTAGCTGCATTCATGGCTCTAATGAATAGGGTATTTAAGCCTTATTTAGACCAGTTTGTGATTGTGTTTATTGATGATATTCTGGTATATTCAAGAGGGCCTAAAGAGCATGAACAACATCTAAGGATAGTTTTGCAAACCTTGAGAGATCATAAGTTGTATGCCAAATTTAGCAAGTGTGAATTTTGGCTAGACCAGATAATATTCTTAGGGCATGTGGTGTCAGGAGAAGGAATTGCAGTAGACCCGGCAAAAGTTGAAATGATAATAAATTGGCCGAGACCGACGACACCTATTGAAATACGAAGTTTCTTAGGATTGGCTAGTTATTATACGAGGTTTGTTGAAAGATTTTCATGACTGGCAAGTCCTTTAACTAAATTGACCCGAAAGAATGTGAAGTTTGAACAGAATGGTGAATGTGAAAAGAGTTTCCAGGAGCTTAAAAGGAAATTGACCTCGGCTCCAATCCTGACTATATCAGTTGGACCTGATGGTTTTACAGTGTATAATGACGCATCTCACAAAGGACTAGGATGTGTTCTAATGCACCATGGCAAGGTCATAGCCTATGCATCCAGACAATTAAAACCCCATGAACTGAACTACCCAACGCATGATTTAGAGCTAGCAGCTATAGTGTTCGCTTTGAGGATATGGAGGCATTATTTATATAGGGAAAAGTTTGAGATTTATACGGATCATAAGAGCTTGCAATATCTGTTCTCACAAAAGGAGTTGAACATGAGACAAAGGAGGTGGATGGAGTTGTTAATGGATTATGATTGTGAGATATGATACCATCCAGGGAAGGCGAATAAGGTAGCAGATGCTCTTAGTTGTAAGTCAGCTGTGAGATGGCAAGTTTAAGAATGGCGGAATGGAGCTTATTAAAGTCTATAACAGACTCAGAGTTTAAATTGGAAATGTATTGTCTTACTGGTATGCTTAGTGCATTAAGAATTGAACCTGAGATTATTTAGAAAGTTAAGACATTACAAGGATACGACCCATAAATTTTGAAAATAAAAGATGCAGTGTCTTTAGGGAAAAGACCAGAATCTCATGTCTTTGAAGATGGAGTGGTAAGATGCCAAGGATGACTCTGTGTTCCCGACAACGAAGAGGTAAAGAAGGAAATTTGTCTGAAGCACATAGGAGTAATTACAGTGTTCATCCAAGAAGTACAAAGATGTACAGGAATTTACGACAGCAATTTTGGTGGAATGGTATGAAAGCAGATACGGCTAAACACGTTTCTCAATGTTTGACGTGCCAACAAGTAAAAGCAAAGCATCGCAAACCCGCAGGACTTTTGAGACCGTTAGACATACCAGAATGGAAATGGGAACATATAACAATGGATTTTGTGCAAGGATTGCCAAGGACATCAAGTGGTCATGACTCTATTTGGGTTATAATGGATCGTTTGACTAAGTCTGCTCATTTCCTAGCAGTTTGAATAGACTACCCAATGGATATATATGCGGATCTATATGTAAGTCAAGTGGTACGCCTACATGGTGTTCCAGTAACTATTACCTCAGATCAGGATTCAAGATTTACTTCAAACTTTTGGCGAAGTCTTCAAATTTCCTTAGGAACTAAACTCCAGTTTAGTACTGCTTTTCACCCTCAGACAGATGGACAAATAGAAAGAGTAATCTAGACATTGGAGGATATGTTGAGGGCTTGTGTAATTGATTTCAAAGGAAATTGGGATGAAAGATTGCATTTGGTAGAATTTGCATATATGGAAGGAGATATAGGACCCCTATCTGTTGGAATAAAGTAGGTGAAAAGAAATTGATAGAACCTGAACTAGTACAAGTTACCACTGAAGCTGTTGAAATTATCAGGAAAAGACTTAAAACAGCTCAGAGTAGACAAAAAGACTATGCATATAGGCGTAGAAGGCCTTTGGAATTTAAGGTGGGAGATCATGTATTCTAGAAAGTATCTCCAATGAAAGGAATATCTCGATTTGGAATGAGAAGTAAGTTAAGCCCTAGATTTGTTGGACCTTTTGAGATACTTGAAAGAATAGGAGATGTGGCTTATCGTTTGGCGCTGCCTCCTAAGTTGGGAAAATTGCATAATGTGTTTTATGTATCGATGCTGAGAAAGTACCAACCTGATCCTGGTCACATACTCGATCATGAAGCCATCAAAGTGGATGAGAAAGTTAGGTACATGGAAGAACATGTGCAGTTATTGGATCGGAAGGAACAAATTCTTAGGACCAAGAGAATCCCATTGGTTAAGGTATTATGGCGACATCATGATATGGAAGAAACCACATGGGAAAGTGAAGATCAGATGAAGGAAAAGTACTCCTACTTGTTTCAAAAGGACATGAGTAACGTTTAATTTCGAGGACGAAATTCTCTAAGGAGGGGAGAATTGTGGCATCCTAAAATTCCTTGCCAGTCATTAGGGGTGCTCAAATTAATGTCTTGCATTAAGACTTTGGCCAAGCCTATGGTGAACAATTATTTGATAAAAATTTCTATTTTGGCCATGAAGGATTATGGATTTGGAATTTATTAAGATTAGTTGCAGAGTTTTGTGATTTATGAATTTCAATTAGGAGTTTATATAATTAAGGATTAGGTAAATTAATAAGATGAGATAGGGGCTAAAGAAATTGCTTAAAACCAGCCCATGACCTCACCTTATTTTCGGCCATTTGGGCTTACCCGCGAAGCCCAAGAAGAGGAGCTGTTGCCGGCCCATGAAGCCAATGAATAGGGCTGCCGTCGACCAAGGAGAGGAGGTCGGCCCACTTCTTCCCAAGCCCATCTTGCATGTGTCTTGCCAAGTGGCAAAAAGAAGACTCCATGCATTGGCCATTGGGGGAGGCTTCTCATCATTGCAAATGATGGCTTTGTGGGGGAATTAAAGAAAAGAGAGTGGCTGGTTGAGGGGCTGTCGCCCAAGCCAAGAGAGAGAGAGAGAGAGTGAGTTGCGAGAGAAAGAGAGGAACCGAGAGAGGAGGAAGGAGCCGCTCGCCCGCCCGTCGTCCGTCCGTCCGCTCGTCCATCGCTGTCCGTGTGCCGTCGTTTGTTCAATTTTGGAGGCAAGTTGGGATCCATTTTCTGCTCTTGCATGTGTGTCTTGCATGTGTGTTTGGAATGATGTTGAATCTTGGGTGTTTAGGGTCTAAGAAATCGAAGCTAGAATGTGTTGCTCTTGAAAATGTGTTCCGTTTTTGAGTGTGCCACCTCACCCCGAACGTTGTACAGGTTTGCATGCGTGTGTTGAGTTGGATTTTGACTTCTACTTCTGCATGAAAGTTGTAGAAAACATCTCAAAGTATAGCATACTAAAATTTGAGACAAAATGGCTGAGTTTTAAGGGGTGAAACTCTTTGTCTACGAAGACGCTAGATCTGGAACTGTTTTGTTGACCTCTTGGTGGTTTTGTGTGTTGCCTGTTACTTTTTACGGAGAATTTCACTTCGATCTTTGCATGAAAGTTGTAGAGAAAATCCTAAAGACTAACATACTAAAATTTGAGGTAAAATGAGCAAGTGTAGCCTAGTGAAAGGATTCTCTTTCGAAGACGATAAATCTGGAAGTGCTGTACTGGACTCCCTAGACTTCTTAGACTATATGGTGACTAGTCTTTGGAATCTCACGTAGATCCCTTAGCAAAAGTTTTAGGGGACCTCTTGAGGAAAAACATATCAAAATTTCAGAGGAAACGAAGAAAGATAATTATGCGAAACCTTGATTTTCGGAAGATAGCTAAACTGGACTGTTAGGTACTAGAAACAGGAAATTCGACCGTCTATAGTAAATTATCTAGAGCGAATCTGGCCTAGATGTCTGCATGAAAAATCTACCTCAGGGTGTTGGCTATAACCTGGTAAAAGTGTAGAATTTTTGGAGGTCATTCAGGTATTTTAATCGAAATATTTCAAGAACTGCGCAATCTGACTTTGTCCGAATTTTGCATGTTGTAATGTGTGAGCTACATCTTTTTGTGTGAAGCACTTTTGGGCATGTGTTCTTCATGAAATTGTTACCTTTATGTCTTGTCTATTTCATGCTTTGATTGTGTGATTTTTGAGGCTCATGTGGATATTTAATTTAAATGTTTTCCGAAATTGTGCAGGCTGGAATTTAGTAAATTTAAAAAAGGCATGATATATGAATTATTATAAGTTGTATGGACCCCATGGATTGTATTGTCATTAGTGGTTGTATCTTGCTGCATGTATGATGATGATTGGAATTGCATATAAGAATTAAAATGATGAAAGTGATGTTGTTTGCCATCACATCATGTGACATGCTAATTTTGAGACATAAATTGGTGAACCTAAATTATGATAAATCAAGAAACTGTTGGAGGCAGTTGATAATGCCCTGGGACTGTTAGGATGCCCGGGATGGGGGGTGTCAGAAGCCCGGATTGTATTGAGACACATGCCCGGATGTCCTCGGGAGTTTCGAGATGCCTGGAATGGTTGGGTGCTGGAAGCCTCGAAGGTTTGTGCCCGAGGGGATGCCTCATGATGCTAGTTGGGATATGAGATACCCGGAATGTGGGGGTGCCGGATGCCCAGTGGTGTGTGCCGAAGGTTTTCTCGCGATGCCAGGTTAGGGTGCGAGTGATAAAGTGTGGGATGCAATTACTGATCCCGGGAAAGGGAGATGTGGTGATCAAATTGAAAGATAAAAGTGGAAATTGAATCATGCATATATGATATGATGATGATCACCTATGGCATGATGATATATGTGTGATATGATGATGTTCACCCATGGTATGATGACATGTGTATGACATGATGATGATCACCTATGGCATGATGATATGTGTGTGATATGATGATGATCACCCATGGTATGATGATATGTGTGTGATATGATGATGATGACCCATGGTATGATGACATGATGACGATGACCTATGATATGATGATATGTGTATGATATGATGTCGATCACCTATGGCATGATGATATGTGTGTGATATGATGATGATCACCCATGGTATGATGATATGTGTGTGATATGATGATGATCACCCATGGTATGATGACATGATTACGATCACCTATGATATGATGATATGTGTATGATATGATGTCGATCACCTATGGCATGATGATATGTGTGTGATATGATGACGATCCCCATGGTATGATGACATGTGTATGACATGATGATGATCACCTATGGCATGATGATATGGTATGATATGATGATGATCACCTATGGAATGATGACATGTGTATGATATGATGATGATCACCTATGGTATGATGATATGTGTATGACATGATGATGATCACCTATGGTATGATGATATGTGTGTGACATGATGATGATCACCTATGGCATGATGATATGTGTGACATGATGATGATCACCCATGGTATGATGACAGGTGTGTGATATGATGATGATCACCCATGGCATGATGATACGTGTGTCATATGATGATGATCACCTATGGCATGATGATACGTGTGTGATATGATGATGATCACCTATGGCATGATGATATGTGTATGACATGATGATGATCACCTATGGCATGATGATATGTGTGTGACATGATAGTGATGAGTACATGAGGATGTAGGTGCATATGGTATGATGACATATGCATGTCTGCAAGGTGAATTATGCTTGGATGCATGAATGACATGTACTATGCTATGATTGTTATGATTGAATTGTGTGATGCATTGAGTAGTTTATTTGATCTTTTACTTGCTGAGTGGTTGTACTCACCCTTTCGGGGACCAACATTTCAGATTAGAAAAATGCTACTCCCTACTGTCACGCAGGGCACCTTCTATGGCCTCCCATCGGATGTAGAGGTAGAGTGTACAAAGATCGACTGTGTCACCGTCCCTGGACTGAGATTTGTGTGAGTGCGAGTGCTAGTTATGTACGATGTAGTCCTAGCGGAGGGCCCTGTCATTCAGGAGTTGCTGGCAATTCATGTCCGCCGAGATGGAGTGTTTAGGGGGATGTTGCCGCCACCACCGCCCGACGCACTAGGATGGGTGCGATGGCTGCGTGAGGGGTAGAGAGCTGATGTTTCTTTTTGGGAGTAGCCGCCACTGTTAGATGGAGAATGACACATGATCACTAGAAGGGTCGAAATATCCTTTTGCGATGTGGCCAAGTGTAGCTAAAAATCTTAGCTTTCTTTTGTTGTATCGACCTGAGAAAGTTCATCATGAAAATATGTAAATAAAAGTGGCTCGGCTTTATCTTTTCCTATGGCACTTAGTGGTGTGCATTGTATCATGATCGTTGGAGGAGAGATGGTGATATTGAATTATGCTTCTGCTAATAAGTTGAGCTAGGATCGTGTTTATAGTAATAATAATAATAATTTTAAAAAAATAAAATGCCTATGAACGGCAATGCTTCTACTAAGAGATGTGACTAGCATTCATTAGGTATAGCAACAGGTAACTATGGCGACCTTAGGTGTTTCGGGGTGCCACATGGTCCAACGATGATGATGAAACGATGTCCGGAAATGGTACGAATGATGCAGTCCGACAATACTTCCATCGATCTATCACCGACCGTCACATATTTGAGGGTCGACAAAATCCGAATGTCACACCTAAAGCATTGAATGGGCACCGTTTTATCTTAGTGGCCATTGATTACTTCAACAAATGGAATGAATCCAATTCTTATGCCCACGTCACTGCAAAAGGCATGGCAAAGTTTATCCGTCATGATGTCATTGCTAGATATGAAGTTCTCGAGGTGATTATCACAGACAATGGATCAAACTTGAACAACAAGATAGTTGATGAATTACTTGGAGAGTTCCACATTCGCCACTTGAATTCTTCTCCTTACCGCCCACAAATGAATGGAGCTATGGAAGCGGCAAATAAGAACATCAAGAAGATTTTAACCAAAACGGCTAAAAACTATCGTGATTGGCAAGATCGGTTGCCATATGCTTTGCTTGCTTATTGAACTTCAATTTGCACTTCAACTGGGGCAACACCATTCTCATTGGTTTATGGGATGGAGGCCGTGCTACTCGTGGAAGTAGAAATCCCTTCACTGAGGGTACTTTCTCAAGTCAAGCTCTATGAAGCTGAATGGGTTCAAGAAAAGTTTGAACAATTGAATATGATTGATGAAAATAGGGTAAAAACCCTATACCATGGATGACGCTATCAAAAGAGGGTAGCTAGGTCATTCAATTGCAAGGTCAAACCAAGACATTTTGAGATCAATGATCTCGTCTTGAGAAAAGTCCTACCTATCATTCCAAATCATCGTGGAAAGTTTATTTCAAACTACAAAGGTCCATATATTGTTAGGAAAGTGCTGCTTGGCGAAGCAAATGATGGAGCAGATTGAGAGGCATTTTTCGGGGGTCAAATGATGACTATTCGGGTCGTATGACCTATCAAATTGAAGGTCTCAAAATGCACTTTCTAGGTCAAACACAAAGCACAACATAGAGATCCGAAAATTGCAGATTTGCATTCAAAACCACATAATCAACCACAAATCATCTTCAACCTTCATTCAAACCAAGCAAATCAATGATATAGAATATTAAGAATGAATTTAAGCATTTAATATAGTCCTAAGTGTGAATCCTAGCCCCGATTAGCTACTTTAACCTCGCCTCACGGGATTCAAGCTTAGAGTACCAACCTTTTGTGCAATTCTTCAGCTTTTAATGAGTTTGGACGAATCAATCGCCGCTGGAGTTTGATCAAGTCTTTGAGGGATGGATCAGGACTCCTCCGGTCAAGTAAGAGCTAGTCGAACCAACAGTTCAACCAAAAAGCAGAAACCGGTTTAAACTTGGATTGGCCTTCGACCACCGAATGAGGATTAGGTTGCCAAAGTAGATTCAGTGGTGGATCGGTCAAGCTCTAATTGTTTAAAGGTCAAAGATGGCCTGAGGGGCAAATTGGACAAATTTTGATGGCAATTGAGCTGCTGCAGGCCACCAGTCTTGTGTCCGAAGCCAATACTGGTCCTATCGAACTGGTCTTCGCTGGTTCGAGGAATATCAAGCCACTAACACTATTCCAGTGGCCAATCTATTGGTTATGAATACTGTGAGGTTAGGAAATGTCTTGAGGTGAGATTGGTGGAGGTTGCTTTGCCGCTCGAGACCGTCGGACTAGTGATCAAGCTTGTTGAACCTCAATCGGCTTGGTCGCCAATTCTTTAGCATATGTGGAATTGGAGACTAGACGGAAGCTTCCAACTGCTCAGGCGGTGGCCTGCACTTATGACAATGATGGAGGGAAGTCAGAGGAGGAGATTAGAGCGAGGAAGCTGCTAACAGAGACCTTGGCTAGTGGTAGTTGGCTCCATAATGGGAGGAGCGGTGCGGCGTTATTGAGACGAGAATAGAGGAAGAGATGGCAGGAAAATTCAAGGGAGAGACAGAGAGAGATTTGTAGAGAGAGTGTTTTTCTACAAATGAGGCCCTTCATTTTGGAGGGAAAAATTCTATTTATACTACCCTTAAATCGATCGATCTCGGCCGTCGGTTCGATTTGACGATCGAAAAATTGATCAATTGGTCAAATCACAATTTTAAAGGTTTAATCATCATTAGGAGGTGTCAAGCAACCGATCCTATTTGCAAAAAACTGAGCTTAAAAAGAGAATTGCTCTTAAGGGTCTAAATAGGGGTCAAATTGTAAATTCATTAAGTTCGAGGGCCATTCTGCAAAATTTTGGGAAAGCGAGGCCTTTTGAGTGAAATTGGCATTGTAATGGTCCAGAAACTGATTGTTAGAGGTTTAGGATTGGCTAAGAAGGGACCAAACTAGCCTACCCCGCCAGCGGTCGATTAAACCGCTTAGATCGGTTCACATCGGTTTGATCAGTTCTTGATCGATTCTAGCCAATTCTTGTTGGTTCTCTCCTTTATAGCCCATGTAGGTTCAAAATTTATGTAATTTAGTCCTTTAAGGACCAAATTGAAAAGAAAACTTGCACAATTTGAGAAAAAATTGTCTGATTTGGGCTTCGTAAAGATGATCTATGGACTCTTTGTTGGCCTAATTGAATGTTTATAGTGAAAAAAAAAAAAAAAGGATCGAAACCATGGGTCGTGAAATCAAGTGTTAAGGGCTTAAATGGACAATTTTGCAATTTCATGGCTAAAATTGCAAATTAATTGAAATTGAATCCAATTAATGTTGCACTTGAACCCTCGCCTTGAATGGGTGAACCTAAGTTTCTTCAATTGAAGCATGACAACCCCGTTTTCTTACCTTCAAGAGAGCGAAATCCTTGAAATCGGGTGATTCTCTTGTGAATTTCTCAAAATCAACGACAAATTTGGATTTATCTCAAGCAAATGAGTGGAAAATAATCATATGTTCATAAATCATGAAGAATTTATTTTACCCCTTAATTAGAGTTTAAAACGATAATTTGTCTTTCAATATTGAAATTTACAAAATTGAATGCACAAGTGGATTTAGAATAATCCATAGACCAAATGTTGTGATTTAAAGAAAAGTAATTTTATTTTGGATTGATTTAGAACATAAAATTGAAAAATTCGGAAAGCAAGGCTCCTAATCAAATTTAATGAAATTTTCGACAAACAAATCAAATTGACACTAAAAGAAGGTGTTTTGTTTATTTTTTATTTTTTTTCAATTTTTTTGGTCAAAGGTCTGATAAAAAAATCAACTATTTTCCTAAGAAGTTGATTTTTTTAGCCAAATCTTTGAATTTTTGAAAAATTGATTGGAGAAAAGTGAAATTAACACTAATTTGTATTTTTTGAGCAAAAAGCCAATCTTTGACCCGAGATTGACTTTTAGTCAAAGGGTTGACCAAAAAGTCTACCCAAAAGTCAATTGTTTGACTTTCAAGTTTTTTGAAAATGAATAAGAAAATGCTTAAAAGTTACCATGCAAAGGAAATAAATGAAAATGACACTTCTTGATTGGGAAATGGGTTACATTGCGATCGAAACTCAAATCTCGATTTTACATATCTTTATGGGGCATTGAGTAAAAATCAGGTGTTAACAACCCAAGTACCCGAACCTGGAATCTCTAGTTGTGTAGAAATTGAGAGACCACTCCCGATCCTAGATTGAGTTTTCTAGTCAACCCCCAAAAACAATGCTAGTGGCGACTCTCGTCCTTATTAGGTTGTTCAAAACAACTAGATAGCCCGTCGTGAGGAGTATGGGTCTCGACGTGGCTCTTCATGGTTTGGCATACTCACTATGGAAAGTTCTTAATAGGTGAAGTGATGCCATCCATAGAGAGTGAGTACTATTGGGAGGCCTATTATGGTAAAGGTACCCCAAATTCGTTATCCACACATGTCCTCCTCCTTCAAGGTGTGTCACTCATATGGGTATGAATCAAAATACCCTTTGCTATCACACGAGGTACGAGTTTAGGAAAGTTTGCAACTATGAACGAGAGAACTCACAGGGGTTCGTCCCGAAGGCGAGGTGATGACGTCTTTTGGAATGCGAACTGTGAGGAAACTTTCATGGTCAAGTACTCCTAAACTTGGTCTTTCACCTTTATTGGCACGGGAGGTCGGGTTGCGACGTCGGTGATCATGCGTTACTCCTTGTCATGTGTATGTCATCCTCACCTCCTTTAACTTTCAAAGTTTTGTGAAAATACTTCTGGATTTCGAAAAATTACAAAATAACTCATAATTAGGCCCTAATCGCAATTTTTGTTTTAACTCACTTTTTTGCAAATCCAAACCATCCACTCTCTCTTTCTCTGTGATTTTTCCGATTCTTTCCCTCTCCCCCACTCTTTCTCTCTTTTTTGCTTTCTCACCGAAGCCGCCCCATCATCGGCGATCCCCTTGGCTGACGCCACCACATAGAAACTCCTTTAGTCTCCTATCTCCTCCATTATGACATTATGGATTTTTCACTTCTGCTTTTAGTTAAATTAATCAGGCCTTTCACCGACATGCTTATAGTGCTATTCTCAGTGCTAATCACTCGTGAGACAACTGGACTATCTAGGAAAGCCATTGAGGAACTTTAATGCATTAGACTTGAGAATTTGACTAGGAATCGGCTACTCGACCGTGCTCATCTTTAGAGGTCATTACAACATAGTTAAAAATCAATCAGGGACCAGAGATAGGTTGATTCGACTGAGATGTGTGGCTAAACGTGGGTGATTTCACTAAATTACAAAATTCTCATCGTTCGGCACTAGAATGATTTTTCTGAAACCGTCGACTTTTCGGAAAAAGTCGACATAGGACCATTTTTGTTCGGTGAGTGTCGGGGACTGTTTTGATCGAACAATTGGGAAGCAAGTAGGATCAATTGGTGAGGAAAAATACCAATTGGATCAATGAGGTATTGGTTAAATTTATAGATGTCAATTTGTGTTGATTTGAGAAGCATTTGGTGTCCAATTAGAGGAAAACCTATGCAAATTCGTAGCCCCCATCACCCACAACATTTGGACCTCCTAAAGCCCTTTAGAAGGGCCATTATGGGCTGAAAATCTCATGTGGACACCAACTGGTGTGGTGGGCCAAGATTGGGAGACAAAGAGATGAGATAAGAAGCCAAGGTAGGCCCCTTGCCCCCTCTCTCTTTCCTCTCCCCCCGGCCGATCGACCGGCCTTTCCTCTCCCTACATTATTATTCGAATGAAGCTCCAGCAAGCTCAGAAGAACCATAAGCTTCCCGCCTGTCGCATGCTGCCGCCGAAGCTCGCCAAACCGCTTACACATGCCATCGTGCCTCGCCCTGCCGCATCGCCATCCCCTGCTGTTCCTTGCTATTCAAGCATCGTCCGTCTTTGTGAGGCTCAGCCGAAGCTTGTCCAACCACCTTCGATCGTCATGGAGCCCCACCTAGACCCGGTTCAGCTCCTTTAGTCCATCTCAGTCGGTTGTCGCCTCAACCCGTTCTTCTTTCAACTTTTCTCGGCCCTAGACAATAGCTGAAATCAATGGGTTTCAAGAACTGTTTAGGCCCGCTTTGGCGCATTTTCAGACCTTGAAAGTCAAGCCCACTTTGGAGAAGATCGAGCCTCGCCACGTCCCCATCAATTTGAACTGAGTGATTTGATAAACAAGTGAGTTTAACTCACTCATCCTCGCTTAATAAGTTAATGATGCTTAAGGGTTGATTAGTTTAGACTAAGATAGGATTAGGTGGTCAGTTATATTTTGTTAGTGAATTTAATTAATTACCGATGCATGTTAGGTGGATAGTTAGTGCAATTATGGCCTAGACAAGCTCTAGTATTTATCTAGAGTGATTCTGAAATTTTCCGAGTCCGTCTTGGCTTTCGATTAGGCTTTACATGCCAAAGTTTGATTTATTTGTATTTATTAATTATTTTATGTAATTATTTATTTATTTTCCAGAAATTAGACCGGAGTAGCCGGTGATCGGAATTTTATGCTGATTGTGGTGGTGTTGTTTGTTTATTTAATTGAGTGCTAATTTGTGTTGATTGTGCATGATTTGTATTTTAGGAATTTATTCCTAAATTTAATTAATTTAAGTAATTAATTGGAAAATAACCAAGCGTTGGTTTACAACGCCAAAAATATTTTGGTGGACCATATAAATTGGTGGGATTTTCAAGTGGCAGGAAATTGTATTTTGGCTAAGGCCGACCGTGTACCCACACACAATAATTTTTATCGGGTATTTTGAATACGAAGAAAATAGGTCATGACATTATGTTAATTGAGGAAATTAAGTATGAAGCTCAATGTCATGGACCGTGGGTGAATAATCGTGTGAGAATGTGGGTTAAGTTAAGAATGCCACTTGATAGAGGTAGCGCCCAATCGGCCGTGATTTACCACCTGATAGAGGTAGCGCCCAATCGGGCCATGATTTACCACCTGGTTCAGGTTGTGCCCATTGGGCCATGATTACCACATAATATAGGTTGTGCCCATTGGGCCATGATTACCACATAATATAGGTTGTGCCCTTTGGTTTGTGATTAATAGTTGGGAATGAGTGATTGAAATGACCGTAAGAGGGTTCTATTGTCTTGGAATTGATTAGGTTGATCGATCAATGTCTCAATCTAAATTCTTGATTTGATCTGATGATATGATTCAATGATTGTATAAATTGAATTGACTTACATAAAGGAACTGAAGCCAAGGTAAGTCCTTTGACTCGTGATTGTGCCTAGGAAGCCCTCGGGGCGTATTTTCTTCCTAATCAAGTCTTAGGGAGTTGAACTTGCTGAGATATCGTCTTAACCCTTTGTGGGATAACATTTTAGGTCCCTAGATGGCAGCCCCCCAAACCGTCCCGAATATTTTAGATAGCCTAAGAAGTTTACAAAACAGAGTTACCACATTTCGATACATGGGCACCCTGATGGACTAGAATATGTGCTGGTGAAGTCCATAGTCTGGGTTGATGCAGGTTTACCCAAAAAGGTGCCCCATCAATACAGGGCATGGTATCACCATTATCGTAATGGTCAAAGAGAGGGTCCTGTACTGGAATCTGAGATACCCTTGTATGCATTAGAGGTTGCCTTTGGGAAGGGTATTATAGACCCTAAGGATGGTTCAATGGTGGACGCGAAGGATCCTAAGCTTGATGATCTAGATTCTCCGGTGTTCTCAGCAGTAGATTCTAGTTAGAGCATGGAAGAAGGAGAAATTGAGGATGATGAGGATCCGTAGTGGATTGGAAACCCCCACCCCTATTTGCAAACCCTGTTTTCTAACTGGTTTTGAGTAGGACTTGACTTTGATAGTCCGTATTGTAATATATACATTATGGTTTGTAATGTATAAATGTGTGGTTGTTTGGTTTCAAAATTTGTGGCCCTACTTTCCTATCCCGTTATTTTATTGTCTGGGGATTTTATATTAATTGCTTCTGTGACATCCGGATTTTTGTCGAACTCGAATATGTGACGGTCCATGACAGATCGACAGAAGTATCGTCAGATTGCGTCATTGGTACCAATTGCAAACACCGTTTCATCATCATCGTTGGACTGAGACGTTACGTTTAGTAATGGTCCGATCATCGACATTACCCTTATGTAATGCCACAATTGAGACCCTCTTCCACCCGCATGCATACCCTACTAACCGAAAACACCGTAGACATTGATTCGATGACCATGCACGGCCATGCACGGCCATGCATTCACACCACCCATCTCCCATGTACGTCTCTCCATTGTGCGGGTCAACAAACAAATAGGAAATTGACCCATGCAGCACATGCTGCTCGAAGACTCTCGTTTCCCCGGCCATGCACACGTGTTGGATGGTCAACCAAAGGAGGAATTGTTGACCAACGGGCGCCCAACCGCAGCCACATCCTCTCTCTTTCCCTCTTCGGTGGCAAGCGGAGAAAGAGCGTCTGGGACAGCTGCAGGCCACGCCTCACTCGTGTCTTCAAGATGGCGAAATAGAAACGAGAAGTGGCCACGACGCACGACTCCTCCAGCTGCCCCTTGCACGTTCGGCGACCGAATTTCATTTTTATTGACTCCCAAAGTCAACTAACAAAAAAAGGGAACATAACCCAGCGGACAGCGAGCATGAGAGAGAGAAACTGAGAGAGAGAGCAGTGGGCAGCAGCGAGCTAGAGAGAGATTCATGAGAGAGTGAGCAGAGAGAGGAAGGAAGGGACTGCTTCCCCTTCACCCGTACGAGTGCTGCCGACGCCGATGCCGCTTGTACTTGCCTTTGCCGAGCCGTGTCTGTGACCGTGAGCTTCCCGATTTCTCGCCGTCGACACCGTAGGACTTAAGGCAAGTGAAAATCTACTAGCCTATGTAATGCAATGCCGTTGTTGTCCTATGTAGTGCAATTAGATTGAAAATATTTGAGTTTGGATGTTGGTTGCTGAATTTTAGAATGATTGAAATAGATTGGGTTTTCTATGTGTTTCAATTCCCTTGAAATTGAATCGAAAACAGATTTTGGTGTCTATGAAACCTTAAAAAATTTGGCCGTAGATTGAGTTAGAAAAACCTCCTGATTTGTATGAGAAATTCTATTTACCTTGGCACCAACCTCAAATATTTTAAGAAAATGTGCGGTGCTTTCAAATTTCGAATTCTATATCAATTTTTCTAAACCATTGAAAATTGGGTTGAATTTTGGACTTACCTTGCGAGTTTTTAAGTTTACTTATCATTTTGACAAATGATTTGTCATAAGTATGAGTACTACTCTCGGGTTACTTCGGTGGATTTTAAAAATGCTGAAGGGTGAGTTGTGATTATGGAATTTCGAAAGGAATCCAAAGGATTTCAAATGGTGTTGTTGTTTTGAAAATATTTCCTTGTTGAAAATGATTCGGTTGTTATACCATGGCTAAGATGTTATCGATGCCATTAGGACCTCGGGTCGACGATGCCCCGGGAGTCGGGTTGCTTGAAGGATCGTAGGGGTCGATGCCTCTAGATGCCTGGGGACCGGTGAGCCCAAGAGGTTTCCTAGGAGTGTCGAGATGCCCGAATACGTATTCTGGAGGGTAGGGGTAACCATTCACATGACGAGCCCTGGAGATTCCTTATGATGCTAGGTGAGGTGCGAGATGCCTAAGTGGTGTGATGTAACACTCTCTGGATGCCCAGTGACTAAAAACTGGAGGGACACAAACACTAGTCCTCCGGGAGAAAAATCTTTTGAGTTTTAAAACTAATTGTGCTGTTGAGTTGCGCCTGATTATGGGACAAAATTGTGTGGCACGGTATGGGACGTGTCATAACAGTTTGGTCTTATAATCGGGACTCATGTGATTGAAATGATGTGTTTTGGTTTTGAAACTGCGTTTACTAAACTCTATCAATTTGATGCGTACCGATTCTTCTAGTGATGTGTTTTGTCTATCTTGCATGAAATTTGAGGATGATGGTTCAACATAGCATAGTTTAGTAGATCTTTCGCTGCTGGGTGGTTGTACTCACCCCTTTTGGGGACTAACATTTTAGACTAGACAAGATGCCTCTGCTGCCCGCCCCTCCTGGTGCATTCTATGGATTTTTGATTGACCGACGGTAGGAGCGATCGGAATACCGGGACCTTGAGATACAAGGATTGATGTTCGTACGAGTGAGAGTGATTATGATGTTCGATACTAGTCTTCCCACAGGCCCTGTACTCTAGGAGTATGTTTCTGTATTCGTCTGTCGGGATGGACGAATGATGGGGCCATTCCCACTGCCACCAGCAAATGGATTAAGTGGCTGGGTGTGATCATGAGATGGGGTCAGCAGATGAAGAAATTTTTGGACGCTGACACTAAATGATTGACTATATGTATTTAGATGTTAGAAATGTCGGGTACATTTGAAGTAGAGCCGAATATAGAAAACTACAGCATTTTGGTGTACCGACAAAACAATGTCCATCTAGTTATGTAAATAAAAGTGTCCGGCTATTATCTATAAACGTGTTTAGTTGGTGTGCATCATTTCTGAATATAGGAAAAGGAGTTGTTGGATATGCTTCCGCCATATTTTTGTGTAGGGACCAATGGAAAAGATATAGACCCCCAGACCTCATGGACTTATCAAAATCCTATGGTATCGAGTGACAGACTTTCTGGTTAAGAGAAAGGTAGTGATGTGTGGTGATCCTAACAAATTGGGGGCCATCGGGGGGTGCCATAGTGAGTGGTATCAGAGCTTTGGTTTTATTTGGAGTTATAAGACGCATTAGCATGAAGGAATGATATAATGATGCACACCATAGGACATTAACCAAGGGTAGTTGACTAACTATGAATAACGGGTGATTGATTTTCACTTGTAGACTACTGGTAACGATTGTGAGTTACCTTTGTGTGGAAGTAACATTCTATGTTACTTATGTGACTTTAGTAACACCTTTATTTTATTACTTGACCAGTGACATTGAGTCACTAATTGTTCCCGAGGCAATGCTTAGTAAATTGCAAGAAACTATGGTACAGACTGGGAGTTCTCGCCGATCAAGGGCAGAAGCCTCTATTTCAAGGGCTGAACCCTGGATGGAAGATATCCAAGCATTGGCCAATATAGGAAATTTGATAGAAAGACGAGCTTAGCAACAACCTGGAACAGAACATCGCCCTCAAGGACTAGTGGAACAATTCCTGAAATTGAAATCACCTAAGTTTAGTGGAATGGGAAGTCCTGAGGAAGTGGAACAATGGATTAATGGAATAGAATAGATTTTCTGATTGTTGAACTGTAATAATGTTGAAGAGATAACCTTGGCAGAGTACAAGTTAGAGGGAAATGCAAAATTTTAGTGGAGAGATTATAAAGACATAATCTTTCCACCTGGTACTGACATAAAGTAGGATGAGTTTGTTAGAGCTTTCAATAGAAAGCATTTCTCTGACTGTGCCAGAGATAAGAAAATCACATAATTTGTTCAGTTTGAACAAAATTTTCTGAATTGTCTAGGTATGCCCCTAGTTGATTGAGGACCGAGAGGAAAAGGCTAAGAGATTCCTGAAGGGGCTAAGGACTGATATTAGGAAACAACTAGTACCTATGAATATAAGAGATTATACTAAGATTTATGAAAGGGCACAGCTGGTGGAGCAGGAATTAATGAGAGAACAATCAAAATCTAGGAGGCAATCGACCTTTAGTGATGTTCGACGAGGTAAGAGCCCTATCTTGATCGAGGTCAGCCTTGGGAATCTAAAAAAAAAGAGTAACTTTGGGAATTTTGGAAGAGCTAAGAGTGGCCTGGCTTTACGGAGAGTACCCTGCCAGAGGTGTGGTGGACAACATGGGCCAGGACCTTGTAATAGCAACTAAGATGTTATGGTTATGGGCAGATAGGACACTTAAGAGAAATTTTCCACAAAATGGGTTGCAGTCAAATGTCAGCTCGGTGCAACGAGTGCAGCAACGTGCAGCTGGACCACACCCACTAACGAATCCACAGAGGCCACCAGCACAAGGATGGGTGTATGCGGTCACCCAAGAGGAAGCGGAAACTTCCAAAAATATTATTTCAAGTATGATTTCTATAAATGGCAAAAAGGCATACGTGTTGTTTGATACGAGTGCTACGCATTCTTTTGTGTTTGAAAGGTATAGACAATTGAGTAAGATAGAAACTACATTTCTTAAGATGCCTCTTTGTGTTTCTATACCACTAAAGAATATGGTGTTATCTACGTTGGTATGTGAAAAGTGTAAAATAACCATAGGGGGATAGGATATGGAAATAGACCTAGTTGTGATGGCTATGTATGACTTTGATGTCATCATAGGAATGGATTGGCTCCATAAGCAACGGGCTAAGATGGACTGTTATAGAAAAGTGATCCAGTTTGTTTCACCTAACCAATCTAGTTTTCAATTTTTCGGAGGTCAGACAGATCCCTCTATAGTTCTTATTTTGGTAGTAGAAGCCCATGCACTACTTGATGAAGGATGTCAACGATACCTAGCAGTAGTAAAGGACTATACTAAGGAAGAGACTAAGCTCGATGAAATTCGAGTGGTTAGGGAATTTCAGGATGTATTTCCTGAGGAATTGCCTAGGTTACCACCGGAACGAGAAATTGAGTTTGAGATCGAACTAATGCCTGGAACAGGGACTGACACCAAAAGCCCCATATAGGATGGACTTGATGGATTGAAAAAGTTGAAGGTGCAACTATAAGAGTTGCTTGATAAAGGATTTATTAGGCCAAGTGCTTCTCCTTGGGGTGCACTAGTCTTGTTTGTGAAGAAGAAGGATGGGTTGATGCGTTTATGCATTGACTATAGGTAATTGAATCAAATGACCATTAAGAATAAGTATCCGTTACCTAGAATTGATGACCTATTTGACCAACTACAAAGAAGTTCTATCGGGATATCATCAATTAAGGATTAAGAAAGAAGACATTCCTAAGACCACATTGAGGACTCACTATAGACATTATGAGTTCCTAGTTATGCCATTTGGACAAACAAATACCCCGGCCACATTCATGGACCTGATGAATAGGATATTTAAGCCCTATTTGGATAAATTTGTGATTGTCTTCATTGATGATATCCTGATATATTCTAGAGGACCTGAAGAACATAAGCGACACCTAAAGATAGTGTTGCAAGCCCTGAGAGACCATAAGTTGTATGCCAAATTCAGTAAGTGTGAATTTTGGCTGGATCGAGTAATATTTTTAGGACACGTGGTGTTAGGAGAAGGAATTACGGTAGACCCAGCAAAAGTCGAAATGGTAGTAAATTGGCCAAGACCGACAATGTCGATTGAGATTCGAAGTTTCTTAGGACTAGCTCCATAAGCAACGGACTAGGATGGATGATCTCCTGGGACAGTACTTACCCATGCACCAAAGAATGAAACTGTGAGGCTTAGTATGGGATAGGCCAAGTGGATAATATCTCTGTGAGTTAGTCCTTATCGAAATAGAGCCCCTCCAGTAGATGTGTAGTTCGGGTTCGAACCAGACGAAAGCTGGTGAACCTGTAACGACCCGGTCCGATGAGGGCATGGAGTGGACGCCGAGGCCAGAGTGCCTGAGCAAGGAGTGGCTCTTGGCAGGCTTTTAGGATGGCAAAATGGGGTAGGAATAAACCGAACTATGAACTGAACTGGAAGGGTAATGTTTCTAGGATAATTTTATCAGAGTGGCGTAGCGAAAGCATGGTTAAGTTTGTAGAATTCCTATTTGTGGGAATGAAGTGGATGAAAGAAAAGCTATGCGGATAAGCGTAGAAGACCCTTAGAATTGGGCATAGGAGATCACGTATTCCTAAAGGTATCCCCGATGAAAGGAATATCACGATTCGGAATAAAGGGTAAGTTAAGTCCTAGATTTGTTGGACCCTTTGAGATCCTTGAAAGGATATGAGATGTAGCTTATCGGCTAGCACTACCTCCTAAGCTAGAAACTTTACACGATGTGTCGATGCTAATGAAGTATTAGTCTGACCTTGGACACATACTCGATCATGAAGCCATCAAAGTGGACGAGAAAGTGAGATACCTGGAAGAGCCGATCCGGGTACTAGATCGAAAGGAACAAGTCCTTCGAACAAAGAAAATTTCACTAGTTAAGATATTGTGGTGACATCATAATATGAAGAAGCCACAAGGGAAAGTGAAAAAGAAATGAGGCAAAGGTACCCTCATCATTTTAATGATATGTGAGCGATGTCCAATTTCGAGGACGAAATTCTCTAAGGAGGGGAGAATTGTGACATCCAGATTTTTGTCGACCTCGAATATGTGACGGTCCATGATAGATCGACGGAAGTATCGTCGGACTGCGTCATTGGTACCAATTGCAGACATCATTTCATCATCATCGTTGGACCGAGACGTTACGTTTAATAATGGTCCGATCAATGAAGTTACCCTTATGTAACACCACGATTGGGACCCTCTTCCACCCACATGCATACCCTACTAACCGAAAACCCCGTACACATTGATTCGACGACCATGCACGGCCATGCATTCAAACCACCCCTCTCCCATGTACGTCTCTCCATTGTGCGGGTCAACAAACAAATAGGAATTTGACCCATGCAGACCATGCTGCTCAAAGACTCTCGTTTCCCCGGCCATGCACACGTGTTGGGATGGTCAACCAAAGGAGGAATTGTTGACCAAGGGGCGCCCAACCGCAGCCACATCCTCTCTCTTTCCCTCTTCGGTGGCAAGCGGAGAAATAGCGTCTGGGACAGCTGCAGGCCACGACTCACTCGTGTCTTCAGGATGGCGAAACAGAAACGAGAAATGGCCACGACGCACGACACCTCCAGCTGCCCCTTGCGCGTGCGGCCACCGAATTTCATTTTTATTGACTCTCAAAGTCAACTAACAAAAAAAGGGAACATAACCTAGCAGACAGCGAGCGTGAGAGAGAGAAACCGAGAGAGAGAGAGCAGTGGGCAGCAGCGAGCAAGAGAGAGATTCGTGAGAGAGTGAGCAGAGAGAGGAAGGAAGGGACTGCTTCCCCTTCACCCGTATGCGCGCTGCCGACGCAGACGCCATTGCACTTGCCGTTGTTGAGCCGTGTCCGTGACCGCGAGCTTCCCAATTTCTCGTCGTCGACACCGTAGGACTTAAGGCAAGTGAAAGTCTACTAGTCTATGTAATGCAATGCCATTGTTGTTTGATGTAGTGCAGTTGGATTGATAATATTTGAGTTTGGATGTTGGTTGCTGAATTTTAGAATGATTGAAATAGATTGGGAGAAGGGAATTGAGGAAATGCTTGCGTTTTCTGTATGTGTTTTGATTCCCTTGAAATTCAATCGAAAACAGATTTTGGTGTCTATGAAACCTTGAAAAATTTGGCCGTAGATTGAGTTAGAAAAACCTCTCGATTTGTATGGGAAATTCTATTTACCTTGGCACCAACCTCAAATATTTTAAGAAAATGTGCAGTGCTTTCAAATTTCGAATTCTATATCAATTTTTCTAAACCATTGAAAATCAAATTGAATTTTGGACTTACCTTGCGAGTTTTTAAGTTTACTTATCGCTTTGGTGGATTTTAAAAATGCTGAAGGGTGAGTTGTAAATATGGAATTTCGAAAGGAATCCAAAGGTTTTCAAATGGTATTGTTGTTTTGAAAATATTTCGGCATTGAAAATGATTTGGTTGTTATACCATGGCAAAGATGTTATCGATGCCGTCGGACCCTCGGGTTGACGATGCCTCGAGAGTCGGGTTGCCTAGAGGATCGTAGGGGTCGATGCCTTTGGATGCCTGAGGACTGGTGAGCCCCAGAGGTTCCCCAGGAGTATTGGGATGCCTGAATATGTATTCCAGAGGATAGGGGTAACCATTCACATGGCGACCCTCGGAGATTCCTCATGATGCTAGGTGAGGTGTGAGATGCCTAAGAGGTGTCACATAACACACTCTGGATGCCTAGTGATTGAAAACCAGACGTTTTCGCGATGCCAGGTTGGGTGCGAATGCCCGAAGGGACTCAAACACTAGTCCTTTGGGAGAAAAAGCTTTTGAGTTTTAAAACTGATTGTGCTATTGACTTGTGCCTGATTATGGGACAAAATTGTGTGGCACAGTATGGAACATATTATAACAATTTGGTCTTATAATCAAGACCTTGTGATTGAAATGATGTGTTTTGGTTTTGAAACTGCGTTTACTATTACTTTGAAAAACTCTATCGATTTGATGCGTACCGATTCTTCCAGTGATGCGTATGAAATCTGATGATGATGATGGTTCAGCATAGCATATTTTAGTAGATCTTTCACTGCTGGGTGGTTGTACTCACCCCTTTTGGGGACTAACATTTCAGATTAGACAAGATGCCTCTACTACCTGCACCTCCCGGTGCATTCTATGGATTTCCGATTAACCTATAGTAGGAGCGGTCGGAATACCAGCACCCTGAGATATGAGGACTGACGTTCGTACGGGTGAGAGTGATTATCATGTTTGATACTAGTCTTCCCATCGGCCCTGTACACCAAGAGTATGTTTCTATATTCGTCGGTCGGGATGGACGAACGCTGGGGCCACCGCCACCGCCACTAGCAAACGGACTGAGTGGCTAGGTGTGACCATGAGATGGGGTCAATAGAGGAAGAAATTTTTGGACACCAACACTAAACGATGGACTTTATGTATTTAGATGTTGGAAACGTCGACTACTTTTGAAGTATAGCCGAGTATAGAAAACTATGGCATTTTGGTGTACCGACAAAAAAAATGTCCATCTAGTTATGTAAATAAAGGTGTCCAGCTATTATCTATAAACGTGTTTAGTTGGTGTGCATCATTTCTGAATATAGGAAAGGGAGTTGTTGGATACGCTTTCGCCATATTTTGCATAGGGACCAATGGAAAAGATATAGACCCCCAGACCTCATGGACTTATTGAAATCCTATGGTATCAGAGTTACAGACTTTTAGGTCAAGAGAAAGGTAGTGATGTGTGGTGACCCTAATGGATTGGGGCCTGTTTGGGGGTGCCACAGCTTTTGCATGTCTATTAAATATGAATGGGTCGGCGATGCATCCTGGGACGTCGCTATTTAATCGACTAGTGAGCAGTGAGCGCACGCTTGAGGATCGAGTCGTGACATCCCCGTTTAGTGGTATCAGAGCATGGTTGTTAATGATTGGAGTGGTAAGGCGCAATGGCCTTTGGGGATAGTTAGTAGGACAAGCCTTTAAATTCATGTTGGTGCATGTTTGTGATAGCTGATTGGTAGAATTGTTTATTGTTATCGCTTGACTTCTAATTCGGTGTGGAATTGGAAGGCAGGTTTTTGTAGAAAGCTTACAAGATGAGCGATCATAAGCAGAGGACTCTTAGTAAGAGGACGATTAGATCCGCGTCTCGGCGTAGGACGCTGACAAGGGTCGGTACTCGAGGAGAAAGAGGTAGGGTGCTTGCACAGGCTATTGCCCTAGGTGATTAGGGAACTATTGGGATATGTTGGGGCAGCAGGCCCAGAATCAAGCTGCCACTTTCACCGCCACGGTTACGAACGTCGCTACTACCACTACTAATGCTGTTGCCGCAACCACACCTACCGCCAACCTGTTGAGGTTCTGTCGGGGAACTTGGTCGCTGGAAGACCGATTCATAAACTGGTGGAATAGTTTTTGAAATTAAATCCACCAAAGTTTACTTGGGTAGGAGACCCCCAAGCTGCCACCCTTTGGATCCAAGGACTAGAGAAGACCTTTGCACTTTTAATGTGCAATGAGATTGAGAAGGTAGTCCTTGCAACTTACCAACTAGAGGGAGTTGCAAATACCTAGTGCAGAACCACCCAAGGAGGGGTATTTCCTAAAAGTGTCGTCTTGGAGCGGAAGATGGCGAAGTTTCACCAAGGCTCCAAGACCGTAGATTAATATGAGGCGAAGTTTGCTGAACTATTGCAATACGCTCTTGAACTAGTTGAGAATCCAGCAAATCGAGTGAGAAGATTCAGAGACGGATTTAGGCCAGACTTGAGGAGTATTCTAATTTCGCTGAATTTGAAAAATTACAATGACCTGTATAAGAGGGCCCAAATGATCGAAAGAGATCAGAATGAAAGAGCCACCGCATCTGGATCGCGATTTGGATCAAGTCGGGAAGGGATTGCAAATGGGAGAGGCCCATGATCGGAGGAAGATTTTCGGTATCGCCCAACAGGGTGGAATTGGCAAGTTTGGGTGGAATTGGCAAGTCTGGGCCAAGTCAAAATAGCTCATGTCACTTTTACGAAAGGCGACATGGATCAACCCCATGCCACTCTAGGCCGGGCACTTGCTTTGAGCGTGGCTAGCTGGGTCACATAGCCGGAACTGTCCTATGAGATAGAGGAGACCACTGCAATTATCGCCGCTGCCACCGATGGGTCAGATCAGGGGAATTGCACCGCAGAATGCACCGTAGGGAGGACAACTTAGACCCCCGGCTCAGGGAATGGTGTATGCCATCACTCAAGGTCAGGCAAAGGCTGCGCCTGACGTGATCATAGGTATGGTTTTGCTAAACAACTATCCTGCTTGCGCTTTATTTGACCTAGGAACAACTCATTCTTTTATTGCCGAGCAAGAAGTTAAGTTGATAGGATTAAGTCCTATTTGTTGGAGTTAGCAGTTAACATAACTACACCATTGAAGGATAATGTGTTAGCTGCTTTGGGTTGTTTTGGTTGCAAGTTAGTGATTGGTGAGCGAGAGGGGAACTTGTTAGTCCTAGCCATGTATGACTTTGATTTGATAATTGGCATGGACTGGCAAGCAATGAGCTAAGATGGATTGTTATTGCAAGGCGATTCAGTTTGACCTGTTAGGGGGCAAGAGCTTCGAGTTTGTCGGGAATCGAGGAGGACCCTCGATTACTTTGACCTTGTCGCCAGAGGCAACCCGCTTGTTAGTTGAGGGTTGTTGAGGTTACCTGGCAATTGTCGTGGATACGATAGTTGAGGAGTTGAAGATTGAAGACATCATAGTGGTACAAGAATTTCTAGATGTTTTCCCGAAGGAATTGCCAAGATTGCCACCGGAGAGAGAGATTGAGTTCGTGATCGAACTAGCACCCGAGATAGAGCTAATCTCTAAGGCTCCTTACCGAATGACGTTATGTGAGTTGAAAGAACTAAAGGTGCAGATGCAAGAGTTATTGGATAAGGGATTCATTTGTCCCGGTGCATCACCTTTTGGAGCACCAGTTCTGTTCGTAAAGAAGAAAGATGGTTCGTTGCATCTACGCATCGACTATCACCAATTCAATCAGGTAATGATGAAGAACAAATATCCACTCCCGAGGACCGATGACTTGTTTGATCACTTGCAAGGAGCATCGATATTTTCATAGATCGACTAGAGGATAGGATATCATAAACTAAGGATTAGGAAGGAGGATATTCTAAAGTCAGCATTTCGTACTCCGTATGGTCATTATGAGTTCACAGTGATGCCGTTCGGGTTGACGAATGCTCTAGCTGCTTTCATGGATTTGATGAATCGAGCGTTCAAGGAATATCTAGATGAATTTGTGATCGTTTTAATCAATGATATTCTGGTGTATTCGAGAAGTGATGAAGAGCATGAGAGTCATTTGAGATTGGTGCTGCAAACTCTAAGAGTCCATCAGTTGTACGCCAAGTTCAGCAAGTATGAGTTTTGGTTAACTCATGTTGCTTTCTTAGGTCATGTGATTTCAGGCGAAGGAATCTCCATGGACCCAAGCAAGATTGAAGCAGTGATTAACTGGCCTAGACCGATTACTGTGACAGAGATCAAAAGTTTTCTAGGTTTGGCAGGTTATTACAGGCGATTCGTGGAAGGGTTTTCGGCATTAGCATCGCCATTGACCAGACTCTTGAAGAAAGAAGAAAAATTTGTGTAGACAGATATATGCGAGTGTAGTTTCCAAGAACTGAAGCAAAAACTGACTACCGTACTTGTGCTAACCATTTCATATGGTCCTAGAGAATTCGAGATCAATAGTGATGGGTTGCGTATTGATGCAACATGGTAGAGTTTTTGCATAAGCCTCCCGTCGTTGAGGCCTCATGAACAGAATTACCCGATGCATGACTTAGAACTCGTAGCAATCATTTTCGCGTTTTGAAGATTTGGAGATGCTATCTGTGCAGAGAAAAATTCTAGATCTTCACGGACCATCAAAGTCTCAAGTATCTATTCTTTCAAAAGGAGTTGAATATGAGACAATGCTGATGGATGGAATTGCTGAAGGATTACGACTGTGATATCCTATATCACCTGAGAAAGGTGAATAAGGTCGCCGACGCTTTGAGTCGAAAGTCTTCAGTTGCTCATATATTGATTAAGGAGTGGAACCTAATTGAGAGAGCTCGAGACTCGGTGTTGAAGTTTGAGGTAGGTCACCTTTCGAATCTTATGGCCACCCTTAGAATTGAGCTAGAGATCTTGATTAAGATCAAGCTACTCCAACTGACAGACCCAGATGTTTAGAAGATTCTGCAGGAAGACTCAGATAGGAGAAAAGATGACTTTTAGATTTCTAGTGATGGAACACTGAGGTTCTGAGGATATTTAGTTGTACCTGAAGATGTAAAGCTTAAAGAGGATATCTTGTCAGAAGCACATCGTAGCAGTTACAGCATTCATCCTGGCAGTACTAAGATGTATCAGAATCCGCGTCAACACTATTGGTGGTTTGGTATGAAAGCGGACATCGCCAAGCATGTCGCCAAGTGTTTGACATGTTAGTAGGTTAAAGTTCAACATTGCAAGCAAGGAGGACTTCTGTAACCTCTCGAGATCCCAGAGTGGAAATGGGAGCATATCACGATGGATTTCGTGACTGGACTACTGAGGAGTCAGAGAGAAAATGATTCGATTTGGGTAGTGGTTGAGATTGACAAAGTCGGCTCACTTCATTGCAGTACGAAAGGATCTCAGTTTGGATAGACACACAAAGTTATATATGCGTCAGGTAGTTCGTTTGCATGGAGTGCCAGTGTCGATAACTTTAGATCGAGACCCGAGGTTTACAGCTACATTTTGGAAAAGCTTGCAGGTAGCCTTAGGAACCAAGTTGCAGTACAGTACGACATATCATCCTCAGACAGATGGTCATTCTAAGAGGACAATTCAAACCCTCGACGACATGTTGCAAGCTTGTGTGCTAAATTTCAAAGGGAGTTGGGAAGAACAACTTCATTTGGTGGAATTTGCCTACAACAATAGTTATTAGCAGAGCATCCAAATGGCTCATTCTGAAGTGTTGTATGGCAGATCATGTAGAACACCTGTGTGTTGGGATGAAGATGGGGAATGAAAGATTATATGCCCAGAGTTAGTTTAGCAGTTAGTGGACGCAGTTGCAATGATCAGAGGCAGACTAAAGACCGCCTAAAGTAGACAAAAAAGTTACGCAGATAAGCGCCAGAGACCATTAGAATTTTAAGTTGGTGATCACGTTTTTCTGAAAGTGTCACCAATGAGGGGAACTTCGCACTTTGGTGAGAAAGGAAAACTGAGTTCGAGGTATGTAGGTCTATTTGAAATTCTAGAGAGAATTGGGACCCTGGCATATCGTTTTGCATTGCTGCCGAGACTGGCGCAATTGCACGACGTCTTTCATGAGCCTAACCCGACCCACATGCTTAATTTTGAAGAATTGGACGTGGATGATCGAGTGTCATACGTTAAAAGCCCGGTTCAGATCGTGGACAAAAAAGAGCAAGTTCTGCATACAAAGACCATCTTGTTGGTCAAAGTGATCTAGCAACACCATGGTACTGAAGGAGCAACCTGGGAGACTGAAGATTCGATGAGACATTTGTACCCCTACCTTTTTGCTTTAAGTATTGTAATGGTTTAAATTTCGAGCACGAAATTTTTATAAGAGGGGAAGAGTTGTGACATCTTAGATTTTTCACTTCTACTTTTAGTTGAATTAATCAGGCTTGTCATGACATGCCTATAGCGACGTGCCTATAGTGCTATTCTCAGAGCTGATCACTCGTGAGATAACCGGACTATCAGGGAAAGCCATTAAGGAACTTTAATGCATTAGACTTGAGAATTCGACTAGGAATCGGGTACTCGACTATGCTCATCTTGAGAGGTCATTACGGCACAGTTAAAAATCAATCAGAGATCAGAGATAGGTCGATTCGACTGAGATATGTGGCTAAAGGTGGGTGATTCCACTAAATTACAAAATTCTCGTTGGGCGACACGACACTAATTTTTCTATCGCTTTGGAACCCTATGTCTGTATTTGAATCCTTGAGATTTTCACAACAACTGAGCATCGCCAATGTGTCAAATGGGTTCATTGTGGCTCGAAGAAAATCAACCACGGGTCATTTGCACTAAAAATTTATGAAAGCTACTCGGTTGCCTAGGTCACGATAACATCACGCCGGATTGAAATTAACCGCAAATTTGAATCCAATTTCTAAAATTGAAAGTTCTGTCATGTCACAAATCATTTTAGGAATGTCGACTTAGTCTCCAAAGATTTTTCTACAAACCGAGACTTTTTGGCAAAAAGTCAACGTAGGGCTATTTTTGTTCAGAAAGTGTTAGGGACCATTTTGATCGAGCAATTGGGATGCAAGTGTGATCAATTGGTGAGGAAAAATACGAATTGGATCAATGAGATATTGGTTGAATTTATAGAGGCCAATTTGTGTTGATTTAAGAAGCATTTGGTATCCAATTGGAGAAAAACCTATGCAAATTTGTAACCCCCATCCACCACCACATTTGGACCTCTTAAAGCCCTCTAAAGGAGGCATTATGGGCTGAAAATCTTGTGTGGAGACCAGCTGGTGTGGTGGGCCAAGAATAGGAGATAAAGAGATGAGATAAGAAGCCAAGGTAGGGCCCTTGCCCCCTCTCTACTTCCTCTCCCCCTCCAACCGGTCGACCAGCCTTTCCTCTCCCTCTATTACTGTCCGAACGATGCTCTAGCAAGTTCATAAGAACTAGAAGCTTCTTGCTCGTTGCATGCCGCTGCCGAAGCCTACCGGACCGCCTAGTGCGCCGTAGCGCCTCGTCTTGCCGCACCGCCATCCCTTGCTATTCCTTGCTATTCGAGCGCCGTCCAGCATCGTGAGGCTCAGTCAGAGCTCGTCCAGCCACCTTCGACTGTCATGGAGCCCCGCCTAGACTAATTTCGGCTCCCCTAGTCCATCTCAGTCTGTTGTCGCCTCAACTTGCTCTTGTTTCAGCCTTTCTCAGCCCTGGACAGTAGCTGAAATCAATGGGTTTCAAGCACTATTTAGGTCAATTTTGGCTCATTTTCGGACCTCGAAAGCCAAGCCCGCTTTCAAGAAGATCGTGCCTCACTGCGTCCCCGTCGATTTGAACTGAGCGGCTCAATAAACAAGTGAGTTTAACTCACTCATCCTCGCTTAATAAGTTAATGATGCTTAAGGGTTGATTAGTTTAGACTAAGCTGATTGCAGTGGTGTGGTATATTTATTTAATTGAGTGCTAATTTGTGCTAATTGTGGATATTTGTATTTTAGGAATTTATTCCTCAATTTAATTAATTTCTGTGATTAATTAGAAAATAACCGAGCGTCAGTTTACAACGCCAAAAATATTTTGGTGGGCCATATAAATTGGTGGGATTTTCAAGTGGCAGAAAATTGTATTTTGGCTAAGACCGACTATGTACCCATGCACGATAATTTTTACTTGGTATGCTAAATATGAAGAAAGTAGGTCGTGATGTTATGTTGATTGAGGAAATTAAGTATGAAGCTCAATGTCATAGACCGTGGGTGAATAACTGTGTGAGAATGTGGGTTAAGTTAAGAATGTCACCTAGATAGAGGTAGCGCCCAATCGGGCCGTGATTTGCCACCTGATAGATGTAGCACCCAATCGAGCCATGATGTGCCACCTGATAGAGGTAGCACCCAATCAGGCCGTGATTTACCACCTGGTTCAAGTTGTGCCCATTGGACCGTGATTACCACCTAATATAGGTTGTGCCCGTTGGGCCGTGATAAATAGTTGGGAATGAGTGATTGAAATGATCGTAAGAGGCCCTGTTTTCTTGGAATCGACTAGATCAATCGATCGATGTCTCGATCTAAATTCTTGATTTGATGTGATCATATGATTCAATGATTGTATGAATTGAATTGACTTGCAGGAATGAACTGAGGCCAAGGTAAGTCCTCTGACTCGTGATTATGCCTAAGCAGCCCTCATGGCGTATTTTCTTCCTAATTGAGTCTTAGGGGGTTGAACTTGTTGAGACGTCATCTCACCCCATTATGGGATAACATTTCAGGTCCCTATATGGCAAGCCCTCCAAACCCTCCTGATTATTTTGGATAGCCTAAGAAGTTTACAGAGCAAAGTTACCACATTCCGATACACGGGCACCCTAATGGACTAAAATATGTGCTAGTGAAGTCCATAATCTGGGTTGATGCGGGCTTACCCAAAAATGTGTCTCATTAATACAGGGCATAGTATCGCCATTATCATAATGGTCAAAGAGAGAGCCCTGTACCGGAATCTAAGATACCTATGTATGCATTGGAGGTTGCCTTTGGGAATGGTATTGCAAACCCTAAGGATGGTTCAATGGTGGACACGAAGGATCCTAAGCTTGATGATCTAGATTCTCCAGTGTGCTTAGCAGTAGGTTCCAGCTGAAATGTGTAAGAAGTAGAAATTGAGGATGATGAGGATCCGTAGTGGATTGGAAACCCCCACCCCTATTTGCAAACCCTATTTTCTAACTGGTTTTGAGTAGGACCTGACTTTGGTTGTGGCGCCCCAAAACACCCTAGGTCGCCACAAGCACCTATTGCTACACCTAATGGACACTAGTTACATCTCTTAGTAGAAGCATCGTAGTTCATAGGCATTTTTTTTTTTTTGAAAACGGTCCCAGCACGACTTATTAGCGGAAGCATAATTTAATATCACCATCTCTCCCTCCAACAATCATGATACAATGCACACCACTAATTACCATAGGAAAGGATAAAGCCAAGCCACTTTTATTTACATATTTTCATGATGGATTTTCTCGGGTCGATACAACAAAAGAAAGCCAAGATTTTTAGCTACACTTGGCCACATCCCAAAAAGATACTTCGACCCCTAAAGTGATCACGTGACATCCTCCATCTAACAGTGGCCACTACTCCCAAAAAGAAACATCAACTCTCTACCCCTCACGCGGCCATCACACCCATCCTGGTGCATCCGGCGGTGGTGGCGGCAACATCCCCCTAAACACCCCATCTTGGCGGACATGAACTGACAGAAACTCCTAAATGACAGGGCCCTCAGCTAGGCCCACATTGTACATAACCAGCACTTGCAATTGCACAAATGTCAATCTAGGGATGAGGATGCAGTCGATCTCCGTACACTCTACCTCTACATCCAATGGGAGCCCATAGAAGGTGCCCCGCATGACGGTAGGGAGCGGCATCTTTCTAATCTGAAATGTTGGTCCCCGAAGGGGTGAGTACAGCCACTCAGCAGGTGAAAGATCCAATTAACCACTCAATGCATCACAATACAATCATAACAATCATAGCATAGTACATGCCAATCATGCATCCAAGCATAACTTACCTTGCAACCATGCATATGTAAACACACTATATGTACATACGTCCTCATCACAATCATGTCACATACATATCATCATGCCATAGGTGATCATCATCATGTCACACACATATCATCATGCCATAGGTGATCATCATCATGTCACACACATATCATCATGCCATAGGTGATCATCATCATGTCTCACACATATCATCATGCAATAGGTGATCAACATTATATCATACACATATCATCATGCTATAGGTGATCATCATCATGTCTCACACATATCATCATGCCATAGGTGATCATCATCATGTCATACACATATTATCATGTCATAGGTGATCATCATCATGTCACACATCTATACGTATGTCATCATACCACATGTGCATGATTCAATTTCCACTTTTATCTTTCAATTTGATCACCACATCTTACTTTCTCAGGATTAGCAATTGCATCCCATACTTTACCACTCACACCCCAACCTGGCATCGCAAGAAAAACCTCCGGCACACACCATTGGGCATCCGCCACCCCCACATTCTGGGCATCTCGCATCCCAACTGGCATCACAAGGCATCCCCTTGAGCACAAACCTCCGAGGCTTCCGACACCCAACCATTCGGGGCATCTTGAAACTCCCGAGGACATCCGGCCATGTATCTCAATACAATCCGGGCATCCGGCACCCCCCATCCCGGGCATCCTGACACTCCCAAGGCATTATCAACTACCTCCAACAGTTTCCTCATTTATCATTGTTCATGTTCACCAATTTATGTCTCAACTTGGCATGGCACATGATATAATGGCAAACAAGATCACTTTCATCATTTTAACTCTTATATGCATTTCCAATCAACATCATACATGCAGCAAGATGCAATCACTAATGACAATACAATCCATGGGGTCCATACAACTTAGAATAGTTCATATATCATGCCTTTTTGAAATTTACTAAATTCCAGCTTGCACAATTTTGGAAAACATTTAAATTAAATATCAATATGATCCTCAAAAATCACAAAATCAGAGCATGTACTAGGTAAGACATAAAGATAACAATTTCATGAAGGAGACATGCCCAAAAGAGCTTCACACAAAAAGATATAGCTCACACATTGCAACATGCAAAATTCGGACAAAGTCAGATTGCGTAGTTTTTGAAATATTTCGATTAAAATGCCTGGATGACCTCCAATAATTATGAAATTTTATCAGGTTATAGAAAATACCCTAAGGTATATTTTTTATGCAGAAATCTAGGCAAGATTCGTTTTAGATAATTTTCTATAGACGTTCGAAGCTCCAGTTTCTAGTACCGAACCGTCCAGTTTAGCTATCTCCGAAATATCAAGTTTTCGCCTGCTTATTCTTCTTCGTTTCCTCTGAAATTTTGATATGTTTTGCCTCAAGAGTTTCCCTACAAGTTTCATTAAGGGATATAAGTGAAATTGTCAAATAATTGTCACCATATAGGTCTAAGAAGTCTCGGGTGTCCAGTACCGTATTTCCAGATTTACCGTCTTCAAAAGAAAATCGATTCACTAGGCTACAATTGCTCATTTTACCTCAAATTTGAGTATGTTAGTCTTTAGGATGTTCTCTACAATTTTCATGAAGAAGTAGAAGGGAAATTATCGGTAAAAAGCAATATGCAACCCGCAAAACTACAAAAAGGTCAGCAAAGCAGTTCCAGATCTAGTGTCTTCGTAGGAGGAGGGTTTTTCCCCTTAAAACTCAACCATTTTGTCTCAAATTTTATTATGTTATACTTTGAGATGTTTTCTACAACTTTCATGAAGGAGTCAAAGTCAAAATCCAACTCGAAACACGCATGCAAGCCTCCACAAATTTCTGGGTCAGGTGGTATACACGAAAACAGCAAGCTATTTCAAGAACAAAACACACTAGCTTCGGTTTCTTACTTCTAAACACCCAAGATTCAACAGCATTTCAAACACACAAGCAAGACACACATGCAAGAGTAGAAAATGGATCCTAACTTGCCTCTAAGATCAAGTGAACAAAGGCACACGGACGGCACACGGACAGGCAAACGGATGGCGACAGGCGGACGAACGGCGAGCAGCTCCTTCTTCCTCCTCTCTCGGTTTCCCGCTCTCTCTTGCAACTCTCTCTCTCTCTCTTGGCTTGGACAAAGCCCTCTCTCTCCCTCTCTTTCTCGCTTTAACCGGCCACTATCCCCCCTAATGGTCTTCCCTTCCATCATTAGCAATGATTGCTAATTGCATGATCTACACATGGCAACTAGGAAGAGACACATGGTCTTCTTCATGCAAGATGGGCCTCATCTCTCGGCTGGGCTTGGGGCCAGCAAGTGGGCCGGCGACAGCTCCTCCTTGGGCTTCAATGGGCCGGCCATTTGGCCCACCAAAAGTCCATACTCTTGGGCCTAAGGCCCAAGCCTAATTAAACCCCAATTTTACCTTTAATAATTCACTTTTAATTCTTTCTTTTATAGATTCCAAACTTTAAATTTCACATGACCAAAATCTTCTAACATTTAATCTATAGGGATTAAATCTAAGAGGTGCATAGCTAAGAATAAATTTTTCTTATTAATTTATCCTATAATACTAATTTTAAAAACTCATGAACACAAGCATATAACACTTAGTCTTAAGAGAAAACTAATGGCTAAAGCATAAACCATAGGAATTTCATTACCTAGTTATGGGCTTTAATACATCTTAGAGCTTGTCTTGAATTTTTAGGATGCCACATTGGTAGTCCGTATTGTAATATATACATTATGGTTTGCAATGTATATAAGTGTGGTTGTTTAGTTTCAAAATTTGTTGCCCTACTTTCATATCCCATTGTTTTATTGTCTAGGGATTTTATATTAATTACTTCCACATGCATATTAAAAATGAATGGGTTGGCGATGCGTCGTGGGACGTCACTATTTAATCGACCAGTGAGGGATGAGCGCACGCCTGAGGATCGGGGCGTGACATCCATCGCAAGTTCAGATTGCCACTAAAGCAGTTAGAGCATCTCGCTCAATTGCCTTCTCCTTGCGGCTCAAAGATCGGCATTCATACCAATGTTGTGATTGGTGACCGTTTCCTTATTGATCAGCATTGTTTGGTGACTCTAAGGTGGTTCAATCATCATTGATTAGGTCATAGACTAGTTCTTGACCTCTTGGTGGTTGGCGATTGGTAGAACCACCATCGGAAGTCCTCCGATGGCCTAATCCTTTGCCGTTGCCCAAAATCGGTCAAATCCAAACCGGTTCTATCCAGTTGCTGAACTGACGGTCCAACCACCCAATCTGACCGCCCTAAAGGTCCATGAGGTCCATTTGGTGTTCTTTGAAGTTTGGATCGCATTTCAGCGATTCGACTTTTGTTCGGTCATGCTTGAGTTCAATGAAATCTCAAAAGGTAGTCTCTCGATTCATGAATCCGATGAACTGAGATTGGATTAGCCAATCGGGACTAAGATTCAAACTTAGGACCATGATTTATGTTTAGGTAAGAAGTTTAGGAGGTGAAATGATGATTTGTGATGAGTTGATGATGATTGAGGAGGTAAGAACTTAATCTTGAACTTGCTTGATTTTCCATAATCTGCAAAATAGTGTTCATATCTGTGATCTTTTATTTTAGCTGAAATGAGGTAGTTAATGACGTTTCTGGGCTTCCAGCCCTTCTAGACATGTAATCTAGACATGACAAGCTTCGATTTGATAGATTCTATGCCCTGAGAGGATGTCGTTTGGTACCTGAATAATAGTTCCTCCGAAGTTCGTCGATTCTGCAGTGATTTTATGCTTGATTTATAGTTCTGACTTTGAGCGAATTACTGTTTTGCTAATTTTCTACTAAATTTTATGCTTGAATTTTAGAAACACTTTCTAAATATAATTTGCACAAAGTTGTCTTCATCACATCATATCTTTTTCTTTTTTTTAATTTTTGGAGTTGATTTGGTTAGGTAAAATCACCAAAAATCGTCCTAAGGTTAGTCTGCCCTACACTAAGTCCGACATATATTTGCTAAGAATTAAGGCCTTAAATGAGTCCTTTTAGGATTGCATCCTTCATAAGAGTCGTAGTACGTATTACAAGTGTTCTGACGAGTGTCCGACCCACGTTTGTGAGTCGCATGTGCAAAGATGCTTGGTTACTACTGTAACTTGTGTAGTTCATCACACAGTTCTGCTTTGCCATTTTCATGTAGGCTCATGTGAACCAAAATAGGTATAGGTGTCCGCATGAAAAATGCTTTTGATGTCGTATTCTACATATTGAATTTTTCCTAGGATTTTTGCGTGACATTAAACCATAAAAAATTACTCACGTTATGTGATAGTCATGTTGAATTAGAGGCTGATCACAAGCCTATGAAAACCTCTTTGTCTGGGCTCTTTAAGGGACAAATCAGATCTTGATGTCCTCTAAACATTTGAAGTACATGTTACAAGCTTTGCATCGATGTATGGCATGACATATCTGAACCTCATATACTATGTCAAAACCATGCATCAATTTAGCAATTGCAACTAAAATTTGTCAAGCATGTTGTTCTTGGCAATAAGTCACCTTTCAATGTTAGTGAATCATGTGGCTTCTTTGCACTTCAATTTAGGGTTAAATGTATTAATCTAACATTTGCTGCATTCAATCTTATGTCATGTGTAAGTTTCATATTTTTTTTGTGCATTGTCTAGGCAGTGTTATAAATTAATCATGCATTATGTTTTGATTTGTTTGTGGCTGATGCCTGCGACTTCACGATTATCATTGTTCGACTATCAATTTGACCCCAATTAGGCTCGACCTTTGTTAGGAAATCGTAGGGCTTGCCTTAATCTTTCAGTGATGGTGATTTTGCATGATTTGCACATCATTTGGCCCTTTTTCTATTTTTGTCAATTTAGGTTAGAAATCTGTCCTAACTTAAATTCGGTGCTACTGTTTTACCCCGTTAAGTCAGACCTTTTGTTATTTTTGTGAGATTTTTCGATTAGGATTCTGAGGTCGGGTCCTTAACAAAGTTTATTTCTCTTTCTTTTGTCTAAGTTGCGGTAAAATTTAATATTTTTTAAACTTTGTTTACTAGGTCAAACCTCGGTTAATATCCCATGACACCCTGCTGATTTGCTGCATTTCTGATGTGATACTATGTGTTCTTGAATTTTTGTAAATTACTACATAGCTTGCTTTAGAAAACTTTCTCCATGAAAGTTGCTTGCCATGATGTTCTTGAAATTGTGTAATTTACTTGAAGTCAATTGTCCATGGGTTTCCTTTCAACTGCGCTGATTTTCTTTGCCCAGTTCTATGATGGTTTGTTGTGCTTTTTCATGTCATCCTTTTGGTTCGAAAATTTTAAATCATGCTCTTTGATTGACATTGATGTTGTTTAAAATTTGGACCTTATTTAGGGCGCTTGCGAAGCTTGATTAATGTGCCCATCATTGCACTCGAGTTAGTCTCGATGGCTAAATGCTTTCCATAATTGTTATACCATTAGCATTCTTTTCTCACAATTCATTATCAATTGCTCTTGAAATAACTTTTGAGCATCATTTGAACTTTTGTAATCTTTGGCTTGTTTACTTTTCTTAAATGCCTATGATTGTGTTTGGCATTTGTCAACTGAATAAGTGACCCATAGGTACGATGCATAATTTCGTGGGATACCCTTGGGGCACACTTAGAACTCGTCTTAGGGGTTTATAAGTGTTGGTTGCCATGCGTGAACACAAATGATAACCAACGGCTGTAAACCGTAAAAAATGAATTTGGGATAGTCATCCTAAAAGGATCGATGCATGAATTGAAAAGGCCAACCCTGAGGCCAATTTTGATCAATCGTGCATTTCACTTCATTAGTTGATTGTTTTTGTTTGTTTCTGTTTGTTTCATGACTGTGAATTTTGTTTTTGTGATGAACAATTGTTTCTTTCCCACTATATGTACATAATCCTAGTTTTTGGATTAGGGTTACAATTGGTTGTTGGAGGTGGAGGTCCCTTGAGACGTGAAGACAATGGATGGTTGATATCCAATATGAACTTTGTTTCATTTTCATTTGTCCCCAATATATCTTTCAAATTATTTCGTTTTGTATAAACACCCAACAAGTTGCGGGTTTATTTTTTCCATTATATTTTTGTTCATCATTTAGTATTGCATGTTAGATTCACTTTCCTTAAATTGTTCTTTTGGGTGTTTACTTACCATGTTGTCTTTAAATTTCAACTATTTGACTTCTTTTCTCTTTGTTTTATAGAAAAAGAATTGCATGAAATCAACCATCCATGCATGATTACTTAGTTAGCTTCATCGACCCGAAAAAGTAAAAACATATGTATGGTCACTATAGGAAACACGACAAACCATTAGGCACTGAAAGGTCGTTAAAAGGAATATTAACATAATCCAAGTCCCTGAATGTAGATCAATAGTTGCATAGAAATCAAGAGACCACTCCCGACCCTTGATTGGATTTTTTAACCAACCCCCAAAAATGAGGCTAGTGGTGACTCGTCTTTTGTAGGTTATTCTAAACAACTAGATAATAAATGAATCTATTGTGAGGGCTATGGGTCTCAACGAGACTCATTGTAGTTTGGCATACCCGATGTGGAAAGTTCCTTATGGATAAAGTGATGATATCCATTGGGGGGAGAGTATTATTGGGAAGGCTACTATGGTAAAAATACCCTTAAATTCAAAACTCACACCCGATTTCCTCTTTTGAGTTGTGTCTATTGTGTAGGTATGAGTCGCGACGCCTTTTGTTGTCATGCGAGGTATGAGCTTGGGTGAGCTCACAACAGTGAACGAGCACACTCATGGTGGTTCATCTCGAAAGAGGAGGTGATCATGTCATTTGGAATGCGAACTGTCAAGGATCATTCATGGTCAAATTGCCCATCTCGATAATATGAAATGGGCATTTCGTCAATGCACCTATGGTCTTTTTTCTCTAAGTTGGCCACTCACGAGTTAGCTGATCTATCAGGTAAAGCTGTTCAGGGATATAAACACGATAGACTTGAGAATTCAATCGGAAATCGATCACTCGACCGTAATAATCGGCAAGGGTCAATATGGCACCGTTATGATCGATTAGTGATCGGATATAGGTCGATTCAATGGAAACATGTAATTAAATTGCGGGTGATTCCACATGGTTGCCAAATTCGTGTTGGACGGCACTAACAAAATTTTCTATCGAAATTGCACTCAGTACCTCTAATTGAAACCTTGCGATTTTTACAACAACCAAGAGTTGCCTACGAGTCAGAGATGCACAAACGTGGATCAAAATTATCGACCATGGGTCAAACGCACTAAAATCCCTAAAAGCTACCCAGTAGGTTAGGTTGTACTAAAATCGCATCCGGTTTATTTTAACTATGAAATTGAATTCGATTTTGGGAATCGAACGTCTAAGTGTGTCACGATTTATTTTTAGGACCTCGTCTTATTTTTGGAAAAAGTTCGTCGAGCCCGGAATTTTCTGGAAAATTCCAATTTGGGAAAAAGAAAATGGAAGAAATTCGGATGGGTAGCTTTGCTTGTAGATTTGGCCACCTAAATAAATTAGTTTGTGAAGAATTGAAGGGAAATTCGTATGGGCAGCTTCCTTGGCATTTTTGGCCATGAAAATGAAGTTGTTCTGTGAAGAAATGAGGAAAAATTCGCCATTGGTTGATGCTTTGACTTATATGGCTGATGACTTTGGAGGCCAAAACATTCAAGTGCTTGATATTTCTCTTGTCTCCTCATTGGCCAGCTTGCGGACTTACATGGCCCCTTGTTCCCTCTCTCCTTCCCTCTCTTCTCCATTTGAGCATGCGCACTCCCCCTGGCCAAGCCTTCTGCTTCTTCTTCTTGCTTCTTCATCATTTCTCCTTCTTCTTCAAGTCTAGCCCCTGCCCAGTCTGTCGATCCTTAGTACCATCCCCGCACCACCCATACCAACGTCCAACGGCCGTCCGAGCCGGTCACTAGCTCCACTAGCTCCACCGGTCACTGCCACCGACCGTCCTTATCCATTCGCTAGCCTTCATTGTCCGCTGGTCTAGCTGTTGTCCTGAGCTGCCACCAACTCCGCTTGTGGCACCCCCTGACGGCCCTCGATCTGTCAGGGTCGCCACAGATACCTTCCTTTCACTTTGTCTTGAAAGTCGATTACTCTGATACCAAAAAGTTATAACAAGTCTATAAGTCCTGGGGGTTTATATCCTTTCCATAGGTCCCTGCGTAGAAATATGGTGGAAGCGTATCCAACAACTCCCTTCTCTATTTAGAAACAATGCACACCAACTAAACATTTTATAAGTTAAAGCCGAACACTTTTATTTACATAACTTGATGGATATCATTAGTCGGTACATCAAAACGTCAAGGTTTTCTATACTTGGCTATACTTCAAAACATGACCGGCATCTTTCCCAATAGTCGTATACTTAAAGTCCATCGATCAGTGTCGGCGTCCATAAGTTCCTTCCTTTGCTTTGTTCTCCTCCTCGCAATCATATCCAACCACTCGGTCCATTTGCTGGTGGTGGTGATATCGAGGCATCTTATCTAGTTTGAAATGCTAGTCCCCAAACGGGGTGGGTACAACCACTTAGCAATAAAAGATTCATTAAGCTATATCACGCAGTACCGTCAATATCCAGATTCATGCAAGGTAGACAAAAGCAAGTAATCCAGGAATAAGTATGCATCAAAATCAGGAAATTCTTTAATGCAATGGCAAATACAATTTTGAACCCCTCAAGATGCATCATGTCCGGTTACATAAGTCTCGATCATAGGGTCAAACTGTTATGACACGTCCCATTCCATGCCATACAATTTAGTCCTATAACCAGACCACACTCAAACTTAGTATAATCTTCAGTTTTAACATTCATACGGGTTTCATCTCCCAGAGGACCAACGTTTGCATCCTTCTGGGATTCCGCACCCAACCCTGGCATCGCGGAAGCCTTTGGCATTTAGCCACTTAGGGCCACCGGGCATCCAGAGCGTATCACACCTCCAGGCATCTCGCACCCCACCTGGCATCATGAGGAACCTTCGGGGTGCCATAGACATGGTTACTCCTGCCATCCGGAATTATATACCGACAAGCATACCACCGGGCATCCCAATGCTCCCGGGGAAAAACCTCCGGCATTCAGCCACTTAGGGCCACCAAGCATCTATAAGGCATCGACTCATTCAATCCTTTGGGCATCCCGACTCCCGGGGCATCATTGACCCGAGGGTCCAACGGCGGCAATTAACATCTTAATTTCGAAAACACTTTTCAATGCAATGACAATATGTCCAATGAGTCTTCATCACATCATAATATTGCATGATATGCTGAATGTCAATATCATCATGTCAAATCTCAAGATGCATTCACCTTTTGAAACAAGTTGAGCAAATTCGAGTAAAACAGCTTAAAAACCAGAATGGACAGTTTTAATAAAAATTTTGGAATAATCCCTAAATGAACTCAGAAAATTATAAAAGTTTGACATGTTATCAATAAGACCTAAGGGAAAACATTTCATGAAGAACACCAAGTCAAATTCCTCATGTCTCAAAAGCAGTAATTTCCGTATTCCTTGCTAACATTCTGTAATTACTTCCAGCTTTAGCATTTTCATAGAAAAATTGTTTCGGCGGTCATATCTTGTTTATTGATTCTACATTTTTGATATGTTGTTTCTGAAAATGTGCCCTATAACTTTCATTAAGGATCTGAAGTCAAATTTTGGCTAGGTAATTATAGAAAAATCGTGAGATCGCTGAAGGTCATACTGTCTTCTGCAAAAACAGTTTACCGTCCTAAAGAGAATTACTCCTACTCTTTGAATCTCAGCATCGAACATCCACAGCCATGTGTTTACAAGTGTATGTCACGACCTCTTTTTTTCGGCGCCCGCAATCGGGTACGAGCACCTGAGGAGGCTAATCGCTCGGCTGAAATTAGTTATGCCCGGACTCTCCCAAGTCCACCAATTCGCGACTTTAATGGTTCAAGTTTTTTATCCTGTAAATCAATTTTTAAAATGGAGTCACCACTAATCGATTTGGGGTGGGTTGATTAGAAACCCAAGTGAAGTATCGAGAGAAATACTCACTCCTGCATAACCAGAGAAATTAGGATCGGGGACTTGATTACACTAGTTAATCACTAATGCCCTTTCGGTACCTAATCTTGTTTAAACCTTAAGACTTTTTGGATGTTTGAGGGATTTTCCATGCATTTTTTGGGAGGAAAAACATTTTTTTAGTCATTTTCTAATTTTTTGGACACAAAAGGGATTTTTTGGGATTTTTTGGTATTTTTTTTTGGAAAAATACAAGTCTTTTTGGCTTTTTCATGAATTTTTGGCTTTTTTTGGATTTTTGACATTTTTTGGAAAATATGAAATATTTTTGATATTTTTGATATTTTTGGAAAATAAAATAATTTTTGATTTTTTGTTTTTTTTAATAAAATATTTATTTATTTATTTAAAATATTATATTATATTAGAATAATATAAAAACTCGACGGCCGGGTCGGATCGAGGGGTTGGGTTCGACCCGACTCAGATTTTTTTGTCTTTTTTCATTCCGTTTTTTTTTTTTTTTTTTTTTAACAAGCCCAAACCCATACTAGAATTGGGCCTTTTTGAATTAAAAAAGATACCCGGCCAAGTTCGAAACCGACCCGACAAGTGCGGTCCGACCCGGAAACCCTACCCGAAACGGGGAACCGGGTCGGACGGACCCGCGCCGACCGGCTCCCGGCCTCCTCTCTCCTTCGTTCGCTCGTGGCGCCGGTGAGGGGGACCGAGGCTTCACCGAGCAGACGGCGACGACAGCGGTGATGGCGATGGCGGTGACGATAGGCTAGACAATGACGATGGCGGTGATGGCGTACGGCGGCAGACGGCGACTGAGCTCATACCTCTTTCGGTTGATTTCACGATATAGAGCTTTGATTCGGCCGAGTCTTCGAACAGCTGCAAGTCTACATCGGGGAAATAGTGGCGGCGAAGCGCGAGGGTGGCAACACGATTCGACGGCATTGGGGCTAGTGCTCGATCACAGCGACGGCGGCGGCTTGGCTCGGGACGAACGGCGGCGGGACAGCATCCAACAACAACAGCGGCAAAAAAACTCCAGATCTGAGGTGCAGATCTCGGCCGGACCTTCCTCGGCCTCGATTCTCTCTCACTCAGGCCAGATCCGAGCCTTCACCGGCCGGATCTGACCTTCCCGAAGTTGCTCGCCACCGGCCTTCCCCGAAGTCTCTCGGTGGAGGGTGGGCTGAGCTCACAACTCGAGTTCTCTCTCACTCGCTTGTCGATTCCTCCCCCGAAGTCTCTCAGTGGGAAGATCTCCAAGCTTGCGATGTCCCCTCGACGGAAGTTGTGCCCTCCTATTTATAGGCGAGGAGGTTCGGTCGACGGAAATACTCGGCCACCGGTCTTTGGCTTGCCGACCGAACTCGCGGCCCAACCGGCGTCTTATCTCGGCATTAAAGGCGCGCATTGAAGGCGCATGCGCGTTGTCCTCTCCTTCGGCGGCCTACCTCCATGCCTCTCTGCCGTAGGCTGCCCTTGAGCGTGTCGCCGGCCACCGCGCGTGAGATGCGAAGCGAATGAAGAAGAAGAAGAAGACGGGAGGAAGAAGAAGAGGGGGGCCAAGTCGTGCGAAGGGAGAGAGAAAGAAAAGGGGCTTTGTTTGCTTTGCTTTTTGCTTTTCTTGTTTTTATTTTTTTTTTGTGTTTTCTTTTTGCTTTTATTCTTGTTTTCTTTTTGTCATCTTTTTATCCGGAAAGACAATTAAAAACTTAATTAATAAAGTTAATTAAAAATGAGGTGTCAACAGCTACCCCTCTTTGAAGGTGAGCTCGCAGAGGTTGCATTCAAAGACAGACTGATGCCTCAATTTTATCCATGCATGCGCAATAGAGACCTATTACTCTATGCGGAAAAGAGCAATATAACATTACATATTTTAAGACAGATAAGAAGATACCTGTAGTTACTTACCGGGAGTGAGTGAGATAGGGTGTGGGCCCCGAGTTTGGCAAGCATCAAGGCGTCATCTTACCTGGTGATATGAGGAGATTGCTTTTCCAGGACCCGAACCATTCTTCGGTTGCCTGTTGGAGCAATAAGTGGTTTGTCTAGGACCCGAACCTTTCTTCGGTCGCCTTGACGGGGAATTGCTTTTCCAGGACCCGAACCTTTCTTCGATCGCCTATTAGAGCAATAAGTTGGTTTGTCTAGGACCCAAACCTTTCTTCGGTCGCCTTGACGGGGAATTGCTTTTCCAGGACCCGAACCTTTCTTCGGTCACCTGTTAGAGCAATAAGTTGGTTTTATCTAGGACCCAAACCTTTCTTCAGTTGCCTTGACGGGGAATTGCTTTTCCAGGACCCGAACCTTTTTTCGGTCGCCTGTTAAAACAATCAATAGTTTGTCTAGGACCCGAACCTTTCTTCGGTCGCCTTGACGAGAGATGCGCTGACCTTTCTCAGGGCATCTGTTTGTTGGGAGATAGTACCTGGACAATCATAGGTACAAACTCTTAGGGGATACCTGGATGATTACAAGTATCGAAGGGGTACATGGACGATCACAGGTAGAAACTCTTTGGAGATACCTGGATGATCACAAGTATCGAGGGGGTACTTGGACGATCACAGGTACAAACTCTTTGGAGATACCTGGATGATCACAAGTATCGAAGGGGTACCTGGACGATCACGGTACAAACTCTTTGGAGATACCTGGATGATCACAAGTATCGAAGGGGTACTGACGATCACGGTACAAACTCTTTGGGGATACCTGATGATCACAAGTATCAAAGGGGTACCGGACGATCATAGATACAAACTCTTGGTAGATGGAATATCGAGGACGTACCTAAGATATTCGTGAAGGTCTCTCACTTCCTGGTATGTGGAAATATCGAGGACGGGTCTCATATATTCATGAAGGTCTCTCACCTCCTGGTAATTGGGAATATCGAGGACGTGCCTCGCATATTCGTGAAGGTCTCTCACCTCCTGGTAAATGGGGAATATCGGGGACGTGCCCTGCATATTCATGAAGGTCTCTCACCTCCTGGTAATTGGGAATATCGAGGACGTACCTGGGATATTCGTGAAGGTTTCTCACCTCCTGGCAATGAGAATATCAAGGACGTACCTTGGATATTCATGAAGGTCTCTCACCTCCTGGTAAAGGGGAATATCGAGGACGTGCCCCACATATTCATGAAGGTTTCTCACCTCCTGGTAACATAAACTTGAATGTAGCACGAGGCTTACCTGGATGGTCGCAGGTGCTCAAAAGGGCTAGAACACCTAGGTAGCCACAGGTGTACAAAGTACTGGAATACTTGGATGAACACAAGTATTTAATGATATGATCTGGGACCACTCAGGCAGGTCCAAGTATCATGATGATAAGAGAGCATACCTGGGTAACCGCAGGTGCACAATGCAGTGGAGTGCTTGAATAGCTACTATATCATTTGGGGACAACTCGGGCTAGTTGAGTGTCAGGAAAGGGGAGTATCCGAACGGTGGTCGGTACTCAAAGACAATGGAATACTAAGACAGCTGCAGGTATTTAACGAGATACTTGGTAAATCACAAGTATCAATACTCTGAGGACAACTCGAACAGGTCAAAGGAGTATCCGAACGGTGGCCGGTACTCAAAGACAATAGGTATACCTATACAGCAGTAGGTATTCAACGATAAAGGGATACTTGGTCAGTCACGAGCATCCAAACTTTAAAGACAACTTGAACAGGTCAAGTGTCAGGAAAAAGGAGTATCCGAACGGTGGCCGGTACTCAAAGACAATGGGATACTAAGACAGCTGCAAGCATCCAAACTCAAGGGATTACTCGAATAGGTCGAGTGTCAAGAAGAGAGTACCTGGATAGTGGTAGGTACTTTAAGACAAATAGGGATAAGGATATGCTTACCTGGCAATATCTCTAATCTCTGAGAGTATGTCTGTTATTTGCACAATATGCACACATGATTGTATATGCTGTAAATTCATGAGTTCAAATGTGATTTATGCATGACAATCTTGTCAATTTTGCATCATCTGATTTCCACTGGGGAAGATTTTGAAAGACAACATTTATTCGGAATATAGATGCTTTGAGCATGCCAGATGAGGGACTTTCAGTCTGAAAGGACTTTCCACTCACTCTCATGGAGAAGGCTATCCTGACCATTGATGCAGGATTTATAAGGACCACACTATCTCACTGTCATCATGTCAGCAAGGGTCTGAGTATTCTCGCAAACGGTACGACTTTACCAATGTGAGAGGTCTTTGTTGAAATTGCGATGAGGGCTTGGTCAACGGCTCATCAAATGGGACCATCGAGGTCGAAGCCGATGGACAAAAATGCTGCACGATCATCTCCGGATTTACAAGTCAAGAACCCTGCGAAAAGAGATAGAGTAATCTTGCTCGTACTTCTTCGAACGATGCTTATGTACACATGAAATCCTACGTTAATTGAAGTGCCCCTAGTCTGAAGAGACTTTTACAATGGGAATGTAAACGTAGTCTTGGCTCACATGTAAGAGGGTGAGAGTTGGTGATTGTCTTAGCATTTGTCACTAGTCTTTCTTCACGGTCAGATGGAGGTTGTATCAATTGAACAACAATTTCTCTTGTGAATACAAATGGCTGTATTTTTGTGGGGCATTGGCCTTGCTTTTACCAGGCACACTGCTTTTTTCATGTCCCAATTTCTCATCTCAATTTTTCATTCATGGGCATTGACCTTGCTTTTACCAGGTACACTGCTTTTTTTATGCCCCGGTTTTTACTCTTGTTGCTTGAGGAATCGATCTTGGCGAGTTCAAGCAAACGCCTTTGTTAGACTATGGAGTCTTCATCTTTTGTTGGCACTCTTGATTATGTTGCTCAAACGACAGTGGCTTCTACTTTGCCTCAATGTGAGGGTGGATTTACAGACTCAATTGAGTTGTACAATGGATACAAGTGCGTAAATAAAGAATTGCTCTTCATGACTCTAGGGCACTTAAATTAACGTGAATGTTCATATGCAATAAAGACACTCGAAGATTGATGCAAGTGCAAGCAAGAAAATTTCTATCTCTCTTCTCACTTTGTGATGCTGCTTCGCCTCCGATTTGCCCCAGTGTGGGGTGGTTCTTGACGGGGGTATAGGAGAAACTTCACCAATGTAAGGAGCTCAAAAGGGTGAGCAATGAAATGCCTCTCACTGTTTTGGTTATCGTACCATTCGCGAGAGAACTCTTTACCCTACAGTCATGGAATCTTCTGCACTCATCTCACAAGTGTATAGATGGGGGACTGTGTTTAGGATATGGCTTGCCTTTCATCATTCTGACGCGCCTCATCCAGCATGCTCGATTAATCTTGTATTCTTCACTTAGCTGTCTATTCTAATAATTCTCAATGGAATCAGTGATTTAGACAGACAAAATCATCATGCAGAATTCATCTGGATGCAACATTTTGAATATGATGGAGTTTGAACTCTTCAAAACAAGTGAATGGTTTTGACTCAAAAAAGGCCCTATTGATAACTTTAGGAGTTAACATAATGGTGTTTCCAAATATGTTAAATTTTGAACATCAAAGGGTTATTTGCAGATGGGTGTTGATAGTTATCCCTATTAATTAGGAATATGACACATGAAGGATCAGCCGGGGTTGGGGATCTGATCGGGCATCTCTATTTCTGCCCCTGCAGAAGAGAAGATGAAAATGGATCAATCAACAGGGCTAAAATTAAAGGTGAATTGAGGCCTGAAGGATCTCTGTCATTTGCTTTGGCAATACTTGGGACACCATTTTGCTTGGGAGAGTTTGTCATGCCTCTCATTGATTTGTTATCTTTGTTTTTGACAGTCAGGTAATCCTGCAACAAACAAGACATGCTTCTCATTGATTCGTTATCCTTGCTTTTGACAATCAGGTGATCCTGCAACAAACAAAAAGGTATGTGTTAGTAATGAATTCTTTCAAGAGTTGAATAACTGGAATTGATACAACTTTACCCTTCACTGGTTTGCGAGATGATTGGGTGAACCTGAAGTACAAGGAGGACATGAAGTCTCGTGTCTTCCACTTCATCAGGTCAATTATTCTCTTATGGATGGCATGTCCCTTTACACGAAGTCAAGTGAATTCAATGCAAGCCATTTATGTATACTAGCTTGGCCGGTATTGATTTGTCAAATCTAATCATTGAGTTTGGTTCTTGAGTTGTGATGCTCCCTGTCAAATAGGGAAAATTGTCAAAAGCGGGCTCAGATAGTGAGAGTATTGGAAACGATACCGAATTACCCTTCCCCAGAGTTTGTCTGTGCTAGCTCCTAAAGATATTTGAATGTCGATGATGGCATAGTTCAATGTTTCCTTCAATTGGCCTCCCTCATTTATGACCATGTATGCATGATTGTTGATTGTTGATTCGTCTTCAACGCCTTCCTTTTATGGAATTTCTTCTTCTATTTTTAACTATAGCATCATTAATAGCATTGAGCAAAGTCATGTACCTCAAGCTTCTATGGAATCTGAGATCAAAATCTCAAGCCTTGTGATGGCAACTACTCCTTGGAAGAACATGTGTCTGAAGTATGAAGTGAGATTTTTTAGGCCCCAAGTCACAATTTGAGATAAAGGGGTTAGAGACTGCCTCAACTGACTAGATTTTCTCCCTGTTGACAGTAGCCAATTCGAGAGGAGAAATTCACTTTTTGTGCTTCTTAGCTTGTCAAAGCTGGAACTGTAACATCTAGCTGTTTGGGCGTGTCGTGTGACAAGATAGTCCTTTGGCTCAAGATGAAGCTAGGCAGGAGTGAGGCATGTCATGGATGCTTCGATCTCAACTCTATGCCTGTACCTATTACGTCTCATCTTTTGTATCCTGTAAATAGAAGAGAGAAGACATTATTTCCAAATTATATTCAGAGGATAAGACTTACCCTCTTTTGGTGTAGGATGATTCTTTCTATTTGCCCTTGTTTTCTTGGCGTGGTGTCTTTGGATTTGGCGAGTTTGCCTGATGCGCTTGCTTCAAATGCCCCATGTCACACTAAGTCAAAGGGGATGGGAATGATCTTCTGAGACATGAAGTGAATGAGTCAGAAAGACAAACATGGTTAAATTTATCATCTTATTTTAACAAAAGCTTTTGGGTGATGAAATATTTTTTTATTTTCAAAATACGTCTTTGGGGGAGAAAAAGCATGAGGAAGCCCAGCCCTCAGTATTCTCTTTGGATGCTATTTTCTTTTCATGGTTGGATAACATCACTGGGCAGGTTTGGGATACCACCTCATGCTTTCAAAACAAAATATTAGAACTATACATTAGATTATTGAAATGGAAAATACAACAGTAGCACACTAGATAGGATAAGAAACATGAAATTATAAAAACAAGCAACACCCATGAAAACTCCTATGAAAAGGAGCACTTTGATTGTGCTGGTTTTGAAATCAAGCGCCTTTGAGTTCCTCGCCTCCAGTAGACTCGAAGTATTCGCATGAGAGGACCACTTCATTGAAGTTACGGAAATGCAACCCATGCAACCAACAGCGCTGCTTGCAGGGTAAAGCTCCTATGAACAGCTTTATCATTTCTTCTTTGGCCAGTTGAGGGTAGGTTTGCATCATAAAAGCTTCCCACCTCCTTGCATATGCTCGAAAATCCTCCACTGGTTTTCTTCTAAAGTGAACCAAGTTCTGATAAGGCGCTTCAGTCCCAATCTGGCTTTGATACGATGCGAAGCGGAATGCGAAGACAGCTCATTCCAATCTCTCATAAGGTAGATATCTGCTGTGATGAACCATTGTAATGCAAATCCCGTAAGACTCTCTTGGAAGGCCTGGGTTGTGAATGACATTGGGCCATAGTACTGACTCATTTCAGCATGGAGGTACTGCAAGTGGGCCACGGGACAAGTCGTGCCGTTATACTTGTGGAGATTAGGTATCCACATTCCTCCAGGGGTCATGATCCTATGAGCGCAAGACGGGCTTGATATGTCTTGGTTAGGCCACTGGTTTTCCCACTGCATATCTGTTGTAGTGGCGAATTTTTCTGTTTCAGGGAAGTTGTATTCTACCGAGATTACCCCCATTGCTTTCTTCTTGGTCAAAATTTCCGAATGAGGATAAAGTATTGAAGCTATCCTCATGGTCAGAGGACAAGCTTAGTACTTCGTTAGGATCATAACGGATAAAGACGTATGCTTCTTCTTCTGACGGGCCTTCATCTCCGGATGAGAGTAGGAAACAGTTATACGATGAATTGTCAGTTTCATTGTCGAAATAACATTGGAAGTCCTTGGGATTGTATTCTAGGGCTGGGAAGTCTTCAGGATTGTACTCTAGAGGGTGGTGGCCTTCAAAGTTGTATTCCTGGGAATGTTCAAAGCTTTGGTGTGGTGGCTCGTCGGTAGATGCTGAATCTATCTGCTTGGGTTTTCTTTTCTTGGCTTCTGGTCCAGACTTTTTAAGTAAGGCCCTTCGTTTTGCTAACTTGATTCTGTCAAGGGAAGTGAGAGACATTAGAGTTTCACTGTCTGATTCACTTTCCAGGTTGATAGGGGTTGGTATTCTTTGGACCCTAGCTCTTGGAGTAAGCTTGGGGAGTTGTCCGAGTTGTGCCCCACTTTTGAACAGGACTCGTGTCTTTGACCTCGTACAAAGGCTCCTTGCCTTTCCTAGTGGGAAATTTTCCAAGATAAGGATGTTGCTCAACTGCCCATTTATCATGCAAGGCTTCATTGACATGTTCCTCTCCTATCTCAGCGGCTAACAGCTCCTCGTGCTCCGCGATCATTGGCTCTTCGTAGGGCAAGGTGATGTCAGGGGTGATGTCAATATCGTATTCTTGATGGAAAACATGAATTAATTCCCTCCAGGTTTTAAGGGGACTAATCTTCCTAACAATGTACCATCGCAAGGCAGGGCCAGTTAAGTTCGATTGATATGATTGAATCATCCTTCGAACCAGGTAAGCTTGCAAGTAGGTCTCTGGACGGGATGTATCAGCATACCTTTCGCATTCAGGTGCTTTGAGTTTTTCAGGGATCTCGATGCTGGCGTAATTGGACAGGTCCATGGGGCTCTGCTCTTGCAGCTGGTTTAACTTTTTCATGATCCTTTCAAATTGTCCATAGTACTGGCTATTTTATGGCAAATTCGTAGGTGTCATGACGGTGTTTGAGGCAACTATAGAGTTGGGCTCAGCCTGAGTGGATTTCATTTGTCTCGAGAGTTATTGAAGGACAATGGACATCTGTCCTACGCCGTCTTCAATGTTAATGAGGCGATTTTGTACATCATTCTGATCGAGTCCTATTGCATGGGGCCAATCACGGGCGATTGGTGGCCGGCGATTCATAATTACCTGTTGGTTGTGAAAACAATGAATGAGCACGAAAGTAAACAAAGATTGACCCATGGCAATGGTCTAACTTCTTTTTTATTTATCAAAAGGGGATTTATAGACTACCAACTCCTAACATCTAGAACTTGAACTTGAAATTGAAAAGATAGGATGAAATACTAGATATCAAACAAGAGTCCCTAAACAATGGGACAAAACTTTCACACTATTTACACTAAGGGGCACATGATTGCCAATTTATATGCGACGGGGAGCCTTGCTCTTGCGAGGATGCCTGCTTCCTTGGGCTGGCTCTGAGGTGTGCATCCAGTCCATTCCCAAATCCCTCTCCATGAGCTCTGCTTGCTCGTGCGGGCTGCTCTCTCTGATTGAGCGAGGAACTGATGGCTTCCACCTTGTCGGGATACAATGATTGTGGATGTAGGACATTGAGGCGTGGTGGGCTTTTTCTTCTCCCTCAAGTCCTTCAGGTATCACAATCCTTTTGTGATGGCACTTGTCCCAGGTTTCCTCAGCGGTAGAAATTTCGAATTCATAGTCACGGCTTGTGTTGAAAAGAACTGGAGGGATCATCATCTTGAAAGGCAATGGGGTCTCTTGAAGGGCTCTATATTGTCGTGCTACTCGATATGGGTAGTAGGGAATGGCGCCGGTGAAACCGAGCAACGGAATTGGGCGGGTGCGCATGTAAGCAAAGCGGGCCCTCTTTTCATGGAACCAACCAGCACACCATTGGAATGCCTTAGGAGCTGGGTTTCTTAGGAAGCTTACCCAATTTAAACAGCTTTGATTGGGAATGTACGGTCCTAAAACCATAAATTTTTGTAATGGATTTTCAAAAGCATTTGTTTCAAGCGATCGCATGAAGTCTCGAAATTCGCTTAGGTGAGAAAAGAACCAGACTTGTAAAATTTCAGGAGAGGCTCGCATGATTTTCTCCGAGTTGTCTTTAAAATGATTAAAAGACAAGAATGTTTCAGTTAAAATCATGTTGACATAATTCCCCCCTCTTAAGATCTGATCAACTATCCATGCCATCTTGGGAGTTATGGCATTTCTTTGATGGGGGAAGATGATGAGCCCGAAAAAGGCTAGGAGAAAAATCTCACTTTTCTGGGGCATAGGCTGATTTTGGAAACAGGCATTCATAAATTCTAGTGGGCAGGTATTATGGTTGTCTTCAAGAATTTGTCTCATGACATGGATTTCAGTTCCTAAAAGTCGTGCTAACCTGCGCCATGGGAGGGCGCCTATCGATGGCTTGACAAGCTTTTCCTCAAGAGGCATTCCAGTGATGATGCTGTATTCTTCCAAGGTTGGGGTTAGCTCAAACCTACCGAATATAAAAGTAATTGTCTTCGGGCACCAAAAATGTGCCATGGCTTGTATGACTTCAGGACGAACGGTGATTTGGATCAATGATAAGAGATGACCAATTTTGGCCTTCACGCGCTCCTGGGCAAACCGATCTAATTGACCCCACCATCGAAGAGCTCCGCCTTGGGAGCGGGGAATGAACTGGATATCGTCTTTCCCCATCACATATAAACTGGGACTTGAAAAGCTTATCCTACATTGCCATGGGCCAAATAAAAGGACTGAGTAAAAGTAAAGAAATCACTTTGCTTTTAAAGAAAAATGGCAAGCACAAAGACATGCGCATGGGACGTGTGGCTCGATTTCTAACTCAGAAGGCTTGATGAAATTAAAAAGGTATCCGCCCATCGCAGTCTCGCGTTAGTAGCATACCCTCCTAACCTCGGCTAAGAAATTCGGGGAAAAGAAAGGCAACCTCTACATCGCAGTCTCGCGTTCGAGGTCGTATCTTTCTTAACACCATCCCAGAAATCCTATGGCGGCCGGGTTGTGTGTGCCATGTGTAGTGTTTAAAACAGTAAAGCATGCACATCAGTTTATAATCACAAAACATTTTATTTTGACAGAATGAAAAAACTTTAAGCTATTACCCTGCACAAAAGAAAAAAAAAAAAACCCAAGTCAGCCAAGCGTTTAAACAAAGATAAAATGGCCTAAGTCCTCAAATTCCCCAGCGGAGTCGCCAAGCTATCGCGACCTCTTTTTTTCGGCGCCCGCAATCGGGTACGAGCACCTGAGGAGGCTAATGGCTCGGCTGAAATTAGTTATGCCCGGACTCTCCCAAGTCCACCAATTCGCGACTTTAATGGTTCAAGCTTTTTAGCCTTTGTAAATCAATTTTTAAAATGGAGTCACCACTAATCGATTTGGAGTGGGTTGATTAGAAACCCAAGTGAAGTATCGAGAGAAATACTCACTCCTGCGCAACCAAAGAAATTAGGATCGGGGACTTGATTACACTAGTTAATCACTAATGCCCTTTCGGTACCTAATCTTGTTTAAACCTTAAGGCTTTTTGGATGTTTGAGGGATTTTCCATGCATTTTTTGGGAGGAAAAACATTTTTTAGTCATTTTCTAATTTTTTGGACACAAAAGGGATTTTTTGGGATTTTTTGGTATTTTTTTTGGAAAAACACAAGTCTTTTTGGCTTTTTCATGAATTTTTGGCTTTTTTTGGATTTTTGACATTTTTTGGAAAATATGAAATATTTTTGATTTTTTTGATTTTTTGGAAAATAAAATATTTTTTGATTTTTTGATTAAAATATTTATTTATTTATTTAAAATATTATATTATATTAGAATAATATAAAAACGACCGGGTCGGATCCGCGGGTTGGGTTCGACCCGACTCAGATTTTTTTGTCTTTTTTCTTTCCTTTTTTTTTTAACAAGCCCACCCATACTAGAATTGGGCCTTTTTGAATTAAAAAAGATACCCACCAAGTTCGAAACCGGCCCGACAAGTGCGGGTCCGACCGGAAAGCCTACCGGAAACGGGGAACCGGTCGAACGGACCCTCGAACCGGCCCGGCTCCCGGCCTCCTCTCTCCTTCGTTCCCTCGCGGCGCGGTGAGGGGGACCGAGGCTTCACCGAAACGACGGCGATGACGGCGGTGATGGGACGGCGGTGACGATAGGCTAGACAACGACGATGGCGGTGATGGCGTACGGCGGAGACGGCGGCGAGCTCATACCTCTTTCGGTTGATTTCACGATGTAGAGCTTTGATTCGGCCGAGTCTTTGAACAGTGCAAGTCTACGTCGGGGAAATAGTGGCGGCGAAGCGCGAGGGTGGCGCACGATTCGACGGCGTTGGGGGCGGTGCTCGATCACGCGACGGCGGCGGCTTGGCTCGGGACGAACGGCGGCGGGATAGCATCCAAAAACAACAGCAACAAAAAAATTCCAGATCTGAGGTGCAGATCTCGGCCGGACCTTCCTCGGCCTCGATTCTCTCTCACTCAGGCCAGATCCTAGCCTCCACCGGCGGATCGACCTTCTCGGTGCTCGCCACGGCCTTCCCCGAAGTCTCTCGGTGGAGGGTGGGCTAAGCTCACAACTCGAGTTCTCTCTCACTCGCTTGTCGATTCCTCCCCCGAAGTCTCTCGGTGGGAAGATCTCCAAGCTTGCGATGTCCCCTCGACGGAAGTTGTGCCCTCCTATTTATAGGCGAGGAGGTCCGGTCGATGGAGATACTCGCCACCGGTCTTTGGCTTGCCGACCGAACTCTCGCGGCCCAACCGGCGTCTCATCTCGGCATTAAAGGCGCGCATTGAAGGCGCATGCGCGTTGTCCTCTCCTTCGGCGGCCTACCTCCGTGCCTCTTTGCCGTAGGCTGCCCTTGAGCGCGTCGCCGGCCACCGCGCGTGAGATGCAGAAGCGAATGAAGAAGAAGAAGAAGACAGGAGGAAGAAGAAGAGGGGGGGGCCAAGTCGTGCGAAGGGAGAGAGAAAGAAAAGGGGCTGGCTGCTTTGCTTTTTGCTTTTCTTGTTTTTATTTGTTTTTTTCTTGTTTTCTTTTTGCTTTTATTCTTGTTTTCTTTTTGTCATCTATTTATCCGGAAAGACAAAATTAAAAACTTAATTAATAAAGTTAATTAAAAATGAGGTGTCAACAGTGTATTACACCACAATACAGCCTCTTCACTTCCAAAAATCCACCATAGCTAAATCCTTGAGTTCTTATTTCAATTCAAAACCCAAATCCACCACAAAATGCTATGTTTTTGCTCGGTTTCTTAGTCCAGCTTCATCTCATTCATCTGAAATCAACATGCAGCTCCAAATTCTGCATTTTCTCACATCTACTAGCATTTGACAGATAATTGCAGCAAACAAAACATAGATCAGTCAACTTCTACTTGCCTCAAGTCTTCCTACTCGGTTACTAGCCAAAAATAGGGGTTCGGGGATCTCGGCTTGGCTCAATCGGCAACAGAGACCGGCAGTGACGATAGGGGCAGCTTGATCATGGGCACGGGGGGAGGGCGTGTGGCATCCTAAAATTTCATGGCAACCTCTGGATACATTACAACCTATGGAAAGGTGATGGAAGTGTTATTGATTTATGTTATGGCCTTTAGACCAAAGAATTGTAATAGGTTAATGCCAAGTATTTTAATGGAGAATTGTTTGGATAGAAATATATCTTATGTTACAAAGTCTTTTGGCCATTTTATTTTGCAATTAGGTATTTATTTAAGTGGGGATTAAGATGGATCAAGAGTAAACATGGGCCATTTAAGTTTGGACTTTAGGCCCTAGAGTATTGGGCCTAAAGTGGGCCAAAAGGCCTGGCCCATAAAGCCCATTGGGCTGTCGACCGAATGGAGGGGGGGAGGAGCCGAATGGCCTCCTCCATGTGTCTACAACAAGGAAGAAACTTTTCTCCTTGATCCCTTAATGAAAGTTGTAGCATACCTCTTGAGGCAAAACATATCAAAATTTCAGAGGAAAAGATGAAAGATTAGTAGGTGAAATCGTGATTTTTCGGAGACGGCTAAACTGGAATTTTGGTGGAGGAACAGGGGCTTCAATCATCCATAATTAATTATCTAGGACAATATGACTTCAATGTCTTCATGAAAAATCTACTTTAGGGTCTTGGCTACCACATATTCAAATTTCATAATTTTTTAAGGTCATTAGAGTATTTAATCGGAAATGTTTCAAAAACTGAGTAATCTGACGCGTACGAGTTTAGTCAGTTTCAATGCATGTGCCATATCATTTTGTATGAAGCTCTTTCGGCAAAGTGCTCTTCACCAAGTATCTTTCTTTATATCTTCCCTATAACAGCTTCAAATTTCATAATTTTTGAAGTTCATTTACCTATTTAACCAAAAATATTTCAAAAACTGTGCAAGCTGTATTGATAGAATAGAAATGCTGTGATGCGTGATCTATATCAAATTTTATGGGGGTCTTTTGGTGTGGTGTCCTTCATGAAATATCTGCCCTAATGTCTTGACTATCACATGTTCAAATTTCATAATTTTTAAAGGCTAATTGTGTATTTAATGGAAATATTTGCTAAAACTATGCAAGCTGGATTGTGCGAATTTTAAATGCTGAAATTTATGATTATCCTGTTTTGGATGAGCCCCGAGAATTGTATTGATAGAGGTGATTAAATCTTGCTGAGCATGTGATGATATTTGGCATTACATAGAGAATCAAATGGTGAATTTGCCTTTGTTGCCATTACATCATATGCCATGTTGATTGTGAGACTTAAATTGGTGAATATGAATTATGATGAATGAGGAAACTGTTGGAGGCAGCCGATAATGCCCTGAGAGTGTTAGGATGCATGGGATGGTGGGTGCCGGATGCCCGATTGTATAGAGATACATGCCCAGATGTCCTCGGGACTTTCGAGATGCCCGGAATGGTTGGGTGCCGGAAGCCTCGGAGGTTTGTGCCCAGGGAATGCCTCATGATGCCAATTGGGATGTGAGATGCTCGGAATGTGGGGGTGCCAGCTGCCCGGTGGTGTGTGTCGGAGGTTTTCTCGCGATGCCAAGTTGGGGTGCAAGTGATAATGTGGGATGCAATTACTGATCCTGGGAAAGAGAGATGTGGTGATCAAATTGAAAGATAAAAAGTAGAAATTGAATCATGTACATATGGTATGATTGCATATGCATGGCTATGATATGATGATGGTGAGTGCATGGTTGTGTGTGCACCCATGACATGATGATATATGGATGACATGATGATGATGAGTGCATGGATGTATGTACACCTATGGCATGATAGTGATGAGTACATGAGGATGTATGTACATATGATATGATGACATATGCATGGCTTCGAGGTAAGCTATGCTTGGATGTATGAATGACATGTACTATACTATGATTGTTATGATTGTGTTGTGTGATGCATTGAGTGGTTTATTGGATCTTTTACCTGCTGAGTGGCTGTACTCACCCCTTTGGGGACTAACATATTAGATTAGAAAGATACCGCTCCCTACTGTCACGCGGGGTACCTTCTATGGCCTCCCATCAGACGTGGAGGTAGAGTGTTCGGAGATAGAGTGCATTACCATCCCTTGTCTGACATTTGTGCGAGTTCGCGTGTTGGTCATGCACGATGTGGGCTTGGCTAGGGGCTTGGTTATACAGGAGTTTTTGTCAGTCCATGTCTTTTAAGATGGAGTGATTCGGGGGATGTTGCTGCCGCCACCGCCCAACGTGCCCGGATGGATGTGATGGCCGCGTGAGAAGTAGAGAGCTGACATTTTTTTAGAGTAGCTGACACTGATAGATAGAGGATGACACGTGATTGTTATAGGGGTCGAGATATCCTTTTGGGATGTGGCCAAGCGTAGTTAGAAGTCTTGGCTTTCTTTTTGTTGTACCGACCCGAGAAAAATCCATCATCAAAATATATAAATAAATGTGTCTTGGCTTTATTTTTTCTTATGATGCTTAGTGGTGTGCATTGCATTACGGTTGTTGGAGGGAGAGATGGTGAGACTCAATTATGCTTCCGCTAATAAGTTGCGCTGGGACCGTTTTCAAAATATATATATGCTGATGAACTACGATGCTTCTCCAAAGAGATGTAACTAGTGGAGCGATAGGTACCTGTGGTGACCCTAAGTGTTTCGGGGTGCCACAACGCCCATTTTTGGTATTAGAGCAATGGTTATAGGTTGGAGTGATAAGGAGCCTCCTTAGGAAATTGAGGAACATAATGACAATGCACACCATAGGATATCGGCTGGAATAGTTGGGTAACTCTGAATAATGGGTGATGAGTAATCACTCGTAGATCCCTAGTAGTTATTATGAATTGCTTTTAGGTACCAGTAACATGTTTATGTTACTTATGTAGTAGTAGTTGTTTTGAATAGAGACATTGAGTCACAGATATTTCCTGAGGCAAATGCTTGGAAATTGGAGGGAAATCATGGTACGAGCTGGAAGTGCTCATCCATCAAGGGCTGAAGCCTCTACGCAAGAAGGGCTGAACCCCGGATGGAAGATATCCTGCAGGCATTGGCCAATATAGGAAATCTGATGGAAAGACAAGCGTAGCAACAGCCCGGAGCAGAACGCCGTACTCAAGGACTAGTGGAGCAATTTTGAAGTTAAAGCCACCTAAGTTCAATGGAATGGGAAGTCCTGAGGAGGCGGAACATTAGATTGATGGGATGTAACGAATTTTCTGGCTGTTGGACTGCAATGATGCTGAGAAAATAACTTTGGCAAAGTACCAGTTGGAGGGAAATGCAAAGTTTTGGTGGAGAGCTTCGAAGGACATAATCTTTCCACCAGGCACTGATGTTAACTGGGAGGAGTTTGTGAGAGCTTTCAATAGAAAGCATTTTTCTAATTGTGCTAAGGACAGGAAAATTTCATAATTTTGTTCAGTTAGAACAAAAGGAGCTAACAATAGACCAATATGAGGCTAGATTTTCTGAATTATCTAGATATGCTCCTAAACTGATTGAGGATCAGGAAGAAAAGGCTAAGAGATTTCTGAAAGGGTTGAGAATTGACATTAGGAAGCAACTAGTGCCTTTGAACATAAGGGATTACCATGAGATTTATGAAAGAGCACAATTAGTGGAGCAGGAGCTGTTGAGAGAGCGATCAGAGTTTAAGAAACAGTTGAACTTTAATGATGTGAGAAGGGGTAAGAGACCCTACCCTGGTCAAGGTTAGACTTGGAATGTGAAGAAGAAGAGCAATTTTGGAAATTTTGGGGGAGCAAGAAATGGCCTAAATATAAGGAAAGCACCCTATCAGCCTTATGGTTGTCAAAGGTGTAATGGGCGACATGGCCTAGGACCTTGCAATGGACGAATGAGATGTTTTGGTTATGGACAAGAGGGCCACCTTAGGAGAAGTTGCCCACAGAAAGGTCGCAAATGAGTATTGCCTCGGTGCAACAGGGACAACAGAGTGCTGTTAGATCAAACTTACCAAGGAATCCTCAGACACCACCAACACAAGGAAGGGTGTATGCAGTCACCCAAGAGGAAGTGGAAGCTTCCAAAAATGTTATCTCAGGTACGATCCTTATCAATGGTAAAAAGGCATATGCATTGTTTGATACGGGTGCTACGCATTCATTTGTGTATGTCTGAAAGATATAGGCCTTTGAGTAAAATAGAAGTTACGCCGCTTTGTGTTTATATGCCTTTAAAGAATATGGTATGGTCTACGCTGGTGTGTGGAAATTGTAAGATATCAATGGGAGGAAAGGATATGAAAATAGACTTGGTCGTGATGGCTATGTATGATTTTGATGTTATTGTAGGAATGGATTGGCTTCGTAAGTATCGGGCCAAAATGGATTGTTATAGAAAAGTGATCCAATTTGTCTTACCTGATCAGTCTAGTTGTGAATTTTTAGGAGGTCAGACCCACCTACCTATAGCACTTATTTCAACAATAGAAGCCTATGCATTACTTGACAAAGGATGTCAAGGGTACCTGGCTATGGTTAAAGATTATGCTAGGGAAGAGCCTAAACTTGATGAAGTTAGAATAGTTAATGAATTTCAAGATGTATTTCATAAGGAATTGCCTAGGATTACCGCCGACGGAAGTTGAGTTTGAAATTGAATTAATGCTGAGTTATCGAAAGCCCTATATAGGATGGCCTTAGTCGAGTTGAAGGAATTAAAGGTGCAATTACAAGAGTTGCGTGACAAAGGATTCATTAGGCCAAGTGCTTCACCTTGGTCTGCACCAGTCTTGTTTGTGAAAAAGAAAGATGGGTCAATGCGCTTGTGCATTGACGATAGACAACTGAATCAGGTGACCATTAAAAATAAATATCCTTTGCCTAGAATTGGTGACCTATTTGATCAACTCCAAGGAAGTTCAATCTTCTCTAAGATTGACTTAAGGTCGGGATACCATCAGTTAAGAATTAAGAAAGAGGACATTCCAAAGACTGCGTTTAGGACTCGTTATGGACATTACGAGTTCCTGCTCATGCCATTTGGATTGACAAATGCACCGGCTGCATTTATGGATCTAATGAATAGGATATTTAAGCCTTATTTGGACCAATTTGTGATTATATTTATTGATGATATCTTGATATATTCAAGAGGGCCTAAAGAGCATGAACAACATTTGAGGATAGTTTTGCAAACCTTGAGAGATCATAAGCTATATGCCAAATTTAGCAAGTGTGAATTCTAGCTAGACCAGATAATATTTTTAGGGCAAGTGGTATCAAGAGAAGGGATTGTAGTAGACCCGGGAAAAGTTGAAATGGTAATAAATTGGCTGAGACCAACGACACCTATTGAAATACGGAGTTTCTTAGGACTGGCTAGTTATTATAGGAGATTTATTGAAGGATTTTCACGATTGGCGGGTCCTTTAACAAAATTGACTCGAAAGAATGTGAAGTTTGAATGGAATGGGGAATGTGAAAGGAGTTTCCAGGAGCTTAAAAGAAAATTGACCTCGGCTCCAATCTTGACTATACCGACAGGATTGGATGGTTTTACAGTGTATAATGATGCATCGCACAAAGGACTGGGATGTGTTTTGATGCAGCATGGCAAGGTCATAGCCTATGTGTCTAGACAATTGAAACCCCACGAACTGAATTACCCAACACATGATTTAGAACTGGCAGCTATAGTATTCGCTTTGAAGATATGGAGGCATTATTTATATGGGGATTAATTTGAGATTTATACGGATCATAAGAGCTTGAAGTATTTGTTCTCACAAAAGGAATTGAACATGAGACAAAGGAGGTGGATGGAGTTGTTAAAGGATTATGATTGTGAGATACGGTACCATCCACGGAAGGCGAATAAGGTAACGGATGCTCTTAGTTGTAAGTCAGCTATGGAGATGGCTAGCTTAAGAATGGGGGAATGGAGCTTGTTAAAATCCGTAGCAGACTCGGAGTTTAAATTGAAAATGGATTGTCTTACAAATATGCTTAGTGCATTAAGAATTGAACCTGAAATTATTCAAAAAGTTAAGACCTTACAAGAGTTTGACTCGGAAATTTTGAAAGTAAAAGATGCAGTTTCTTTAGGAAAAAGACCGGAATTTCAAGTCTCTAAAGATGGAGTGGTAAGATGCCAAGGACGACTCTGTGTTCCCGACAATAAAGAAGTAAAGAAGGAAATTTTGTCGGAGGCACATAGGAGTAATTACAGTGTTCATCCAGGTAGCACAAAGATGTATAAGAACTTGCGCCAGCAATTTCGGTGGAATGGTATGAAAGCAAATGTGGCTAAGCATGTTTCTCAATGTTTAACATGCCAGCAAGTAAAAGCGGAACATCGCAAACCCCCAGGACTCTTGAGACCATTAGACATACCAGAATGGAAATGGGAACATATAACAATGGACTTTGTACAAGGATTGCCAAGGACATCAAGTGGTCATGACTCTATTTGGGTAATAGTGGACCGTCTAACTAAATCTGCTCATTTCCTAGCAATTCGTATAGATTACCCAATGGACATATATGCGGACATATATGTAAGTCAAGTGGTATGCTTACATGGTGTTCCAGTAACTATTACCTCAGATCGGGATTCAATATTTACTTTGAACTTTTGGCAAAATCTTCAAATTGCCTTAGGAACTAAACTCTAGTTTAGTACTGCTTTTCACCCTCAGACAGATGGACAAACAGAAAGAGTAATCCAGATATTAGAGGATATGTTGAGGACTTGTGTGATTGACTTTAAGGGAAATTGGGATGAAAGATTGCATTTCGTGGAGTTTGCTTATAATAATAGTTTTCAAAAAAGTATAGACATGGCTCCCTATGAAGCATTATATGGAAGGAGATGTAGGACTCCTGTCTGTTGGAATGAAGTAGGTGAAAGGAAATTGACAGGACTTGAACTGGTACAAGTTACCACCGAAGTTGTCGAGATTATCGGGAAAAAACTTAAAACAACTCGAGTAGACGAAAGACTACGCAGATAGGCGTAAAAGGCCTTTGGAATTTAGTGTGGGAGATCATGTGTTCCTTAAAGTATCTCCAATGAAAGGAATATCTCGATTTTGAATGAAGGGTAAGTTAAGCCCTAGATATGTCGGACCTTTTGAGATACTTGAAAGAATAGGAGATGTAGCTTATTGTTTGGCGCTGCCTCCTAAGTTGGGAAATTTGCATGATGTGTTCCATGTATTGATGCTAAGAAAGTATCAGCCGAATCCTGGTCACATATTCGATCATGAAGCCATCAAAGTGGATGAGGAAGTGAGGTAAATTGAAGAGCTTGTGCAGATATTGGATTGAAAGGAACAAATTCTCAGGACCAAGAGAATCCCATTGGTTAAGGTATTATGGCGACATCATGATATGGAAGAAGCCACATGGGAAAGTGAAGATCGGATGAAGGAAAAGTACCCTTACTTGTTTCAAAAGGACATGAGTAACGTCTAATTTTGAGGACGAAATTCTCTAAGGAGGGGAGAATTGTGGCATCCCAAAATTCAAGGCAACCTCTAGATGTATTAAAGTCTATGATTAGGTAATGAAATTTGCCTTTGGTTTATGCTTTAGCTATTGATTTTCTTTTAAGACCGAGTGTTATGTGGATGGAAATGTATCTTGTGTTCATGGGTTATTAAAATTAGTATTATAAGATAATTTGATAAGAAGAATTTGTTCTTGGCTATGTACCTCATAGATTTGATTCTTATAGTTTAAGGATACAAGTTTTATGGCCATATGAAATTGTAAATTTGGAATTTATAAAAGAGGGAATTAAGGTGAATTATTAAAAGTAAACATGGGCTACTTAAGTTTGGGTCTTAGGCCCAAGAGGGATAGGCCTAAGATGGGCCAATTGGCTGGCCCATTAGAGCCATAAAAGGGCTTCTATCGACCACAAGGAGAGACGGGAGAGGCCGGCCCATCTTCAAGCCCATCATGCATGGGGTTTGCCAAGTGGCAAAAAGAGAGTTACACCCATTGGCCACTTTGGGCGGCTCCTAATGATTGCAAATGATGGAATAAAAGGAAATAGAGAGAGAGGGAGTGACCGGTTTTGAGAGAGGGAGAGAGAGAAGGCTGTCAAGAGAGTGAGGGAATCGAGAGAGAGGAGGAAGAGGCCGCGCGAAGGAGGAAGCCGTCCGTCGCTCGTAGCCGTCCGTGCGTCCGTCGTCCGCCGTGTGCTCGTGCTTGCTCGGTTTGGAGGCAAGTTGGGATCCTTATTCTGCTCTTGCATGTTGTATCTAGCATATGTGTTTGAATGGTGATGAATTTCGGATGTCTAGGGTGTGAAAAACCGAAGTTTTGAGTGTGTTGTTTTGAAGTAGTAAGCTGTTCTCGAGTAAACCGCCTGACCCAGAATGTTGTAGTGGCTTGCATGCAATGTTTGAGTCGGATTTTGGTTTGACTTCTTCATGAAATTTGTAGATAACATCTTAAAGTATAACATACTAAAATTTGAGACAAAATGGTTGAGGTTTGAGGGGTGAAACCCTCCCTCTACGAAAATGTTAGATCTGAAGCTGTTTTGTTGACCTCTTGGTGATTTTGTGTGTTGCATGTAACTTTTTACTGAAAATTTCACTTTTACTTCTTCACGAAAGTTGTAGAGAACATCTTGAAGACTAACATACTCAAATTTGAGATAAAACTAACAAGTATAGCCTAGCGATTCTTTTGAAGACGTTAGATCTGGAGATGTTATACTGAACTCCAGTGACTTCATGGACTATAAAGTGACTTTCCTTTGAAAATCTCACCTTGATCCCTTAATGAAAGTTTTAGTAGACCTTTTAAGGCAAAACATATCAAAAATTCAGAGGAAAAATGAAAGATAAGTAGGTGAAATCGTGATTTTATGGAGATGGCTAAACCTGGAATGTTCGGTGCTAGGAACAGGGGCTTCAATCGTCCATAATTAATTATCTAGGACGAATCTGACTTCGATGTCTTCATGAAAAATATACTTTAGGGTCTTGAATACCACATATTCAAATTTCATAATTTTTTAAGGTCATTAGAGTATTTAATCGGAAATATTTCAAAAACCGAGTAATCTGACGCGTTCGGGTTTAGTCAGTTTCAATGCATGGGTCATATCATTTTGTATGAAGCTCTTTTGGCAAAGTGTTCTTCATGAAGTATCTTTATTTATGTCTTCCCTGTTACATATTCAAATTTCATAATTTTTGAAGTTCATTTTCTTATTTAACCAAAAATATTTCAAAACTGTTCAAGCTGTATTGATAGAATAGAAATGTTGTGATGCGTGATCTATATCAAATTGTATTTTGGTGCAGTGTTCAAAATATCTGCTGAATTTCAATTTTTAAAGACCATTTGGTATTTAATGGAAATATTTTCCTGTTTTGCTAAAATTTATGATTATTCTGTTTTGGATGAGCCCCATGAATTATATTGATTGAGGTGATTGAATCTTGCTGAGCGTGTGATGATATTTCGCATTGCATATAGAATCAAATGCTTAATTTGACATTGTTGCCATTACATCATGTGCCATGTTGATTGTGAGACATAAATTTGTGAATATGAATAATGATGAATGAGGAAACTGGTGCAGGTAGTCGATAATGCCCTCGAAGTGTCAGGATGCCCGGTTGTATGGAGATACATGCCCAGATGTCCTCGGGAGTTTCGAGATGCCCGGAATGGTTGGGTGCCGGAAGCCTCGGAGGTTTGTGCCCGGGGAATGCCTCATGATGCCAATTGGGATGCGAGATGCCCGGAATGTGGGGGTGTTGGATGCCCGGTGGTGTGTGCTGGAGGTTTTCTCGCGATGCCAGGTTGGGGTGCGAGTGATAATGTGGGATGCAATTACTGATCCTGGGAAAGAGATATGTGGTGATCAAATTGAAAGATAAAAAGTGGAAAATGAATCATGTACATATGGTATGATTGCATATGCATGGCTATGATATGATGATGGTGAGTGCATGGTTATGTGTGCACCTATGGCATGATGGTACATGTATGGTATGATGATGGTGAGTGCATGGTTGTGTGTGCACCTATGGCATGATGGTACGTGTATGGTATGATGATGGCGAGTGCATGGTTGTGTGTGCACCTATGGCATAATGATATATGGATGACATGATGATGAAGAGTGCATGGATGCATGTGCACATATGGCATGATAGTGATGAGTACATGAGGATGTATGTACATATGGTATGATGACATATGCATGGCTTCAAGGTAAGTTATGCTTGGATGTATGAATGACATGTACTATGCTATGATTGTTATGATTGTGTTGTGTGATGCATTGAGTGGTTTATTGGATCTTTTACCTGCTGAGTGGCTATACCCACTCCTTCGGGGACCAACATTTCAGATTAGAAAGATGCCGCTCCCTACTGTCACGCGGGGTACCTTCTATGGCCTCCCATCTGATGTGGAGGTAGAGTGTTCGGAGATAGATTGCGTTACCATCCCTGGTCTGACGTTTGTGTGAGTTCACGTGTTGGTCATGCACGATGTGGGCTTGGCTGGGGGCCCAGTTATACAAGAGTTTTTCTCGGTCCATGTTCGCCAAGATGGAGTCATTCGGGGGATGTTACCGCCACCACCACCTGACGTGCCAAGATGGATGTGATGGCCGCGTGAGAAGTAGAGAGCTGGCGCTTTTTTAGAATAACCGACACTGATAGATGAAGGATGACACGTGATCATTATAGGGGTGGAGATATCCTTTTGGGATGTGGCCAAGCGTAGTTAGAAGTCTTGGCTTTCTTTTTATTGTATCGACCCGAGAAAAATCCATCATGAAAATATATAAATAAAAGTGTCTTGGCTTTATCTTTTTTTATGATGCTTAGTGGTGTGCATTGCATTATGGTTGTTGGAGGGAGAGATGGTGAGACTCAATTATGCTTCAAAAAAAAAATATATATATATATATATATATGCCGATGAACTACGATGCTTCTCCTAATAAGTTGCGTTGTTCCGACCACACTTTTCAAAAAAGCTGAAATTGATTGTTGCCATTACATTATGTTCCATGTTGATATTGAGACACAAATGTGGATATGAATTATGATAAATGAGGATACCTATGAACTACGATGCTTCTACTAAGAGATGTAAGGTTCCTAGTTGGGTGCGATAAAATGTGGGATTCAAATTACTGATCCCGGGAAAGAAAAATGTGGTGACTCAATTGAAAGATAAAAACAGAAATTGAATCTTGCATGGTATGGTAATATGTATGAATGGCTGTATGATATGGTGTGCATGAGTGCATGGTGGTATGTGCACATAAGGCATTGTACTTGACCCCTTTGGGGACCAACATTTCATATTAGGCAGATGCCTCTCGCTCCGGTCATGCGAGGTACCTTTTACGGCCTTCCATCTAACGTGGAGGTCAATTGTTCAGAGCTTGATTGTGTCACCATCCCTGGTTTGACATTCGTACGGGTTTAGGTGCTGGTTATGTATGATGTGGGCCTGGCTAGGGGCCCGGTCATCTAAGAGTTCTTGTTTGTCCACGTCCGCTGTGACGGAGTGATTCGGAGGATGTTGCCGCCGCCACCGCCCGATGCACCAGGATGGGTGTGATGGCCCGCATGAGGAGGGGGAGCTGACTTTTTGGGATAGCCAACACTTGTAGATAGAGGGTTATACATGATCGATATAGGGGGTCGAGATCTCTTTTTGGAGCTGTGGCCAAGTTTAGCTAAAAGTCTTGGCTTTTTGGTTGTACCGACCCAAGATGTCCATCCTAAAGATGTAAATAAAAGTGGCTCGGCTTATGTTTTCCTTCGATGTGTAGCTGGTGTGTATTGTACCATCATTAAGAGAGCAGAGGGGTGGTGAGACTCGTCTTTAATTTTGCTATGAGATACACTAATCTCTTATATAAAAAAAAAAAATGTATTTGAACTATAGTGCTTCCGTTAAGAGATGTAACTGGTATTCATTAGGAGAAGCGATAGGTAGCTGTGGCGACCTTAGCTATTCAGGGGTGCCACAGCGAGGGTCGGCCACGATGGCTCGGACGGCGTCAGGCAGGAGAGTGGTGGCTTGGACGGCGTTGGGCAGCGCCACCACTACCTTCCTCCCCTTCGTTCCTTCTCTCTCTTCTCTTCTGCTGTGTTGCTTCTTCACACCGACGCCTCTGCTCTAGATCTGGGTTCTGGGGAGACAGCGGTGATCGTGGTTGGTGAGGCAGCAGTGACGGCTATAACGAGTCTTCTTTAGCTCCCTCTCTCTCTCTCTCTCTCTCTCTCTCTCTCTCTCTCTCTCTCTCTCTCTCTCTCTAGCTCCCTCTCTCTCCCTGCATTTGCCTCGTGCTTTTCTCTCGCTGTTCTTTCTCCCTCTTTCTCTGTGCTGCCCGCTTTACTACTCCCCTGCTTTTCGCTATTTCTCTCTACCCTGCTTTTTGTAGGTCACATGTGAAGGACGTCGACAGGGAGGAAAACAGTTAGGCCGGGCCCCTGCATGATAGAGAGAAAAAAGCAGGTCGGGCCAAGGCCGGATTCGGCCTAACCCGACCCTAAGCATTTTTTTTCTTTCTCTGCCTTTTTTTTGTTGTTTTTGCTCTTTTTTTTTTGTCTCTCTTTTCTTTTTCTTTTCCTTTTTTTAGTGACCAATTCCTAATTTTGTATGCGACTGAGTCATAAATAAAATAGTAAAATTTAGGTGTCAACAGCTGTGTGGCACCCCGAACCACCATAGGTCGCCACAAACAACTAATGCTACACCTAATTCCATCTCTTAGAGGAAGAGTCGTAAATCATAGAATTTTTTTTCTATTTTTTTTTTTAAAATGGTCCCAGCGCAACTTATTAGCGGAAGCAAAATATAATATCGCCATCTCTCCCTTCAACAACCATGATACCATTGCACACCACTAAACATCAGGATGGGTTTCCTTGGGTCGGTACATCAAAAGAAAGGCCAAGACATGTAGCCATACTCGGTTATAACCCCAAAAAGAAACACTCGACCCACTATGTCTATCGTTCAAGATCCCCCATCAACTAGTGTCGGCTATTATCCCAAAAAGTTTCAGCTCCTACTTCTCACGCATGGGCCCTTACACCCATCCCAGTGCATCAGGCGGTGGCGACAGCAACATCCCACGCATCACTCCGTCTCGACGAACATGGACGGATATGAACTCCTGAATGACAAGGCCCCCAGCCAGGCCCACGTCATACATCACTAAGGCGTGCACTCGAATAAATGTCAGTCCAGGAATGGTGGGACAGTCGATCTCCACACACTCGACCTCTACATCCGAAGGAAGGCCGTAAAATATGCCCCGTGTGACAGCAGGAAGCGGCATCCTACTATTCTGAAATGTTCGTCCCCGATGGGGTGAGTACAACCATTCAGCAGGTAAAGGACTAAATACCACTCAATGCATCATGCCACACAAGGATCACAATCATAGCATTACATGTCATTAGGGCATCCATGCACAACTTACCTAGGTATCAAGCACATGCCATCATACCCCATGTACATACATCATCATATAGTCATCACCATCATGGCATACATTTACCATTATCATGTCACATGTACCATCATCATTACTATGCATCCATGCATATAACATCATCATCATATCACATGTACCATCATCATTACCATGCATCCATGCATATAGCATCATCATCATATCACATGTACCATCATCATTACCATGCATTCATGCATGTAACATCATCATCACATCACATGTACCATCATCATTACCATGCATCCATGCATGTAACACCATCATCTCATCACATGTACCATCATCATTACCATGCATCCATGCATGTAACATCACCAACACATCACTTGTACCATCATTACCATACATCCATGCATATAACATCATCATCATATCACAATTTCAATTCAATTTTGGACTGTCACATTTCTCTTTCCAGGGACCAATGTTTGCATCCAACATGTATCCAAGATACAATCAGACATCCGGCTCCCCCACTTTCCGGGCATCTCGTACCCCAACTGGCATCACGAGGACCCTATGGCATTAAGCCATTTAAGGCCACCGGGCAACCGGCTGTACCCTTCTAGCCAGGCATCTCGCACCCCAATTGGCATCGCGAGGCATCCCTCGGCACAATACCTGCCGAGCTTCCGGCTCCTCCACTCTCCGGGCATCTCGATACCTCTCGGTACTCCCGAGGACCCTTCGGTATCCGGCCGCCACCGGGTAACCAGCTGTACCCTTCTAGCCAGGCATCCCGACACTCCCGGGGCATCGTCGGCTCACACCTCCGACAGCCTTCTCATTTATCTCAATTCTCATCTTCAATTATAATTCAATTTTAACATGGCATGTGATGTGATGGCAATCAAGATCATATTCATCCTTGAATTCATACATGCATCTCAAATCATCATCATACATGCAGCAAGACACAATCATCCATAACAATACAATTCCTGGAGTCCATACAATTTAAAATCGTCCATTTTTCATGCCTTTTTGAAATTTACTAAATTCCAACTTCTACCATTTTAGAAAATAGTTAAATTAAATATCCATATGATTCTAAAAAATCATGAAATCAAGAAATGTGATAGACAAGTCAATAACATAACAATTTCATGAAAAATACATGCCCAAAAGACTTCCACACAAGAAAATATAATTCACACAAATACAGCATGCAATTTCGGATAGAAACAGAACACGCAGTTATTGAAATAATTCAATTAAAATACCCGAACAACCTCCGAAAATTATGAAATTTTACGAGGTTATATTTAAGACACTAAATTAGATTTTTCATGATGACATCTATGCCAGATTCGTTCTAGATAATTTTCTATAGTCATCCGAAGCTTCTGATTCTAGCACCGAAACGTCCAGTGTAGCTATCTCCGAAATATCGAGTTTTCACCCACTTATTCTTCTTCGTTTCCTCTGAAATTTGGATATGTTTTACTTCAAGAGGTCCCCTACAACTTTCATCAAGGGATCTAAGTGAAATTTCCAAAGAATAGTCACCATATGGGTCCAAGAATTCTCGGGTGTCCAGTACCGTATTTCCAGATTTACCGTCTTCAAGAGAAAATCGATTCACTAGGCTACACTTGCTCATTGTACTTAAAATTTGAGTATGATAATGTTTAGGATGTTCTCTACAAGTTTCATGCAGAAGTAGAAGAGATTTTCTTGGTAAAAATCGACATGCAACCCACAAAACTACCAAAAGGTCAGCAAAATAGTTCCAGATCTAGTGTCTTCGTAAGAAGAGGGTTTGACCCCTTAAATCTCCACCATTTTGTCCCAAATTTTATTATGTTGTATTTTAAGATGTTGGCTACAACTTGCATGAAGGAATCAAAGTCAAAATCCTACTCGAAACATGCATGCAAGCCTCCACAAATTTCTGGGTCAGGTGGTTCACACGAAATCAGGAAGCATTTTCAAGAACAAGTCACATTCTAGCTTCGGTTTTGCCTACCCTAACATCCGAGATCTACCACCAACAAATCACACATGCAAGACACACATGCAAGAGTGGAAATCGCTCCCTCAATGGCGAATGCATGTAATCCTCTTTTTGCCACTTGGCCAAGCTCATGCAAGATGGGCTTGGGCTTAGAAGAAGTGGGCCAACCACTCCCCTCCCATGGTCGACGGTCACCTCTTCATGGGCCTCAATTGGGCCCGCCATTCGGCCCACCAAGAGCTCTAGCTGTTGGGCCTAAGGCCCAACCTAATTAAACCCACAATTTCACTTTCAATTATTCATCTTTAATTATTTCTCTTATAGATTTCAAATTTTAAATTTCACATGGCCAAGAATAAATCATTCTCATTAATTTATCCTATAATACTAATTTAAAAACTCATGAACACAAGCCTATATCACTTAGTCTTAAGAGGAGACTAATGGCTAAAGCATAAACCACAGTTAATTTCATTGCCTAATTATGGGCTTTAATACACTTAGAGCTTGTCTTGAATTTTTGGGATGCCACAATTCTCCCTTAGAGAATTTCGTCCTCGAAATTAGACACCACTCGTGCCTTCTTGAAACAAGTAAGGGTACTTTTCCTTTATCTGATCTTCACTTTCCCATGTGGCTTCCTCCATATCATGATGTCGCCATAATACCTTAATCAATGGAATCTTCTTAGTCCTAAGAATGTGTTCCTTTCGATCTAGTATCTATACAGGCTCTTCGATGTACCTCACTTTCTCATCCACTTTGATGGCTTCATGATTGAGTATGTGACCAGGATCCAGCTAGTACTTCCTCAACATCGATACATGAAACACATCATACAAATTTCCCAACTTAGGAGGCAGCGCTAAACGATAAGCTACATCCCCTATCCTTTCAAGTATCTCAAAAGGTCCGACAAATCTAGGGCTTAACTTACCCTTCATCCCAAATTGAGATATCCCTTTCATTGGAGATACCTTAAGGAATACATGGTCTCCCACACTAAATTCCAAAGGCCTTCTACGCTTATCTGTATAGTCTTTCTGTCTACTCTAAGCTATTCTAAGCCTTTTTCTGATAATTTCAATAGCCTCAGTGGTAACTTGTACGAGTTCAGGTCCTGTCAATTTCCTTTCACCTACTTCATTCCAACAGACAGGAGTCCTACATCTCCTTCCATATAATGCCTCATAAGGAGCCATGCCTATACTTTTCTAGAAACTATTATTATAGGCAAACTCCATCAAATGCAATCTTTCATCCCAATTTCCCTTGAAATCAATTACACAAGCCCTCAACATATCCTCTAATGTCTGAATTACTCTTTCTGTTTGCCCATCTGTATGGGGATGAAAAGCAGTAATAAACTAGAGTTTAGTTCCTAATGCAATTTGAAGACTTCGCCAAAAGTTCGAAGTGAATCTCGAATCCCGATCTGAGGAAATAGTTACCGAAACACCATGTAAGCGTACCACTTGACTTACATATATGTCCGCATATTTGTCCATTAGGTAGTCCATGCGAACAGCTAGGAAATGAGCTGATTTAGTCAAACGGTCCACTATAACCCGGATAGAGTCATGACCGCTTGACGTCCTTGGCAATCCTTGTATGAAGTCCTTTGTTCCCATTTCCATTCTGGTATGTCTAATGGTCTCAAGAGTCCCGTGGGTTTACGATGTTCCGCTTTTACTTGCCGGCACGTCAAACATTGAGAAATGTACTTAGCCATATCTGCCTTCATACCATTCCACCAAAACTGCTGACGTAAATTCCTGTACATATTTGTACTACCCGGATGGATACTATAATTACTCTTATATGCCTCCGACAGAATTTCCTTCTTTAATTCTACGTTGTCGGGAACACAAAGTCGTCATTGGCATCTTACTATTCCATCATCATAGACTTGCAATTCTGGCCTTTTTCCTAAAGACGCAGTGTCTTTCATTTTCAAAATCTCCGGGTCAAACTCTTGCAAGATTCTAACTTTCTGAATAATTTACGGTTCAATCCTTAATGCACTAAGCATACCAATAAGGCAATCTACCTTTAATTTAACTTCTGAGTCTGTAACAGACTTTAACAAGCTCCATTCCACCATTCTTAAACTGGCCATCTCCATAGCCGACTTACGACTAAGAGCATCTACTACCTTATTCGCCTTCCCTGGATGGTATTTTATCTCACAATCGTAATCCTTGAACAACTCCATCCATCTCTTTTGTCTCATGTTCAACTCCTTTTGTGAGAACAGATACTTCAAACTCTTATGGTCTGTATAAATTTCAAAATTTTCCCCATATAAATAGTGTCTCCATATCTTTAAGTCAAACACTATAGCTGCTAGCTCTAAATCATGCGTTGGGTAGTTCAGCTCATGGGGTTTTAATTGTCTAGATGCATAGGCTACAACATTGCCATGCTGCATCAAAACACATCCCAGTCCTTTGTGAGATGCATCACTATACACTGTAAAACCATCAGGTCCAGTTGGTATAGTCAGGATTGGAGCCGAGGTCAATTTCCTTTTGAGCTCCTGGAAACTCCTTTCACATTCCCCATTCCATTCAAACTTCACATTCTTTCGGGTCAACTTAGTTAAAGGACTTGCCAGTCATGAAAATCCTTCAATAAACCTCTTATAATAACCAGCCAGTCCTAAGAAACTTCATATTTCCGTAGGTGTCGTCGGTCTCGGCCAATTTATTACCATCTCAACTTTAGCCGGGTCTACTGCAATTCCTTCTCCTGATACCACATGCCCTAAAAATATTATCTGGTCTAGCCAGAATTCACACTTACTAAACTTGGCATACAGTTTATGCTCTCTCAGGGTTTGCAAAACTATCCTCAAGTGTTGCTCATGCTCTTTAGGTCCTCTCGAATATATCAGGATGTCATCAATAAAAACAATCACAAACTAGTCTAAATAAGGTTTAAATACCCTATTCATTAGATCCATAAATGCAACCGGTGCGTTAGTCAATCCAAATGGCATAACAAGGAACTCGTAGTGTCCATAACGAATTCTGAACGCAGTCTTAGGAATATCCTCTTTCTTAATTCTCAGCTGATAGTATCTCGACCTTAAGTCAATCTTAGAGAAGACCGAACTTCCCTGGAGTTGGTCAAACAGGTCATCAATTCTAGGCAAAGGATACTTATTTTTAATGGTCACCTAGTTTAGCTGCCTATAGTCAATGCACAAGCGCATCGATCCATCTTTCTTTTTCACAAACAAGACTGGTGCACCCTAAGGTGAAGCACTTGGTCTAATGTATCCTTTGTCAAGCAACTCTTGCAGTTACACTTTCAATTCCTTCAATTCGACTAAGGCCATCCTATATGGGGCTTTCGATATAGGTCCTGTTCTAGGCATTAATTCAATTTCAAACTCAACCTCTCGCTCTGGCGGCAATCCAGGCAATTCCTCAAGGAATACATCTTGAAATTCGTTAACTACCCAAATTTCATCAATCTTAGGCTCTTCCTTAGTATAGTCTCTAACCATGGCCAAGTACCCTTGACATCCTTTGTCAAGTAACGCATGGGCTTCTATTACTGAAATAAGCGCTACAGGTAGGTGGGTCTGACCTCCCAGAAATTCACAATTAGACTGATCGGGTAAGGTAAATTGGATTACTTTCCTATAACGATCCATTTGGGCACGATACTTACGAAGCCAGTTCATTCCTATGATAACATCAAAATCATACATGGCCATTACAACTAAGTCTATTTCCATATCCTTTCCCCCCATTGTTATCTTACAATTTCCACACACCAGCGTAGACAATAACATATCCCTTAGACGCGTAGAAACACCAAGAGGCGTCTCAAGAGGCATAGTTTCTATCTTATTCAACTGTCTATATCTTTTAGACACAAATGAATGCGTAGCACCCGTATCAAACAATGCATATGCCTTTGTATCATTTATAAAGATCGTACCTGAGATAACATTTTTGGAAGCTTTCGCTTTCTCTTGGGTGATCGCATACACTCTTCCTTGTGCTAGTGGCCTCTGGGGATTCCTTGGTAAGTTTGGCCTAACAACATTCTGTTGCGGCTGCTGCACCGAGCCCATACTCGCGTGCGATCTTTCCTGACGGCAGTTTCTCTTCATATGGGCTATTTTTCCATAACTATAGCACTTTGGTTACCTAATGCAAGGTCCTGGGTCATGCCGCCCACAACACATTTGACACTCCGCATTCTGATAAGGTGTCCATCCCAAATTCAGGCTACCCTTGCCTCTTCCAAAGTTCCTAAAATTGCCCTTCTTCTTAGATTCCCAGGTCTGACCTTGACTTGTATAGGGTCTCTTACCCCGTCTTACATCACCAAAGGACAATGGTTTCTTATCCTCCGAATGTTCCCTTACCAACTCCTGCTCCACCAACTGTGCCATTTCATAGATCTCATTATAATCTCTTATGTTCAGAGGCACTAACTATTTCCTGATATCAGTCCTTAGCCCTTTCGGAAACCTCTTAGCTTTCTCTTCTTGATCCTCAACTAGCCTAGGAGCATATCTAGACAGTTCAGAAAATCTAGCCTCATACTGGTCTACCGTTAGCTCATTTTATTCTAATTGAACAAACTCAGTAATTTCCTATCCTTAGCACAGTCAGAAAAATGCTTTCTATTAAAAGCACTCACAAACTCTTTCCAGTTAACCTCAATACCTAGCGGGAAGATTTTGTCACTCGATGCTCTCCACCAAAAATTTGCATTTCCCTCCAGCCGGTACTCTACCAAAGTTATTTTCTCAGCAGCAGTGCAGTCTAACAACTTGAAAATTTGCTTCATTCCATCAATCCAATGTTCCGCCTCCTCAGGACTTCCCATTCCACCGAACTTTGGTGGCTTCAGCTTCAAAAACTATTCCACCAGTCCTTGAGTATGGCGTTCTGCTCCAAGTTGTTGCTGTGCCTGCCTTTCCATCAGATTTCCAATAGTGGCCAATGCCTGCAGGATGTCTTCCATTCAGGGTTCAGCCCTAGCAGTAGAGGCTTCAGCCCTCGATGGATGAGCACTTCTAGCTCGCACCATGACTTTCCTGCAATTTCCAAGCATTGCCTCAGGAATAATCTGAGACTCACTATCTTCATTCAAAGCAACTACTACTACTACATAAGTAACATATACATGTTACTGGTACCTAAAGACAACTCAAAACTAACTATAGGGATCTATGAGTGAATACTCTTTACCCGTTATTCAATTATTCCATTTTATATCCTATGGTGTGCATTGTCATCATGTTCTTCAATTTCCAAATGAGGCTCCGTATCACTCCACCTATAACCATTGCTCTGATACCAAAAAAAGGCAGCTGTGGCACCTCGAACCACCTTAGGTGGCCACAAGCACCTAATGCTACACTTAATTACATCTCTTAGAAGAAGCATCGTAAATCATAAACATTTTTTTTTTTTTTTGAAAATGGTCCTAGCGCAACTCATTAGCGGAATGAAAATATAATATCGCAATCTCTCCCCTTAACAACCATCATACAATTGCACACCACTAAACATCATAAGAAAAGATAAAGCCATGACACTTTATTTACATATTTTTTTCAAGATGGGTTTCCTTTGGTCGGTACATCAAAAGAAAGGCCAGGAAAGTAGCCACACTTGGCTATAACCCCAAAAAGAAACACTCGACCCACTATGTCTATCGTGCAAGATCCCCCATCAACAAGTGTCAGCTATCATCCCAAAAAGTTTCAGCTCCTACTTCTCACGCACCGGCCCATACACCCATCCTTGTGCATCAAGTGGTGGCGGCGTCAACATCCCACACATCACTCCGTCTCGACGAACATGGACGGATATGAACTCTTGAATGACAAGGTCCCCAGCCAAGCCCACGTCATACATCACTAAGGCGCACACTCGAATAAATGTCAGTCCAAGAATGGTGGGACAATCGATCTCCACACACTTGACCTCTACATTCGAAGGAAGGCCGTAAAATACGTCCCGCGTGACAGCAGGGAGCGGCATCCTGCTAATCTGAAATGTTGGTCCCCGAAAGGGTGAGTACAACCACTCAACAGGTAAAGGACCAATAAACTACTCAATGCATCATGCCACACAAGCATTACAATCATAGCGTCACATGTCATTAGGGCATCCATGCACAACTTACCTAGGTATCATGCACATGCCATCATACCCTATGTACATACATCATCATATAGTCATCACCATCATGGCATACACTTACCACCATCATGTCACATGTACCATCATCATTACCATGCATCCATGCATATAGCATCATCATCATATCACATGTACCATCATCATTACCATGCATCCATGCATATAGCATCATCATCATATCACATGTACCATCATCATTACCATGCATCCACGCATGTAACATCATCATCATATCACATGTAGCATCATCATTACCATGCATCCATGCATATAACATCATCATCATATCACAATTTCAATTTCATTTTGGACCGCCACATTTCTCTTTCCTGGGACCAATGTTTGCATCCAACATGTATCCAAGATACAATCAGACATCCGGCTCCCCCACTCTTCGGGCATCTCGTACCCCAACTGGCATGACGAGGACCCTTCGACATTCAGGCATTTAAGACTACTGGGCAACCGATCGTACCCTTCTAGCTAGGCATCTCGCACCCCAACTGGCATCGCGAGGCATCCCTCGGCACAATATCTGCCGAGCTTCTGGCTCCCCCACTCTCCGGGCATCTCGATACCTCTCGGTACTCCCTAGGACCCTTCGGTATCTGGCCGCCATCGGGCAACCGGTCGTACCCTTCTAGCCAGGCATCCCAACACTCCCGAGGCATCGTTGGCTCACACCTCCGACAGCCTTCTCATTTATCTCAATTCTCATCTTCAATTATAGTTCAATTTTAACATGGCATGTGATGTGATGGCAATCAAGAACATATTCATCCTTGAATTCATACATGCATCTCAAATCATCATCATACATGCAACAAGACACAATCATCCATAACAATACAATTCATGCAGTCCATACAATTTAAAATAGTCCTTTTTCATGCCTTTTTGAAGTTTACTAAATTCCAGCTTGTACCATTTTAGAAAATATTTAAATTAAATATCCATATGATTCTCAAAAATCATGAAATCAAGACATGTGATAGACAAGTCAATAAGATAACAATTTCATGAAAAATACATGCCCAAAAGAGTTCCACACAAGAAAATATAATTCACACAAATACAGCATGCAATTTCGGATAGAAGCAGAATGTGCAGTTTTCGAAATAATTCAATTAAAATACCCGAACTACCTCTGAAAATTATGAAATTTTACCAGATTATAGATAAGACATCTATCCCAGATTCGTTCTAGATAATTTTCTATAGTCATCGAAGCTTCGATTCTAGCACCGAAACGTAATATCGAGTTTTCACCCATTTATTCTTCTTCGTTTCCTCTCACATTTGGATATGTTTTACTTCAAGAGGTCCCCTACAACTTTCATCAAGGGATATAAGTGAAATTTCCAAAGAATAGTCACCATATGGGTCCAAGAAGTCTCGGGTGTCCAATACCGTATTTCCAGATTTACCGTCTTCAAGAGAATGTCGATTCACTAGGCTACACTTGCTCATTTTACTTCAAATTTTAGTATTTTAATCATTAGAATGTTCTCTACAAGTTTCATGCGGAAGTCGAAGAGAGATTCTTGGTAAAAATCGACATGCAACCCGCAAAACTACCAAAAGGTCAGCAAAACAGTTCCAGATCTAGTGTGTTCGTAAGAAGAAAGTTTGACCCCTTAAATCTCCGCAATTTTGTCCCAAATTTTAGTATGTTGTAGTTTGATGAAGAAATAAAAGTCAAAATCCAACTCAAAAGATGCATGCAAGCCTCCACAAATTTCTGGGTCGGGCGGTTCACACGAAATCAGCAAGCATTTTTCAAGAACAAGTCACATTCTAGCTTCTGTTTTGCCTACCCTAACGTCCGAGATCTACCACCAACAAATCACACATGCAAGACACACATGCAAGAGTGGAAATGGATCCTAACTTGCCTCTAAGACCAAGCGGATGACAGCAAACGGACGTCACACCAGCGATGGACGGACGGACGGCGTGCGGCTGCGACGGGCAAGCTCCTCCTCCTCCTCCTCAGTTCCTCTCTCTCGCAAGCCCCTCTCTCTCTCTTTGGCTTGGCTGAATTCAACCGGCCACTCTCTCTCTCTCTCTCTCCCTTTTATTTCCCTTAAGCCACAATCATTAGTAATGATTAGTAGCCTCCCTCAATGACCAATGCATGTAATCCTCTTTTTACCACTTGGTCAAGCTCATGCAAGATGGGCTTGGGCTTGGATTGGGCTTGGAAGAAGTGGGCAGGCCACTCCTCCCCCCCATGGTCGATGGTCACCTCTTCATGGGCCTCAATTGGGCCGGCCATTTGGCCCACCAAGAGCTCAAGCCGTTGGGCCTAAGGACCAACCTAATTAAACCCACAATTTCACTTTCAATTATTCATCTTTAATTATTTCTCTTATAGATTTCAAATTTTAAATTTCACATGGCCAAGAATAATTTATCTCATTAATTTATCCTATAATACTAATTTAAAAACTCATGAACACAACACAAGCCTATATCACTTAGTCTTTAGAGGAGGCTAATGGCTAAAGCATAAACCATAGGTAATTTCATTACCTAATTATGGGCTTTAATACACCTTAAAGCTTGTCTTGAATTTTTGGGATGCCACAAGTTGTCCCTCTTTGAATGTAGCCTCGAAGATGTTGCATTCAAAGACAGACGACACCTAAATTATTTCAACGGTAGAGAGACCCTGGGTGCATAGGCATGTATTAGGTCGACGAAAATGACTCATAACTATGGAAGAGTGTCTTTTCAATAAGAGGAAGAGAAGGACTCCAAGCTACAGAAGCACTCCCTGTCCTAGGAAGAAGGGGAAGGACTCCTGGCTACAGAAGCTTTTCGTGTCATAGGAAGAAAGACTATGTGCTACAAAAGCTCTCCGTGTCGTAAGAAGAAGGACTTTGGGCTACAGAACCTCTCCGGGCTACAAAAGCTCTCCATGTCAAAGGAAGAATGACTCCGGGCTACAGAAGCTCTCCAGGCTATAAAAGCTCTCCGTGTCATAGGAAGAAGGAGGAGGAAGTCTCACCGTGTAACAATGGATTTCAACCGACCTGAAAATACATGTTTTTTAGGAAAACCCATGAACCTTTGTAGATGACATGGTTTAAGGTTGACCATGAACCTCGTAGATGACATAGTTTGAGGCTAACCATGAACCTTTATTGCCTTTAGGGAAGCATCCACTAATCCCTTGAAAATTGCATGGCTTCACTCGGGAATCTTGTCAAACTCAACTTGAGCAAATGTCATTAGAGACGTCATCAAGAGACGTATTGGCAGTATTACAGCATTAATTGAACAAGCTAATCAATTTAAGTCTCACTGCTTTAGAAAAACATTCAATGTCAATCATCATCATATGGCGCAAAACTGTCATCTTGCTCGTGGATATATCATTAATAATCAAATTCTTTGAGAGTCAAGTTCTTATCAGAATGGCTACGACTTTGTAAAAAAAGCTCATTAAGCATGCCAAACTAAAGCTTCTTAGTCAGAAAGGGTTTCTCACACACTCTCGATAAAATGGCTGCTTGATCCCATTCATTCACATGGGAAGTAATTGATTGCTGAGGGTATCTTACATAACCTATGTCAAAGGCTTTCAGAAATATTCTTGATAAGCACAATCTGATCTATCAAAAATGTCTTTTGAAAGGACCGCAATATATATTTGGTCACGGGCTTACACAAAGGGACTATTGCTTTTAGGCTAAAAAAGGAACATTTGTCGCTATGTTCGTTGGGTTTACTAGTCGAGAACTTGGAAGATAAGACAAGATATAATTACCTCCACTCCTTCAAGCAGTAGCTTCCTTGTGCCATTCTTATTTTCACTCAAACCATCCCAATCAGAAGAGACTTCAAAAGAGGGCTGTAATGTTGGCTTGGAAGAGGCTCGAAAGGGTTAAAATTTTCAAGAGGGCTTTTAAGAGTCAATGATCATCATGGCATCGTGACTAGGTCACTTAATCTTTCAAAATTATTTGGCTTTTGAAACACAATGCATCTCGAAAGTCCCTTGACTAATCATTTCTGCATGGGAGCTTTGCTCCTTTTTCTAATTTCCTTTGCACTTGCGATGATTTTTTCGCAAGCACTTGGGCTTTGATAATTTTTTTACATAGGATTCAGCCTTTTGGCTCTTTTTTTTTTTACGGGCATTCGTCTTGCTTTTATTAGACACACTGCTTTTCATGGCTCCTAGTTTGTCGAACTTTTTGCTATTTGAACTTTTGTGGCTCTGATGACTTTCGAGATGCTTTCCACATTTTCTCGTAACTGTCAATTGTATTTGGTTGATTCTTATGCCTTGCCCCAGTGAAGGGAGATGATCACCGCTTAGGGTTCATAAATGAATAATCAGGCCTAAATTGGTTAAAGCAATGGGTATCAGTGTTTGGGTGGAGAATGAAATGCTCTTCTCCACCTTGGGATGAGTCAAGCTCTAATAAAAATTCCTCTAAAGCTATCACCAGAAGATTTATGCAAGTGAAAGTAGTAGAATCTTTCTCAATCTTTCGCTCTACAAGACGATCGTAACCCTTTTTGCTGCCCCAATGTAGGGTCGTTCTCGACAAGGGTACTTTGAAGGATCATCTTTTTTTTTTTTTTTTTCGGCCTAAAGGGGTAGCAAGAGATTAGTACAATGCTTAGGATTGATGAAGGAAATGCCTTTATCATTTCGATCTTTGTGCTCAATGCGAGTGAATCATTCATTCTAAGAGAATGTCGTTTTTCACTCAACTCTCAAAAGTGTTTTAAGGACATGTTTGGAAATGGCTTACATTTCTTCATCCTAAGCACTTCTTGTTTGGCATGGTTAGAGTCTCCATTTCACTCTGCTGAGATCATCTGAGTAGATCAATCTCCATAGGGAAATTTGATTCAAAATGAATAACCTTCAAAATGAGAAAACAATTTTGAGATAAAAATGACTCTCAAAAAGTTTATAGAAAGTTTTTTTTTCTTTTTTTTTCAATTATTCATTTTGTGCTTGTCTCTAGGAAAGTGCAGAAGGTTCTCTTTTGTAATGGGAATTCTCCTTTTTTTTTTTTTTTTGAGAAGAAGGGTACTGACTTGCGGCATGGTGCCCCGGTAACCCTATAAAGAATGTACAAGAACATGTTAGTGCAAAAATCTTTAGGGATTGAAATGTTGGAAATTATACATTATTAGCCTTCACTCGCTTTTATCCTTTGAGGGATAACATCTCTTGGGTTCACCCTCGTAGATATTTGGTAACTTGGCATTACCCTTCACTCCCATTTGCCTTTAAGCGTTTGATGTCTTCCTATCAAAGGAAAGAAAGAATCATGTCAGAGATGCTATCAAAATGAGCAATTGGAATCGACACCATTTACCCTTCACGTGTTTCCGTTCTTCAGGTATGAACTTTGCTTGAAGTCACTGGAATTGATTGAAAAATGGCTATGTGGCTCTAATTTTATCCATAAAAAGCACTTCTTTATTGTATACAACAATTCACAAAGTTCAATTCCGATTTTTTTTTTCAAATGCTCTTTTTGAAGAGACATTTAGCTGACAAGAAGCTTGAAAATTTTATATATGGATCATGAGATGTGTTTTTCAAGATCTTGCTTTGAAAGGAGAGTGGGTGCCCTGTCTGTTTTCATACTTGGTGACGTTGTTCTTTAGATTCTTTGCCCCATTTATTGCCTGTAAACAAAAGATTGGACATGTTATTTCCACACTTGATTGGAAATCATTTAGGAACTATATACATCCTTTTATGCCAAATGGATGGTCAAGTCTCAGCATGTTTTCTTGTTATAAGGCGATACTTGTACAATCAAGGTGCACCTTTTCCCCCATTTATCACCCTGTAAGAAGAGGAGATGAAACGAGTTATCTCCATACTTAATTAGGTTCAATTCAGGAACGATACATCCTTTCTTGATGAATTTGACAATTTTGTTCCAAAACACTTCATTGGTTGGGGAATAAGAGACTTTTCTCTAAATCAAACATGGCTCTCCCACTCTTTATTTGACAAATCTTTGTTTTGTTTTAGTCTATCTTGTACCAAAGAAAAGGATATGTCGCTTTTTATGCTAAAAAGAATCAAGTTTAGGAACGAAATACATCATTTTCCAAAGTCGGGCGATCAACATCCCAAGGTATCTCTCATGGAGGAATGGATAATATTGCCCCTCTGTTTCATTTGAATCTTTCTTTTTTTAAAGATGAACCAGACTTAATAATGCTCCATCGCGTTTGTTGGAGCATTACAAAACTTGGTACTCTTGATGTCTCATTGACAATGAAAAGAAAGTCATGTCAGAAACGGTATCAGAAATGAATAATTGGAATCAATACAATTTACTCTTCCTTCGAATTCACCTTTTTGGATGCTTAGCAACTCCCTTCATTTGTCTCATCATGCAAAGTAAATGAGATCGATGGGCTATTTTGGCATGTAAGGCACCTCCAAATAAAGAAACTTTCTAGAATGGAATTCAATTTCATTCTGCCTCTATTGGAAGATTAGCACCGATAAAGCCTCGACGAGTGCTTGCCCCTCGAGTTCCATGAGCCTACACTTTTATTGTTTAGAATGGGTAGATGATGATCTTAGGTAAACTCCTCATCCTACCTGAGAAAGCGAACACGTGAAGAGAGGGTCTTAAGTTGAGTTTTCTTGAAATTTATTTTAGAAGGTAAACGTATAGGTTTGCTTGAAACACTTCTGATTTTTTTTTTTATGATGATTTTCATGAAATTGAATTCCATCATTAAAAAATGTGAGTCGCATGATTTACAAAAGCAACAATTGGATTCGCAATCAAAACTCAAAATGGAAAACATGATTCTTAACAAGAATAAGAATAGTGACAAAATACAAGAAACTCTTGTATAGATAAAAGTAAAAATCAACTCTTGTCCTAACTCTAAAATTCACTTCTCGATGTGGTCAAACACAAGGATGTCATGGGGCATCACGCATAACCTGCATAACTTGCGAAAGGACGACAATGTCAGTATGTGAAGGAGAAAATGATATCTCAATGAGGTTGCTTCTTACAACAAAATCAAGGCAACCGTACATGCCCCATAGTCCTTACTACGGGGTTTTAGTATTTCACCAAGATTAGTCATCAGAGAAGGGGCATCATTAAAAGATCGATCGATGGCTATCAATCGAATGTCAACTATATTCAAAAAGTTTTATATGCAAAAGTGGCATTGATTTTTGAAAGGTTGATTTGTGATTTTACTCCTAGAAAAATAAAGTGACTTCTATTTTGAAAAATTTGTACACAAAATGTGATTTGAACTTCAATCCCAAAATGTGAGAAGGAGAGAATTTGATTAAAAAATGCAATTTCAATTTTTGCGCCCCAATATATAATTGCAACTTGAAAGCCTTTTTCGTTTCTTTCTTTTTCAAAATGTGATTTTGAACCCATAACTAGAAATTTAAACAAAGCCATGTGTTCAACAAAGCCAAATCAAAGTTTTTAAAACTTGCACTCAATGTTCACTTGTCAAAAGTGATTGCCAATTTTTTCAATTATAAGCCTACAGCACCGAGGGCAATCGATTGATGTTCACGAATTTCAAGATGGAAGTTCAATACAAAATGAGCAAATAAAAAGGAAAATGATACTTACAATGGGTGCCGACCTTTGTCTCTGTTTTTTTTTTTTTCAATTACATAGACATGCACATGGGATGTGGTTCGATTTCTACTTTATACGGCTCAAAATGGAGCCATAGGATCATTGGACCGAACCAACAAGATCGTGGCTAGGTCGGGTTACCCATGACTCAGGCTTCATCAAAGAACCGACCCGTGTCACGCGGTTGCAAACCAGGGTGGGGACCTTTGATATCAAAAAGAAATTTTGGGTTGAGGTGGGCGACTCGTACTACATGATTGTAGTCGGAGTGGTATCCACCTCAACACCATCCTAAGTGATCCTATGCGGCCCAGGTCTGATGGCAGGTAGTGTGTGCTAGGGTGTAGTGCAATGCAAAGGATCCATGCACAACAATTTATAGGCAGACAACACTCTGTAAGTTCAATACATAAACATTTATTCCCAACTCCACGCCTACGAGACAATGGGTTAACAATCACTCCTCCCCTTATAAATCTCATTCTGTAAAAACATTTAACACCTTCAATGTTAGGAGCATACCTGGAATCCTCGCTGCCAAACAAAAATATTTTGAACAAGATTAATTTTGGCCTAAGTCGTCTAAGGTTTATGAGATAGTTTGATTTTCTACTTCTGTTTTCAATTGAATAAATCGGGCATTTCGTCAACGTATCTATAACGCTATTCTCCGAGCTGATTACTCGCGAGATAACTAGACTAGTTGGGGAAGCTATTAAGGGATTTTAATGCAATCGGCTTGAGAATTCGACCAGGAATCGACTACTCGACCGTGTTAATCTACAAGGGTCATTGCGACACAGTCGAAAATCTATGAAGGATCGGAAATAGGTCGATGCAATTGAAATATGTAATTGGGCATGGGTGATTCCATTTATTTACAAAATTTTCGTTTATCGACACTAAACTGATTTTTTTATCGTTTTGGTACCCTGTGCTCATATTTGAAACCTTGAGCTTCGCACAAAAATCGAGGGTCACTAATGGATGGGAGATGCACATTATGGTTCGAAAATAATCGGCCACTGGTCAATTACACCGAAAATTCCAAAAAACTACTCGATAGTTTAGGTCGCGCTGAAATCACGTTTGATTGAATTTAACCATAAAGTTTATTCCGATTTCAGAAAATTGAGAACGTTAATGTGTCATAATTAATCCCAGGGACGTTGTTGCATCTTTCCAAGAATTATTGACGACGGGACTAATTAGAGAAAGATATAAGTGCAGCATTCTTTTTTTTTTTTTTTTTAAAGAACAAGGGAAATGCCACTTATTAAATAGGATTTTAGGACTTTCAATGTGGAACAATTAGAGAGGATTTATAAGTGACTACTAGGGGACTTGACCCTATTAACTTGAGTGTTAATTTGGTAAATAGGAAAGGAGGAAAAGTCACAACAAGAAAGGAAAATTCGTAAGAAGGCATGCCCCCATGAATTTCACTTCAATCTTCATTTCATTTGGTGGAGATAAGCATAGGAAAGGTTGTGGGGTATATGATAGTGATGGGCAAGCCAAAATTCCATGGAAAAATAGACCAAAAGCAGATGGAAATTTGCAGTGGCAGTTTTCAAGCATTTTCCTCTCTCCTTCCTATACTTTTCCGCGCGTGGGAGTCCACCGAATGTAGCTCACGTTGGCTGCTTCCATCCATCTTTTTCCCGTTCTTTCTTTATTCTTTTTTTTTTCTTTCCACCTTTCTTCAAATGTCCAGCTGAGATTGTCACTGTCTTCACCCATTCACACCCCTGTTTCGCTCTCTTTCTTCTGGTTTTCTCGGCTAAACCTATCCACAAGAAAACCGGATAAGTGGAGACTCGGCTTTTGCTCACCAAACTGATAGACCCCCGAAACTTCAACCTAATTACCATGATGTTTCTTATTAATATGGCTGGGAGTCCGAGCAGCAGCGAAGCTTCTCTTCTAGTGAGAGGAACGACCGACCAGCCAAACTTCACGTGTTGCTCCCTCCTAAAACAAAATCTGTAACTCTCTGTGCTGCTGTGGTGGTCGCCTAACGACACCTCCATCTGCTGTTCCGACTTCAACTCACCATCAAAGGGCTCAAGGTTTGTCCTTGTGCTGTCTTCCCGCCACAAGTGAGGACCGCCGTTAGTTCCAAACAAGTAAGTTGTCTCCTAACTCTAGATTAGGGGCTGAGTACATGAATTAGGGGTTTCTATGTAGATGAAAGATGTAGATGGCGTTATATATGGATGGACGTTGGTTAGGGATGTTAGGATGAACATAGAAAAGCTTAGATAAGGATTAGAGAGCAAGACAACAACCGTGGGTGAAGTTTCGGACAACAACAGAAGCTGATTTCTGAAACAGTTTCCAGGATGTGGGAGTTTTGCTAATTTTGTAGATGACTGTGTGTTGTCATTTTGAAGAAATTTCTTTCTGAAGAAATGTTTTAAAAATCACAAATAATAACATATATTTTTCTCAGAATTTTTAAAATTTAAAAAGATGACGATTTTCATGACGTCATCCTTGAAACAGTAATTCGGACAGTTCTGTAAACTGTGACCTGTTATGATTCCGAGGGCTGTTACTGACCTTTAGAGGTCGAATTTCCAATCAGTTTCTTAATGAAAGTTGTTCGTTATAACTTCTTGTTTAACATATTCGAATTTCAAATCAAACGGATGGGGTTTCGACCCAAAATCGAACTGATTTCGATGAGTTAGGCTCTCTAGAACTGGACCCGATTTTTGTGCTGGATAGAGAGAATTTCTGGGCCGATCCGGAGGATATGGATCTCAGCGTCTTCATGAAAAAAAAAAAATTTCTAGCACGTGCCCAATTTTGAGAATTTTTCGAGCTCATATGAGTGGGTTTTTGACTTCGAATTCGGGATAGCGTAATTGGACAGTTTTCTGTCAATTTGGGTTAGTAAGAGTGTATGCTTGTTTTGAAGTATTCTTGCTGTAAAATTGCCCAATTGATGCTGTGAATGCTATGTGTAAGTGATTATTGACGTGTAACATTGATTATATGTATTTACGACATGAGATTCCGCCACGAGCCTTTGGGGCCGGGCAATGCTCCTTCGGGAATGCCCCAAGTCAACGGATGTTGGTCGCAGTGGATGCTGGACCAATGCTCCTAATCGGAATGCCATCTAGATGTAGCGCGCTCGACGGTGCAAGGCGATGCCTGGTTATGCCGGAAGACTGTTATCTATGCATTAAAATCATTTGTGACACATGAATGGGTGAAAGTGAGGGACCTAATTAAAAGATGAAACTATGTGGTGTGGTATGGAACGTGCCATAACGGTTTAGTCTGGTAATTGGGGGCCCGTGTATATATGTTGACATTTATGTCCTTACATATGTACATGTTAAAAGTATTCTGATGATTTATGATCTCGATATCTTATGTATGATTTTATTGACACTAACATGTAGCAAAGTACTAGTATTAAGAAATTGTGAGAAAGGCGATTAGATTGCATGTTGAGTGTACCCTTCTCCTAATCCGGATTTAGGGGATTAACTTGCTGAGATGTGATCTCACCCCTTAGTGGGCCAACATTTTCAGGTCCCTAGTTGGAGAGTGGACAGGCAAAAGGCAGAGGCCTACAGGCAGTGGAGTACAGATGCCATGGTAGCTTTTGCCAGATAGTGACGGGTCTGTCGTCAGGTCTGGATAGTGGGTGACAACTCACCCTAGTCTATGAAGACTCTGGCAGGGTTGTACATAGAGATCTGACCCCAGGGGCGAAGATCTCGAAGTGTAGCTAGCCTAGGAGCTTTTCATTTTAAAACACTCAATGTTTTGTTAGACTCTTATGTATTTGAATGCTATAGTAAGAGTAAGTACGGTTTGTAATACGTGTATGGTTTGTAAAAATATGATCCTATGTTTGCTATCTCATTTATGTGTTGTTGGGAGAATATGATTTTGCTTCCACATGCTTGATAAACAAATGGGTCGTCAACGGGTTCTGGGATGTTGCAAAATTTTATATCGACCACAGAGGGATGTGCATGTGCTCGGAGTCGAGTCATGACAGTTTAAAACCAAGTCCCCAGAGGAGTCACCAAGTTGTCGCGACCTACTCTCGAGGGGAGGGAACAGGTTTAGGGGTATTGCCTAAAGGATGGACTTAAGGCCCATGACCATACCTCACGTGACATTGAGGTATTTTAAGGATTTTGCAAAAAGAAGTCGTCACTAGCCTATTGAGGTTGGCTAGAAACCAAGTGAGGCATGGGAGTGTACCTCTTTTCCTACACAACTGGAGAATCTAGGATGAGGGACTTGATTACACTAATTGACCAATTATGGCCCTTTCAGTACATAATCTTGTTCATTTAAAAAGAAATGATTTTTATTAGGCAATTTGGATTGATTTTACACCTATCCACTAACATGCAAGGTGATCATGTGGGTGCGCAATCATTAAAATAACAATCATAGCTACCAAAATCCTAATTGCAGTAAAATTAAACACGTGCAATTAAACATAATTAGATATGCAAATTAAAAATACAATATAATCAAAATACAAGCAAATAAGTGCCTAATTACACTAAGAAGGCAAGATATGGCCATTCCTAATCAAAACCTACATTTTTTAATTTTCGAAATTTTTTAATTTTCTTTTTAAAAAATATTTTAAAAAAATTATTTCAAAAAAAAATTGCCGGGGCGAGTTGGGTCAAGTCTGACCCAAGTCCGGCCTCGTTAGGGCGAATTGGGTCGAACCTATCCGGGTTGGACCCACTTGGGGGCCATAAGGCCCAAGGCCAACTAGCCTTGGTTAGGCCTTCATGTAGCTGGATCGAGCCCAACCGATGGGCCCGATCTAGTCTAATCTTTTTATTTTTTTAAAAAATGAAGCCCACGAGACCACGAGCCCACAAGCCCACACTAAACCGGCCCAAACTCGGTCCGGATTAATCAAAGCCCTACCGAGCCCGCATCCCGTGCATGACCTGACTCCTAAACTGTGACTCAATTCCTAAGAAAACCCTACTTGGATCCGACCCGGCTTCGACTCGGCTTCTAACCTTCTTCTCTAGGGCTTCTTGGTGGTGGTGGTGTGACGAGGCACGGTAATGCTGTGCTAGAGGTCAGACATGGCGACACGGCATGGTGGAGCTAGTTGGCGACGCTCACGAGTTCTGCAGGTGGAGGCACGGCGATGCTTTGCTAGAAGTCGAACACAGCGGCATGGCAAGGCGGAGCTACGGAGACGAGCGGAGGTGTGGCTCGGATGGCGTCGGGCAAGCGGCAAGCGGGTCACAGGCTAGTGTGGTCTAGCCGGGAAGGAGGCGGCGAGCGCGGCAGTCGGCCATGGCGGGTCAGATGGCGTCGAGTAGGAGGGCGGCGGCTTGACTCAGTTCAGACAGTGTCGGGTTGAGGCGGTAAGGAGGGCAACAGCGAGGATGGCATTGGGCAGCGCCGCTGCTGCCTTCCTCCCCTCCGTTCCTTCTCTCTCTTCTCTTCTACTGCGTTGCTTCTTCACAGCGGTGCCTCGACTCCAAATCTGTTTTCTGAGGAGACAGTGGCGGTCGCAGTTGGTTGGGCGGCAGCGACGGCAATGACGGCAACATCGAGTCTTCTCCAGCTCCTCTCTCTCTCTCTCTCTCTCTCTCTCTCTCTCTCTCTCTCTGGAGCTCCTTCTCTCTCCCTGCGTCTCCCTCTAGCTTTTCTCTCGCTGTTCTCTCTCCCTCTTTCTTTGTGTTGCCCCCTTTGCTGCTCCCCTCCTTCTCCCTGTTTCTCTCTCTTCTACTTTTTGCAGGTCGCATGCAAAGGACATCGAGGGGGAGGAAAACAGCTGGGTCGGGCCCCCACGCGAGAGAGAGAAAAAGGCAAGCCGAGCCAAGGCTGGATCCGGCCTAACCTTGCCCTAAGCATTTTTTTCTTTCTCTCTCTCTCTCTCTCTTTTTTGTTTTATTTTTTTCTTTTGTCTCTCTTTTCTTTTTTTTTCTTTTCTTTTTTGTTTTTTTAGTGACTAATTCTTAATTTTGTATGCGATTGATTCATAAATAAAATAGAAAAATTTAGGTATCAACAGTTATGAATTTTGACTTTCGACAAGATATTACTTGGTAAGCTGATATGCTTTAATTGAGCATTTCACGGGATATTTCTGATGATCTTTGTAGTGTTGTGGGTGCTCATCACATAGTTGTGCATGCCAATTATAATATGAAAGACAAATTATAATCATTGTGGCATGGCATGAGTGCTATAGATATATAACTATATACATGTGTATGGTGCGGTCTTTGGATGCCGACGATGACACCAAGTAGAATGTCGAGAGAGAATGGCTTGGCAAGTGAACTAGGATGCCTCGGGTTTGAATAGGGAAGCCTAGGAGGGGACTATCGCGGGATAAAAATGTCTCAGCTAAGATCATGCTTATAAAGTTCATGCTAGCACATGCTTATCTGACCACCCATGCAATCGAAGGATCAATAGCATTTCTTCGATGAGGAAATATTATAAGTCCAAAGAATGCTAAAATTAATATCCTACCCTTTTGGTGCATTGAAGATTGATTTAAAAAATTATCAGCCAAAAAGGAGAAAAGGCATGCATTACAATTAGCTTTCAAAACTTTCTTAACCTCATCAATTTTAATTCTTAGAAATTGAGATAAATTTGATATGGGTTCCATACCAAGAGTTGGCCTAACAAGCTCAATCTCAAGGGGCATTCCTATGATAAAGCTATACTCTTCCAGTGTTGAAGTTAGCTCGTTCTTACCAAAAATAAATGTAGCCGTCTCGGGACACCAAAAGTGTGATATAGCTTGCAAAACACCACTATGGACTCCAATATCCAAAAGGGGGATGAGTCGTCCCATAATCCTCACCTTCTTTACTTAATTTGTTCCACCACCCTCTGAGCTCAATCTTGGGAGTTGGAATGAATTGAACATCGGATCTCCCGATTGTATATAGATTAAAACTCACGATCGACCTTTTGTCATGGACCAAAAGAAAGTGCGATAAAGTAAATAGATTGCATAATATAAGGTAAGAATACTTACTTCACAAAGGAAAATGGCAACCACATAAACAGGCGCATGAGATGTGAGGCTTAACACCTAAACTACAAGGCTTAACAAGTTAGAGCCAAGAGGATGGGCCGACTAGTCGCAGTCTCGCGTACAAATGTCGGGTCCTCTTAACTCTGGCTCGGTCAAAAGGAAAATCCCATGATCACGCAGTCTCCTGGACAAGGATAAACATTTTGACATGGTTGAGAAAGGCAACCTCTACATTGCGGTCTCGCGTTCAAGGTTGGTTGATTTCTCAACACCATCCTAGAATCCTTAAATGTGGTCTAGGTCCGACGGCAGGTTATGTGTGCAATGTGTAGTTCTAAAACAATTTGAAAATCATGCTAAACAATTTATAATGCAAGCAACACTTCAATAAATAAGAAAAACATTCAATCCCAACACCTTCCTACAAAACAAAGAGTCAGCAAGCACTACTCCCCTTATACCTCCTTTCTGTAAAAACATTCAACACTTCATGTTAGGAGCATACCTTGTTTCCATGCTGCCAAACAAAATATTAAAAAAAAAGAAAAAAAGAAATAGGCCTATGTCTACTATGAGTTTTAACTCTGTCCCCAGCGGAGTTGCCAAGCTGTCGCGACCTTCCCAAACATGAATTACTTAAAGAAGGCTAATGGATTACTAAGTCCGAAGACTTGGCACGGACTCTCCCAAGTCCTACCAATCGCAACTTGATACTAAGAAATTAACCCATTTAGACAGGTAATTATACTCAATTTGGGGTTGCCACTAACAAATTATAATTGATTAAAAACCCAAATAAAGTATGGGAGAATACTTTACTTTTGCGAACAGAGATTCAATAGATCCGATGACATGGTTATGCTAAATTAATCTAACGCCCTTTTGATACCTTTCTGTTTTAATTTCAAAAATATTTTGCAGGCAATATAGATTAATTTTAACTTAAGCTACTGACATGCAAATGGTGGTTATGCAAGTGCACAATCAATAAAATAACATTCAATAAAAAATGCTAATAAAAATGCATGCCCTAAACATGATTTCTAAAGGACGCATAATTTTTATTATTATGCAATCTTAATCTAAACTTAATATGCATGAATTTTACTTTAATGATATATGAAATGCGATTTATATGGCATAATTTGAACTATCACCATATGTGTGCAATGTAATTTATATAATCCTAAATATGCATGTACTACATGATATGGGATGGATGACGTGGTAATTCTATATGCATGTTCTTTTTATGATCTTTTTATGATTCTTTTTTACACATATATGCAACCTACACTAACAATGATGACATGAAATGGGATTAATTATGAACTAACCTATTTAACTAACCAAATAAATGACTTTTGTGTTTTCTTTTTTTTTAAATGACTTAATAATTATTATTAAAACAACATAATGATGCAATAATAATCTTTGGCTTTTCGTTTTTGTTTTTTTTTTTAACTGCACGACGGGAATATTAAAACATTAACCTATGACCCACTAACTAAAGCGCAACATATGGTGTGCACATTACGAAATCTATATAACCTAAATAACATTTTTTGTTCTTTTTTGTTTTATTAAAGGAAAATTAACCTAATCCTATATGAATCTAAAAAATCAAAATGCAAAGCTTTAAATATGAAATGCATATGGACCTAAATACCTAAATCCTAGATATGACATATAATGCATGACATGTGATGAACAAATAACACACCAAAATATGTCCTATTGAAAATTCATCAATATAAATCAATGACATATTATTTCAATGATGCAAAGCAATTCATGAATTTGTCATAAAAAAAGTCGAAATAATCAAAAATCTAACTCGACGTCTTGCAGCTCACTATTTTTGATTATCATGACTTAATATGACAAATTTTCTAATTGGATAATAAATCAAAACAAATCAGGTTAGAATGAAAATAATAAATTAAAAGAAAAACTATGAAACCAAATATCTACAAAATTTACCTAGTCTAACTCATGGTGGACTTGAAGAAATGGCGAGGAAGCAGTAATGGCTGAACTACGATGATGGTTCGCCAAGGGTGATGGGTCCTGGTTCAGAATAAGGGCTATCTGTCGAAGCTCCGGTGAGGTTCGGTAGTAACCAGACCTACAGCAAAACAGGGGAGGCAGCAAGTGGCCTTGTTCGGGTGTGTAGCAACGAGCAAAGGCGAAGGACACGAGGCTAGCGGACGCAGCAGCAGGGAGGCGTGGAGTGGCTGCAGAATTGTCGCATGGAGGAGGGGGCATCGGACACCGGGCGGTCGCGGACGGAGGTGCTGCAGGAGCGTTGAGCACCGAGCGGAGGCGGAGTAGCGCGGGCTACTGGTGCAATCGTCAAGCAGAGGCGCAAGCGCAGGTGGCGGCGATGTTCGAGCGGCGCTGCAGGTGGAAACGAGCAGGTTGCTACTTGCGGCGTTGAGCAGAGCAGAGGATGCGCGAGTCATCAAGCGCTGCTAGTGAAAGCGGAGCAGAAGCGTCGGTGTTGGGGCGGGCATCGAGCTCCAAATGGTGTTGCCGCTGCATGTGGAGCAGAGAGTAGATCTCTGATGAAGCTGGGTGACGCTGATGCAGCGAGACAGAGCAAGGAACCAGCGACTGGTGGGCGTCGGTGCAGAAGAAACGCCGGTATGGTGGCCGGCGTGGAATCGGTGACTATGGAGGCGTCGCTGGCGACGAACGAACTGGCAGGGGCCCCTCGGGAAGAAGAAGACGATACTGTAGTTTCTGCTTTTCTCTCTCTCATGTCTCCCTCTTTGTACTTTCTCGGTCTGCCCCCTTCACTTTTTCTTCGCCGAAGCGTTTTGCTTGACTTTTTTTCATTTTTCCCGAAAAGTCTTTCTCTTTTGTTTTTCTCAAAGGAACGAATGCCAACAGGGAAAAAATTTTCTTCTCCTTTCTTTGTGTTGAATTTTTTCGACCTCTAAACTGAGAGAGAAGCCCCCCTTTGGTTCCAAAACCTCGCCTTCCTTTTATAGAGGAAAGACTCGAAGTTGTTAAAGATCTGGCGATATTCACTCAACTTCTTCAACAAAAAAGTGGCTCCAAAATCTGATTGTTGAGTTTTTGAATTCAATTTTTTTTTTAAAAGATTTCCCTCTAATCAAAGATTATCTTTTATTTTTATTTTCTAAATTTAAATTAGGTGTCAACAGGGACAAACCCTGGGAGTGTTACACCTAACAATGACCCGGAGGAATGTCGGAGGTGAATTGTCTTGGTGACAAATGCCTTGGTGGTGGATTACCCTGGAGTTGGGATGCTTGCGGCTTGGTACCGTGGATGCCAGGTGTGATAGATGGACATCACTGTTCATGCTTCGTGCGATGGACTAGGAACAGTCGAAATGACACTGAATTTGGTGATATCATATGTGTGTTATGTGGAATTAAATGCATGCTGCAATTGTTCTTGTTATATCATGAGTGTGTGTATGTCCGAAATCCATGTATTTTGACTTTATGCGTGCGGCTATATAGGACTGAAGCTATGTTGTGTGCTTATAGACTTGTATATGTGTGTTTGCATGCTAGCTTGTGTCCTAGGAATTGAGTGCTAATTAGATCGAATGGTTTATGAATCTATTTCTTTCTCTTGCTGGGCTTTAGTTCACTTCTGTTGTCATTTTTCAGATAAGTAGAAATGTCGATTCTCCTTACTAACCCTACCTCTTGCTACGGTGCACCCGTATTACTTGAGACCAAGACCCAGGAGTTCACCAACCCCCACTTTCCGGGCACCGCTTTTGTCCGTCTTACTACTGAGATTCGTGTAGTTATTGGACAGCCTAACTTGGTCATGCATCGTTTTGCTACTATCTTTGTGAAGGTGGGAGATCGTTTGGTTGGGTCCATTCCGTGCCTGACGACCCCTGGCATGGGCAGAGATGCTGGTAGTGGTGGAGGGAATTAGGCGTGGACGGGACGAGTATTAGGAGGATTCATGCAGACTAAGGAACGATGGGACGCTTTTTGAGTAAGGTGCTAGTAGACGGATGGCCGGATGGAGGACAGATGCATGGTAGATGCCCATGTTAGTGGTGGGCTTAGCTCGAGAGGCCCCTTTTGATGTACTTTCCTTGTTAGATCCTCCAATTTTTGTTGTGTAGTTCCCCCTCCCGTTGTTAATCGTAGTTATGAAATAAATGAAGGCATGATTCCCTTTTGTTTCAATGTGTCTTGAGGCATCCTTTATAATCCATGTTATACGTGCTATCATAAGCTAAGGCTTCTGCTGTTCGTGATAACTCAGATGCTTAAGAATAGGATTAGCGTGTGACGAACTAGGACGTGACAGTAGGGGTCATGTTAGTGTCACATATAAGAGCTTACTAATTTTATGTGCCCCCTTATATAATTCGGCTATTCAAATAAGAGTGGATAGTCTAGTTCATTAGGGTTAGTTAAATGACCTTAGTATTGCTATTCTGTAATGTAATTCTTAATTTACTAGGGTCATACGGTCAATAATATTAATATTAAACGTCACATCAAATGTAACGGGTGCCAAATGAACGATCAGAGGACTTGTTTCGATCCCAATACTTAACCGTTACACTACTATCACTTAACTAATGTCATGCTTCACTGGTCACGAATATTCCGACCTTGGTCACGAACCCAGTTGGCTTGTTCACACCTTTCAAGGAGGTGGTCCTATTGAATCCTTCACTTATCAAGGGAAACAGGGATATCCATGGTCTATTGATGATTCTAGGATCGAGAAATTCAGGGTGTCACATAAATTTCTTGAAATATTATGAAATTTTAAGGACGAACAATTCAGGACCTCCTATCAACTTTCATGTTTTTAGTTTTTTTTAACAAAAAAGGCCTCTGAGTATTTTTAAATTGCAAAACAGGTTTGGTTCATGCGGGAAAATTTTTTAGAGATCAAACACCAGATTTGTTCGTCAATTTGGAACAAGCTTTTGACAGACTAAATGACCTCCAAATTCGATGATCTTTATATCAATTTAAAGCTACGGATTTTGATCACAAGTTTCTAGAAGACACGTTTTCCCGATTCTAATTGATTTCTCCGCAAAAGTAATTAAAAAATGCTTGCAACTATAAGAACTTGAAACTAAGTATAAGCAAGTTGATATAGTCCCAAGTATGGATATCATCAGTAGGAGCGAGACTATGTTGAAAACTGTAATAAGATTTGCAATGGGCTTGAACAATTTCTTATTCAGATGCATATATCAGAATATATACTGGTATAAATTTACTTCTCCCCCTATTTAGAAAAAGGGGGCTATGCTTAGAATAGAACTTAGCCAATGCAAGTATTCTGTACCCTTGCGGTGCCTCTCTCAAGCCTTATATTGCCGGGACCGACTTTTGGCATCTAGCTAAATTTATATTCTAAAGGCCTCCTGGCCTCAGAATTCTGATGCAGAAATCTTCATTAAGGAGAGTGCAGAGCATATTACCAGGATAATTGCTATCTTACCATTCTAAAATCTCTAATACCAAACAGTAGTATTGAAGAGAAAGGGAAGAAAATTGGCTTTGCATGGGCTATAAGCAGACGACTTTATTGCATAAGGCTCATTGTTCTCTTCTCCTGATACAACTGATGCCTTAGATAGGCATAAGGAAAAGAAAATACAAATGAGCTTTCACCACTCATGACTCAAACATCATACATTCAATACTAATAATGCAAACCACTTTAGCAGCAGATTCATTGACAGACCACAATGTTCAAAAACAATCCACAAACCAACAAACCAGTTCCAACAGTCAAACAAAAACAGCAGTCACTCAAGCCAAGTCAAAAGATACATCAAGATAATTTTAAAGCCATTCGGAGGAGGAAAGTGTATTAGTAGATAAAGAAGGGTCCGAGATGGCTTGGAGAGGATCCTAGCATTTCCCCATGCGCAGCATATGCTCAATTCTGATCAAATTATTTTGCAGAGTCTTCCTTGAGGGTTTTCATTTTATTCTTTGGAGGTTTAACCTTCGCTTCAACCTTATTCTCCAATTCTTTCCAATACTTTTGGATTCCCTGAATGAGTTTTGTCAGCTCAGATTCATTCCCAGTTACAGCAGCATCTTCCTGACCGGCATCCTCTCTTCTGAGCTGCCCTTCTCTATTAAAGTTAAGGAAAAATTGAGGGAAGCGAAGCAGGTGAAAATGAAGAAAGAGTGCTTCCCCTTCTTGCACTTGAACAACCTCATGATCTCGCAGAAAGTTTTGGATATCACCATCTTCTCTAGCACGAAAAAGGATATATATCTGGGAATTAGGGTTTTCTAGGTTGCAGTCGTACTCTTGACTTTGCACTTTTATAGACTCCCCCGGCGGGATTACTTTTACCTTATCCTTCTTGACTTCGCCAGACTGTCGAGGATCGCAACCATCAAGACAAGAGAGGGGGATCAGAATTATGTGCTTAGCAGTGTTGTTATGGATTTGGATCTCAGGCGCCACTGTCTCAATCACAAGAAAAATATGTCAATAATCCTGCAATTAAATTCCGTCTAGCTGTGAAGTTTCTTGATGGTGTCCACCAAACAAATATCAATCATCACTTATAGTCTTATTTTAATTAAATGCATAAGACATATTCCAGCAGTGCAACACCTTCATAAATAAATTCCCAGAATAGCAGACCAACAAACGAAGATAATGTAGATGAAAAACCCAACTTCTTAGTACGACAGCAGAAACTAGAATCTCATCTCGTGTAAGGTGTTTGTAATGTCTAGTTGACACCTACTTCATGTGAAATCATCGTGACAGAAAAGTGTCCATGCACAATTTGTCTGTACTTAGAGCTTATTGAGTCGTGGAAATTCCATAATGGTGGACAATGTGAATTCAGAATATTGTTAAAAAGACAGGAATTTCCTCAAAATCAAAATCCTTACCCGCTGTGATCAAATTCCAGAATGCAGATAGTACTTTGTCCATGGTGGTGGGCGTGCAGACAAAGAAGATATTAGTGAGTGTAGGAGGTGAGAAGTCGAAAGTTGTGATGTTGCAGGCAAGAAACGAAATCCTTCCTTTTTATAGAATCATGGAGCAGCAAGCGAAGAAGAGTGGTGACTGTTATGCTGAGCAGAAAGTGTCCTAAAGTCCCGAATATCCTTTTTCGAGATGGTGGGTCCTAAATTCTGAATAACATTTTGTCGATTTACAACTGAGAGCATCTACAACCTTGTTTGCCTTCCCCAGATGATATAGTATCTCACAATCGTAATCTTTCAATAATTCCATCCATCTCCTTTGTCTCATGTTAAACTCCTTTTGGAAGAATAAATACTCTAGACTTTTATGATTTGGATAGATTTCAAACTTTTCTCCATACAGATAATGTCTCCATATTTTCAATGCAAAAACTATTGCTGCCTGTTCCAAGTTGTGAGTTGGATAATTTAATTCATAGGGCTTCAATTGCCTCGATCCATAGGCTATGACCTTCCCGTGCTACATCAAAACACATCCAAGCCCTTTGTAGGAAGCATCACTATACATTGTGAATCCACCTGATCTAGAAAGAATGGTTAGTATGGGAGCCATGGGCAATTCATCTTAAGCTCTTGGAAGCTTCACTCGCATTCTTCATTCCATTAAACTTTACGTTCTTCCTAGTCAATTGGGTCAATGGACTCGCAAGCCACGAAAATCCTTCTATAAATATTCGATCATATCCTACAAGTCCTAAGAAACTCCGAATTTCTATTGGGGTCGTTGGTCTTAGCCAATTTACTACTATCTGGACTTTTGTTAGACCCATCAAGATTCCTCCTCTCGATACTACATGACCTAAAAATACCACTCGATCCAACTAGAACTCACACTTCCTAAACTTGGCGTACAAGATATGTTCTAAGTGTCTACAACACTATTCTCATGTGCTATTCATGTTCTTATGGTCCCTTTGAATATATGAGGATATCGCCAATAAAGACTATCACCAACTGATCTAAGTATGGTTGGAATACCCTATCCATCAGATCAATAAATGCAACTGGTGCATTAATCAAACCAAATAGCATGACTAGGAACTTGTAATGTCGAAACAAGTCCCGAAGGCAGTCATGGGAATATCCTCCTTCCTAATACTTAGTTGATGATATCCTGATCTTAAGTCAATCTTAGAAAAGACCAAACTCCCTTGCAATAAGTCAAATAAGTCATCGATCCTAAGTAAGGGGTGTTTGTTATTGATTGTTACCTAATTCAGTTGCCTATAGTCAATGCAGAGACGCAAGAATCCGTCCTTTTTCTTTACAAATAGAATAGGTATACCCCATGGGGATGTGCTTGGCATAATGAATCCCCCATTAGGCATTTCTTGTGACTATACTTTTAGTTCTTTTAGTTTCATCAAAGGCCCCCGTATAGGATGGCTCGGTCCTTGGAACCAGTTCAATCATAAATTAAATCTCTTGTTCCGGTGGTAGTCTCGGTAATTCCTTGGGGAATACATCAAGAAATTCTTAACCACGCTGATCTCTTTAAGTTTTGCCTCTTCCTTAGTTTGGTCTCTTACTATGGATAGGTATCATTGACATTCATCGTCAAGAAGTTTCTGTGCCTCCACTGCCGAGATGACAGCCACCAAAGGGTTTGTCTCATTTCCATAGAATTCAAAACTAAGTCCGTCCGGTGGATTAACTTAGATCGTTTTCCTATAACAGACCACCTTGGGCAGTTATATATGGAGCTAATCCATTCCTATGATGGCGTCAAAGTCACATATGGCCACCACTGCTAGGTTTATCATCTAATCCTGTCCACCTATAGAGATCTTAGAATTTTCACATACTAATGTAGATAACACCGCATCCTTTAATGACGTAGGAATACTAAAAGGCATATCAGTGGGTTTAGTTCTCATTTCACCTAGTTATTTGTATCTCTCTGATACAAAAGGAATGTGTAGCACCCATGTCAAACAATGCGTATGCCTTCTTATCATTGAAGAAAATCATACCTAAGATAACAATCTTGGAAGCTTTTGCTTCCTCCTGGATGACCGCGTATACTCATCCTTGAGCTGGTGGCCATTATGGGTTTCCTTGTAGACGTGTTCCACCTGAATGTTATTGCGCCTCTCATGCCAAGCCAACATTGGGCTACGTCCTTTCCCGTGGACAATTCCTCCTTATGTGGCCCTGCTATCCACACCCAAAACATCTCCTTTGCTCTTGACACGGTCCTAGCTGATGTTGTTCACCACACCTTTTTCAAGGACCATTTCAATATAACACCCGATTCATAGTTTGACATTTCCCAGTTCCTTGTAGTTTCTAAATTACATCTCTTATTAGAAGTACCTACCAGCTCTCTAGAGGGGTGGGGTCTCTTGTCACGTTGAGCGTAACTTGGTGCCATTTGGCATCCAAATATTGTTCATCGTTCACTCTCTACTTGCTCCCTCATCAGCTCTTGCTCTACAAGTTGGGTTCGTTACCATAGGGTGTGCCAATTTTGTTTGTTAAAAAGAAGGATGGATCACTACGTCTTTGTATCGACTACCAACAGCAGAATTAGGTTACTATGAAGAATAAGCACCCGCCACCTAAATTGACGAATTGTTCGACCATCTTCTAGGGGCATTGGTGTTTTAATATGTTGTAGAGAAGATCCTAAACAACATTTTTCGTGATGGGACATAAGCCAAATTCGTTTTGTGGAAAGAGTAGCAAATCACTGAGCACAACCCAAAAATTCGTCCGTGGAGCAAGTTCAACGATTGGAGAGAAAGACCCATTTTGAAATCCAAAACTTCACAACACTCTTTGAAATTTTTTATATGTTGCAGAATGGATTTCTTTTATATGAAGGAACTATGTCCAAATTTGAAAAGAAAAGTTTTATAAAAAAATCGAGAAAACAACCTGGTCACTTGCTTTTACTTCACTTTGGGCAATTTCCAACCGGCAAGCTCTCATCCCAAAAAATCTGAAATTTAAATATGTTATAGATCAAGATTTTTTGAACAACTTTCATGAAAGAAGTTTCTCCAAATTTGAAACACAAAAAGCTTGATAAAATTGGAAAGCGGCGAAGGTCTAGCAATTTCGAAAAAAATGGAAAGTCAAAACCTATAAAAGCTTAGGTGGCAAGTCTATAGAGGAGAGGTGGTGCCCTACTTAGCTTCCAAGACCACTTGTCATCATTCTTTTAGACCATGAGTCACCCCCATTCATTAATTACTTAGGATTCCTAAGCCTCCATACTCATTACTCTGATTCAATGCATTTGACTCTTGTTTTTCAAGAAGATTGGCCCATCTAGCCTAGCCTTCTAGTTGGGACCAAAAGAAGAGTCGAAATTGAGGATGTTACATTTGGCCTATGGTTGGTATTGCCACTGAAGTTCTCCAACTTGCACGTTATGTTTCATGTGTTTATGTTAAGGAAATATGAGCTCGATCCTACGCATGTATTGGACTTCGAGGTGGTCAACCTAGATGAAAGAATAACCTACGTTGAGGAACCAATACAAGTCTTGGATCGAAGGGAACAAACCATTAGAAATAAGGCCATTCCCTTAGTCAAGGTCCTATGGTGACACCATAATGTGGAAGAGGCCACATGGGAAAGTGAAGAGACAATGAAAGACAAGTATCCTTGCCTCTATGGATAACAAGGTAAGGCTCCACTCATTTTGCAGAAAATAATTTCCGGGAAAATGTTTTCTAGATTTTCCGGCATTCATTTTACGGAAAATGAATTCCTTGGGGAAATGTTTTCCATGAAAGGAAAAAATTATTTTAAATTATGGGAAAATGTTTTTTACTTTTGAAAAGTGGAAAACATTTTCCTCTCTCGGTCTCTCTTATCTCACACCTTTGCAAATCCTCACTTCCTCCTCTCCTTTCTTCTTCTTTTCTTTTTTATTCGAATTATTTTTTAATTTCCTTTTTCTTTTTAATTTTAATTATTTTTTATTTCTTTTTCATTTCATTTCATTTTTTCTTTTTCTTTTTCTTTTCTTTGTTTCCAATCTTCTTCTTTCTTGGCTAGTCGTCGGCCGTTGCCAAGCGAACCTCGAGCTCGTCGATCTCAAGCTTGCGCTCTGCACTCTTGCTTATCATTTTCTTTATTTACTCTACCATGCAGTTGTACATTGCTCAAGCAAAGGGCTCTACATGCTTTGCTTCTTTTTTCTTTTGTTTATTGGAACACAAAAGACATAGAGGGAGAACAGGCCACTCAACTGAAAGATTCTCATTAGGGCTGTACATGCTTTGCTTCTTTTCTCCTTTGCTTCTTTTTAAAATCCATGCAAACTTTTTTTAGAGTAGATGAGCGTTTGGTGATAATGATGGAACAAAGATATGAAGCAAGTTTGCCTAGATTTAAAGGCAAGTTCATATTTGATGGATTTATAGGTCGATAAGTGATGCATGCCTAAGTAGTGAAGTCTTAGAAAATATTTTCCTTACCAAACACCGGAAAATATGTTCCGAAATATTTTCAGGTTTTAGTCGAATACTAGAAAATATTGTCATTTTCCTAGAAAACGACTTTTGGGAAAATATTTTCTAGAAATGACCCATTTTTCGTGAAACGAATGGACTCTAAATGTAAGGGGGAGAATTGTGACATCTAGGAATTTTTGCACCTAGCCGCGCCTGACCACCCTCAGCCATGAGATCAGCTCGCGTGATGAAGGTATAGTCATGAACTAGCCATGGAATTCTACCCTTGGCCATGAATAGATCATATCCATTGACGCAAGCGCTTGGGACCTTCTTACATCATTGCTCACATGAAAATCCCCAATGATGGACTTGTATTTATAGAATCCATGAATGACCCCACTACTCATCAATCTATCTCCTAGGCCATCATTACCCTAAGACCACAAATGACTTCAAAGGATACCATCGTCCATTGAAACGATACCAAGTGACCCCCAATGGTGGACCTGCATTTATGAAACCCATTAATCACCTCACTACTCATCAATCTACCTCCTAGGCCATTATTATGCTAAGGCCACACATGGCTTCAAAGGACGCCATCTTCAATTGAAACCATGCCAGGTGAACCCCCAATGATGGACTTGCATTTATGGAACCCATCAATCACATCACTACTCATCAATCCACCTCCTATGCCATCATTACCCTAAGGCCACATATGGCTTTAAAAACAACGGTATCATTAGCACTAATTAACTATATTTTAAACAAATAATACTCTCCGTTATCAACTCAGGCAATGGTTAATTTATCCATACTACTATTATTGCACACATCCACATTTATCAATTTGCTTCTGGATATCAGACTCGGGATGGCTACATTTACGAAAAACGTTAGCCTCTGCGTTCCCCAAAATTTACGATTTGAGTAAAAAATTTTATGTATTCATCCGAATACTAAGGTAAATAATACTTAGCTTATAATTTACGTATCATTATCACGCAGGGATTTCCAAATATTACCAAATTACAATTACGAAAATTCTAGACATTACATGAACTCTCAAGAGACTAAGTTAGGTTGATCCACTTAGTGCTCTTGACTTGGTAAGTGCTTGATTTGATGCTCATTTGATGCATTGTCGTGCTACGCTTGTCGCGATGCCAGATGATGGTTGTCATGCATTATTGTGTTTAATAATTGAGAATCATAACAATGCACATGGTTTGGTTTGCTTGTGATGATCGCATGCATGTGAGGCTATAATAAATATTTTTTCGTCGTCCATGTGGGGCTGGTTCAACGATGCCTCATTTGGGACGAGATGCACTGTGGAAGGATTGTTAATTGGGATGTCGCGGAGTTACGATGCCCTTGGTGTGTGGATATAAGGATGCCCCAAATGAGTTGAGATGTCCCTAGTGTGTTCGAGATGTATATTGAAGTACAATGAACCTCATGCACGTCACGTTTCTTTCGTTACACTAGTACATGTTGGTTTATGTAATTAACCATTACAATTAAGCCTTGCTATTAATTTATCATCGATATGTCCATCAAATATTCTTGCCCATCTCACCATTTTGTGTCTGGTTGAGTAGTGGGTCGATCTCCTGCCTCAGAACTAAGGATTTCACTTGTTGAGCTATGGCTCACTCTTCTATTTTGGGGTTCCCATATACATAGACTCGGAATATTAGGATAGACCGGTACTGTGATTCCAGATAGTGTATGTTAAGTATAGTTCCGCCGTCTAGATGGATGTGGATTTACCTGAGCTTATTGCCTACCATTTCGTTGCTTAGTAAACTGAGATAAATTGCGATACCATCGGACCTTTAAGAGGGTTTAGGGCCCCTCCTGGGTATGACGATTGAGTAGACAAGTCAGAGAAGGAGATCTTCAACCCGCAGTGAAAAGCTGTCTTTGTATAAGCATCTTTGTAGGTAGTATGGACATTTGTGATCCTTACCCCTTCCTGGGTCTTTTGTATTTTGTGACTAGTTGGACATGTTGTTTATATTTGTAATATTTATGTGAATATAAAGAAGCATATGTTCAATAGTTTGACTATTGCAAATTTTCCCATATGAGATGTGGTGATTGCTTCCGCATGCATAATTATATTGAAAGATTAAGAGATTCAAATAGGCAGGTGCAATGGTGACGTACTTGGGGTGTCACATATATGCTAAGCAATTATATTATTTTTGTTTAGTGGCTAAAAATTAGTCCCTAATTTTTTATGTAATTAATTTTGAATGGTTGGCTGAAACTTAGGTATCCACAGTCAGGTGAGGGACAAGGACAGGTCCACACATTTTTTTCCTTCTTTTCTCCATGATCATGATGGAAGAACCATGAGGACTAAAAAGCAACGAATATTCAAGGAAAAGAAATGACATGTCCGGTTCTCCCTTTTTTTTTTTTTCTCTTCTTCTTACCATGATCATGATGGCAATAGCAAGAGGACTGAAGGATCATGACGGTAGTACCTCGAGGATTGCTGAGGACTGAAGGATTGTGATGGAGTAGCACGAGGACTGAAGGATCATGAGGGAAGTGGCACGAGGACTGAAGGATTTTGAGCACTCAAGGATCATGATGGATTGAAGGATCATGATGGAAGTAGCGTGGGGACTGAAGAGCAACGAATTTTCAAGGAAAGAAAACACATGGCTAGGTCTACACCTTTCTTATCCCTTTTTCCTTCCATGATCATGATGTTAATAGTGCCCCTAATTCTCCCTACATATTTGTCTTTCCCAGGGGGAGGGAATACCTCTAGAAGTTTTATATCTCAGTGATTCCAAGGTTCCAACGAGGACTGAGATTAAGCCTTGTAAGGATTTCCTTAGGTCCCGATTCAAGGAATATGAATGACATGTCCGATTCTCACCTTTTTTCTTTCTTCTTACCATGATCAAGATGGCACTAGCATAAGGACTGAAGGATCATGATGGCAGAAGCATGAGGACTAAAGGATCATGATGGCAGGAGCACAAGGGCTGAAGGATCATGATGGATTGATAAGGACTGAAGGATCATGATGGCAAGACACGAAGGCTGAAGGATCATAGCGACAGTAGCACAAGGACTGAAGTATTATGATGGAAATAGCATGAGGACTGAAGAGCAAGAAATCTTCAAGGAAAGGAAAACACAAAACCAGATGCATACCTTTCTTTTCCCTTTTTCTTTCCATGATCATGATGTAAATAACACTCCTAATTCTCCCTACATCTTTAACTTTCCAGGGAAGTCTAGAAATTTTACATCTTAGTCATTCTGAGATTCAAACGAGGACTGAGATAAAGCCTTTTAAGGACTTGCTTAATTCTAATTCAAGGAAAAGGAACAACATGTCCGATCCTGACCTTTTCTTTTCCTTCTTCTTACCAAGACCTTGATGGTAGAAGCATGAGGACTGAAGGATCATTCATGGCAGTAGCACGAGGACTGAAGGATCATAATGGTAGTAGCACGAGGACTGAAGGATCATGACGAAAGTAGCATGAGGATTGAAGAGCAACGAATTTTCAAGGAAAAGAAAACTCATAACCGGGTCCACACCTTTCTTTTCCGTTTTCTTTCCATCATGTAAATAGCATCCCTAATTCTCCCTACATCTTTGTCTTCCCTAGGAAGAGGGAACACCCTCTAGAAGTTTTACATCCCGGTGATCTTAAGATCCGGACAAGGATCAAGATGAAGTTTTTTGGGGACTTGCTTAAGTCTAATTTAAGGGAAAGACATCACATGTCCAGTCGTCACATTTTCTTTTCCTTCTTCTTTTCCCCTTTCTTTCCATGACAATCGTGTAAATAGCATCCCTAATTCTCCTGCATCTTTTTCTTTCCCATGAAGAGGGCATACCCTCTGGAAGTTTTACATCCTAGTGATGCCAAGACAAAACGAGGGTCGAGATGAAATTTTTTAAGAACTTGTTTAGGTGTAATTTAAGGAAAAGAAATGACATGTACAGTCCTCACCTTTTCTTTTCCTTCTTCTTACCATGATCATGACGGCAGTAGCACGTGGACTGAAGGATCATGATGGCAATAACACAAGAACTAAAGGATCATGATGGCCGTAGCACAAGGATTGAAGGATCTCGTGCACTGAAGAGTCATGATAAAAGTAGTATTAGGACTAAGAGCAACTCATCTTCAAGCGAAAGAAAACACATGGCCGGGTCCACACCTTTGTTTCTCTTTATATTTCCATGATCATGATGTAAATAGCATGAGGCGAGCACGACTGAACTTTGAATATTTAAGGGAAAGAAAAGTAGATAGATGGCAATTTTCTGTAGGCTTAGTGATAGATGGCAACTTGGCAAGAGTGTGCGATTGCTATTTATACATGTCATGTGGAGTGATGTTCAAGTCTTCCGGTACTTTTGGCATGTAAGGCTTAGTTAACTTTATCATGTGTAGGTAGTTAACATTCTTGGGGACCATGTACGGTGATAGATGTATGATGTGTCTGCCTTTGGGCTTTCAATTGAAAGGGTTTTTGGATGGACTTGGACCTTGTAGACATGGATAAAAAGGAAAAATGACACCACAAGTATCATTTGCGAGTCCTAACTTTTTTTTTTTTTTTTGATTACTCATAATTTATGTATGGTGCTCACTTGAGAGCCACAGCTTTTTCTTTTTTTCTTTTTTTTTCGATTATTTGAATGCCATGTAACTTTTCAATCAATCATCTGAGTGCCATAACATTTTAAAAACTTTTACTACATGTGCTATACCACGTCAGATTTCGGACACTTAGGTGAACATTTTAAAATTTTTTGGCACTTAAATTGAGGGCATAAAAAAATTATGATACTTGTAGTATCCTTATTTCGGATAATAATGTTTTTTTAATGTCACGTCCCGATTCTCGAGCTCGTGCCCATCTCTCAATGATCGATAAAATTTTGCGACTTCCTAGGACGAGTCGCCAACCCTTCATTTTATTGCACATGCGGAAGCGAATAACAAATCCCCTGATAGTAACTATCTCAGATAGAAAAGCAGAACAACAGATTCACAAACAAAGCATACTTTTATATACACACTGAGTGATGTACAAAAGTCTAGAACCCAAAAGACTTCAAAAGACCGACTCTCAAAAGAAGCTGTCCTAACTCGCCTACACTTCAGGTCCTCACAGCTCGGGTCCAGATCCACCACTCTACGGCCCTAAAAAGAATTGAGCCAATGACGGGGTGAGATATAAATTTTAGCGAGTTCATACTCTAAACCTCGATTAGGAGGGTAATACGCCTAGAGGTGTCCCAGCCACACAATCATACAACCACAGAGACTTATCTTTGCCTCAGTTCCTTCCTGCATGTTAGCACAATTAATATATCACATATGTGCAATAACAATACTCGAGCATTTGGAACGTCTCATTCAATCTTAGTCAATCAATCAATCAATCAATTGAATCAACACGATTGATCCATCATTCAATCAAACAATCACTCACAGGGGTCCCATAATCAGACATGAACAATTCATATCGGTGGTTCCATCTACACATGATATACACTCTCAACATTCCAATTCAACCTCAACATCCCCATTCAAATAATCCGACTCAATACTCAATATCAGACTCAAGATCAAACTCAAGGCATTAGAGGTAGTTCCCATGCGACTCAGGTCGCCATGTAACACTTAGCCATTGATTACAACAAGTAATATTATAAGGCATTAGTGGCGACTCACACGAAGTCTCGCTATCGTGTAGTACTTAGTTCTTTATTGCACTAAGCAATAGTATGAGGCACTAGAGGTGACTCACACGGAATCTCATCCTCGTGTAGTACTTAGCCCTTCACTATGCATGACAATACTGCAAGGCTCTAGAGGTAATTCTCATGCGACTCAAGTTGCCATGTAATACTTAGCCCTTGATTACTATAAGCAATGGTATAAGGCACTAGAGGTGACTCACATGAGTTTCATCCTTGTGTAGTACTTAGTTCTTTCCCTGCTCACAACTCATTAGGTTCCCTCAACAGGACACATATGACCTCAACTTTCAATACTCGACATGCCTTGACTATAAACCATCACACGATTATTCACTCACGGGCAAAGACATTGTGCTTCTCACTTAAATTCCTCAATTAGAATAGTGTCTTGGCCTTTTTTCTTCGTACTAAAAATATCTGATAAAATAATTTTGTGTGGGTACTCGTTCGGCCTGAGCCATGTCGCGACCCGATCTCGCCGCCCTCGAAAAGTATCCAAGGTGGGAAAGGTCGGGTTTAGGGATAGTTGATCATGAGAGTTTCCTCACAAGATCATGAGCTCTCCCAAGCTCGTACCCCGCGTGACAGCGAGTTTATTTATGCGGTCTAATTGTTTAACAACCTAAGAATATACAGGAGTCGCCACTAGCCTCAACTTTGGGGGTCAGCTAGAAACCCAATCGAGGGTCGGGAGTATTCCCTCGATTCCTACGCAATAACATATCTGGGTTCGGGGACTTGGGTTATGCTAATATTACTATTAGCGCCATTTCGGTACCAAAACAATATGTTGTGTTTTTCCTAACATGTCAATGTGTTTCTTTTTATATTTTCAGCATCGTTATTTCTAGACTAAGTGATCATGCGTGGTGGATTACTTTTGTTCTATTCTATTTCTAAAAAAATGAAAGGAAAACAAATAATGAAAATGAAATTGCAAGACATGAAGTAAACAATGAAGAAAAGCAGTTAAACCTAATCATGCAATTCTAAAAATATAAAAGAGAAAACAATTGGGAAAGAATGGAAACCCGCAACTCGTCGGGTTTTATACAATGCATGAAACCCGAGGCATATGTCGGGAAAACAAATAGTACATGACAATGGTCGGAATGGACATCGACCTCCACCATCTTCACTCTTTATCTATGTTCAGGATCCTAATCTAAACCTAATCTAAGAAACAAGGATTCCTTGCCTCATCTTATATGTGACTAAGATAACGCATAGAAATCGTTATTATATCGAATGGACATAGACATCAGAGAAGAACATGAGTCTAACAAATTCAAATCACAAACAGCAATTATAACTTGGCAAAAGCATAGTATGAATATACACAACATTCATAGCCAAGAATATAGCATGTTCAGCAACAAACAAAACAAAATATGATGCATGTTTAATGGTTCGTAAGACCACCCAGAAAATACACAAAAATGTGAAAATTGCACATGGCATAAGGTTGAATGCGATAAAGGTTTGGGTAAATATTTAACCCTAAATCAGAATGCAAAGAAGTCACACAAGTCATTAACATTGAAAAGTGACTCAGAACTAGGAATGTCATACTTGGCAAATTTCGACTGCAATTAACCAAATGGATGCATGATATTCACATCAAACGAGATTCAAATATGATATGCCATGCATTGATGTGAAACTTGTAACACATGTTTCAAATGTCAAGAAGACAATGAGGCATGATTTGGCCCTTAAAAAGCCCAAACAAATTAACCCTTAAGCCTTTAACTCAGCATGACCATCACGGAACATGATTAATTTTTGATGACTTAATGATCTGCAAAAATCTTAAGAAAAATCCTCCACGTAGAATATGGCCTGAAGAACATTTCTCATGAGGAGTCTAGACCTAATTTGGTCATATGAGCCCACACAAAAATGACAAAATATAGTCATGTAATGAAATGCTTCAATTGTAGCAGAACTTTAGACACATTCATGCATGCGATTAACATGGAAAACAACACTCAATTCACGCAAGTCATACATTGTTAGAACACTTGCGACTTGTATTACAAATCTCATGAAGGATGTGATGTCAAATGAACTCATCTACAACCTCAATTTCAAGCAAAAAATGATACGGATCTAGTGTAGGATAGACAGACATAGATCGTAAAACCAGCAAGCAAATGCATCTCAAAACAAAACCTTTAGGCGAGTTAGTCAAGCAAGCATTAGAAGAGAGTAGTCATATCAAGACATGAAACTTACAGCTATTATGAAGAAATCTACTCTTGAACCCAAATTGCATGATTTGATTAATACCAAAGAGTCGAGACACTTAAAATCAGCAACATGAACTCTATAGAGTAGAGCGTGAATGATTGATTTGAACTCTATAAGAGGAGTGAATGCAAAGTTACACAAAATATAGACCTTTACTCGCATTACAAGGATGTGAAATATTCTTACAATGTGATACTTCTCTTCCATTTAATGATGGAAACTCGTCAAGAACAAATCCTAATAATCTTGCAGATCCATTAGTAGATATGAAAATCTATTGATGCATGCTACGGTCAAGGATCTAAGCAACAAGAATGAGATTTACATGATCCACTTACTACTCTATATAGGTTGAGAGAAAAATAATGCAGTACATGCGCAATTGATGTGCCATCTTTAAATTCCTTGTTAGCCAATTAGGGGTGCTTAAGTTATTATCTTGTATTGAAATCTATGGCCGAGTTTAAAAGGATAGATCTTGGAAAAGAATGACTTATCTCTGGCCATGTGCATCATGAATTAGAATCCATAGGTTTGTAATTCTAAGTGTTTAGTTATTTAATTTTACCCTATGGTATTTTAGTTTAATACGATTTAATTAGTATTTAAAAAAAAGAAATTAAAATTGAATTGAATTAGGTTGGGCCTTAGGCTCAAAAGCATGACTTTTTGGTGGGCCGAATGGCCGGCCCAATTGAGGCCCATGAGGAGTGACCGTCGACCAAGGGGGGGAGGAGTGGCCGGCCCACTTCTTCCAATCCAAGCCCAAGCCCATCTTGCATGAGCTTGGCCAAGTGGCAAAAAGGAAGATTGCATGCATTTGCTTGTGGAGAGGCAAATAATCATTGCCAATGATGGAGATTTGGGGAAATAAAAGGGGAAAGAGAGAGAGAGTGGCCGGTTAGTGGCATTCGACCAAGCCAAAGAGAGAGAGAGAGTAAGTTGCGAGAGAGTGAGGCTGAGGAGGAGGAGGAGCTCGCCCGTCGCCGCCCGCACGTCGTCCGTCCGTCACCGGTGTGCCATTCCTGTGCCGCTGTCCGCTTCGTCTTTAAGGCAAGTTGGGATCGATTTCCACTCTTGCATGTGTGTCTTGCATGTGTGACTTGTTCGTGGTAGATTTCGGATGTTAGGGTAGGCAAAACCGAAGCTAGAATGTGACTTGTTCTTGAGTATGCTTGTTGTTTTCATGTGAACCGCCCGACCCAGAATCTTGTGAGGGCTTGAATGCATGTTTCGAGTTGGATTTTGACTTTAATTCCTTGATAAAAGTTGTAGCCAACATCTTAAACTAAAACATACTAAAATTTGAGACAAAATGGTGGAGATTCAAGGGGTCAAACCCTCATCCTATGAAGATACTAGATCTGGAACAGTTTTGCTGACCTTTTGGTAGATTTGTGGTTGCATGTCGATTTCTACGAAGATTCTATCTTTGACTTCTGCATGAAACTTGTAGGGAACATCCTAAAGACTAACATACTAAAATTTGAAGTAAAATGAGCAAGTTTAGCCTAGTGAATCGACTTACTATTGAAAATGGCAAATCTGAAGACGCGGTACAGGACACCCGAGACTTCATGGACCCATATGGTGACTATTCTTTGGAAAGTTGACTTAGATCCCTTAATGAAAGTTGTAGGGGACCTCTTGAAGTAAAACATCTCCAAATTTCAGAGGAAACGAAGAAGAATAAAGGGGTGAAAACTCGATATTTCGGAGAAACATACACTGGACGTTTCGGTGCAAGAACCAGAAGCTTCGGATGACTATAGAAAATTATCTAAAACGAATCTGGCCTAGAATTCTTCATGAAAAAACTACTTTAGTGTCTTAACTATAACCTGGTAAAATTCATAATTTTCAGAGGTCGTTCAGGTATTTTAATCGAATTATTTCGAAAACTGCACATTCTGTTTCTATCCGAATTTGCATGCTGAAATCGTGTGGATTATACCTTCTTGTGTGGAACTCTATTGGGCATGTGTTCTTCATGAAATTATTATCTTATTGTCTTGTCTATCACGTGCCTTGATTTCATGATTTTTGAGAAGCATATGGATATTTAATTTAAATATTTTCTAAAAATGGTACATGCTTGAATTTTGTAAAAGGCATGAAATATGGACCATTTTAAATTGCATGGATTGTATGAATTGTATTGATTGGATGATAGTGTCTTGCTGCATGAATGATAATGATTTGAGATGCATGTATGAATTCAATGATGAATATGATCTTGATTGCCATCACATCACATGACATGTTAAAATTGAACTATAATTGAAGATGAGAATTGAGATAAATGAGAAGACCGTCGGAGGTGTGAGCCGACGATGCCCCGGGAGTGTCGGGATGCCTAGCTAGAAGGGTACGGCTGGTTGCCCGGTGGTCATGAATGGCCGGATACTGGAGGGCCTCGAGAGTACGAAGAGGTGTCAAGATGGCCGGAGAGTGGGGGAGCCGGAAGCTCGGCAGGTATTGTGCCAAGGTATTGTACCTAAAGGACATGCATAGCATCTAAGCATGGTGTTGCAAGCAAGGCTTAAGAAGTGAATTATAAATTTGAGGATTAGGTTATGATCATTTGAGCTAAGTAGTGACTTCCTTTTTGAGGATTTCATTGGAAGTCTGGATGTATTGCATTGAGGTATTTAGTATGTATAGATTGATATTGGAAGTCATGAGTTTGAGTGGTCAAATGAGACATGAAATTATTTGTGGTTTATATATTGGAATAATAGGTTTAATTGATGATGATCAACTTTTAATTTTAGGTGATGATCTCAGTTTGAAAAAGGTTTGGTGGAATTAGTGAACATGATCATTTGTGGTTATAGTCTTTCCAAGGTGAAATGGTGGAAGTTCAAGTTGTGGATTTGATGAATGATTAGTCTAAGTGATGATCATTTAGGAAGAGATATGAGATATATTCGGTGGAAACTAGACAAGTTTTATTTTGGTGGATTGTCAATCTATGAATTAAATAAGTCTTGGTGGACTATAGACATTTGAATCGAAGGGATGATGCTATATTTTAGGCTTGAATTCATGTTGCAATGAAGGTGTAGTGAATGTCTTTGTTGGACTGAACCAAATGAGTTATTGGTGGTGTTGATTTTGATGGTTCTAGGCTTGAATTGATGGTGACTAAGGTATAGGAATGATTCGGCTAAATGGTGTGTTAGATTGGAAATACTTGAGTTTGGATGTTTTCAAAGCTCTAAGATTTCGAAAATCTTAAGGTCGGGACTGAGTTCGATGACTCGCTGATGCGTTGATTTCGATATTTCAAGAAAGGCTTAGGATTTTGGTATTTCAAAGATTTTGGTTTCAAACATTTTGGACCAATATTATCGACTCGCTGAACTATGATTTTTAATACTTCAAGAAATGCTTATGGTTTTTGGAGAAAATTATCACCTGTACATTCCAAGTTTTGAACTTCAATCGAAAAGCAGATTTTGATTGTGAGCTGTTTTAGAAAATCTCTTGAATTTCGTCAAAATTTATGAGTACTGTGACACCGTACAAAGAATTCTGAACTTTTTATAGAAAACATTCCAACCCATTAGAGTTGGGATTGAGATTGGAATTTTCGCCATCTTACCAATTCAAATTTACTAAGGGTTTTGATAAAGTATTTTATTTCGTGCCGTGATGCAAGTACGACTCAAGGCTTTACACGTGGATCTTGAAAAGCATTTGAAATTTAAACGTGATCATGGATTTTATGGATTTGGTATCATGCTTTGATTTTGGTGAATTGTTTCAACAATATGAGATTTACCTTATTTTCAAAGACTATTATTGTTATATTGTTGTGTCTTTGAAATCCCTGTTTTGCATTATTTGGTATCATAAGGTGGAATTTTCAAGAACTCAAAGGATTTTCCACATTGGTGATTTGAAAACGTTTTGACATGGAAATGACATATGATTTCAAAGCTTGCTGTTGTTGTTGAATGCTTTTGAAAACCTTAGTTTGTATTGTTTCATTTCATGAAAGAAGATTCTCAAGCATTCAAAAGAAATTTAAGATGTGGTTATTGTTTTAAAACTGTTTTTGGTGTTGAGATAAATTAAGATGTGTTAAGAGCTTGCATCCTTAACTTTAGAGGAAGTATCAGCCCGGTCTAGGACACATACTCGATCATGAAGCCATCAAAATAGATGAGGAAGTGAGGTACATTAAGGAGCCTGTGCAAGTATTGGATTGAAAGAAACAAATTCTCAGGACCAAGAGAATTCCCTTGGTTAAGATATTATGGCGATATCATGATGTGGAGGAAGCCACATGGGAGAGTGAAAATGAGATGAGAGAAAGGTACTCTCACTTATTTCAAGAGACATAGGGAATGTCCAATTTCGAGGACGAAATTCTCTAAGGAGGGGAGAATTGTGGCATCCCAAAATTCATGGCAACCTCTAGTTACATTAAGGCCATTTAATCCATAATTTGTAATAAGATTTATGGCCAAGCTTTTAAGGGATAATTAAGGGATAGGAAAGAAAATCCTATCATTGGCCATGTGTTTTATAAATTGGGATTTATGGAATTATGATTTCAAGATTTTGGCCATGTGGAATTTAGTAATTAAATTCTTAAAAGGAAGAATTAAAGATGAATAATTGAAAGGTGAAATTAGGATTTAAATTAGGTTTGGGCCTTAAGCCCAAAAGGTGGATTTTAATGGGCCAAGTTGGCCGGCCCATTGAAGCCCACAAGGGGGCTGTCGACCAGCCCATTTTCCGGCCCAAGATAGGCCCAAGAAGGAGGCCCATTAGCCTTGCATGTCCTCCAACACTTGTTCTCTCCTTTTTGCCACTTGTTCTCCTCATGAGAACACTTGTCCCTCATGCAAGATAAGAATGCATGCACTATAAAAGCAACCAAAAAGAGAGAGAGAAAGGGAGAGAGAGAGTGGCATTCGGCCAAGCCAAGTGAGAGAGAGTGAGTTGCGAGAGAGAAGAGGGAGGCCGAGAGAGGAGGAGAAGAAATCGCCGCTCGTGCTGTTCGTGAGGTCTAAAGGCAAGTTGGGAATCCACTTTCTACTCTTGCACCAATGTTTTCGCATGAACTGTTTGGAGTCAGAAAGTTGTTTGAGCTTGCATGTGTGTTTAGAGTCCGATTTTGGCTTCGATTTCTTCATCAAAGTTGTAGCTAACATCTTGAACTACAACATACTGAAATTTCGTGGAAAATGATGGAGATTTGAGGGGTCAAACCCTTATCCTACGGAGATGCTAGATCTGGAATATTTTCGTATGAACTGTTTGAGTCAGAATGTTGTGAGAGCTTGCATGCATGTTTAGAGTTCTATTTTGGCTGTGATGTCTTCATGAAAGTTGAAGCCAACGTATTTTACTATGACATACTAAAAATTCGTAGAAAACGATGGATATTTGAGGGGTCAAAAGTTCTATTGTACGGAGACTTTAGATCTGCGAAATTTTCACTGACCTCTTGTTGATTTCTTGGTTGCATGTTGATTTCTGTTGGAGATCTCACTCTGTTGTCTTCTTGAAAGTTGTATAAAACATCTTAAGCTACATCATACTCAAATTTGAAGCAAAAAGAACAAGTTTAGCTTGGTGAATCGGCTAGATCTTGGAAATAATGGTTCTGGTGAAGTATCTCGAGACACCCGAGACTTCATGGACTAAAATGGTGACCATAATCTGGTTATTTGGCCTGGATCTCTTCATGAAACTTGTAAAGGACACCTTGTGCATAACATACTCAAATTTCAGAGAAAACGAAAGAGGATTGATGGGTGAAAACTAAGAATTTCGGAGGAGTGTGTTCTGGACGTCACGGTAGTGGTTCCAGAAGTTTCGTAGGATTATAGAAATTAATCTAAAAATAATTTGGCTTAGAGTTCTTAATGAAACAGGTACGAAAATGTGTTGGTTATCACCCTGTAAACTTTCGTAATTTTTGAAGGCCATATGAGTATTTTAATCGAAATTATTCGGAAACTGTGCAAGTCTGGCCATTATCCGAATATAAGGTGCTATTTCGTGGAAATGGTGGAATTAGGAGAAATTCAATTTGGCCATGAATTTTGTATGAAATTGTGATCATAATGATTTGTTTAGTAATTTTTTTGAATATTATGATTTTGGGAAAAATCATAGATATTAAATTTAATATTTATGGAAATAAATAAATATAATAATATAATAAAATAATAAAAAAATAATAATAAAATAGATTTTTATTTGGCCATGGATTCAACTTCATTTGTGTGGCACTTGTGTGATGAGGTCTTTGTACATGTATTAAGTTGAAATGCATATGTGATTAAGCTTTGGCATGTGTATGACATGTGAATTGAAATGCAAGTGTGATTTGCTTGATGCCATGCCAATTGCCATGTTAAATTGAGATAAAAGGGTAAATGTGGATGAGAAAGAGGTTGTGGTGGAGGATGTTGTCTGGTGGCCTGGTGGCGTAATTCCGAGAGATTCCCCGGGAGATTCGGGATGCCCGGAATGTGGGGGGGGCCGGAAGTCCGATTGTATCTTGGATACATGCCCGGAGGTTTTTCTCGCATGGGATGCGAGTGTAAAATATGAGATAAAATTGATGAATCGAGGAAGGGTGATGTGGTGATCAAATTTAAAAATAAAGATGAAAATTAACTCATGGCATGATATGGTATCATATGCATGATGATATGCATGATGATGGTGATGATATGTGATGTGATATGATGATCACCCATGGTATGATATGCATGATGATATGCATGATGATGATGATGATGATATGTGATGTGATATGATGATCACCCATGGTATGATATGCATGATGATATGGATGACGATGATGATGATATGTGATGTGATATGATGATCACCCATGTATGATATGCATGATGATATGCATGACGATGATGATGATATGTGATGTGATATGATGATCACCCATGGTATGATATGGATGATGATATGCATGATGATGATGATGATATGTGATGTCATGATGTCATGATAAGGATGACATGTATGATATAATGATGCCATGATGATGATTATGATGATGACATATGATGATATGATATGCATGATGATAAGGCATGATGATGCATGATAGCATTACGCATGGTTGCAAGGTAAGTTACGCCAGAAATGCATGTATGAATTATATGATGCATTGAGTGGTTATTGGATTCCTTTATCTGTTGAGTGGTTGTACTCACCCCTTTTGGGGACCAACATTTCAGATTAGTAGATGGTTTGAACGGTTGGATATAACCGTGAGGAGAAGGATAGCAAAGGGAAGGAGCTTTTGGACGCCAACACTAATCGATGGACTTTAAGTTTATGACTATTGGAGAAAATGTCGGTCATCTTTTGGAGTGTAGCCGAATATAGAAGACTACGGCATTTTGATGTACCGATGAACAATGTCCATCTAGTTTAAGTAAATAAAAGGTGTACGGCTTTTACTTATAAATATTTAGTAGGTGTGCATCGTTTTCTGAATATAGGGAAGGGAGTTGTTGGATGTGCTTCCGCATATAAATTGCGCAAGGGACCGATCGATAAAAAAAAAAATGTAAACCCCCAAGTTGTATGGACCCGCTACAATTGAAATGGTATCAGAGTGACATGTTAATAAGGAAAATGAAAAGTAAGCGAATTGTGGCGACCCTAATCGGATCGGGGGCCGTCAAGGGGTGCCACATGGTCTAATTGTATCTTGGATACATGTGGGATGCAAACATTGGTCTCGGGAAAGAGAAATGTGGCGGTCCAAAATGAAATTGAAATCGAATGATGCATGATGATATATGCATGACATGATGATGAGGCTACATGCATGGATGCATGGCAATGATGATGGTACATGTGATATGATGATGATGTTACATGCATGGATGCATGGCAATGATGATGGTACATGTGATATGATGATGAAGCTATATGCATGGATGCATGACATGATGATGGTACATGTGATATGATGATGAAGCTGTATGCATCAATGGATGCATGACATGATGATGGTACATGTGATATGATGATGATGCTGCATGCATGGATGCACGGTAAAGATGATGCCACATGTGACATGATGATGGTAAGTGTATGATATGATGGTAATGACTGTATGGTGATGTATGTACATAAGGTATGATGACATGTGCATGATGCCAAGGTATGTTGTGCATAGATGCTTGTATGACATGTGATGCTATGATTATGATGATGGCATGGCATGATGTATTGAGTGGTTTATTGGTCCTTTACCTGCTGAGTGGTTGTACTCACCCCTTCGGGGACCAACATTTCAGATTAGCAGGATGCCGCTCCCAGCTGTCACGCGGGGCGTATTTTACGGCATTCCTTCAGATGTAGAGGTCGAGTGTGTGGAGATCAACTGTCACCATTCCTGGACTGACTTTTATTTGAGTGCGCTCCTTAGTGATGTACGACGTGGGCCTGGCTGGGGGCCCTGTCATCCAGGATTTCATATCCGTCCATGTTCGTCAAGACGGAGTCATGCGTGGGATGTTGCCACCACCACCGCCTGATGCACCGCAATGGGTGTGAGGGCCCATGCATGAGAAGTAGGAGCTGAAACTTTTTGGGTTGATTAGTCGACACTAGTAATGGGGGATCTTGCACGATAGGCGTAGTGGGTCGAGTGTTTCTTTTTGGGTTTATGGCCGAGTGTGGCTTCATGTCCTAGCCTTTCTTTTGATGTACCGACCCAAGGAAACCCATCTTGGAAAATATGTAAATAAAGTGTCATGGCTTTGTCCTTTGTTATGATGTTTAGTGGTGTGCAATTATATCATGGTTGATGGGGGGAGAGAGATGGCAATATTATATTTTGCTTCCGCTAATGAGTCGCGCTAGGACCGTTTTAAAAAAAAATGTCTATGATTTACGACGCTTCTACAAAGAGATGTGATTAGGTGTAGCATTAGGTGCCTGTGGCGACCTAAGGTGGTTCGGGGTGCCACAACCTCCGTTTTTGGTATCAGAGCGATGGTTTTAGGTGGAGTGATAAGGAGCGTCATTTGGAAATTGAGGAACATGATGACAATGCACACCATAGGATATAAAACGGAATAATTGAATAACGGGTGATGAGTATTCACTCGTAGATCCCTAGTAGTTAGTTTTGAGTTGTCCTTAGTTACCAGTAATATGTATACGTTACTTATGTAGTAGTAGTGGTTGCATTGAATAGAGACAGTGAGTCTCAGATTATTCCTGAGCTAACGCTTGGAAATTGCAAGAAAGTCATGGTGCGAGCTGGAAGTGCTCATCCATCGAGGGTTGAAGCCTCTGCTGCTAGGGTTGAAGCCCGAATGGAAGACATCCTGCAGGCATTGGCCAATATTGGAAATCTAATGGAAAGGCAGGCGTAGCAACAACCTGGAGCAGAACGCCGTACTCAAGGACTGGTGGAGCAATTTTTGAAGCTGAAGCCACCTAAGTTCGGTGGAATGGGAAGTCCTGAGGAGGCGGAGCATTGGATTGATGGAATGGAGCAAATTTTCAGGTTGTTAGACTGCACTGCTACTGAGAAAATAACTTTGGCAGAGTACTAGTTGGAGGGAAATGCAAAGTTTTGGTGGAGAGCATCGAGGGACACAATCTTCCCACCAGGTATTGAGGTTAACTGGGAAGAGTTTGCGAGAGTTTTTAATAGAAAACATTTTTCTGACTATGCTAAGGAGAGGAAAATTACTGAGTTTGTTCAGTTAGAACAAAAGGAGCTAACGGTAGACAAGTGTGAGGCTAGATTTTCTGAACTGTCTAGATATGCTCCTAGGCTAGTTGAGGATCATGAAGAGAAAGCTAAAAGGTTTTTGAAAGGGTTGAAGACTCGATATCAAGAAACCACTAGTGCCTCTGAACGTAAGGGATTATAATGAGATCTATGAAAGGGCATAGTTGGTGGAGCAGGAGTTGGTGAGGGAACATTCGGAGGACAAGAGACCATTGTCCTTTGGTGATGTGAGACGGGGTAAGAGACCCTATACAGGTAAAGGTCGGACCTGGGAATCTAAGAAGAAGGGCAATTTTGGGAACTTTGGAAGAGGCAAGGGTAGCCTGAATTTTGGAAGGACACCTTATCAGGATGCGGAGTGTCGAATGTGTAATAGGCAACATGGCCCAGGACCTTGCATTGGGCAACCAAGGTGCTATAGTTGTGAAAAGGTAGGCCATATTATGAGAAACTGCCCTCAGGAAAGATCGAACGCGAGTATGGGCTTGGTGCAGCGGCCACAGCGGAATACTGTTAGGCCAAACTTACCAAGGAATCCCCAGAGACCACCAGCACAAGGAAGAGTGTGTGCGATCACCCAAGAGGAAGCGGAAGCTTCCAAAAATGTTATCTCAAGTACGATCCCTATAAATGATAAAAAGGCATATGCATTGTTTGATACGGGTGCTACGCATTCATTTATGTCTGAAAGATATAGACTGTTGAGTAAGATAGAAACTATGCCTCTTGAGACGCCTCTTTGTGTTTCTACACCTCTAAAGGATATGTTATTGTCTATGCTGGTGTGTGGAAATTGTAAGATAACAATGGGGGGAAAGGATATGGAAATAGACTTAGTTGTAATGGCCATGTATGATTTTGATGTTATCATAGGAATGGATTGGCTTCGTAAGTATCGTGCCCAAATGGATTGTTATAGGAAAGTGATCCAATTTACCTTTCTAGGAGGTGAGACCCACCTACTTGTAGCGGTTATATTAGCAATAGAAGCCCGTGCGTTACTTGACAAAGGATGTCAAGGGTACTTGGCCATGGTTAGAGATTATACTAAAGAAGAGCCTAAGAGTGATGAAATTCGGGTAGTCACCAAATTTCAAGATGTATTCCCTGAGGAATTGCCTGGATTACCGCCAGAGTGAGAGATTGAGTTTGAAATTGAATTAATGCCTGGAACAGGACCTATATCAAAAGCCCCATATAGGATGGCCTTAGTCGAATTGAAGGAATTGAAAGTGCAATTACAGGAGTTGCTTGACAAAGGTTTCATTAGACCAAGTGCTTCACCTTGGGGTGCATTGCATTGGTCTTGTTTGTGAAAAAGAAAGATGAATCGATGCGTTTATGCATTGATTATAGGCAGTTGAACCAGGTGACCATAAAAAATAAGTATCATTTGCCTAGAATTGATGACCTGTTTGACCAACTCCAGGGAAGTTCGGTCTTCTCTAAGATTGACTTAAGGTCTGATACTATTAGCTAAGAATTAAGAAAGAGGACATTCCTAAGACTGCGTTCAAGACTCGTTATGGACACTACGAGTTCTTTGTTATGCCATTTGGATTGACTAACGCGCCAGTTGCATTTATGGATCTAATGAATAGGGTATTTAAACCTTATCTAGACCAGTTTGTGATTGTTTTTATTGATGACATCCTGATATATTCGAGAGGACCTAAAGAGCATGAGCAACACTTGAGGATAGTTTTGCAAATCCTGAGAGAACATAAGCTGTATGCCAAGTTTAGTAAGTGTGAATTCTGGCTAGACCAGATAATATTTTTAGGGCATGTGGTATCAGGAGAAGGAATTGTAGTAGACCCAGTTAAAGTTGAGATGGTAATAAATTGGCCGAGACCGACGACACCTACTGAAATACGAAGTTTCTTAGGACTGGCTGGTTATTATAGGAGGTTTATTGAAGGATTTTCATGACTGGCAGGTCCTTTAACTAAGTTGACTCGAAAGAATGTAAAGTTTGAATGGAATGGGGAATGTGAAAGGAGTTTCCAGGAGCTTAAAAAGAAATTGACCTCGGCTCCAATCCTGATTATACCAATTGAACCTGATGGTTTTATAGTGTATAGTGATGCATCTCACAAAGGACTAGGATGTGTTTTGATGCAGCATGGCAAGGTCATAGCCTATGCATCTAGACAATTAAAACCCCATGAGCTTAACTACCCAACGTATGATTTAGAGCTAGCAGCTATAGTGTTTGCCTTAAAAATATGGAGACACTATTTGCATGGCGAAAAGTTTGAAATTATACTGACCATAAGAGATTGAAGTATCTGTTCTCACAAAAGGATTTGAACATGAGACAAAGGAGATGGATGGAGTTGTTAAAGGATTATGATTGTGAGATAAAATACCATCCAGGGAAGGCAAATAAGGCAGCGGATGCTCTTAGTCGTAAGTCGGCTATGGAGATGGCCAGTTTAAGAATGGCGGAATGGAGCTTGATAAAGTCCGTTACAAACTCAGAATTTAAATTGAAGGTAGATTGTCTTACCGGTATGCTTAGCGCATTAAGGATTGAATTAGAAATTATTCAGAAAGTTAAAATCCTGCATGAGTCTGACTCGGAGATTTTGAAAATGAAAGACGCTGTGTCTTTAGGGAAAAGACCATAATTTCAAGTCTCTGATGATGGAATAGTAAGATGACAAGGACGACTTTGTGTTCCCGACAACGAAGAATTAAAGAAGGAAATTATGTCGGAGACACACAAGAGTAATTATAGTATTCATTCGAGTAGTACAAAGATGTACAGGAATTTACGTCAGCAGTTTTGGTGAAATGGTATGAAGGCAGATATGGCTAAGTACATTTCTCAATGTTTGACATGCCAGCAAGTAAAAGCGGAACATCGTAAACCTGCAAGACTCTTAAGACCATTAGACATTCCATAATGGAAATGGGAGCATATAACAATGGACTTTATACAAGGATTACCAAGAACGTCAAGCAGTCATGACTCTATTTGGGTTATAGTGGACCGTTTGACTAAATCGGCTCATTTCCTAGCTGTTCGCATGGACTACCCAATGGAGAAATATGCGGACATGTATGTAAGTCAAGTGGTACGCTTACATGGTGTTCTAGTGACTATTACCTCAGATTGGGATTCGAGATTCACTTCGAACTTTTGGCGAAGTCTTCAAATTGCATCGGAAGTAAACTTCAGTTTAGTACTACCGCTTTTCATCCCCGCATGATGGACAAACGAAAGAGTAATCCGACATTAGAGGATATGTTAAGGGCTTGTGTAATTGATTTCAAAGGAAATTGGGATGAAAGATTGGATTTGGTGGAGTTTGCCTATAATAATAGTTTTCATAAAAGTATAGGCATGGCTCCCTATGAGGCATTATATGGAAAGGGGTGTAGGACTCCTGTCTGTTGGAATGAAGTAGGTGACAGAACCTGAACTGGTACGCGTTATCACTGAGGCTGTTGAAATTATCAGAAAAAGGCTTAAAACAGCTTAGACTAGACAGAAAGACTACGCAGATAAGCGTAGAAGGCCTTTGGAATTTGGCGTGGGAGATCATGTATTTCTTAAGGTATCTCAAATGAAAGGGATATCTTGATTTGAGATGAAGGGTAAGTTAAGCCCTAGATTTGTCGGACCTTTTGAGATACTTGAAAGGATAGGGGATGTAGCTTATCGTTTAGCACTGCCTCCTAAGTTGAGAAATCAGCATGATGTGTTCCATGTATCGATGTTGAGGAAGTACCAGCCGGATCTTGGTCACATACTCGATCATGAAGCCATCAAAGTGCATGAGAAAGTGAGGTACATCGAAGAGCCTGTGCAGATATTGGATCGAAAGGAACAAATTCTTAGGACTAAGAAGATTTCATTGGTTAAGGTATTATGGCGACATCATGATATGGAGGAAGCCACATGGGAAAGCGAGGATCAGATGAAGGAAAAGTACCCTTACTTGTTTCAAGAAGGCATGAGTGGTGTCTAATTTCGAGGATGAAAATCTCTAAGGAGGGGAGAATTATGGCATCCTGCAATTCCTTGTTAGCCAATTAAGGGTGCTTCAGTTATTATCTTGTATTGAAATCTATGGCCGAGTTTAAAAGGATAGATCTTGGAAAAGAATGACTTATCTCTGGCCATGTGCATCGTGAATTAGAATCCATAGGTTTGTAATTCTAAGTGTTTAGTTATTTAATTTTACCCTATGTTATTTTAGTTTAATAAGTTTTAATTAGTATTTAAAAAAAGGAAATTAAAATTGAATTGAATTAGGTTGGGCCTTAGGCCTAAAAGCATGAATTTTTGGTGGGCCGAATGGCCGGCCCAATTGAGGCCCATGAGGAGTGACCATTGACCAAGGGGGAGGGGGGAGGAGTGGCCGGCCCACTTCTTCCAATCCAAGCACAAGCCCAAGCCCATCTTGCATGAACTTGGCCAAGTGGCAAAAAGGAAGATTGCATGCATTGGCTTGTGGAGAGGCAAATAATCATTGCCAATGATGGAGATTTGGGGAAATAAAAGGGGACAGAGAGAGAGAGGGTGGCTAGTTAGTGGCATTCGACCAAACCAAAGAGACAGAGAGTGAGTTGCGAGAGAGTGAGACCGAGGAGGAGGAGGAGCTCACCCGTCACCGCCCGCACGTCGTCCGTCCGTTGCCAGTGTGCCGTTCGTGTGCCGCTGTCCACTTGGTCTTTGAGGCAAGTTGGGATCGATTTCCACTCTTGCATGTGTGTCTTGCATGTGTGACTTGTTGGTGGTAGATTTCGAATGTTAGGGTAGGCAAAACCGAAGCTAGAATGTGACTTGTTCTTGAGTATGCTTGCTGTTTTCGTGTGAACTGCCTGACCCAGAATTTTGTGAGGGCTTGCATGCATGTTTTGAGTTGGATTTTGACTTTGATTCCTTCATGAAAGTTGTATCCAACATATTAAAATAAAACATACTAAAATTTGGGACAAAATAGTGGAGATTCAAGGGATCAAACCCTCATCCTACGAAGATACTAGATCTGAAACAGTTTTGCTGACCTTTTGGTAGATTTGTGGTTGCATGTCGATTTTTACTAAGAATCTCTCATCAACTTCTTCATGAAACTTGTAGGGAACATCCTAAAGACTAACATACTCAAATTTTAAGTAAAATTAGCAAGTGTAGCCTAGTGAATCGACTTACTCTTGAAGACGGTATATCTGGAGACGCGGTACAGGACACCCGAGACTTCATGGACCCATATGGTGACTATTCTTTGGAAATTTGACTTAGATCCCTCAATGAAAGTTGTAGGAGACCTTGTGAGGTAAAACATATCCAAATATCAGAGGAAAAAAAGAATAATAAAGGGGTGAAAACTTGATATTTCGGAGAAACATACACTGGACGTTTCCGTGCGAGAACCAGAAGCTTCGGATGACTATAGAAAATTATCTAAAACGAATCTGGCCTAGAAGTCTGCATCAAAAACCTGCTTTAGTGTCTTAACTATAACCTGGTAAAATTTCATAATTTTCGGAGGTTGTTCGGGTATTTTAATTGAATTATTTCGAAAATTGCACATTCTGTTTCTATCCGAATTTGCATGCTGAAATCGTGTAGATTATACCTACTTGTGTGGAACTCTATTGGGGATGTGTTCTGCATGAAATTATTATCTTATTGTCTTGTCTATCACATGCCTTGATTTCATGATTTTGAGAAGCATATGGATACTTAATTTAAATATTTTCTAAAAATGGTACATGCTGGAATTTTGTAAAAGGCATGAAATATGGACCATTTTAAATTGCATGGACTCCATGAATTGCATTGATTGGATGATAGTGTCTTGGTGCATGAATGATAATGATTTGAGATGCATGTATGAATTCAATGATGAATATGATCTTAATTGCCATCATATCACATGACATGTTAAAATTGAACTATAATTGAAGATGAGAATTGAGATAAATGAGAAGGCCGTCGGAGGTGTGAGCCAACGATGCCCCGGGAGTGTTGGGATGCCTAGCTAGAAGGGTATGGCTGGTTGCCCGGTGCTCATGAATGGCCGGATACCGGAGGGCCTTGGGAGTATCGAGAGGTGTCAAGATGCCCGGAGAGTGGGGGAGTCGAAAGCTCAACAGGTATTGTGCCGAGGGATACCTCGCGATGTCAATTTAGGTGCAAGATGCCTGGCTAGAAGGGTATGGCCGGTTGCCCAATGGCCTTAAATGGCTGAATGCCGGAGGGTCCTCGTGATACCAGTTGGGGTACAAGATGCCCGGAGAGTGGGGGAGCCGGATGGTCTGATTGTATCTTGGATACATGTGGGATGCAAACATTGGTCCTTGGAAAGAGAAATGCGGTGGTCCAAAATGAAATTGAAATCGAATGATGCATAATGATATATGCATGACATGATGATGAGGCTACATGCATGGATGCATGGCAATGATGATGGTACATGTGATACGATGATGATGTTACATGCATGGATGCATGACAATGATGATGGTACATGTGATATGATGATGAAGTTATATGCATGGATGCATGATATGATGATGGTACTGTGATATGATGATGATGCTACATGCATGGATGCATGGTAATGATGATGGTACATGTGATATGATGGTGATGTTATATGCATGGATGCATGGTAATGATGACGGTACATGTGTTATGATGATGATGTTATATGCATGGATGCATGGTAAAGATGATGCCACATGTGACATGATGATTGTAAATGTATGATATGATGGTAATGACTGTATGATGATTTAGGTACATGAGGAATGATGACATGTGCATGATGCCAAGGTATGTTGTGCATGGATGCTTGTATGACATGTGATGCTATGATTGTGATGATTGCATGGCATGATGTATTGAGTGGTTTATTGGTCATTTACCTGTTGAGTGGTTGTGCTCACCCCTTCGGGGACCAACATTTCAGATTAGCAGGATGCCGATCCCTGCTGTCACGCAGGGCGTATTTTACGGCCTTCCTTCAGATGTAGAGGTCGAGTGTGTGGAGACCGACTGTCCCACCATTCCTGGACTGACTTTTCTTCAAGTGCGCGCCTTAGTGATGTACGACGTGGGCCTGGCTAGGGGCCCTGTCATCCAGGAGTTCATATCTATCCATGTTCGTCGAGACAGAGTGATGCGTGGGATGTTGTCGCCCGCCACCTCCTGATGCACCGAGATGGGTGTGAGGGCCCGTGCATGAGAAGGAGGAGCTGAAACTTTTTGGGTTGATTAGCCGACATTGGTGTTGGGGGATCTTGCACGATAGGCGTAATGGGTCGAGTGTTTCTTTTTGGGTTTATGGCCGAGTGTGGCTTCATGTCCTAGTCTTTCTTTTGATGTACCGACCCAAGGAAACCCATCTTGAAAAATATGTAAATAAAGTGTCATGGCTTTGTCTTTTGTGATGATGTTTAGTGGTGTGCAATTGTATCATGGTTGATGGGGGGGAGAGAGATGGTGATATTTTATTTTGCTTCCGCTAATGAGTCACGCTGGGACCGTTTTCAAAAAAAAAAATTGTCTATGATTTACAACGCTTCCTCAAAGAGATGTGATTAGGTGTAGCATTAGGTGCCTGTGGTGACCTAAGGTGGTTCGGGGTGCCACAATTGAACTACATATAATATTCACAGACTTTATACGTGACCAGGAAGTATTGCTAAGATGAACAACGATGACAGTTTTAAATCTATACACAAGTTCCATGATCTAAACGAGACACTCAGAAAAATTTGAGCAGAGACAATCAGATGCATTCGTTCAAATGATCCGATCCTTTGATATCAACGTATTCTAAAGCTACTGTCGCTAGAAGACTGGCAAGAACAAAATTCTCTACTCCTACACACTAAAACAGAACAGTCGCCATCATTTCAAACAGAAACATCGATCTCATCAGCATATGACATAAGAAAACGTACAATTTACTTTTATCCAAAGAGATGAGCAATGAAAATTTATCAGACATTACTTGTGTGCATTCATGTTAAACGAATCAGCATCTTCAATGCCATCAAAGTATAGCCAATATTCAGGACAAATACAAGCACTTCCAGCATATGCAGCATCAATATGGAACCACATCCCATTAGCAACTATTGCTAGTGTAAACAAGGGATTAACTACCGTTGAAGAACATATATAAATGGTTTTTAGTCTTTTGAAGTGAGGGAAACATAATAGTTCTATCCAACAGAAGGTGAACATCGAGCTAAACGAAACTCAAGTAAGCCACACTCGCAAATAACAGTGACAATTTGCTTTCTCGCTTTCTCACATTCTCATCATAATCCAGCGGTCAATCGCATAAGGCCCCAATTATTTGAGAAGATTAAGCTCTAGAAGGATTTCACAGCAGGAAGTTCTTGATATATTCAAGCACAAACATTCTTACCTCAACAGCTTTGTCAGTTATTCTCTTCAAGAATTCTAAAAAGATATGCTCTGCTTTGCTGCGTTTGTCTTCCGATTGTTGAAGCTGTTCTTCGAGTAATGACTGATCCAAACACCTTGTGAGGTTTTGATTGAATTGGTGACTTCAATGGATAGCCGGCGATTTCAATAGTTGAATCAGCAAAAAGAAATACATGCTTGGCACTAGCAAAAGAAAATAGCAGGGGATGGAGGATTGAGATGACTCTAGAAAAAAAAAAACTTCACTAAAGAAAACAAATTAGTAATCTGAACGAGACTTGCCGAGATTTGGGGGGAAAATCCTCGGAAGTGACTTGATACAAAGGGAAATCGTCGTTGAACCTTCTCCGAACTCAATGCGGATCCGAGCCTCGCACCTCCAACTCCTCAACCGGCAGTTGCTCATGCCAGCTAGATCGAGAGATTCCGATCCTCAGAGACAGAGTCGAGAGAAAATCCTCGACGGTAGTTGATGAACAAGAAGGTGCTCGGAAACCGCTGCCGCCACCGTCATCGATTGAGCTTCGGATTTCTATCCTCGAGGCCGAGCTTCGCAATTCGAGCTCCTCCACCGGTCACTGCACCGTCTTTTAGGGTTCGAAGAAATGCAGAGGAAGAGGTCGAGATTCCTGATGAGAGTTGGAGGGCAAAACGGCAGATCAAAGAAACGGTGGTCAGAGGCCTCAGATCCGACGTCGTTCACGAGAGAGGCAATCGCGAGGATGGCGATTGCCACAAAGAGGCGGCGATGGTCGGCTCCTTCCTCAGGCTTCTCTCGCCGAAGATGGTGGAGTCGATCGATGGATCCTTTTGGGCCTTTTTTTTTTTTTTGGTTCTTCGTGAGCTTTGAGCCAAGAAAGCGATGAAGAGCCGTCCGTTTTTTTCCCCCCACCGAGAGAGAGAGCATGAGAGAGCATGAGAGAATTGTTCTAGAGAGAGAGAATCCCCGCACGAAAATTTTAGAGAGAGAGGGAGAATCTTGTCCCATGGCCTCTTTTTCTCCCCTCCAAAAAAAATGAGCGAGCCTTTGTATATTTTTTTTCCGCGTTTTTTCCCTTTTTCTTTTTGTTTTCTTTTTATTTATTTTTTTCCTTGTTTTCTTTACATTTTTTTAATGCTTTCATTCTTTTTTCATTCATTTTTTTGGCTCTTTATTTTTTTATATTTTTCTTGCACAATGAATGTTTAAAACGTCGACAAAAATTTCGGGTGTCAATAGCTGCCCCTCTTTGTGTGGGAGTTCGAAGAGGTTCAACTCAAAGACAAAATTGATACCAACAATTTTTAGTCAACCCAATTTCGGAAATAGAGAAAAGACAAGCAATGATACTTGGTTAGAGACGTACCTGATACTTACCTTTGCTCATGAGGGTATCAGAACTCTTATTGGGGCTTATTCGCTATATCTTTGTTTCTCTCTCTCATTGAATGGAATGAAGACAATGAAATCACTAAATGGAAAAGGAATGGTTTAAGGATAACCTACGAACCGTATGGTTTAGACTGGGAGAAAGGTCTCACCATGTAAAAACGGGCTTCGACTGGGTGAAATGTCTCACCATGTTAAAACGGGTTTGGACTGGGAGAAATGTCTCACCGTGTAAAAACGGGTTTCGACTGGGAGAAAAGTCTCACCGTGTAAAAATGGGTTTCGACTGGATGTGAGAGTCTCACCGTGTGGTTTAAAGATAGACCCACGAACCTAAAAGACAAGGTTTAAGGAAGACTTAAAAATTGGGGACAAGGTTTTAAGATGACCTAGAACTTGGGGACAAGGTTTTAAGTTGACCTAGAACTTGGGGACAAGGTTTTAAGTTGACCTAGAATTGTGGAGACAAGGTTTTAAGTTGACCTAGAACTTGGAGATAAGGTTTTAAGTTGACCTAGAACTGTGTGGTTTAAACTGGGAGAAGGGTCTTATCGTGTAATAATGGGCTTTGACAGGGAAAAAGGGTCTTACCGTGTAATAACGGGCTTTGACCAGGAAAAGGGTGTTACCGTGTCATAACGGGCTTTGATCGGGAAAAGGTCCTTTCGACCGGGAAAAGGGTCTTATCGTGTTATAACGGGCTTCGACCAAGAAAAGGTCCTTTGGACCGAGAAAAGGGTCTTATCGTGTAATAACGGGCTTCGACCGAGAGAAAGGTCTTTTCGACCGGGAAAAGGGTCTTACCGTGTTATAATGGGCTTCGACCGAGAGAAAGGTCTTTTCGATCAGTTATGAATTTCAAAATTGCTGGAGAACCAAACTTGCACAATAACATTGATTGCCAAATTCTTTCAGAGAAGATTTTAACAAAAGTGAGATTTAATTAACCATCTAAGGGTTAAATCAAATATGCCAAGTTGAAATATTCTAATCAAAAGAGGTCTTTCACGCTAGCTCTCAAAAAGGGCTTTTGTTCTCAACCATTGATATGGGAAAACTGTTTAAATCTCACCGGAGAAGTTTCACTCAACCTATGTCTAAGGTTTTCGGAAACATTCACAGTGAATACAATCCATTGATCAAAAGGTCTTTTAAAAGGACCGTAATGATGGCTTGGTCATGGGCTTACACAAAGGATATGCACTTTGAGGCCAAGAAATGAATATTCAATCAATATATTCTTCAGGTTTACAAGTCAAGAATCTTGAAGATAAGATAAGATAGGATTGCTTCCACTCCTTCTAGTGGTAGCTCCTATGTGATATTCTCATTTCAACTCAAACCATCCCAATCAGAAGAGACTTCGGATAAGGGTTGTAGTTTTGGTTCGGGTGAGGCTTAGAAAGGCTTGAAAAACTTTCAGATATTAAAGGGTTAAAAAGTGAGTGATTATCTTAGCATCATTACCATCACACGACTTCTTAAAAATTCGACTCTTGAAATTTTTACTATCTCGAGAGTCCTTTGGGTAATTTGTCTTGAGACATGAGAGCTTCCACTTTGTTCTAATGATATTGCTTGCAATACAGGTTTTCTTTTGTAATGCATTTATTTTGTTTTTCAACAGATGGTCTTTTGCATGACCATTGATTTCGCTTTTCTTTGCATTTTTGCTTTTCTTTGCATTTTTTTATATGGGCATCGGCCTTGCTCTTACCAGGCACACTGCTTTTCATGCCCCCTAGTTTTCATTCTTTTTTAAGCATCTAGGACTCTCAAGTGGCATTTACCAATATTCTCAATTTTGTTTGTAAATCATGTGCCTTGCCCTAGTGTGGGGAGATAATCATCACCTGGGGTTATGAAAGAATTGTATAAGGCTCAAAGTGGCTAAGCAAAGGATAATTGTGTTTGTGGTAGTGAACGAAATGCTCTTCGTCACTTCGGGATGCTTCGAGTTTCGATAGGAAATCACCTGAAGCTAGCACAAGAAGATTGACACAAGTGAAAGCAATAAAATCTTTCTTAATCTTTTGCTCCATAATTTTCAATCAAGACCCCCTATTTTGCCCCAATGTGGGGTTGTTCTTGATAGGGTTATTTGGGAAATGCTCCCTATTTGGCTCAAAGTGGCTTGCAGGGGATATCAATAGTGTTCGAGATTGAGAAATGAAATGCCTTTATCATTTCAAATCATGTATTCACTGTGAATGAATCCTATGCCCTAAGACATGGTTATTTCCACTCAACTCTCTCAAAGAGTGTATGAGGACGTGTTTGGTAAAAGGGTTGCCTCTCATCATTTTAAGCACTACCACCTGGCATATTTAACAATCCTTTTCAGGTTTTCCAAAACCCACTTTGGTTAAATACAGCTCCTTGGGGAATGAATATGTAATGAAATTTTGCTTGAAAAGACATGTCTCCTTGACTCTATTGGGGAGATTTTTGAAAGTAAGAATTGATAAAAATTTGTAGACAGAATAAGTTTTGCTTAGCACATGGGTTCATTTCTAGAGTTCGACTTGTACTTCTAGAGTTTTAACCGACTCTAAAGTTTAAACTGACTCTTTTGGCATTCTAAGGAACATGATCACTTCTAAGTTCTAAAGAAGAATGGACACTTTTGAAAGTTTTGCACTGTTGGGATGAACCTCTTGTGGACAAGTAGAATCTTCATCAAAGATCCTGCAAAATGAACAAACATGCAGATGCAATATGTATGCATGAAATGCATGATGCAAACATCCTAAAGCGGCTCAGATTCCACCCAAAAATGGCTCAAAGGCTTTCCACTTTATTCATGGATAACATTTCTTGACAGCATCAGCATTTACAGGTCTTGACAATTCTTGACCATCCATTTCTACAAGGATTATTGCCCCACCAGGCAGCACTTTCTTTACAATATATGGACCTTCATAGTTTGGAGTAAACTTCCCACGAGGATCTCGAAATGCCTTGGTCTAACCTTATGGTTAAATGACCTAGCTACTCTCTTCTGATGGCTTTGTCCATGGCATAAGGCTTTTACCCTCTTTTCATCAATCATATTAAGTTGTTCAAATCTTTGTTGAACCCTTTCGTGTTCGAGAGTTTGATTTGAGAAAGTACCGTCGTGAAGGAATTTCCACTTCCACGGATAATACAGCTTCTATCCCATAAACCAATAAGAATGGTGTTGCCCCAGTCAAAGTACAAATTGAAGTTCGATAAGCAAACAAAGCATATGGCAACCGATCATGCCAATCACGATAATTTTCCGCCATTTTGGCTAAAATCTTCTTGATGTTCTTATTTGCTTCTTCCACAGCTCCATTCATTTGTGAGTGGTACAGCGAAGAATTCAAATGATGAATGTGGAATTCTCCAAGCAATTCATCTACCACTCTATTGCTCAAGTTTGATCCATTGTCTGTGATGATCGCTTCAGGAACTCCATATCGAGCGATGATATCACGACGGATGAATTTTGCCACTCTTTGCAGTAACATGGGCATAAGAACCGGTTTCAATTAATTTGGTGAAGTTATCAATGGCTACCAAGATAAAATGATGTCCATTTGACACTTGAGGATTAATTGGTCCAATGATGTCGATGCCCCACATTGAAAAAGGCCAAGACTCGAACGTTTGATGTAGCTCATTAGGAAAAGCATTGATTTTGTCTCCATAGACTTGGCATTGATGACAGCACCTCACATGCTGAATACAATCGGTTTCCATGGTCAATTAATAGTAACCGAGCCTCATGATTTTTCTAGCCAAGAGATGACCATTCATATGAGGACCACACTCTCCTTCATATATTTCTTTCAAGAGCCCAATTAATCCATTGGCATCCGCTTGAGAGAGACCTGCCCCAATCTTGGTTTCTTTAGGGTTATCTAAATCTCCTAAATTTAGAGTGACTGGCTGTTTGGTGATAGGAGGTTTGGACTCTTCATGTCTGAGCCATTCTTTTTCAATACCTCGAGGATCATCTTCATTCTCTGAGTTGGAATAATTGGGTTCGTCAAAGTCTTTTGAATGCAAATCCGAGCCATGCAAATGACTATCATAATGTGAAATGCCATGCTTGAGATGCAATTGAAAAATGGTTAGTATATGTACATCTAAATGAATGCAATGTATGTAAATGTCATGAAATTTTTTTTTTCAAATTCAAGTTGTTTTTGAAAAATTTATTAGGAACTAGTCCTCATGTCACTAGACATCTTCGTTCCACTAAAACATTTTGAAACTATAGATCGTGTGGGGGCTCGTGCCTCAAAGCATCATCATAGGACTGATTTGGGCCTCACATGTCTATTAAAAAAACATGAATTTTATTGATATGCAAAAATTGCATTATAACGTGTATCATCTTGGATCTAAAAAGTTCATGATCCAGATTATTACAAGCACAGACGAATGAAATGAATGGAATTCCCTCGCAGGGGAGAAATGAATGAAATTCCCTCACAAGGGAGAAATGAATAGAATTCCCTCGCAGGGGAGAAATGAATCGAATACAACTAAAAATTAAATACAAGAACTAGAAACATCCCTTACACAGTGGGAACTGTAGGTTCTTTATTTCCATCGATAGTGCCAACCATGTTAACATCTTTAGAATGCTTTGGAAGGGAGTTTTGTTGGACATTCGGTGCCGAGTCCTTAAAGGTGAGCAGCTTTTTATCCAACAAATCCTGGATCTTAGAACGGAGCACCAGACAGTTGTCCACATGATGGCCTTTTTCACCCATATGATACTCACATGTCTTATTAAGATCGAATCCGGCAAACTTAGGCAGATTATCCCTCGGGATCTCTTTCGCCACAAGATGATTTTCGATCAGCATTGGAAGTAGTTGTGACATGGATCTAGGCAATGGAGTGAATTGCCTTTGAAGGGCTTTTCTTTTGTGCTCGAAGTTTCTAGAAAATCCCCCTACTTCCATGGCAGGTTTATGAGCTTGAGGTATATACGGCTTCTGAGAAGAGGAATTTTGTACATAGGCGATCTCCACAGTCGATTCCTTATCCCTCTTCGAGGTATATCGACGATTTGTGTTCTCAGACAACCTTCCTTCACGCATGATCCCCTCGATGCGTTCTCCCAACTCTACAAATGTAGCAAAATTCATACAAGTATGGTTATACATCTTCTCAAAAAAATCACGGGGCATAGCCTAAAGCAGCAACTTCATAGTCTCTTTCTCAGACAATGGCGGTTTTACTTGAGACGCAGTGACCCTCCATCTTTGAGTGTAGGCCCTAAATGATTCAGTTCTCCTTTTCTCAACCCGGACTAATTTTTCTCGAGTTGGAGCGATTTCATTATTAAACTTGTATTGTTGGAGGAATTCATCAACGAGATCTTCGCAGGTACGAATCTTCTCCATGTCCAACTCTATGAACCATGTTAACACAGGAACAACCAAACTATCTTGAAAAGAATTGATCAGAAGTGGGGGATTATCTGAATAACGAGCCATCTTGCCCAGATAGTACTTCAAATGAGTCTTTGGACATTCGATGCCGTCGTATTTCCTTGTGAACTCCGGCTCCTTATAAAATTCAGGGACTGTAACTTTAGCAAAGGGCGACAGTTTATCAAACCCCTATAATTGATAGCCTTGCAACAAGCAAAGGCGCTCCTCAATCTTTGCGAGGCGCCTTGCATTTTCTTCATCGAAGTGCGAAGTTGGAATCTCTTTAGATGGAGGCTCTAAACCGATAACTATCGGGATTGCAATGGGAATCTCTTTCGCAGGCCCTTCTGCCACGGGCTCTACTACCGGCACTTCAGGGAGTGCGGTAGGAATATTCATGGTAGAAGAAGCAGGAGTTATAGACGTCAAGTTTTTGACTTGGCTGGAGAGATCAGCCAATAACGTCATCAGCTGCGCAATTTGATTCTCCATATTAATGACACGGGCTCGGGTGTCTTTGTTTTCCATTTTTGTTTGGTGGCGAGTTTGTATAACAAATCTTTCTTTAGCCATTTTTCAAAACCTCTTGGAAAAGAAAATGACTCGAATTAGTACAAGTTAAAAGAGATCATTGAAATACAAATTTTAGTCAATTTGTATTTTCTTGAGATGAAATAATGATAAGACGTGTATATGATCCCAGTATCATATAACATCCTCTTATAAAAATTTCCTCAAAAGAAATTATACAATTGAAAAGGAACGACGACAAATATTTAATCAGAATGCCCCTTTTCTAAAAATTACATGAAAATGTTCATGAATTTCATTCATTTCAATCAAACAATTACAAGGGAAAACATAACCTTGCTTTCTTGAAGTTTACAAAATAGTTCGATTTTACAAGCGATATGGAAAATGAATACAGGGAAACCTTGATAGAATGGAGGGAAATACAAAGGAAATGCCTTTACAAGAAAAGAAACCTGAGGACTAGGTGAGATCGCGCGGAGACGCTTGTTATCATGGGCCAAGCGTTCCTCATTGATCAAAGCACTGTCTTCTTGCTCCTTAATATGCGCTCGCCAAAAACGCCTATGCATTTTCTACACGTAGTCTTGATGCCTTGGGTTGAGATTCTCTCATTGAGTCTTGAGATTTCCATGCATGGAAACCACATCCACTTCAGGTTTACCCATCTAATCCTAAACCTAAAAGGGACACCCATGATTAAAACATATCGTCGTTGAAATATAAAACGCATAATTGAAATATGGAAAGTAAAAGATAAGCATGATGAAGAAGGAACGATATCTTACCCACCAGACACATGACAAGCACAAATCACATGTCGCATGAAACTGTGAGGTTTTGACGCCTAAGGTAAGGGTCATAAAGGCTCAAGGTCCTCATCTCAAATGATAAAAATAGTTTACCCACCGCTACTATCGTCGGCCAGTGCTATTTTTATCGGTTGGGATGAGTGGGTTTATGTAAGTAATGGATTACCACGAGCATCCACTCGCAGATTCCACCCATAAACCCTCCTAAGGTCCTAGTTTGGGCGATCGGGGTTTTAGACTGCGGTTGTGTGTGCAGTGTCTTGCTAAAGCTTGTAAACATGTAGTTAAATTTAAACATCCAGCACTTCAATATAAACCCTCATACATTCATACATCCTTACACCACCTGCAAAACAAAGGGTTTACAAGCATGCCTCCCCTTATAACTCCCACCTACAAGACCATTTAACACGAGATTAGCGACTAACTTGATTTTCCACGCGACTTTGACATGCAAGCGATCCTACATAAGACATGTTAGTTAAAACACAACAACCATTTTCAAATGGCTTCAAGTCCTCTTAATCTAGCAACCAGTCCCCAGCAGAGTCGCCAAGCCTATCGCGACCCGATCTCGCCGCCCTCGAAAAGTATCCAAGGTGGGAAAGGTCGGGTTTAAGGATACTTGATCACGAGAGTTTCCTCACAAGATCACAAGCGATGGCGGCATGACGAAGGCCAATAAACTCTGAAGCGACGACACTAATGGAGGCTCGGGAGGGCCCGAAAAAGGCCATAAAGCCCACGACGAAGCTGCTTGTTCTAGTTCTTGACTGAGCTGGCTTCAGCTTGGCTCGGCTGGGCTACGAGGGAAACACTGGCCGAACAAACAACAAGAAAGGCTGCTGGCGACTGAAGCTTGGAGAGGCATGGGCTGCTTCGGTGGAGGGACAGAAGATGTGAGCTGAAGAATTCAAATAGAGAAGGTGGGGTTTGACTTCGGTGGAGAGGTGTGCCGCACGTGAAGATGGCAGGAAGAAGGGGATGGGGTGTCGGTCGATGGGGGATGATGATGAAGCGGCTAATAAAGTTGCGGTGGGAGATGGGATGATGACGATGATGATGATGATGATGATGATGTTGGCATGAGCTTGGGGAATTCAACTCGGTGTAGGAGGGAGCGATGGCAGTGGAGCAGGCGGTGGAGTCGAGAGAAGGGTCAATGCCAAGCTTCGCTGAAGGAGAGGAGTTGACTGAAGAGGGGTGAGCTATGGACAAGTGGCAGCTGTTGGCGTGGGGTGTGCAGTTTGGTGGTGGAGCGGCAGCGAGTTGGGATTGCTTCGATGGTGTGCTGGACGTGTGAAATAGAAAGGAGAAGCAGAACCAAAGGGGTTGGGGGAGAGAAGGAGATCGTTGAATGAGGAAGAGAGAGGAAGGGATGAGGCGTGCGAAGGAGAGAGACAACGATGGGAGATGCAGCTGGCGAGGCTTGCTCAAGAAGCCAAAGAAAAAGGGGAAAAGTTAGCAAGGTTGTCCACTTAATTCAAGACTTGGTCCCCCTAATACTTTCTTGAAGATAAATCCACAAATTATCCAATTTTGATGCCAATGTTGCACCCTCCAACCATAGCTCCGAATTTCCTGAAATTTTGACTTTAATTTCCTCACTAACTCTCCAATTGATGTCCAACTTTGTTGAAGAAAAAGCCCACACCATTTTCTACAAGTTCCAATTGCCAAATAGCTCGGTTTGGAAGCCAAAAATCCCTTCAATTTGGCTAATCCAAATTTTCGTTATTTTCCGAATCGTCCGAATTGATTTTCCGTAAAAATCTCGGAATCGCCGAAAATTCTTCGGAGGATGAGTTGATGTTCCTAAAATAAATCGTGACATGAAAAAATTTTCAATTTATGAAGTCGGATTCAAATTTACGATTAATTTCAATCTGATGCGATTTTAGCTTGACCTAATTTATTGAGTAGCTTTTAGAAAGTTTAAAGGCATTTAACCCATGGTCGATTATTCTCGAGCCACATTGTGCATCTTCGACACATTAGCGACTCTCGGTTGTCATGAAAATCTCGAGATTTCAAATACGGACACAGGGTACGAAAATGACAGAAAAATCGGTCTAGTGCCGTTCAACAGAAGTTTTGCAATTAAGTGGAATTACCCACACTTAATCATACACCTTTGTCAAATCGACCTATCTCCAGTCTCTGATCGATTTTTAACCATGCCATAATGACTCTTGTAGATTAGCATGGTCGAATAGTCGATTCCTAGTCGAATTCTCCAGTCTATTGCGTTAAAATCCATTAATGGCTTCACCTGATGGACTAGTTATGTCGTGAGTGACCAACTCAGAGAAAAGAATTATAGGTGCGTCAATAAAAAGCCCAACTTATCCAATCGAAAACAAAACCTGAAATTCAAGATGTCACATTTAATAGATATACTATCATCTGGCTCTAGAACCTAGCCTATTGGTTGCCATATTCTAACAGTCGACTCGGTCGGCTCCGGATCTCTAGAGTATGAATCATTACATCCTTTAGATTTTGACGCGTCTCTTGTTTGGAATGCTCCCACAAGTCGTACTTTTTTTATTCTTTTCTTTGTCATGTTCAATTGACTTTTCCCCCATGTTGACACCTAATTTTTAGCAAATCTATGAAAATAAAGAAAATAAAAATTGCATTGGAACAAATAAAAAGAAAAAATGAAAAAATGGGGGAAATTGATTTGATTGATTATGCATGGAAATTTGAAATTCTAATGGATATTGAGATTTTGATAAATGCAGAAACAATTAAAAATTAGGTGAACAAAGGGCAAGGATTTTGATAAAATGGAAGGAATCGGTGCAAAATCGAGCTGATTGCGAAATCATGCTCTGATTTGTATCCTTAATTCAATGCAACAGAAGATGGAAGTTTGAAATATGCCATAGAAAGTAGCTGTTCGGAATCAGTATAAAAGAGAGCTTTATTTTTCGTAACCTGGGGGGGTTTTGGTTGAAAAATTTGAGAGAAAAATACGTGGGGAGGAATATTCTAAAAAATTGAGAGAATTCATTCTTAGGGAGGGAGCAACACAAAATAAAATGCTTCAGAGAAGGGAAAAGTCAAAAAGTCAACAAAAGAAAAGAGAGAAAGAGAGAAGAGACGTGAGGGAAGGGAGTGCAACGATAGAGAGAGACGTGAGTGACGTGAGGAGAGAGAGAAAAAAAAAGACGTGCACTGTTCTTCTTCTTTGTGGGTTCCTTCTCCATGAAGCCCCACGATGTTGTCCACCACATCATCAGCCCCTGTCGCGCCCTACTCACCCATCGTTGCACCGAGCCGACATCTACAGCTTCACGGCAGCGCCCCCGCCTACAACCCGATGCCGGAATGCCCACCGCTCATTGCCACCGGAGCTTCCCCTTCGCCTGCGAAGTGCCCGCTCAACCTGCGGCCTGCCCCTCTGCCATCGTCATCCCGTCCGCTCTGCCCCTCAACGTGTAACACCACGCCTCAACCCTCAGCACCACCGACCCCGTCTTTGTCCAGATTTGTTGCTCCGGCCTCTACTAGTGACCCACGAACGCCTACTTCGAAGTAGCTCACCCTTTCGTTGCTCTCCCTTCGCCGATCGCTAGAGTTCATTGCCACGCCCCGCTCCCTCCGCGCACCAGCACCTGCGAGCATCGCCGTGTAGCAACCTGTGACCCGCAGCAACCCGCACCACCGTCGCACCATCATTGCTGTACCGCATCAGTGAGCCCCGACATCACCAACCTCCGCATAGCTGCCGCTCCACCCAACACATCTGCGCCGGCCCGCGACTTGCCATTGCTGCTCTGCCCTTGCTCACCGCCCCCATGTGCCGGCCTCGACGCCACCACGCCACCGCTCCTCTCTTTTTAAAATTTCACCTAGGTAGTTTTTTTTCAACTTTTTTATTGTCATTTATTTATTCATTTTAAATTTTGTTATTATTGTTTAAGTTAGAATATGGCTTGCCAATGTTAATATTTATGCATTTTCTAGGCATTATCTGCGAAGATTTTCTCCGGAATTAGTGTAATTCTTAATTTAATCCGAGAGACATCGTATTATTTTTTTAATTATATTATCTTTTGGGCTTTTTTGGTAGAATTTTAATTATTAAATCTTTATAATTATTAATTTGATCCGTAAAACTTCGAATCAGATTTTTAATTATTTTGATCTCTTTGTCGTGATAATTAGGGTTAGAGTAATCGTTAATTTGACATGTGAGACAACATGTTATTTTTTCGATTATTTTAATCCTTTATTTTGCTGATAGCTTAGATTTAATATTTATTTAATAATTACTTATCTTTTAAAAAAACTAAAATAATCAAAAAATCAAATTTCTACATGAGCATATAGGTTTAGTAAATCAGACATGTAGGTTTAGTAAATTAGAATTTTCTTAGGATTATATTTTTAGGGTTGCATTTTTAGAATTAAGTTAGGGTTGGACCTAAATTAGTTTTTTAGATAATCTTCGCACATTTTAATTATTTCGTTTTTCAAAAAATAGTTTTATAAGGTTTAAGTCAAATGAATCCCTAGAATAAATTAGAAAATTATCCATTTTTAGATAGTTTAATTAAGGTTTTTATTAATTCTGAATTTCAATAAAAAAATACAAAAATACTAGGTGCATGGTAACTTGTTTGCATAATAAGCCCATTTAATTAGAATTTGCATATTAATAAGATTAATTCATTTAGTTAAGAAATGCATTTTTATAAAAGAATTCTAATTTTCAAGAAAACCCAAAAAATTGTTTGCTTTGTGTGATGCAAGGCCAATTGTTTTGCATGCCCATTTTCATTTTTGAAAGGTTGTTTTGCAAGTCAATCAATGGTGTCAAAAGCTAGGATCTTCATGTTAGCATTTTTCGGGCTAATTGTTTTTCCTTATCGAAGAAATGCCATTAATCCTTCAATTTCATGGGTGATTAATCGTGTTTGTGATGGGTTAAATTATGTCAATGTGATTTTAGCTGAACCATTTTTGTCATTAAACCGTTTCAAACAAAATGAAGAAAAAACCATGCGTGCACTCCTAGAACTTTTGCAAATATGGTTTCTCTCCCACATAAGAGGATTTGAGCACCTCATGAAACAATTTAAGATTGACGATATTAGGCACCCCATACAAAAATTTGCGGTCTTAGAGCGTTTTTCTCCAAATAAACAGTACGCTCGTTGGATTAATTTTTTGAAAGATCCTAATCCTAAGGCATTCCTATGGCATACTAAATGGTTCTGAGTTGAGGAGGCTTGCATGATGAGCCAATCCCATTGCTGGGTCTTTCTGGTGCGACTTCTTATTACCCATATAGGGTGGCCAGTCAGTACAAAGCTCTTCAGGAAGTTCCTCCACCACTCAAGATAGAGATGTTCCAAGTTCGTTTTATTTGAACAAACTATAACTACTTCAACGAGATCCGGATGATCATTGCCACATGGAATGAATGCCACCCAGAGAAGATTTAGGTGCCCAAAAGACTAAAAGGTGAAAAGGAAGTTCACCATGCGTCGGCATTCTACATTCAACAACACCGAATACCTGCGGCCTTACGTGTAATGGTCCCTGATGTGATTGAGAAGCCCACTCAGCGAGCATAAATTGAGCATCTTAAGCGGAAAGTGGAAATGATTGAAGCTGAAAATAAGAAGCTTTGCAAGGCGTTGGAATCCCGAAAGCATATAAAATGAGATCTTTTCAATTTTGATTCTTAGTTCAATATCTAGGGAGCTTGATTTCGATTTTCAATTCAATGCTTTTAATTTGTAGTTCAATGTTTAGGGACTTGAATTTCAATTCTTAGTTCATTGTCTGGTTCATTATTTCAAGTGAATTTTGAATAAAATCAAGCGATTAGACAATTGTCATGGGCCATTTTCTATCTTGTCATTGGTTATTACATTACCTCTTTTCATTAGGTGACAACAGATCCACCATGCTCTCCCATTATTACACAATCAATGGCTAAAATGGCTGACCAAAGCGAGATGCGTGATCGCATGTCCTCCGTGGAAGATCAACTCAAGCAATTAGCCGCCTCCATGCAGCTTATAACAGCTCAACTTCCATCCCTCCAGGTGAATCCAATTCCTCCACCCGCTCTCCTTAAGATAGTAACCCCGAGAAACAAGGCCCAAATGAGCGATGACGAAATGCCTGAGTTGGAAGATGACATGTTCCTTGTTGGAAAGGCCAAGCTTGACAGTGTTCCTAAGATAGATTAGGATGAGCGCGTTGCAAAGCTGGAAGAGAAAGTAAGATAGTTGTAGGAGTCACAAAGCTCACTCCCGTTTGACCTCTCGGTCTATGAGAAGGTCAAAATGCCAAGCAAGTTCAAAATGCCAGAATTTGAGAAGTACAACGGGACATCTTGTTCAAAATCTCATTTGTAAATGTACCACGTGCGCATGGCCCAGCACGTCAAAAATGAGCCCCTCATGATCCAATCGTTTCTTGCGAGTTTGACCGAGCCCACGCTAAACTGGTACGTGATGAAGAATGTAGACCTCCTCGAAACTTGGAACGAAGTGGCAGACGCGTTCCTCAAACAGTACAAGTTCAACATGGACATCGCGCCTTCCCGTGAAGACCTAGAGTAGATGGAAAAGAAAATGAGTGAGTCATTTAAAGAATATGTTGTGAGATGGAGAAACTTAGCGGTTCAAATTACTTTTGAGCCTACCAACAAGGAGTTGATCAAGTTATTTGTGAAGACCCTTCCATCTAAGTTCCGTAACTGAATGACCAGTACGTATGTCGAGAGCTTCAACCAGCTTATTCCAGTAGGAGAACAGATTGAGATAGGGATAAGGGAAGGATGGTATTCTGAGCCATCTACTAAAAGGTTCTCTGCCAAGAAGGAGAAGGAAGCGGCCGTGGATGTGAACATGGCTTATAGCCAAGAAAGTGCTATACGTGCCCCAGCTATACAGGTGAACCCAAGACAGCAACAACCCACTGGTTGTTAATCATTTGCCCAAGTGAATAATAGAAGGTAGTTCTCCTCTCTCCCCGGGTCTCCATCCCAAGTGCTGACAGTCCTCCGAAAAAAGGGTTTGCTTACTAGTGAACCAAAGCGCCCTAAGCACGAAGGCATTCGCGGTTACGACCCGACAAAGAAATGTGACTACCATAATGGTGAACTAGGGCATTCAACTGATGAATGTTTCACCCTCAAGCACAAGATCCAAAATCTCTTAGACACAAAAGCTTTTTCATTCCAAACTGCTCAGCCAAACGTCCAGAAAAATTTGCTACCAGAGCATGTGGGTACAGTGAATGCTATCTTGGAACTTAAAGTCGGATGGATCGAGAACTCAAAGGTGCACGTGAAAGATGCCTACAACGAGCTAGTGAGAGCTGGGTATTACCGAGATTATGAAGATGTCCCTCTATCGGTGATGAGAGAAAGAGTTTCTGAAATGGTGGATGATGGCATCATTGTGTATGCTGATCGTAACTGCATAGTTTCTACTATCTCCCACCTCATCATCAATTGGGAGGAGGAGTAGGCTGCACTTGATGCTAACAAGAAACAGGTCGATCTTTAGCTTGTGGACATGCCCCCATTAGAGGTTGCATCTGACGAAGAGATAGTGATAGAGGTGCCTTAGCCGTATGAGTATGTCAATGACAAGGCAGTGCCTTGATCCTATGACCTAGATGTGGACCTTGTAACAAGGTCTGGTCGGACCTATGGTCAAGCAAGTGCTCAACCTGCAAAGCCGGTCACCGATGAAGAGGCTAAGGAGTTTATGGCTATAATCAAAGCAAGCTAGTATAACGTGGTTGACCAACTACGAAAGATGCCCGCTCAGATCTCTTTACTCGAGCTCTTGATGACGTCTCTCGTGCATCAAAAGTCGCTAATGAAGGTGCTGAGTGAAATTCGTGTGCTAGAGACTGTGGATGTAGACAAGCTGGAAGAATCCGTGGGATCGGTCCTTCTTAAGGATTTGATTACCTTCTCTGATGAGGAATTCCCTCTCGAAGGCAAGGGACATAACAAAGCACTCTACACATCCGTTAAGCACGAGTCTTCCCATGTGTCCCGAGTGCTCATTGATAATGGGTCCGCTTTGAACATTTGTCCGTTGGCCACTCTTCACCGCCTCAAGGTAGACCCGTCGAGGATACATGTCGTGAAGACTTCGGTGCGAGCTTTCGATGGAACAAAAAATGAGGTGATCGGGGAAATCCACCTCGATGTACAAATAGGACCGGTCGTTTTCAACATTCCCTTCCAAGTGCTGGACATCCCTACTGCATTCAATTTCCTGCTAGGTCGTCCCTAGATACATACTACTGGAGCAGTGCCTTCAAGTCTACTTCAAGCTTTGAAATTTGTGATCGAAAGGAAGTTGATCACCGTATATGGTGAGGAAGACCACCGGATCTATCATGAGACGGCTATTCCCTATGTAGAGCTGGATTCCCAGTTTGAATCAAGTTACCACTCATTTGAGTTGGTGTCCACCATACATGCTTCTCGGGGTTCATCACCGCCTACCCTTGAAGTATCAAATGCTGCCCTCATGGTGCGAAGAGTAATGGTTGGGAATGACTTCGTCCTTGGCAATGGTCTTGGGAGAAATGGTCAGGGCATTTGAAGCCCCATTGAAGCTCCTCAGAGGTCTCGTTCTGCTGGTTCAGGGTACCATGGAAGAGGTGGGGGATGTTTTGAAGGACGAAGACAAGAAAGGCGGAGCTCGCCACCTGACTAAGGGCGAGGGAGGCAAAACCCACTACCCTCAAGCATTCACGAGACATTCTCTGGTCCTCCAAGAATGATGCAGGATGAAGCGGAAGTGATAAACACTCTGGGACAACCTAGTGGCAAATTTGATTACCTGGTGAAGTACTCGATCCCTCCTAGCTACTACATTGATCCTAGTGAGATAGTCCCAGATGGATGGGGTGGCATGGATGATCCGACACCCCTGAAGACAGAGAACCTTGATGATGAGCTTGAAGGAGTTGCAAACTTATTCAACAACCTCATCATAGGAGCCATTGATAAAGGACCCCCTGAAGAGATAGGCCTTAGCCCACAAGAGTAACTCTTCTACTGTTTTTGCACATTCCCCTGCGTGGGAATTTTTATTTTCTTAATGACGTTTTCAGTTTCTTCTTTTAGTGATTGAGTGTTGCATTTTTTTCCATTCAATAAATGTAATTGATTGATGAATTTCAATGAAATTACAATTTTATTTTGAGGGCATGATGAGGTACACCAAACCAGCGTGGTGATGATATCCAACCGATAAAAGAAAAGAAAAATCCAAGGAGAATTCTGAGGCCTGGGCTTCATCATGCTTTCTCATGTCAAAATGTTTCAAAAAATGCTTTTCCAAATGCTTTTCAAAAAATTTCAAAAAAAATTTCAAAAAAATAAAACTTGATTTACTCTATTTGTCTTTTTGACCCATCTACTTTTTGTTTCAAAGATGGTCTTATAGCATGTAGAGGTGTGAAAATGGTCTAATCCAATTCCAAATCCTGGGGGCAAGTTCGCTTCGAATTACAGTGGCCAGTATGCAGTAAAGAAGATACTTCCCGAAGGTGCCTTGATCTTGGCAGAAATGCATGGTCATGAGTTTTCCACTCTAGTTAATTCTAATGTTGTCAAGAAGTATTATTTGTGATAGAATTTTCCATGTCATGTTTGGAACTGCAAGCTTTTATATGATGAGTAACTTGCTTCAATGTATTGAATTGTTCAAATTTCTTGCAAATTTTGCATATTTTCCCTGATGAATTGTGTGAGATGAATTGAATATGTCAAATGGGGTACTTTGGAATGACGAAAGGCAAGCCTTGTTCCATACACTGTTTCATACACTAACCCCCAGTGAGTTGTGTGAAAAATTCCATGCACGTAAGGAAGAGGGCTATCTCGCAAAGGGTACGTCAACCAAGGTGATGAGAGGCATTTTTTTCTCTATCCCAAACACTACAGGTGATCTATTGCTCAACCCCTTTAAGCCCCATACACTTATGGAAATTCTTTTAAAATTACCCCTGTCAAGGATCATCCCATACTATGGCAAATTTAAAATGAATGGTAGGAATCTTCTTGCTCACACTTGCATCAATCTTCTAGTATCGCTTTTGCAGTGTAACTTATGCAGTAATTCAAGTGCCTTAGGATGACGAAGAGCAGTTCTTTCTTTATCCTACACACTTTTGACTCTTACATAGTCCATTTGAGCCTATAAATTCATTTCATGTCAAACCCAATTGGTGATCATCCCCCACATTGGGGCAAGATGAAAGACAATCATTCAAGTAGCATGATCTAAAATGCTCATAAAAGAAGATTGTGTAAGTCCAAAGAGAAGTCCAAAGAGATGAAGTGCAAAATAGGGGCATGAAAAAGCAGTGTACCTGGTAAAAGCAAGGCCAATGTCCAAAAAGAATAATCGAACACTTGAGGTGATACCAAAAAAAAAAAAAACTCTTAAATGATGTTGCAATCAATGGAGTTGTGATAAAAAATCTTTGATAGTAGAGAAGGAAAGTGGTGGAAATGTCAAGATGACCACCAACTTTGACCCCCCTAAACACTTTTGAGTCTAATGATCCTTTCATTTCTCAACCTATGAGCCAAGCCTACGTTTCGTCCCTTGCAAAGTCTCTTCAGATTAGGGCACTTGAATTAACCTAGGGGTTCACATGTTTTAAGCATCGCTCGAAGAAGCGCGGGCAAGATTATTTCTTTCTCATTTTGTAGGGTTCTTGACTTGTAAACCCAGAGATGATTATAGAATATCACTCATTCTTTCAAAAGCCTCGACTCAAAGAGTCCATTCTGTTAAGCCGTTGACTAGGCCCACATTACGGTCCATGTTAAAGACCTCTCAGATTAGTAAGGTCGTACCACTTGCGAGATTGCACAAAACCTTGTTTGGCATGATGACAGTGAGATAAAGTGATTGTCAAAATCCTACATCAAAGGACAGGATGAAACAACAATTTTTAATGAGGATGAGTGCAAAGTCCTTTCAGACCGAAAGATCCTTCATTTGACACATCCATGACACATATGTTCAGATTGGAATATTCTTTTGAGATATTTCCCAATGGAAATTGGGTAATGCAAGAATGATAGAAATCATCACGCATGAACCTTACTTGAATTAATGCATGTTTGTGAATGCATATTGCCTCTCCTACAACTGTATTTTGCAGGAGACATATCCCTAAAGAACAGAGATGTTACCAGGTAAGTATATCTCTATCCATACCTTAAATACTTATCATTGTACATGTATTCATTTTCAAGCACCGGTGCTCGATGGAGTCGCCCCCCAAAGATTTTTCCCAGATTCATCAGGCGACCGTAGAATGGTATGGGTCCTAGAAACCGTAGAATGGTACGGGTCCTGAAAAATGAATCCTAGTTTAAACGACCGTAGAATGGTACGGGTCCTAGACAACACCTATTTAGGTGACCATAGAATGGTATGGTTCCTAGACAACACCTACTCAGGCAACCGTAGAATGGTACGGGTCCTGGAAAACAGATCCCCGTTTAGGCGACCGTAAAATGGTACGGGTCCTAGAAAATCATTTTTTCATCAAGCCGACCGTAGAATAGTACGAGTATTAGACAACACTCAAGAGACCGTAGAATGGTATGGGTCCTGAAAATTGAATCCCCATTCAGGCGACTGTAGAATGGGACGGGTCTTGGAAACTCATTTTTTTTCGTTTAGGTGACCGTATAATAGTACGGATCTTAGACACAATCAAGCAATGCCATACTAGGTGACCGTAGAATGGTATGGGTTCTGGACATGTAACACCAATCTACCATGAATTACTCTACCCTCCTTGAAGGTAAGTTATTCCAGGTAGGTTCCTTTATCATTTGCATAAGCATTTTCATGCATCACATAAACTGCATTTTAAAATGGGACTCATTTTCCCAAAAAAAAAAAAAAAATTTAGGTCTCAACTTATCTTTGAAGGCAACCTCTACAAGCTCATCTTCAAAGAGAGGTAGCTTTTGACACCTAATTTTTAGCAAATCTAGGAAAATAAAGAAAATAAAAATTGCATTGGAACAAATAAAAAGAAAAAAAAAAAAAAAAAATGGGGGAAATTGTTTTGATTGATTATGCATGGAAATTTGAAATTCTTATGGATATTCAGATTTTTATAAATGTAGAAACAATTAAAAATCAGGTGAACAGAGGGCAAGGATTTTGATAAAATGGAAGGAATCGGTGCAAAAATCGAGCTAATTGTGAAATCATGCTCCGATTTGTATCCTTAATTTAATGTAATAGAAGATGGAAGTTTGAAATATGCCATACAAAGCAGCTGTTCGGAATCAATATAAAAGAGAGCTTTATTTTTCGTAACCTGGGGGGCTTTTGGTCAAAAAATTCATTAGAAAAATACGTGCGGAGGAATATTCGAAAAAATTGAGAGAATTCGTTCTTAGGGAGGTAGCAACACAAAACAAAACACTTCGGAGAAGGGAAAATTTAAAAAGTCAAAAAAAGAAAAGAGAGAAAGAGAGAAGAGACGTGAGGGCAGGGAGTGCAGTGACAGAGAGAGACGTGAGTGACGTGAGGAGAGAGAGAAAAAAAAAAGATATGCACTGTGCTTCTTCTTCATGGGTTCCTTCTCCACGAAGCTGCACGCCGTTCTCCACCGCGTCATCAGCCCCTGCCATGCCCTACTCACCCACTGTTGCACCGAGTCGACGACTGCAGCTTCACGGCTGCGCCCCCGCCTGCAACCCGATGTCGGAACGCCCGCCACCCATTGCCACCGGAGCTTCCCCTTCACCTGCGAAGTGCCCGCTCAATCCGCGGCTTGCCCCTCTGCCATCGTCATCCTGCTGGCTCTGCCCCTCGATGTGTAGCATCGTACCTCAACCCTCGGCGCTGCCGGCCCCGTCTTTGTCCATATTTGCTACTCCCGCCTCTGCTAGTGACCCATGAACGCCTACTCTGAAGTAGCTCACCCGTTCGTTGCTCTCCCTTTGCCGATCGCTTGAGTTCATCGCCATGCCTCGCTCCCCTCTCGCACACCGGCACTGCGAGCATCGCGACACGGAACCCGTGACCCGCAGCAACCCGCACCACCACCGTTCCATCATCGCCGTGCCACATCGGTGAGCCCCCGGCATCACCCACCCCCACACAGCCCGCCACTCCGCCCAACACATCCACGCCGACTGCGCGACTTGCCATTGCTTTGCTCCACCCTTGCTTGTCAACCCTTGCACCAAGTCTCGACACCACCGCGCCGCCGCTCATTACCGTCGCTCCTCTCTTTTAAAATTTCATGCAGGTAGTTTTTTTTTTATTGTCATTTTTTATTCATTTTAAATTTTGTTATTATTGTTTAAGTTAGAATATGGTTTGCCAATGTTAATATTTATGCATTTTGTAGGCATTATCTGCTACGATTTTGTCCGGAATTAATGTAACTATTAATTTAATCCGAGAGACATCGAATTATTATTTTTAATTGTATTAATTTTTGGGCTTTTTTTGTAGAATTTTAATTATTAAATCATTGTAATTATTAATTTGATCCGTAAGACTTGATTAGATTTTTAATTATTTTGATCTCTTTGTCGTGATAATTAGGGTTAGGATAATCTTTAATTTGACATGTGAGACAACATGTTATTTTTTCGATTATTTTAATCGTTTATTTTCCTGATAGTTTAGATTTAATATTTATTTAATAATTACTTATCTTTAAAAAAACTAAAAAAATCAAAAAATCAAAAAATCAAATTTCTACATGAGCATATAGGTTTAGTAAATCAAACATGTAGGTTTAGTAAATTAGAATTTTCTTAGGATTATATTTTTAGGGTTGCATTTTTAGAATTAAGTTAGGGTTGGACCTAAATTAGTTTTTTAGATAATCTTCGCACATTTTAATTAACTCATTTTTCAAAAAATAGTTTTATAAGGTTTAAGTCAAATTAATCCCTAGAATAAATTAGAAAATTATCCATTTTTAGATAGTTTAATTAAGGTTTTTATTAATTCTGAATTTCAATAAAAAATACAAAAATACTAGGTGCATGGTAACTAGTTTGCATAATAAGCCCATTTAATTAGAATTTGCATATTAATAAGATTAATTCATTAGTTAAGAAATGCATTTTTATAAAAGAATTCTAATTTTCAAGAAAACTCAAAACATTTTTTGCTTTGTGTGATGCAATTTATTTATTGAATGCTTAAGCATCTATGTGATCACCTTTTTGCATAATAGTGATTTAGGTTAAAATAAATCCAAGCTGCCTGCAAAAATATTTTGAAAATAAAAAGAAATGGTACCGAAAGGGCATTAGAGAAATCTAGTGTAACCAGGTCCCCGTACCCTTAGTCTTTAGTTCGTAGAAGTAAAATAATTCTCTTTTATTTTACTTAGGTGTCTAATTAACCTACCATAAACCGATTAGTGGCGACTCCTAGTTAATAACCATGTTCCAACCTTAAGTCGCGAATTGGTATGGGCTTGGGAGAGCCCGAGCTAAGTTTAAAGACTTAGTAGTCCATTAACCTAGTTTTAGGTGGTGCACCTGAAATTTAGGTCGCGACACCCCATTAATTTAGGTCTTTTAACTCTCTCTGTTTAGTTCTTCCATATTTTCCCTTGTAGTCCTTTCTTCCACATCAGTTTTTAAGCTGCCCCTAAAGGTACGAGAATTTCTCTTCCTTCTCCAAAATTCTTAAGGTTGGCTCAAGCTTCCAAATTCTCTGTTTCTGAAATTCCAAACACTCTTTCCAAGCATGGTCCCATTTCTTGAGGTATGTATATAGGATCTATGTTGAGTTTTCTTCTGAAATTCCTTCCCCAGAAAACCACGCTAGTGATTCCCTGGAAGGGAAGTGTTGCTTTTATTCTAAGGCTGTTGAAGCTGGTCTTAGGTTTGCTCAATGTAATCCTGTTGTCAAGAATTTGAGTTGGTACTATCTTACATGTTCTCAACTTTTTCCGAACTTTTAGCGTTGCCTTATAAGGTATATGGTCCGGGAGTTACCAAGAGGCGGGGTTGATGGGCTATCTGTCCGAGGGAAGAACTCAAAAGGCCTGACTTCTAAACCTTATGGACCTCCCTGATTCCATGAAAGAACGGAAGGAAATGCTTCTTTTTGTTGGATACTGCAGGCTGCGAGTTTGAACCTTCTGAAACGACCAAATTATCGAGACTACCAATGCAACCCAAAGGGGATGAACAAGTTTTAAAACTTTGACAAATTTTCACGGAATACTTTAACTTTGATAGATGCATAAACAGATTGATATAGTCAGGTGCAAATGCTTCTATCAAATAGATATAGACGATATTATAGATAAAATATATTGCACACAGATATATAGTGATTTGACATATATTAAGCCTACATCTACTTCCAAAACTAACAACTACCAACAAGACTAGATCCACTAGTAATCTCAAGAGATGTTACAAAGTAACAATTGCGGTTTCAACTAGGGGTAAGTGGTTTGGTTCCGTTCGGTTTTAATCACTAAACCGAACCAAAATTCAATCCGAATGGAAACCGAACCAAACCAAAACCGGTTTGATTCAATTTGGTTTTTGGGCTTTTACTTTTGTTTTTGTTTTTGTTTTTTTTTTGTTTTTGTTTTTGTTCTTTCTATTATATATATTATAAGATTAATTTTCCAATCAAATTGTCTTTTGCCTAGCAAGATAAAAACTTCATTGGTTTTCATAAGAATTTCATTTTTTAATTAGGTGAAAAAATAAATTCAATATACCACTATTACTTTTCCAAATGAAAACAATTTTCCGAATTCTACCACGTGAAAATAAATAAAATGCAATATTAAATTCCGTAGCAATCAATTACCTTAATATTAGCATTTTACTTATTATTTATCACTTTAAAAGACATCGAATCCTTATTTTTTGCATGAAATCTAATGTAACATATTAAGTGTATAATAAATAAAATAGATAATGAAGGCTGGAGGACACAATCCAGGGTTGCATACTTTGTAATTTGTATTATGAATTCACATAAAAGGCTTAGAGAAGAACTAGTCTTGCATCTGCGTGGATATAATAAGAAAAATCAACGGTACCAATAAATGAATTTTAATTATGAAAAAGATGAATGGATTTTATATTATCTTAATTTACTAATTGTAAAATGGACATATTACAAAATGGTGGAGTGGTCCATAAGGATCTGGCAGGAGTTCGTGGATCAATTGGTCTTCTTGTTCAAGCTGCGAACGAGCCCCTTCAACAGGAAATAACCTGAAACCAAACCCGAACCGGCCACTTCATACCTAACCCACCACACTTCCTATCCTCTCTTTGACCTTACCTCCTCGATCTCGAACCACTCCCTCTCTTTGTTGCCCGCATTCCCCCAGATGCCGTCCTCTACTCGCCCGTATATCACGTACGCTCTCTCCCTCTCCTCCACCGCCAGCATCACCGAGGTCGGGAACTTGTCGAAATCAAAGGAGACCTCGTCGTACACCGCCGCCTCTCCCCAGCCATCCCCGCTCCTCAGGAACCACATCTTGTGCATCAACACCACCACAACGGCCCCATCAGCCCGAATCGCCACGGCGTCGACGAGTGTCAGATCCACGCTCAGTGAGGCGGCCCTCATCGAGATGTCTGCGTTGACCCTATACATCTTCGGTGTGTTGGTTTGGACGGCGAGCAGGTAGTCCTCGCTATCACTGCCGTACGCGTTGACGTTGAGGCCACAGTAGCTGTAGGGGGGTCGCTGGTCGGTAGAAAGGAAGTGAACGCTGGGCAGCGGGAGAAGATCAAGGCCTCTCCGTCAGGGCCGACCTTCCAAATGAGGTTCATGACGGAGTTGGTCAATAGGCGCTGTCGGTGGGGTCGCTGTTCTGGTTGTCGTCGCCATCACCGTTGCACCTTTGTTCCGCCTTTGGAGAGAAGAAGACGAGAGGAGAGAAATATGGTTCAGTTCATGGAGAGATTATTTAGATTTTATAAGTTTGGCTTGGTTAACCGAACCGATAGAAACGAAAATGATTAAAAAAAATTGAATTTTTAATATTATCTGAACCAAAAAAAAAAAAAAAAAACCGAACATTTCTATTCGGTTCGGTTCAGTTTGGTCTTTGGTTCGGTTCGGTTTTGACACCTTCAATTTCAACCTTAAGCCAATAGATCCCTTTGTCAAAATGCAAACACTGTTATTACACTTGTATGCTTTTCTATTAATTGATAACAATCAATAAGAACTCCTAACAGAGAGAATGATGTAGACATTTGATTTTTAGCCAATACATTATCAAAGTTTGAAACTTGAGATTAGGATTTCTAATCACGATGGAGCCTATTTCTCGACCAAAAGGTATCATTTTTAGTTTCTTTCTTTTGCCTTATCATCTTTAAACGATTTTCTATTCATTTCCACTGAAAACCCAAAAAGTCAAATGGTTAACTTTTAGACTAACTTTTTGGTTAACCTTTTAATTAAAAGTCAACCCTAGTTAAAAGTTGGCTTTTTGCACACAAAAAATCTAAATAGTCTTAGTTTCACTTTAGTCAAGTTAATTTTCAAAAATTTCAAACACTTGACCTAAAAATGAATTTTTTAGGAAAAGTCAATTAAATGGTTGATTTTTTGTCAAACTTTAGACAAAACATTTGAAAGATAAAAAAATCCACAAAACATTTCATTTTAATTCCAATTTGACTTTATTATAGAAAATTCTACAAAAATCGATTAAGAACCTTATTTTCCGAATTTTTCGGTTCCGATTTCAAAATTAGCCAAAAATAAAATTACTTTCGTTGTAGTCATAATTGGATTTAGTTCCTTTTATGACATTTGATCTAGGGACTATCATTTATTCGCTCGTTCATTCAGTTTCAAGAACGATCGTGTCGATGTTTGTAGAATTTACAAATGGATGCTTCTATTTCACTCATTTTACGAATGGACGCTTCCATTCCATTCATTTTGTTTCGATAAGTTCGAATCAAGGGTTTATTTTAAGAGATTCATTCAAAAAAATTTCAAATTGAGGAATTCAAGCTTCTATTTTTTTTTTTTGGTCGACGAATTCAAGCTTCTTGAATGTAGGAAAACCAAGCTAATGTACTTCCATTAAAAAATTCAAGTAGACCCATTTGAGAATGAGGATTAATTTCGCAAATCAAAGTTCAACTTCACCATTAAACCTTGAAAGTCAATTTGGATACAATAGGTTATCTTAGGCATGAGCAATTAATTCAACAGGTGCCTTGCAATATTAATTGGATTCAATTTTGATTTATTCGATGTTTCGATCAAGAATTACGTGAAATTGTCCAATCTGGCTGATGAAGTCCAATGGCGTGTACCCATGCTATAAGGACACTATTTTTTTTTTTATGTTAATTAAGTAATTAGGCCAATAGAGGATTACCGAACTGCATTTATATAGTCTAATTAGCATAATCTCCTTAGAATTGGACCTTTTTTCTTCAAATTGGACAAGTTTTCCTTCCAATTTGGCCCTTGAGGGACTAATTACAAAATTTGAACCCTCAAGGACTGGCTGGCCCAAACCGCCCAAGAATCGGTCAAATTGGCTTGAACTGATTCGACTAGTCAAATTGGCCACCGGCGGAGGAGGCCGATTTAGCCCTCTGCCAACTAGCTCCCAATGGCCAGCGACTACCCATGAATTCCTTGTCGAGTGTATTTTGTCCCTAAACCTCTCAACTTTCTAGATTTTGCAAAAGTACCCCCAGTTTTTTGTGAAATTGCAAAATTGTCCCTAATTGGGCCTTAATTGCAATTTGGGTTTAAACTTCCGATTTTTGTACACCAATACCATCGGAACAATCATGTGATGCATTTTGACTAGGATTAACCCCTAACAGACTTAATTAAGCCATTCAATCAAGTTTCGATCATTGGATCGAATCGACGGTCAAGATTTGATCTTACATGGAGACTATATAAGCATTTTCCCTTCCAAAACCTTAGGGGTTCTTTTCTTTTTTTCTTTTTTTTTAACAGAATTTCAAATCTGAACATACTAAAATTCTCTCAATAATCTCTCTCTCTTTCTCTTTCACATTCCCGGACACTCTGTCTTCTCTCTCGTGCACGCTTGGGCCTCCTCCACCGCTGTGCCTTGGCACTGCTTGCTGGACCTCCTTCGGCAACACACCACCTTCGATGACAAGCCCTAGCCCTTCCTCGACCTGTCGGTGGTCAGAGGTCCCTTCGCTGACCACTACAGCTTCACGTCCAGCCGCATTCTCCCTTGTCGAGCCGTAGACATTGCTGGTGCTGTTTTTCGATCGGCAGCTTCATCTGATCCTTTTAGCAGTCTATATGGCTCCTTGAAGTCCCTACTCTAGTGTGTCCCCAACCTTTTAGTGGTCGTCGTTTGGCTAGACATCCACCTGAATAGCTTTTGAAGATCTTTTTCTTTAGATCAGTTCGAACTGGGTCTAGCCGAGTTCTGTCGAATTGTGATTCGGTCCAACTAGCAGTGGTTCGACTGGCTCTAGCGATCCACAGTGTCCAGCCGACAAACCTCAAAGTTTGTGACGTGATCCAGAGTCTTGATCGTCACTTGATCACCTTTGATTCATTGAAATCACAAAAGTAAGACAATCGCAACTTGAATTCGATGAAGCAAGATTGAAATAGTCAACTGGGGCTAGGATTTGAGCCTAGGAGTATATCTCATGTTTAGATCTATGATTTGGATGCTATGTGATGATATTTGATGATGTTGTGTTCATTGGAGATGAGTTTGGACGTGATTTTACATGATCTACCTTGTTCTGTAAAAATCATAATCTTGAAAGTGACTTTCTGTAACGGCCAATCTGAGATGCTAATCCTCATTATTTGACCTCAAGGTGTTCTGGACATATGGTCTACGTTTGATAAGCTTTGATTTAATAGGTTACAAGCGTCGAACGGAGTTCATTTGATACCTGAATTACTTATCGGAAGCTGGATGATTTTGCTGGTTTTATGTAATGTTATGGTGTTTCGATGTTTAAACATGCTACCAATTTGCTGATTTTCTATTGATTTTTGTATTGAGATTCTGGAGATGGTTTCTTCACAGAAGTTGTACAAAAATGTGCTATTTATATCATATCTTCTTTTTAGAATTTTTAGAGCAAATTTGGTTGGGTAAAACGTTGAGTCCGATTTTTGTTTGCTCTAAAATGAGGCATTTAACTCGTTCAGTTAGATTCCCGTCCTTCACAAAATTTGTAGTATGCATCATAAGCTTTTTAACGTGGTATTTTGGGATTGAGGACCGACTCTGTTGGGCTTGGGACCAAGGACCGGACCGACCCAGTGGGTTTGGTCCGGTTCTGGGGTCAACTTGGTACCAACTGATAATTTTTTTATTTCATTTTTTGTACTCCCTAAAAAGGCGATTGAGAACCGGACTGACCCCATGGATTTAATCTTGTTCTAGGGTCAACTCAAGACTAACTGATAATTTTTTATTTCATTTTTTGCACTCCTAAAAAGGGCAACCAATGACTGGACAGACCCAATGGGTTTGACAACAAGCGAGGTTAGCTAAGAGAGGCGAGTGGTGAGCGTTGAATGGGGTAAGCATCAAGCATGGAGTGGGGGGCAACAAGCTTGATGAGGATCAAGCAGTGAGCAACATGAGTGACCTGAAGCGAGCGAGGCGAGTGTCGAGTGGTAAGTGGAGAAATTGTTTCTTTCGGTTTTGGCAAATTGAATACTAAGAGGACAAATAAGATAAAAGAGAACGAGTACTAGAGGAGGATACCGTGAGCAGCTGTTTTTGCCCTTATGGAGACCATGAGGACTTCTCACAAAAACATTTTCATTCTTTGTAAATTACGGCTATTGATGATGTAAAAGACATTAAAAATCTATGTTATTAAAGAACAATATAAAATTACTTGAACTCCTAAGTAGGGAGCTGTTTAATGTTGTTAACATTGTTTAATTTAGGGTTTTCCCTAAATAAAAAATTATGAATAATATATTAGATATATAATTTATACGAGTTAGAGCTGGTCTGAGTTGGACCGACCCTAAACTCTCGGAACCAATGACCAACTCGCACTTTGCGCTGGTATAGGAATCTCAAGACTAAGAATCGACCCAATCTCCCTAAGAATTGGACTAGGATCGGTAAGGTTGGGCCAGTCCAAGGTTAGTCCAGGGTTGACCCTAGACTGATTCTCACTCCTAGTATTTTGTGCTAAATGATCGTTGTTTACTAAGTCAATCGGTTGTGCGAAAACATGTTCAAGCTACTGCGTTTTGTAATGTTGATTGCATTGTCCTCTTTTGACATTTTCATGTAGGTTTTCATGAATAAAGCTAGACTTAGGTGTTTTCACAAAAAATAACCATGACATTGCATTCTACAAGTAAGAATTTTTATAGGATTTTAGCATGCCAATTGATCATTCAAACAGAGTAATGTTCTGTGCTGCTTTTGTTGTAATTGAGGCTAATGATGAACTTATAAAAGCATCTTTGTTGGAGCTCCTTAAGAACGAAATTAGCGCACGAGATCTTCTAGAAATATCTAGAGCATATCACAAGTTTCGCGAGGATATATAACATGCCTCATTTGAAGATCATTTACCATGTGAAAACCATGCATCAAATTGATATGTCATTACTGAAATTGTCATGCATTTTGTCCTTAATGGCAAGTTACCTTTCAATGTTAATGAATTTGTGTGACTTTTTGTACATAGATTAAGGGTTAAAGGTCTTAACCAAATTTGATCCGCATTTAACCCTAGGTCGTGCTCAAATTTCATAATTTTCGTGCATTGTTTTGGTGACTTAATAAGTCAATTATCATACATCATTTTCTGACTTGCTTATGACTGATTTGCACGTTTTTGTGATTGTCACCGTTCGATCTTGAATTCAACCCTAATTGAACTCGACATCTCTTAAAAGGTCTTAGGGCACGTCTTAGTCTTTTGAATGACGCTAATTTTGCATCATTTTCCTGTCATTTGTCCAATTTTCCATTTTTTCCAAGTTTGCCAAGAGATTTGATTTGAGGGAAATTCGGAATGTCTTTTCTGCCCTTGTTGAGTCAGACCTCTTGTTATTTTTGTATGATTTTTTCACTAAGGAATCTGAAGTCGGATCCTCAACAATGTTTGCTTGCCTTTCTCTTGTCTATATTGTGATGAAATTTTAGATTTTGTAAACATTATTTACTAGGGAAAATTGCTCTTGATCTGCCATGACGTCTTGCTGTTTGTTCTGTTTTTAATGTGATTCTATGTGTTCCTGAATGTTTATAAATTCATGTGTAGCTTACATTAGGAAACTTCCTTCATGAAAGTTGTTCCTTGTTGTGTGTTTGATATTCTATATTTTTCTTGGAGCCAATTATCCATGGGTTCTGCCACAATTGCTTTGATCCTTTTTGTCCTGCTAGATGATTTCTATTGTAATTCTTTTCTGTGATTTCATTCTAGGATTTTTTTTTTAGGACATCTTGCATAATGAATTGAATTTACATGTCTTCACAAGTTTTCATTCTTACTTTTTGAACTTTGTACAACAAAGTTCTTGAAAAATAAAAAGCCTTTTATCATGCCTTTCAAATTCTTTGAATGTGTACAACAAATCGGAAAATTTCATATTCTATTTGACTTTTGTTCATATGATGCCCATGTATGAAAATTTCATTCTTGGAAAATGCTTTTGCATGGATTGAATAGTGGTTCGACATTGATTTTGTCTAATGTTGGGTCATTGTGAAGCTCGATCAATATGCCCATTGATGCACCAGAATTAGCCTTGGCAATTAAATGTGTCTTGTAGCTATGATGAAATCATGATGGCCTTTCATCCATGCTCTCATATTTCACTTTATATTCAAATTTCAAATATTATTTTTTTGGCTTTGTGATGAGATTGTCTAGGTTTGAACCGTATTTAGGGCGCCTAGAAATCTTGATCAGTGTTTCTATCGATGTACCCAAGTTAGCCTTGACAATTGAATGTGTCTTATAGCTATGATGAAATCAGGTCACCCTTTCATCCATGCTCACAAATTTCACTTTATATCCAAATTTCAAAAATTATATTTTTGGCTTGGCAATGAGGTTGTCTAGGTTTGAACTGTATTTAAGGCGCCTACAAAGCTCAATCAGTGTGCCCATCGTTACATTCGATTAGCCTTGGTGACTAATTGCTTTTCATAGCCATGACATAACTCTTCCATGTCATTAATATTTTTTTCCCATATCCACTGTTTGATTCCTTTTCAAGTGATTTTTTGGACATCATTTGAACCCATTAATCTTTGATGTGTTCATTTTTGTTAAATGCACGTGTTTGTGTTTGGCACTTGATGGCTAAATAAGTGATCCAGTGTTGGCTCACTGAAATTGCTTGATTGATTGAGAACTAAGGCCCAATAGTTTGTCTACATGTTTAATTTCAACTATGCATGTGATTTTTAGATGCATGCATAGGTGCGATGCATGATCTCGTGGGATACCTTTGGGTCACACTTAGAGCTCATTTTAGGGACTTTTTAGCATTGGTTGCCACGTGAGAACACAAATGGTGACCAATAGCTATAAGTCATAAAATAAATGGGTTGGGTATGTGTCCTATGGCGATCGTTGCATGAACAAGAAAGGCAGATCCCGAGGCCCAACTTGATCATCTATGCATACTATCCTAGTTTCTTTTTTTTTTGTTCTTATTTGTTTTGTGATTGTGGTTATTTTTGTAATGATGATTGTTTCTTTCATTTTGTAAGTACCTAGTCTTAGTATTAGATTAGGCTTAGAGTAGGTCCATGGAGGTGGTGGCCCCCAAGACATGAAGATGATGAATGGCCGATGTCCAATTGTACGCTGTTTTTGCACCATTCGTTCCCTGATATATGTTTCAGGTTGTTTTATAATGTATAAATGCCCGATGAGTTACGGGTTTTATTTCTTTGGATTTACTTTTCGTTTACGATTGCATGTTAGTTTTACCACTTTTCTTAAACTGTTTGTGGGTGTTTACTTACCACACCGCCTTTAAATTTCAAATGGATTGTCTTCTTTCTTTTTCTCTTTTAATAAAAATAGAATTGCATGAAATTGACCATCCTCACATGATCACCTAATTAGTTTCATTGGCAAGAAAATGTAATAAAATTCATGCATGGACACTTGGGAAACACGACAAATTATTTGGTACCAAAAGGATGCTAATAGAAGTGCTAGCACAATCCAAGTCCCCAAACCCTAGAATCTAGTTGCGTAGATATCGAGGGACTACTCCCGCCTTCAATTTGGTTTTGTAGCCGACCCCAAAAACAAGGCTAGTGCGGACTTCTAACTTTTATCTAGGTAGATAATAAATGAATTCGTCGTGAGGGGTATGGGTCTTGACAAGACTCATCGTAGTTTAGCATACCCAATGTGAAAATTTCCCAAAGGATGAAGTGATATCATCCTTATGGATGAGAGTATTATTAGAGGGCTACTATGGTAATGATACCCTTAAATCCGTTATTCACATCCAATCTCCTTTTCAAGCTATATTGTACATGTGGATGTAAATCACGAGAACTCCTACTATCATGTAAGGTACAAGCTTAGGAGAGCTCACAACCTTGATCGAGTAAACTCACATGGTTGATCTCGAAAGATGAAGTGATGACATCTTTTGGGACACATACTATGAAGGAGCTCCCATGGTCAAGTACCCCTAAACTTGACATTTTTCTTCCCCCCACCGAGGGACGTGAAGGGTCGGCTCGCAACAAATGAAGGATGAGCAAACTCGCTGGAGCACAACAAAGAGAATATGACAATATTAGAGATTAAGCTTTCTCATGTATGCGCAAGACTTTTGAACTTGCTTTGATCTTCTTATATAGATGTTCCAACTCCAATCTAGCCATTAGAGTGACTTCAAGAAAGGAAAAGAGTCATTTGCATCAAGTAGAAGCAATCGCCAACGATCACACTACCCATACAATTCGATTGCCACCAAAATGGAATTTGTTACCTCTGTCAACCGTCTGTTCCTCTAGTTGCTCAAGTAAACAAGGTAAAAACTGCTCTAACTCAACTGCGTTACTCTTTCCGCGAACTCATAGCCTTGTCATGGCTACATCCATCGTCCAATGTCCAATTCAAATGAAAAATAGGCAAGGTCTTCAAGTGTACAGGCAGAACAAGCATCTATGTCGCGACCTTCTCTGAGGTGAATTAGCAGGGGGAGCTAATAGATTACTAAATGGGAATGAATTACCCTCTCACAAGGTCGTCACTCGCATTTAGCACGGGCTTTCCTAAGCCCTAACAATACAACTTGATACTCAATTCAACATGAATTTAACTTATCTTTTGAATCTGACACCAGTTAGTTAGGGCCAATTAGGCATCCATGTAAAATGTGAGAGTATAATTTTCTTTTTTGAGCCGAAGATTCATGAATTCGGAGACTTGGTTATGCTAGATTTATTTAACACTCTTTTGGTACATTCCTCTTTATTTTGAAAATGCCTTGCGTGTAGTCTTTATCAAATTTTCCCTTATGCTAACATATGATGAGTGATCATGCGGATGTACAATTAGGAAAGCAACACCCATTAATCATAGCAATAAATAGATTGCGGAAAATTTATAGAACCTGGATGCACTAGGCAAAGCAAAGCATGTTACCACCCATATCATGAAATTTTTGCAAACGATCACTGTGATATCCGGATTTCGCTTGACCTTGAATATGTAACAGTCTGTGACAGGTCGACGAGTTCATTGTCGGACTACGTCATTGGCACAACTTATGGCCACCGTTTCATCACCACCCTCACCATACCGGAATGTCAAATATCATCACGTTCTCATGATAGCACCTCATCTAAAATTTCTTCATGAATCGCCACACGCAAGATCAAAGTTCGCCCTCAGTTGTACATTGCCGAGTTGAATTCCACGCAATGTCCAGCCCGTGTACACGCCATTGAAGTTAACAAAAATGAGAAATGTGGACCCCGAGCTGCCCCACGTCAACCAACCGAAGTGAAGACGTTGACCCCAGATTCTTCAGTCACGGCCTTCTCCCTCCGCCGGACAACAACTGCAAGGTTTGACATGCGAGAGGCTACATCCTTTGCATGAAAACTTGCAAGCGTCACGCCACAAACATAACTCCTTGGACTGCTCTCCAATTTTGCTGCCACGAAGCCCTTGTGTTGACTTAGTTTGTCAACTAGCAGGATGACACGCTTTTGCATGAGGAATGCAAGATAGCGTGCATCCAGGGAGGACACGCACAGTCCACCTGCCCTTCGTTGAAACAGCCACCAAGGGACTCCAATTGTTGACCAATGCAGTCAACGTGCGGAGAAATCAAGGCAGAAGGGGGGAGTGTTCTTCTTATTCATCTGGTGACTTCAGCTGCTTCATTTCCACCCCTCACTAGAATCCTCTACCGCTCCGCCTGTGTCCCGCCGCTGAAGTCGACCACCGCATGCCACACATCAGCCCCATCACCATGTCACCTCCGGCCACCCACATCACCAGCCATACCACCGTCTCACCATCAGCCTCGCCTCCATTCAGCCCGCATCACTTGCTGTGCCACCACTTCACCGTCGCTTCGCCAATGTGTCGCCTCACCGCCAGCCACCAACCACCTCTGTTCAACCGTGCTGCTTGCCTCAACCCACTGCCAACCAGGCTAGCTCACCACGCGCTGTTCCTCAGCTGTGTGGCTCATAGCTTAGCTGTGTCGCATCACCACAGCCACGCCCGCCGCTCACGTTCCAAGGACCCAAGGCAAGTGGCTGTTTTGTCGTGCTATATTGCATATCGACACCCTACTCACGTATTCTCCCTAGGATTGACCAGAATTTGGGTCCATTTGTGTGTCAATCCAAGCTAGATTGAATGACATGCATGCGTGGGTCTGTTGAATAGGTGACCGGCGGTGCTGATCGTCGAATTAGGTGGTGCGAACTTGGTAGGTTAAAGTCCATTAGGTGAGCTGAGGTTCGATGTTAGTTGGGCTGGAATTACTGTTGGATCGCCTTATTATGTGTGTGATGACCATCGGCACAGCCGACCCTAGTTGGGCATGAAACCGGGAGTCCTAGTGAGCATATGTGACATCTCGATTTTCGACCCTGTTTCGATTTAAATGAAATGGGCTTTTAATCTACGCGCCTATGGTCTTTTTTCTCTAAGCTAATCATTCACGAGATAACTAATCTATTAGGTAAAGCCATTAAGGGATATAAACGTAACAGACTTGAGAATTCGATTAGAAATCGACTACTCAACCGTGCTAATCGGCAAGGGTCAATACAGCACCGTTAAAAATTGATTAGAAACCAAAGATAGGTCAATTCAACAAAGGCACGGAATTAAATTATGGGTGATTCCACCTAATTGCAAAAGTCGCGTCGAATGGCACTAAACCAATTTTCTATCAATTCTGTACCTGGTACCTATAATTGAAACCTTGAGATTTTTACGACAATGGAGAGTCGCCTATGAGTCGGAGATGCACAACGTGGATCGAAAATAATTGAACACGAGTCAAACGCGCTAACAATTCCTAAAAGCTATCCAGTAGGTTAAGGTCATGCTAAAATCACGTCCGATCGAAATTAACCACGAAATTGAACTCGGTTTTAGGAGTCGAAAGTTCTAGTGTGTCACGATTTTTTTTGGGACGCCGACTTATTCTTTGAAGAATTTTCAGTGAGCCTGAATTTTTGGTGGAAAAATTAAATTAACAAATTGATTTGGTGATAAATTCGGATGGGCAACATTGAGTGGATTTTTGGCTTTCAAAAGGGACTAATTTGTGAAGGCATGTGGCATCCCAAAATTCATGGCAACCTCCAGATATATTGAGGTCTATGAATAGGTGATGGAAGTACCATCAAGATGTATTGTAGCCATTTGATTCATAATTGGCAATGAGATTTATGGCCAAGCTTTTAATGGATAATTATTTGATAGGAAAGAAAATCCCATCATTGGCCATGTGTTTTATAAATTGGAATTTATGGATTTGTGACTACAAGTTTTATGGCCTTATTAATTTTGCAAGTTAGGTATTTATTTAAGTGGAAAATGTTAATGGATGATCAAGGTTCGTGCTATAGGACAATTTGATAAAGAAGACTTTGTTCTTGACTATGCACTTTATAGATTTTATTTTATGGATTAATGTCACAAAGTCTTTTGGCCATATTATTATGCAATTAGGTATTTATTTAAATGAGGATTAAGATGTATTATAAAAAAAAAAACTTGGGCCATTTAAGTTTGGACTTTAGGCCCAAGTGAGATGGGCCTAAAGTGGGCCAAAAGGCCGGCCCATGAAGCCCATTGGGCTGTCGACGCATGAAAGGGGGAGGAGGAGCCGCATGGCCTCCTCCAAGTGTCTTCAACAAGGGAGACACGTGTCTAAAGGCTAGGAAGGAAATACGCCTAAAGGCTACTTATGCACACAAGAGATAAGTTACTTACCTTTCCCTCAGTTCCTTCCTACAAGTCAGTACGATTCAAATAATCAACCAGTCACTTTAATTCAAATCGAGTTATCAAATCAAATCGAGTCATCGATTAGTTGATCCAATCGATCATACCATCAACACCATCTCTCAGTCAACCTATTTAATACTATCTATAAAGTCCGGTCACATCAAGGATTACTCATCCTAAGTTGAAGATAGATAGTATAGCTTACCAAAAGCTGATAATTAATATAACTTACCAAAAGCCGATAGAGTATACAGCTCACCCTAAAATGATATATCAAGACCCGCAGGCTGATATGGTATACTAATAATACTCACCAAAGCTGTGCAATACTTAATATGCTCACCAAAAGTTGTGCGATACTTAATATCTACTGTACCTGATAAAATAATCGTTCTGGTGATCCGACAGGTGGTAGGGGGCATCGACGGTGGAGGGGGAGCTGCTAGTTGGCTTCTCTAGTTCTTGGAAGTTTCACAGTTGCTGGAAATAGGGAAAGTGGCCGGCTGAGGAAGAAGAAAGCCAGCTGCCCAAGTGGAGGGTCCCTCCAAGCTTCATCCTATCTTCTTGTCCCCTTGACAAGGTCCCACCTCCATTGGCAGCCTCCTTAGCCAATTTTGTGGATCAAATTCTCCCCAGAACAAGTCTCATGTGGTCAAAAGGTTGAGGACCATGGAACCTACGAACTTGTAACCTTTTTCCTTCAAATTGGATCAATTCTTCTCCAATTGAACTCAAATCGGTCCCTATAAAATCCACCAAGGTATCATCAACCAAATTGACAGTTTTCCTCGCCAATAGAACCAACTTACATCCCAAAAAACGCAATAAAAAATGGTCCCCTGAATTTTTCCGAACAAAAATGGCTCTATTTGACTTTTCCCCAAAAATCTCGGTTTGCAGATAAATCTTTGAAAGATGAGTCGGCGTTCCTAAAATGACTCATGGCATGATAGAATTTTCAATTTCTGAAATCGGATTCAAATTTGCAGTTAATTTCAATCTGGCGCGATTTTAGCGTGACCTAGCCTACTAGGTAGCTTTTTGAAAATTTTTGTGCAATTGACCCGTGATTGATTTTTTTCGAGTCATAATGTACATATTTGACACATCGGCAACTTTCGGTAGTCGTGAAAATCTCGAGGTTTCAAATGCAGACATAGGGTACCAAAACGATAGAAAAATTAGTCTAGTGCCGATATATGAGAATTTTGCAATTTGGTGCAGTCATCCATACTTAATAACACACCTTAGTCGAATTGACCTATCTATAATCTCTGATCAATTTTTAATTGTGCCATAATGATCTCTGCAGATGAGCGCGGTCGAGTAGTTGATTCATGATCGAATTCTCAAGTCTATTGCATTAAAATCCCTTAATGGCTTCTCTAGATAGTCTAGTTATCTCATGAGTGATTAGCTCGAAGAATAGCACTATAGGCGCGTCGATGAAAGGCTTGATTTATTTAATTGAAAACAGGACTGAAATTTCAGGATGTCACAACTCTTCCCCTCTTATAAAAATTTCGTCCTTGAAATTTAAATCATTACAATACTTTAAGTAAAAAGGTGGGGGTACAATCGTCTCATCAAATCTTCACTTTCCCAAGTTACTCATTCAGTGCCGTGGTGTTGCCAGACCACTTTAACCAACAGGATTGTCTTGCTACGTAGAATCTGCTCTTTTCGATCCACAATCTTTCAACGCACGACACTTTGTCGTCCACTTCTAATTCCTCATAATTAAGCACATGGGTCAGGTCAGGCTCATACTTCCTTAACATCGACACATGAAAGATGTTGTGCACTTGCGCCAACCTTGGCGGCAATGCAAAACGATATGTTAGAATCTCAAAGGGACCTATGTACCTCGAACTCATTGTTCCCTTCTTGCCAAAGCACCAAGTACCTCTCATTGGTGACACCTTAAGAAAACTTGATCACTAACTTGGAATTCCAAAGGTCTCCGACGCTTATCTGTGTAGCTTTTTTGACGATTCTGAGCAGTCTTCAACCTGTCCTTGATGATGGCAACGGCCTCCACTGACTACTGAACTAATTCTAGGTCTGTGATCTTTCATTCTCCGACTTCATCCCAACAGACTGGCGTTCTGCACGCTCTGTCATACAATGCTTCGAAAGGAGCCATCTAAATGCTCTGTCATACAATGCTTTGAACTCGACAAGATGAAGCTGTTTCTCCCAGCTTCCCTTGAAATCCAGCACGTAAGCTTGCAGCATGCCGTACTGTACTGCAGCTTCGTCCCTAAAGCAGCTTGCAAATTCTTCTAAAAAGCAACTGTGAATCTGGAATCTCGATCTAAAGTTGTCGTTACTAGCACTCCATGCAGATGAACAATCTAACATAGTACAACTCTGCGTGCTTATCCAAATCAAGGTCCTTTCGTACTGCGATGAAGTGAGTCGACTTTGTTAGTTTGTCGACCACTACCCAAATGGAATCATTACTTCTTTGACTCCTCGGTAAGCCTGTCGCAAAATCCATCGTGATGTGCTCCCATCATTACAGAAGTCCTCCCGGCTTACAATGTTGTGCCTTCACTTGCTGACATGTTAGATACTTGGCGACAAGCTTAGCGAGGTCTGCCTTCATACCAGACCAACAATAGTGTTGACACAAATTCTAATACATCTTTGTACTGCTAGAATGAATGCTGTAACTATTGCGATGAGCTTCTGATAATATCTCCTCTCTAAGCTCTGCATTGTCAAGTACACACAATCATCCTCAAAACCTCAGTGTTCCATCCTCAAAAATCTGAAAATTAGCCTTTCTCTTATCAGTATCCTCTTATAGAATCTTCTAAACATCTGGGTCTATCGATTGAAGTATCTTGATCCTCATATGTACATCTAGCTTAATTCTGAGGGTGGCCATAAGATTCAAAAGGTGGCCTACCTTAAATTTGAAAACCGAATCTTGAGCTCTCTTGAGTACAACCCATTCCCTAACCATCATCTGTGCGACTGAAGAGTTCCGAATCAAATCGTTGGCGACCTTATTCACCTTTCCTGGGTGATACAAAATATCACAATCGTAGTCCTTAGGAAGTTCCATCTAGCAACGCTGTCTCATATTCAACTCCTTCTGAGAGAATAGATACTTGAGACTTTGATGGTTAGTGAAGATCTAGAATCATTCTTCACACAAATAATGTCTCCAAATCTCAAAAGAAAAAATAATTGCTATGAGTTCCAAGCCGTGCATTGAGTAATTCAACTCATGAGGTCTCAACTGGCGGGAGGCGTATGCAACAACCCTACCATGTTGCATTAGCACACAACCCAATCCTTTCAATGACGCATCGCTATAAATCTCGTATCCTCTAGGACTAGATGGAATAGTCAGCATAGGTGCGGTAATTAACTTTTGCTTAAGCTTTTGAAAACTACACTTGCACTTGTCTATCCACACACTACACTTGCACTTGTTTATCCACACAAACTTTTCTTCTTTCTTCAAGAGTCGAGTCAACGGCGATGCTAATGTCGAAAATGCTTCCATAAACCTTCTGTAGTAGCCTATTAAACCTAGAAAACTTCTGATCTCTGACACTATTGATGGTCTTAGCCAGTTAACCATTGCTTCAATCTTGGACAAGTCCACGGAGATTCCTTCGCCTGAAATCACGTGACCTAGGAACGCAACACGAGTTATCCAAAACTCGCACTTGCTAAACTTAGCGTACAATCCATGAATCCTTAGGGTCTGGAGTACTATTCTCAGATGACTCTCATGCTCCTCAGCACTTCTCGAATACACCAGAATATCGTTGATGAACACGATCACGAACTGATCCAGGTACTCTTTAAATATTCGGTTCTTCAAATCCATAAAAGCAGCTAGAGTGTTCGTTAAACCAAATGGCATTATAGTAAACTCATAATAGCCGTATCAAGTACGAAACACTGATTTTGGTATATCCTCTTTTTTGATCCTCAACTAAAGATACCCTGTCCTCAAGTCGATTTTTGAAAATATCGATGCTCCTTGTAACTGGTCAAAGAAGTTATCGATCCTCGGCAGTGGATATTTGTTCTTGATCGTCACGTGATTAAGTTGACGATAGTTGATGCATAAGCGCAACGAATCATTTTTCTTCTTCACGAATAGAACTGGTGCTCCTCGAGATGATACACTAGGACGTATGAATCCCTAATCCAACAATTCTTACATTTGCATCTTCAGTTCTTTCAACTCAGACAATGACATCCTGTAAGGAGCCTTCAGTCCTGGGTGCTAACTCAATCACAAACTCGATCTCTCTTTGGTGGTAGGATTGGCAATTCCTTTTGGAATACATTTGGAAATTCTAGCACCATTGAGATATCTTCGATCTTCAGCTCCTCAACTGTCGTATCCACAACAGTTGCCAAGTAACCCTAACAACCCTTGTCTAACAAACGGGTTGCCTCAATGGACGAGATCAAGGTAATCGAGGGTCCTCCTCGATTCCCAACAAACTCAAAACTTTCACCCTCTAATAGGTCAAATTGAATCACGTTACTATAGCAATCCATTTTAGCTCATTGCTTGGTAAGCCAGTCCATGCCAATTATCAAATCAAAGTCATACATGGCTAGAACTAACAAGTCTATCTTCCCTCTCACTCACCAATCACTAACTTGCAACCAGTACAACCCAATCCTGCTAACACCTTATCCTTTAACGGTGTAGATATGCTAACCACTGACTCCAACAACTTAAGACTTAATCTTATCAGCATAACATATTGCTCAGCAATAAAAGAATGAGTCACTTCAGGGTCAAACAAAGCATAAGCAGCATGGTCGTTCAGTGAAATCGTAATTGTAATCACATCGAGTGAGTCCTCTACTTGACCTATTGTGATGGCATACATTATACCTTGAGCTGGAGGTCTGTTTTGTCCACCTTGCAATGTAAACTGTGGTGCTACACCCTTTATCTGACCCATCGGTGGTGGCGGCGGTAACTGCTGTTGTCCCCTCAGTCTTCTGAGACAATCTCTAACTCGGTGACCCTGTTGGCCACATTCAAAATAAGCACCCATTCTCCGAGGGCACGGGGTCATACCATGTTGCCTTCCACAGAAGCGAGATACACCATTCTAATTTGGTGTTGACTTTCCAATTCCACCCTTCCTATTGGGTGGAACATGAAACCTTCATCTGGTCCTCTTACCGTACCAGTTCCCATCTTTGTTTGAATTAAACCTCGATCCAAACGAACTGGCTTGTTCATTCAGACTTCTCTCTATCAGTTGGGCTCGATTGTACACCTTAAGATAGTCTTTCAAATCAAACGACACTAGCAGATTTTTCAGCTCTAGTTGAAGGCCATTCCTGAACCTTTGAGCTTTGTCTTCTAGATCCTTTATCAATCTCAAAGCATACTAAGAAAGCTCCATAAAATTTACCTCATATTGGTTAACAGTCATTGTCCCTTAGCGAAGGCGTTGAAATTCCTCCATTTTTGTTCTACCCGTAAAGTACTCGTCGTTGAAGGCCCTGAGGAAAGCGTTCCACATCAGGACTACGCCTTCCGGAAATACTATACCTCTGGTAGCCCTCCACTAGGTATTCATGTTATCCTGCCGGTTGATATACGACGGGACAACTTTCTCGCCTCGGTGCACATCGCAATGCAAAAGCCTTCTCCGATCTTGAATCCAAAGCGATGCGGTCTCTGGACCTCTAGCACCAAAGTGAACCTCGGTGGGTTAAGCTTGAGGAACTAATCTACCAACTTGTGGATTGGTCTCTCCCTCTCCACAACTACGTTCCTAGTTGGAACTTCGGTGGGTGCGGCAACGACGGCGGATTTAGCGGCGCGGCAATGGTAGCGATGCGGCGGCTTGAGCGGCGGCTGCGGTGGCGGCGGCTTGATTCTAGGCTTGCTGCCCCATCAGATCTCTCATCACTTCAAGTGCTTGCATGATCCCTTCAAACCTGGGATCACCGGGGCTGCTACCCTAGCACTAGCAGGAGGTGGTGCTACTCTACTAGCACTAGCTTGAGCTGGCGTTCAACCATGACCTCCTTGGGTACCCACCCTTGTCGGCGTCCTACCCCGAGTCACAAGTCCGATGGTCCTCTTTCTAGGAGTCCTATCCTCCTGAGCACTCATCTCGTAGGGTCTTTAAAGAAATTCGTTTTCCAATTCTACACATAATTAGAAGCTGTGCGATCACAAACAAATAATCTACCAACCAACTATCATAGACATGCACCATCAAGAAATAAAGATCTTTCTTACTAACTATCACATAAACTTATCGCAGCTTATCACTCCAACTATCTACCAGCTCTGATACCACTTCGGGTGGGGATGTCACACCCCGATCCTCTAAGCACGTGCTCATCCCTCGATAGTTGGTAAAATTACGACATCCCGGACACGTTGTGTGGCATCCCAAAAAAATAAATCTCTTGGCAATTTCCGAGACATTACAACCTATGGAAAATGGAATGGTCGTGTCATTGAAGCATGTTGTGGCCACTAGATCAAAGAAATGTAATAGAATTAATGGCCGAGCACCTAATGGGGGAATCTTTTGTTAGAAACAAGTTCCATGCCCATGTAAGATCCCATTTTATTTGATGAGGAAATTATGCTTTTGGCCATAAATTTTATAATTTGGATTTTATTAGTCTATGTTACAAAGTATTATAGCCATTTAAATTTGTAATTTAGTACTTTGATTTAATAAGGATATAATTAGTTTTAAAAAGGGGTTAAATTGGATTTAATTAAGCTTGGGTCTTAGGCCCAAGAAGGTTGGGCCTGAGATGGGCCAAATTGGCTGGCCCATAAGCCCATGAATGGGCCATCGACCACATGGAGGGGAGAAGGCCAGCCCATCTTCAAGCCCATCATGTGCATGGGGTTTGCCAAGTGGCGAAAAGGGGAGTTACACCCATTGGCCACCTTGGGCGGCTCCTAATGATTACTAATGATTGCTTTTAAAGGGAAATAAAGAGAAGGGGTGGCCGGTTTAGGGGGTGTTGACCATAAGAGAGAGATAGAGAGAGAGGAGAGGAAGAGAGAAAGGAAAGGGAAGGAAAGGAAGAAGAGAAGAAGAAGGAGGAGAAGCCGTGCGTCGCCCGTAGCCGCCGTGTCCCGCCGCCGTCGTGCTCGCTGTAGCTCAATTTAGAGGCAAGTTAGATCCTTTGATCTACTCTTGCATGTTGTGTCTAGAATGTGTTATTGAATGGTGATGAATTTCGGATGTCTAGGGTGTGAAAAACCGAAGTTTTAAGAGTGTTGTTTTGAAGTAGTAAACTGTTCTCGAGTAAACAGTCTGACCCAGAATGTTGTAGTGGCTTGCATGCGATGTTTGAGTTGGATTTTGGCTTCGACTTATTCATGAAAGATGTATATGGCATATTAAAATATAACATAATAAAATTTGAGGCAAAATGGATGAGTTTTGAGGGGTGAAACCCTCCCTCTACCAAAATGTTAGATCTGAAACAGTTTTGTTGACCTCTTGGTGATTTTGTGTACTGAATGTAACGTTTTACTGAGAATTTCACTTTGACCCCTTCATGAAAGTTGTATAGAACATCTTGAAGACTAACATACTCAAATTTGAGATAAAACGAACAAGTATAGCCTAGTGAAACGATTTTTATTTTGAAGACGTTAGATCTGGAAATGATGCACTGAGCTCTAGTGACTTCGTGGACTATAAAGTGACTTTTCTTTGAAAATATCACCTTGATCCCTTAATGAAAGCTGTAGTAGACCTCTTGAGGCAAAACATATCAAAAATTCAGAGGAAAAGAAGGAAGATAAGTATCTAGGACGAATCTGGCCTTGATGTCTTCATGAAAAATCTACCTTAGGGCCTTGAATATCATATGGAAAAATTTCATAATTTTTTTAAGGCCATTTGTCTATTTAATTTGGAATATTTCTAAGACGGCGCAATCTGATGTGTCCAAATTTTGCAAGCTGTAATGTGTGAGCTATATCTTTTTGTGTGAGGTTCTTTTGGATATGTGTTCTGCATGAATTTTCTGCCTTTATGTCTTGACTATCACATGTTCAAATTTCATAATTTTTGAAGGTCATGTGGGTATTTAATTAATATGTTTTCTAAAATTGTGCAAGCTGGATTTTGTAGATTTCAAAAGCCATGATGTATGGATTATTCTAAGTTGCATGAACCCCATGGATTATGTTCTCTTAAGTGATTGAATCTTGCTGCACATGTGATGATACTTGGCACTACATATAAGAATCAAAATGCTGAAAATGATCTTGTTGCCATCATATCATATGCCATGTTGATGTTGAGCCAAAAATGTGAATGTGAATTATGATAAATGAGGATGCCGTCGGAGGTGTGTGGCATCCCTAAATTCAAGACAACTTCTAGATGTATCAAAGCCCATGATTAGGTAATGAAATTACCTATGGTTCATGCTTTAGCCATTGGTTTTCTTTTAAGACTAAGTGTTATATATTTGTGTTCATGAGTTATTAAAATTAGTATTATAGGATAAATTAATGAGAAGAATTTATTCTTGGCTATGCACCTCATAGATTTAATCCCTATAGATTAAATATTACAAGATTATGGCCATGTGAAATTTAAAATTTCAAATCTAAAAAAGAGAATTAATTAAAAGTGAAATTGGGGTTTATTAGGGTAAAACTTTAGGCCCAAGGGTATTGGACCTAAAGTGGGCCAAATTGGCTTTGCCCATGATGCCCATGGAGAGGGCTGCCATCGACCAAGGAGAGAGGGGGAGTGGCCGGCCCACTTCCAAGCCCATTATGCATGGGTCTTGCCAAGTGGCAAAAAGGAGACTCCATGCATTGGCCATTGTGGGTGGCTTCTCATGATTGCAAATGATGGTTTTGTGGGGGAAATAAAAAGAGAGAGAGTGGCAGGTTGAAGGGGCTGTCATCCAAGCCAAGTGAGAGAGAGAGAGGGTTGCGAGAGAGTGAGGAACCAAGAGAGAAAGGGAGAAGCCGCGCGAGGGAGGAGGTCCGCTCACCCGTCGCCCGTCCGTCCGCTCGTCCGTCGCCGTCCGTGTGCCGTTGTTTGCTCGATTTTGGAGGCAAGTTGGGATCCATATTCTGCTCTTGCATGTGTGTCTTGCATGTGTGTTTGAAATGCTGATGAATCTCGGACGTCTAGGGTGTGAGAAACCGAAGCTTGAGTGTGTTGTTCTTGAAAATGTATTCTGTTCTCGTCTATACCGCCTGACCCCGAATGTTGTAGAGGCTTGCATGTGGGTTTCGAGTCAGATTTTGGCTTTGCCTTCTTCACAAAAGTTGTAGAAAACATCTCAAAGTACAACATAATAAAATTTAAGATAACATTGTTGAGTTTTCAGGGGTAAAACCCTTCCTCTACGAAAACGTTAGATCTGGAACTATCTTGTTGATCTCTTGCTGGTTTTGTGTGTTGTATGTCACTTGTATTGATAATTTCACTTCGACTTCTTCACAAAATTTGTAGAGAAAATGCTGAATATTAACATACTCAAATTTTAGGTAAAACGAGCAAGTGTAGCCTAGTGAAACGATTTTCTTTTGATGACGGTAGATCTAGAAGTATGGTACTGGACTCCCAAGATTTGTGGACTAAATGGTGATTATCCTTTGAGAATCTCACCTAGATCCCTCAATAAAAGTTGTAGTGGACCACTTGAGGCAAAATATATCAAAAATTCAGAAGAAATGAAGGAAGATAAGTAGGCGAAACCTTGATTTTTCGGAGACAACTAAACTGGACTTTTCGGTACTAGGAGCAGGAGCTTCGACCGTCTATAACAGATTATCTAGGATGAATCTAGCCTTGATATCTCATGAAAAATCTATCTCGGAATATCGACTATAATCTGGTAAAATTTCATAATTTTTTGAGGTCATTCGGGTATTTTAATCGAAATATTTCAAGAACTACGCAATCTGATTTTATCCGAATTTTGCATGCTGTATTTTGTGAGCTATATCATCTTGTGTCAAGCTCTTTTGGGCATGTGTTCTGCATGGAATTTCTACCTTTTTGTCTTGTCTATCACATGTTCTGATTTCATGATTTTTGAAGATCATATGGATATTTAGTTTATATGTTTTCCGAAATTGTGAAAGCTGGAATTTGCTAAACCTCAAAAGTCATGATGTATGGATCATTCTAAGTTGTATGGACCCCATGGATTGTATTGTCATAAGTGATTGTATCTTGCTGCATGTATGATGATGATTGGAAATGCATATAAGAGCCAAAAGATGAAAATGATATTGTTTGCCATCACATCATATGCCATGTTGAAATTGAGCTATAATTGAAAATATGAACTATGATAAGTGAGAAGGCCGTCGGAGGTGTGAGCCGACGATGCCCCGGGAGTGTTGGGATGCTTTGCCAGGGAGTGTAAATGCTGGATGCCCAGTGGCCTTAAATGGCTGAATGCTAGAGGGTCCTCGGGAGTTTCGAGATGCCCGAAGAGTGGGGTAGCCGGAAGCCCGGAGGTTTGTGCCAGGGGATGCCTCGTGATGCCAGTTGGGGTACGAGATGCCCGGTAGGTATTGTATCGGATGGCCAGAGGTTTGTGCCGAAGGTTCCTCGCGATGTTAGGTGGGGTGCGAGCGATAAATGTGGGATGCAAATATTGGTCCCGGGAAAGAGAAATGTGGCAGCCCAAAATGAAAGAATAAAATGGGAAATTGAAATTGAATTATGCATGATGGTAACATGTATGGATGAATGCATGATGGTGAGTGCATGGATGTATGTGCACCTATGGCATTATGGTATATGTGACATGATGATGGTGCGTGCATGGATGTATGTGCACCTATGGCATGATGGTATATGTGACATGATGATGGTGAGTGCACCTATGGCTTGATGGTATATGCATGACATTATGGTGATGATTACACGAGGATGTATGTACATGCGGTATGATGACATGTGCATGGTTTGAAGGTACGTTATGCATGGATGCATGAATGCTATGTGTTATGCTATGATTGTTATGATTGTATTATGTGATGCATTGAGTGGTTTATTGGGTCCTTTACCTGCTGAGTGGTTGTACTCACCCCTTCGGGGACCAACATTTCGGATTAAAAATATGCCGCTCCCTATTGTCACGTAGGGCGTCTTTTACAGCCTTCCTTCGGATGTGGAGGTCGAGTGTGTGGAGATTGACTGTCCCACCATTCCTGGTCTGACGTTCATTCGGGTTCGTGCATTAGTGATATATGATGTGGGCCTGGCTGGGGGCCCGGTCATACAGGAGTTCATATCCGTTCACGTTCATCAAGACGGAGTGATGCAGGGGATGTTGCTGCCGCCACCGCCTGATGCATCGGGATAGGTGTGACGGCCCGTGCAACTTTTTGGACAATAGCTGACACTAGTGGATGGAGGATTTTGCAAGATCGACATAATGGGTCGAGTTGTCTCTTTTTGGGGTTACGGCTGAGTGTAGCTAAAAGTCTTGGCCTTTATTTTGTTGTACCGCCCCGAGAAAATCCATCATGAAAATATGTAAATAAAAGTGTCATGACTTTATCTTTTCTTACGATGTTTAGTGGTGTGCAATTGTATCATAGTTGTTGGAGGGAGAATTAGTATGACTTGATTATGCTTCCGCAAATAAGATGTGCTAGGACCGTTTAAAAAAAAACAAAAAGCCTAGGAACTAAGGTACTTCTTTGGTAAGATGTGGTGACCTTGGGCGCTTTGGGGTGCCACATCCGCCCTTTTTGGTATCAGAGCAATGGTTATAGGTGGAGTGATAAGGAGCCTCATTTGGAAATTGAGGAACATGATGACAATGCACACCATAGGATATAAAATGGAATAATTGATTAACTTTGAATAACGGGTGACGAGTATTCACTCGTAGATCCCTAGTAGTTTATTTTGAGTTGTCTTTAGGTACCAGTAACATGTATATGTTACTTATGTAGTAGAAGTAGTTGCTTTGAGTGGAGATAGTGAGTCTCAGATTATTCCTGAGGCAATGCTTGGAAATTGCAGGAAAGTCATAGTGCGAGCTGGAAGTGCTCATCCATCGAGGGCTGAAGCCTCTACTACAAGGGCTGAACCACGAATGGAAGACATCCTGCAGGCATTGGCCAATATTGGAAATCCAATGGAAAGGCAGGCGCAGCAACAACCTGGAGCAGAACGCCGTACTCAAGGACTGGTGGAGTAGTTTTTGAAGCTGAAGCCACCTAAGTTAAGTGGAATGGGAAGTCCTGAGGAGGCGGAACATTGGATTGATGGAATGGAACAAATTTTCAGGTTGTTGGACTGCAATGACGCTGAGAAAATAGTTTTGGTAGAGTACCAGCTGGAGGGAAATGCAAAGTTTTGTTGGAGAGCTTCGAGGGACACAATCTTCCCACCAGGTATTGAGGTTAACTGGGAAGAGTTTGTAAGAGCTTTCAACAGAAAGCATTTTTCTGACTGTGCTAAGGATAAGAAAATTACAGAATTTGTTCAATTAGAACAAAAGGAGCTGACAGTAGACCAGTATGAGGCAATATTTTTTGAATTGTCTAGATATGCTCCTAGACTAATTAAGGATCAGGAAGAGAAAGCTAGGACGTTTCTGAAAGGGTTGAGGACTGATATCAGGGAACTATTGGTGCCTTTGAATGTAAGAGATTGTAATGAGATTTATGAAATGACAAAGTTAGTGGAGTAGGAGTTGGTAAGGGAACATTCGGAGAATAAGAGACCATTGTCTTTTGGTGACGTGAGACGGGGTAAGAGACCCTATACAGGTCAAGGACAGACCTGGGAATCTAAGAAGAAGGGCAATTTCGGGAACTTTGGAAAGGGCAGGGGTAGTCTGAGTTTGGAAAGGACACCTTATCGAAGTGACGAGTGTCGAAGGCGTAATGGGCGACATGGCCCAGGACCTTACAATGGGCAACCTAAATGTTATAGTTGTGGACGAATAGGTCATCTTAAGAGAAACTGCCCATAGGAAAGGTCGCACATGAGTATTGGCTCGGTGCAACAGCCACGGTGGAATGTTGTTGGGCCAAACTTACCAAGGAATCCTCAAAGGCCACCAACACAAGGAAGGGTGTATGCGATCACCCATGAGGAAGCAAAAGCTTCCAAAAATGTTATCTCAGGTACGATCCTTATAAATGATAAAAAGGCATATGCATTGTTTGATACGGGTACTACGCATTCATTTGTGTCTGAAAGATATAGACAGTTGAATAAGATAGAAACTACGCCTCTTGAGATGCCTCTTTGTGTTTCTACGCCTTTAAAGGATATGATATTGTCTACGCTGGTGTGTGGAAATTGTAAGATAATAATGGGAGGAAAGTATATGGAAATAAACTTAGTCATAATGGCCATGTATGATTTTAATGTTATCATAGGAATGGATTGGCTTCGTAAGTATCGGGCCAAGATGGATTGTTATAGGAGAGTGATCCAATTGACCTTACCTGATCAGTCTAGCTGTGAATTTCTGGGAAGTCAAACCCACATAGCTGTAGCACTTATTTCAGCAATAGAAGCCCGTGCTTTATTTGACAAAGGATGTCAAGGGTACCTGGCTATGGTTAGAGATTATACTAAGGAAGAGCCTAAGATTGATGAAATTCGAGTCGTTAATGAATTTCAATATGTATTTCCTGAGGAATTGCCTGGATTACCACCGGAGCGAGAAATTGAGTTTGAAATTGAATTAATGCCTGGAACAGGACCTATATCAAAAGCCCCATATAGGATGGCCTTAGTCAAATTGAAGGAATTGAAAGTGCAACTAGAGGAGTTGCTTGACAAAGGATTCATTAGGCCAAGTGCTTCACCTTAGGGTGCACCGATCTTGTTTGTGAAAAAAGAAAGATGGATCGATGTGCTTGTGCATTGATTATAAGCAGCTGAATCAAGTAACCATTAAAAATAAATATCCTTTGCCTAGAATTGATGATCTTTTTGACCAACTCGAGGGAAGTTCGGTCTTCTCTAAGATTGACTTAAGGTCGGGATATTATCAGCTAAGAATTAAGAAAGAAGACATCCCTAAGACTGTGTTTAGGACTCGTTATGGACACTACGAGTTCCTTGTTATGCCATTTGGATTGACAAATGCACCGGCCGCATTTATGGATCTAATGAATAAGGTATTTAAGCCTTATTTAGACCAGTTTGTGGTTGTTTTTATTGATGACATCCTGATATATTCAAGAGGACCTAAAGAGCATGAATAACACTTGAGGATAGTTTTGCAAACTTTGAGAGAGCATAAGCTGTATGCCAAATTTAGTAAGTGTGAATTCTGGCTGGACCAGATAATATTTTTAGGGCATGTAGTATCAGGAGGAGGAATTGCAGTAGACTCGGCAAAAGTTGAGATGGTAATAAATTGGCCGAGATCGACAACACCTACTGAAATACAGATTTTTAGGACTGGCAAGTCCTTTAACTAAGTTGACTTGAAAGAACGTGAAGTTTGAATGGAATGAGGAATGTGAAAGGAGTTTGCAGGAGCTTAAAAGGAAATTGACCTCAGCTCCAATCCTGACTATACCAACTGGACCTGATGGTTTTACAATGTATAGTGATGCATCTCACAAAGGGCTGGGATGTGTTTTGATGCAGCATGGCAAGGTCATAGCCTATGCATCTAGACAATTGAAACCTCATGAACTGAAATACCCAACACATGATTTAGAATTAGTAGCTATAGTGTTCGCCTTGAAAATCTGGAGACATTATTTGTATGGAGAAAAGTTTGAGATTTATACGGACCATAAGAGTTTGAAATATCTGTTCTCACAAAAGGAGTTCAACATGAGGCAAAGAAGGTGGATGGAATTCTTAAAAAATTATGATTGTGAGATAAAGTACCATCTAGGAAAGTGAATAAGGTAGCGGATGCTCTTAGTCATAAGTCGGCTATAGAGATGGCCCGTTTAAGAATGGCGGAATGGAGCTTGTTAAAGTCCATAACGGACTCATAATTTAAATTAAAAGTAGATTGTCTTACCGGTATGCTTAGTGCATTAAGGGTTGAGCCTCAAATTATTCAGAAAGTTAAAATCTTCCAAGAGTCTAACCCGGAGATTGCGAAAGTGAAAGATGCGGTGTCTTTAGGAAAAAGACCAGAATTTCAAGCCTCTGAAGATGGAGTAGTAAGATGCTAGGGACGTCTTTGTGTTCCCAACAACGAAGAATTAAAGAAGGAAATTCTGTCATAGGCACATAAGAGTAATTATAGTATTCATCCGAGTAGTACAAAGATGTACAGGAACTTACGTCAATAGTTTTGGTGGAATGGTATGAAAGCAAATACGGCTAAGCACATTTCTCAATGTTTGACGTGCCAACAGGTAAAAGTGGAACATCGTAAACCTGCAGGACTCTTGAGATCATTAGACATACCAAAGTGGAAATGGGAGCATATAACAATGGACTTTACATAAAGATTACCAAGGACGTCAAGTAGTCATGACTCTATCTGGGTTATAGTGGACTGTTTGACTAAATCTGCTCATTTCCTAGCGGTTCGCATGGACTACCCAATGGACAAATATGCGGACATATATGTAAGTCAAGTGGTACGCTTACATGGTGTTCCAGTAACTATTACCTCAGATCCGGATTCGAGATTCACTTCAAACTTTTGGCGAAGTCTTCAAATTGCATTAGGAACTAAACTCCGCTTTAGTACTACTTTTCATCCCCAAACAAAAGAAAGCAATCCGGACATGAGAGGATACGTTAAGGGCTTGTGTAATTGATTTCATAGGAAATTGGGATGAAAGATTGCATTTGGTGGAGTTTGCTTATAATAATAGTTTTCAAAAAAGTATAGGCATGGCTCCCTATGAAGCATTATAGGAAGGAGATGTAGGACTCCTGTCTATTGGAATGAAGTAGGCGAAAGGAAATTGACAGGACCTTAATTGGTATGAGTTACCACTGAAGCTGTTGAAATTATCAGAAAAAGGCTTAAAATAGCTCAGAGTAGGCAGAAGGACTACGCAGATAGGCGTAGAAGGCCTTTGTGTGGCACCCCGAAACACCTAAAGTCGCCACGGTTACTGTTGCTATACCTAAGGAATGCTAGTCACATCTCTTAGTAGAAGCATTGCCGTTCATAGGCATTTTATTTTATTTTATTTTTTTTAAACACGGTCCCAGCGCAACTTGTTAGCGGAAGCATAATTCAATATCGCCATCTCTCTCTCAACGATCATGATACAATGCACACCACTAAGTACCATAGGAAAAGATAAAGCCGAGCCACTTTTATTTACATATTTTCATGATGGACTTTCTCAGGTCATTACAACAAAAGAAAGCCAAGATTTTTAGCTACACTTGGCCACATCCCAAAAGGATATTTTGACCCCTATAGTGAGCACGTGTCATCCTCTATCTAATAGTGGCGGCTACTCCCAAAAAGAAACATTAGCTCTCTACCCCTCACGTGGCCATCAAACCCATCCTGGTGCGTTAGGCGGTGGTGGCGGCAATATCCCCCTAAGCACTCCATCTCGGCGAACATGAACTGACAGAAACTCTTGAATGACAGGGCCCTCAGCTAGGACTACATCGTACATAGCCAGCACTCGCACTCGCACAAATGTCAGTCCAGGGACAGTGACGTAGTTGATCTCCGTACACTCTACCTCTACATCCGATGGGAGGCCATAGAAGGTGCCCCGCGTGATGGTAGGGAGCGACATCTTTCTAATCTGAAATGTTGGTCCCCGAAGGGGTGAGTACAACCACTCAACAGGTAAAAGATCCAATAAACCACTCAATGCATCACACAATTCAATCATAACAATCATAGCATAGTACATGCCATTCATGCATCCAAGCATAATTCACCTTGCAGCCATGCATATGTCATCATACCATATGTACCTACATCCTCATGTACTCATCACTATCATGCCACACACATATCATCATGCCATAAGTGATCATCATCATGTCACACACATATCATCATGCCATAGGTGATCATCATCATGTCACACATATCATCATGCCATAAGTGATCATCATCATGTCACAAGCATACCATCATGCCATGGGTGATCATCATCATATCACACACATATCATCATGTCACACATATAATCATGCCATAGGTGATCATCATCATGTCACACATATAATCATGCCATAGGTGATCATCATCATGTCACACACATATCATCATACCATGGGTGATCATCATCATCATGTCACGCACATATCATCATGCCATAGGTGATCATCATCATTTTATACACATGTCATCAAGCCATAGGTGATCATCATCATATCATATATGCATGATTCAATTTCCACTTTTATCTTTCAATTTGATCACCACATCTCTCTTTCCCGGGATCAGTAATTGCATCCCACACTTTATCACTCGCACCCCAATCTGGCATCGCGAGAAAACCTTCGGCACACACCACCGGGCATCCGGCACCCCCACATTCTGGGCATCTCGCATTCCAACTGGCATCATGAGGCATCCCCTTGGGCACAAACCTCCGAGGCTTCCGGCACCCAACCATTCCGGGCATCTCAAAACTCCCGAGGACATCCGAGCATGTATCTCAATACAATCCGGGCATCCGGCACCCCCCATCCCGGGCATCTTAACACTCCCAAGGCATTATCATCCGCCTCCAACAGTTTCCTCATTTATCATAATTTATGTTCACCACTTTATGTCTCAAAATCAGCATGACACATGATGTAATGGCAAACAAGATCACTTTCATCATTTTAATTCTTATATGCATTTCCAATCATCATCATACATGCAGCAAGATACAACCACTAATGACAATACAATCCATGTGGTCCATACAACTTAGAATAGTCCATATATCATGCATTTTTGAAATTTACTAAATTCCAGCTTGCACAATTTTGGAAAACATTTAAATTAAATATCCATATGATCCTCAAAAATCACACAATCAGAGCATGTAATAGACAAGACATAAAGGTAACAATTTCATGAATAACACATGCCCAAAAGCGCTTCACAGAAAAAGATATAGCTCACACATTACAACATGCAAAATTTGGACAAAGTCAGATTGTGCAGTTCTTGAAATATTTCAATTAAAATACCCGAATGACCTCAAAAAATTCTGAAATTTTACCAGGTTATAGTCAAGACTCTAAGGTAGATTTTTCAAGCAGACATCTAGGCCAGATTCACTCTAGATAATTTACTATAGACGGTCGAAGTTCCTGTCTCTAGTACCGAACAGTCCATTTTAGCTATCTTCCGAAAAATTGAGGTTTTGCCTACTTATCTTTCTTATTTTCCTCTAAAAGTTTGATATGTTTTGCCTCAAAAGGTCCCCTATAACTTTCATTAAGGGATCTAAGTGAGATTCCCAAAGAATAGTCACCATATAGTCTAAGAAGTCTCGGGAGTCCAGTACCGTACTTCCAGATTTACCGTCTTCAAAAGAGAATCGTTTCACTAAGCTACACTTGCTCATTTTACCTCAAAGTTGCGTATGTTAGTCTTTAGAATGTTTTATACAACTTTCATCAAAAGATTGAAGTGAAATTCTCGGTAAAAAGTAACATGCAACACACAAAACCACCAAGAGGTCAACAAAATAGTTCCAGATCTAGTGTCTTCGTAGAGGAAGGGTTTGACCCCTTAAAACTCAGGAATTTTCTCTCAAATTTTAGTATGTTATACTTTGAGATGTTGTATACAACTTTCATGCAGAAGTCAAAGTCACAATCCAACTCAAAACACGCTTGCAAGCCTCTACAACGTTCGGGGTTAGGTGGCACACTCAAAAACAGAACACATTTTCAAGAGCAACACATTCTAGCTTCGGTTTCTTAGACCTTAAACACCCAAGATTCAACACCATTCCAAAGACACATGCAAGACACACATGCAAGAGCAGAAAATGGATCCCAACTTGCCTCCAAAATCGAACAAACAACGGCACACAAATGGCGATGGACGAGCGGATGCCAGTTAGGGTACAAGATGCCCGGAGGTTTGTGCCGGAGGTTCCTCGCGATGCCAGGTGGGGTGCGAGCGATTAGTCCCGGGAAAGAGAAATGTGGCGGCCCAAAATGTAAGAATAAATTGGGAAATTGAAATTGAATTATGCATGATGGTAACATATATGCATGAATGCATGATGGTGAGTGCATGGATGTATGTGCACCTATGGCATGATGGTATATGCATGACATGATGGTGATGATTACACAAGGATGTATGTACATGCGGTATGATGACATGTGCATGGTTTCAAGGTAAGTTATGCATGGATGCATGAATGCCTTGTGTTATGCTATGATTGTTATGATTGTATTGTGTGATGCATTGAGTGATTTATTGGGTCCTTTACCTACTGAGTGGCTGTACTCATCCCTTCGGGGACCAACATTTTAGATTAGAAAGATGCCGCTCCCTACTTGTGGCATCCCAAAAATTCAAGTCACCCTCTAGAGAAATTAAAGCCTATAATTAGGTAATGAAATTACCTATGATCTATGTGTTAGCCATTAGTTTTCTTAAGGCTAGGTGTTATTGTGCTTGTGTTTATGAATTTTGAATTTAGGACTATAGGATAAATTAATAATCTATGCTTGGCCATGTACTTTATAAATTAAATTTCAATAAATAAAATGTCATAAGACTTTGGCCATGTGGAAAATTTAAAGTTTAAAATATTTATAAAAGAAATTCAAAAAAAAAAAAAAAAGGGGGAAAAAGGGCTAATTTTGGAATGGGCCTTGGACTCATTGGCCTAAGCCTTTAATGGGCCAAGATGGCCGGCCCAATAAGGCCCAAGAGGAGGCCCAAGCCCGGCCCATTGTCGCATGGAGGGGTAGCCACATGGCTACCAAGTGTCTTCAGCAAGGGAGACACTTGTCTCCTTCTTAAGGACAAGTGTCCCCCATGCAAGAGAAGGAAGCATGCAAGTATATAAGCATCCAAAGGAGAGAGAGAGAAGGTGGTCGGTCTAGGTGCCGAGAGAGAGGAGAGAAAGAGAGAAAGAGAGGAAGAGAGGAAGGAAGGAGCTCGTCGTCGCCGTGGCCGTCCGCTCGTGCTAGTCGTGAGGTGTAGAGGCAAGTTGGGAATCCACTTTCTACTCTTGCACCACTGTTTTCGCATGAACTGGTTGGAGTCAGAAACTTGTTTGAGATTGCATGTGTGTTTAAAGTCCGAATTTGGCTTTGGTTTCTTCATGAAAGTTGTAGCTAACATCTTGTACTACAACATACTAAAATTTCATGGACAATGATGGAGATTTAAGGGGTCAAACCCTCATCCTACGGAGATGCTAGATCTGGAATATTTTCGTATGAACTGTTCGAGTCAGAATGTTGTGAGGGCTTGCATGCATGTTTAGAGTTCGATTTTGGCTTCGATATCTTGATGAAAGTTGTAGCTAACATCTTGAACTACAACATACTAAAATTTCGTGAAAAATTATGGAGATTTACGGGGTCAAACTCTCATCTTACGGAGGTGTCAGATCTGGAATGTTTTCGCATGAATCCGCTCGAGTCAGAATGTTGTGAGAACTTGCATGTGTGTTTGGAGTGTGATTTTGGCTTCGGTGTCTTCATGAAAGTTGAATCTAACATCTTGTAGTATGACATACTGAAATTTCGTAGAAAACGATGAAGATTTGATGGGTCAAAAGTTCTATTTCACGGAGACTTCAGATCTGCGAATTTCTTACTGACCTCTTGTTGATTTCGTGGTTGCATGTTGATTTCTGTTGGAGATCTCACTTTGTTGTCTTCATGAAAGTTGTAGGGGACACCTTAAACTACAACATACTCAAATTTTAAGTGAAATGAACCACTATAGCCTAGTTAATCGGCTAGATCTTTGAGACGTTTGGTTCTGTTGAAGTGAACCGAGACACCCGAGACTTCAAGGACTTAAAAGAGGATCATACTTTGGTTATTTAACCTAGATCTCTTCATAAAACTTGTAAAGGACACATTGATGCATAACATACTCGAATTTCAGAAGAAACGAAAGAGATTTGATGGGTCAAACCTAAGTTTTTCGGTGATGTGTGTTCTGGACGAAATGGTAGAGGTTCCAGAAGATTCATGGAGTTGTATAAATTAATCCATAAATAATTTGGCTTAGTGTTCTTCATGAAAAAGGTACGAAAATGTGTTGACTATCACCCTGTAAAATTTGGGAATTTTCGGAGCTCATATGAATATTTTAATTGAATTAATCCGAAAACTGTGCAATCTGGCCAATATCCGAATATTGAGTGTATTTGGTGGAAAATTGGGAAATTATGTGAAATGCAAATTTGGCCATGAATTTGTGTGAAATTGTGACTCTAATTGTTTGTTTAATGATTGATTTAATATTATGATTTTTGGAAAATCATAAATATTAAATATAATATTTATTTATGAAAATAAATAAATATAATAAAATAATAATAAAATAATAATAAAATAAAAAGTGGATTATTTTATTGGCCATGAGTTTTATTGAGTTATAATACATTGTTATATGACATGGGTGTATGTATGCACATGAATAGTGATGCATTGTTATATGACATTGGTGTATGAATGATCATGAATTGTGATGCATGTGCAAGTCATATGCCATGTGATACTTGAGATTAAAAAGGATGATGAATGTGAATTGAGATGCAAGTGTGAATTCCATGTCAAGTGTGATTTGTTTGATGCCATGCCAATTGCCATGTTAAATTGAGATTTAAAATACTGGTGAACTTGGATAATGGTAAAATGAGGAGATGGTTGTGGTGGGTGATGATATCTCGGTGGCCTAGTGGCATAATTCCGAGATTCCCCGGAGTGTCGGGATGCCCGGTGGTATACGGTACGTAATTCAAAGGGAGGTGCTTGGTGGTATGGTGGTACATAATTCCGGAAGCCCCGTCGGAGGTCTTTGCCCGAAGGGAATGCCTCGCGATGCCGGATTTGGGTGCGAGATGCCTGGCTAGAAGGGTAAAGGCCGGAAGTCCGGTTGTATCTTGGATACATGCTCGGAGGTTCCTCGTGATGCTAGTTGGGATGCGAGATGCCCGGAATGTGGGGGGCCGGATGCCCGGTTGTATCTTGGATACATGCCCGGAGGTTGTTTCGCATGGGATGCGAGTGAAAAATATGAGGTGAAATTGATGAATTGAGGAAGGGTGATGTGGTGATCAAATTTAAAGATAAAGATGAAAATTAACCCATGGCATAATATGCATGATGATATGCATGATGATGGCAATGATATGTGATGTGATATGATGATCACCCATGGCATGATATGCATGATGATATGCATGATGATGGTGATGATATGTGATGTGATATGATGATCACCCATGGCACGATATGCATGATGATATGCATGATGATGGTGATGATATGTGATGTGATATGATGATCACCCATGGCATAATATGCATGATGATATGCGTGATGATGATGATGATATACATGATGATATGCATGATGATGCATGGTAATGATAATGACGATATGGCATGATGATGATGATGATGATATGCATGATGATGCATGGTAATGATAATGATGATATGGCATGACGATGATGATATGCATGATGATGCATGGTATACGATGATATATGATATGATCTGATAATGATGATATGGTATGATGATGATATGCCATGATGATGATGATATGTATGATATGATGATGCATGATTGAAATATGCATGATGTCAAGGTAAGTAATGCCTGCAATGTATGATGATTTGTATGATGCATTGAGTTGTTATTGGATTCTTTTACCTGCTGAGTGGTTGTACTCACCCCTTTTGGGGACCAACATTTCAGATTAGTAGATGATTTGAACGGTTGGATATAACCGTGAGGAGGAGGATAGCAAGGGAAGGAGCTTTTGGACGCCGACACGATCGATGGACTTTAAGTGTATGACTGTTGGAGGAAATGTCGGTCATCTTTTGGAGTGTAGCCGAATATAGAAGACTACGGCATTATGATGTACCGATGAATAATGTCCATCTGGTTTAAGTAAATAAAAGGTGTACGGCTTTTACTTATAAATATTTAATAGGTGTGCATCGATTTCTGAATGTAGGGAAGGGAGTTATTGGATGTGCTTCCGTTATATAAATTGCGCAAGGGACCGTTAATAAATAAATAAATAAATAAATGTAAACCCCCATGGTTGTATGGACCCGCTGCAACTAAAAATGGTATCGTAGTGACTTGTTATTTGGGAAAAAGAAAAAGGAAAAGCGAGCTGTGGCGACCCTAGCGGATCGGGGGCCGTCGAGGGGTGTTACGCCTTTGTTGGTATCGAGCCATGGTCTATTTGGAGTGATAAGGAGCCTCGATGGAAATGAGGATAGAAAGATGCACACCATAGGATGAAAAATGAAATAATTGAATAACGGGTGATGAGTATTCACTCGTAGATCCCTAGTAGTTTGTTTTGAGTTGACTTTAGGTACCGATAACATGTATATGTTACTTATGTAGTAGTAGAGTCGCTTTGAATGGAGATAGTGAGTCTCGGATTATTCCCGAGGCAATGCTTGGAAATTGCGGGAAAGTCATGGTGCGAGCTGGAAGTGCTCATCCATCGAGGGCCGAAGCCTCGCTGTGAGGGCTGAACCCCGAATGGAAGACATCTTGCGGCATTGGCCAATATTGGAAATCTGATGGAAAGGCAAGTGCAGCAACAACCCGGAGTGGAACGTCGCCCTCAGGGACTGGTGGAACAATTCCTAAAGTTGAAACCACTTAAGTTTAGTGGAATGGGAAGTCCTGAGGAGGCGGAACATTGGATCGATGGAATGGAACGAATTTTCCGGTTGTTGGACTGCAGTGATGCTGAGAAAATAGTTTTGGCGAGTACCGGCTTGAGGGAAATGCAAAGTTTTGGTGGAGAGCTTCAAAGGATACAATCTTTCCACCAGTACGATGTAAACGGGAAGAGTTTGTTAGGGCTTTTAATAGAAAGCATTTCTCGATTGTGTCAAGGATATGAAAATCACTGAATTTGTTCGGTTAGAACAAAGGGAGCCGACGGTAGACCGCATGAGGCAAAATTTTCTGAATTGTCTAGGTATGCTCCTAGGTTGGTTGAGGATCGAGAGGAAAGGGCTAAGAGATTCCTAAAAGGATTAAGGACTGATATTAGAAAACAACTAGTGCCTCTAAATATAAGGGATTATAATGAGATTTATGAGAGGGCACAATTGGTGGAGCAAGAGTTAATGAGAGAGCAATCGAGAATCTAAGAAACAGATGACCTTTAGTGATGTTCGAAGGGGTAAGAGACCCTATCTTGGTCAAGGTCCAACTTGGGAATCTAAGAAAAAGAGTAACTTTGGAAATTTTAGAAGAGCTTGGAGTGGCCCGACTTTTGGAAAGGCACCCTATCAGCCCGATATTTGTCGAAAGTGTGATGGGAGGCATGGGCTAGGACCTTGTAATAGCCAACGAGATGTAATGGATGTGGGCAAATAAGACACTTTAAGAAAGATTGTCCACGAAGAGGTTGCAGCCGAATGTTAGCTCGGTGCAACAAGTACAACAAAGTACCGGTGGACCAAATTTACTAAGGAACCCACAAAGGCTACCACCACAAGGAAGGGTGTATGCAACACTCAAGAGGAAGCGAGGAGCTTCCAAAAGTGTTATCTCGTGTACGATTTCGATAGAGGGATAAGAAGGTATATGCGTTATTTGATATGAGTGACATGCATTCATTTGTATCCGAAAAATATAGATGATTGTGAGGAGTAGGAACGAATTTCTAGATATGCCTCTCCGTATTTCTATATCGCTGAAAGATATGCTGATTATCTACGTTGGCATGTGAGATGAGTGAGATAACCCTAGGGGAATTAGATAAGATATCATCTAGGGAAAGCGAATAGAGTAACGGATGCTCTTAGTCGTAAGTCGGCCATTTCCATAGCAAGTTTAAAAATGGCTAGTTTGAGGATGGCGGAATGGGATAAGCCAAAACGGATAATATCTCGTAAGTTAATCCCCGTTGAAACGAGACCCTTCAGTAGATGTGTAGTTTGGGTTCGAACCAAGCGAAAGCTGGTGTACCCGTAACGTCCCGGTTTGATGAAGGCGAGGAGTGGACGCGAGGTCAGAGGACTTGAACAAGGAGCGGCTCCTGGCAGGCTTCTAGAATGGCAAAAGGGGACAGAGTGAACCGAACTATGAACTGAACGGGAAGGTAGTGTTTCGGGATAAGTCTATTAGAGTGGCGCGGTGGAAGCATGATTATGCTTGTAGAACTCTTGTTTGTGAAAAAGAAGGACAAGTCGATGCGTTTGTGCATTTATTATAGGCAATTGAATCATGCGATTGTTAAGAGTAAGTACTCATTTCCTAGAATTGATGACCTATTTGATCAACCGCAAGGAAGTTCGGTCTTTTTCTAAAAGTTGATTTGAGATCAAGATATCGTTAAGGATTAAGTTATGATCATTTGAACTAAGTAGTGACTTCCTATTTGAGGATTTCATTGGAAGTCTTGATGTGTTACATGGAGGTATTTAGTATGTATAGATTGATCTTGGAAGTCATGAGTTTGAGTGGTCATATGAGACATGAAATTATTTGTGGTTTATATATTGGATTAATAGGTTTGATTGATGATGGTTAACTTTTAATTTTAGGTGATGATCTCAGTTTGAAAGATTTGGTGGAATTAGTGAATATGATTGTTTGTAGTTATAGTCTTTTCAAGGTGAAATGGTGGAAGTTCAAGTTGCGGATTTGATGAGTGATTAGTCTAAGTGATGATCATTTAGGATGAGATCTGAGATATATTCGGTGGAAACTAGACAAGTATTATTTTGGTGGATTGTCGATCTTTGAATTGAATGAATCTTGGTGGACTATAGATATTTGAATCGAAGGAATGATGCTATATTTTAGGCTTGAATCTATGTTGCGGTGAATGCATAGTGAATGTCTTTGTTGGACTGAACTAAATGAGTTATTGGTGGTGTCGATTTTGATGGTTCTAGGCTTGAATTGGTGGTGACAAAGGTATAGAGATTACACCAACAGTTTTGGTGGAATGGCATGAAGGTGGATGTAGCTAAACACGTTTCCTAGTGTTTAACATGCCAGCAAGTGAAAGTCTACTAACCTATATAATGCATTGCCGTTGTTGTCTGATGTAGAGCAATTAGATTGGAAATACTTGAGTTTGGATGTTTTCAAAGCTCTAAGATTTTGTATGCAAACTACTTTGAAAATCTTAAGGTCGAGACTGAGTTTGATGACTCGCCGATGCGTTGATTTTGGTATTTCAAGAAAGGCTTAGGATTTTGGTATTTCAAAGTTTTTGGTTTCAAACATCTTGGACCAATATTATCGACTCACCGAACTGTGATCTACAATACTTCAATAAATGCTTATGGCTTTTGGAGAAAATTATCACCGTACATCCCAAGTTTTGAACTTCAATCGAAAAGCAGATTTTGATTGTGAATTATTTTAGAAAATCTCTTGAATTTCATCAAAATGTATGAGTACTGTGACATCGTACCCAAATGTCTTAAGAAATGTTTTCTATTTCAAAGAATTCTGAACTTTTTATAGAAAGCATTCCAACCCATTGGAGTTGGGATTGAGATTGGAATTTTTGCCAACATACCGATTCAAATGTACTAAGGGTTTTGATAAAGTATTTTATTTCGTGCCGTGATGCAAGTGCAACTTAAGACTTTACATGTGGATTTCGAAAAACATTTGAAATTTAAACGTGATCATGGATTTTATGGAATTGGTATCATGCTTTGATTTCGTGAATTGTTTTCAACGATATCGGGTTTACCTATTTTCAAAGACTATCATTGTTATACCGTGTGTCTTTGAAATTCCTATTTTACATTATTTGATATCATGAAGTGGGATTTTCAAGAACTCAAAGGATTTCTCACATTGGTGATTTGAAAAAGTTTTGACATGGAAATGACATATGATTTCAAAGCTTGCTACAATGCTTTTGAAAACCCCGGTTTGTATTGTTTGATTTCATGAAGGAAGATTCTCAAGCATTCAAAAGAAATTTCAGATGTGGGTATTGTTTTAAAAATTTTTCTGATGATAAATTAAGATATGTTAAGAGCTTGCATCCTTAACTTAAGAGGAAGTATTAGCCTGATCTAGGACACATGCTCGATCATGAAGCCATCAAGTGGATGAGAAAGTGAGGTATATTAAAGAGCCTGTGCTGATATTGGATCGAAGGAACAAATTCTCAGGACCAAGAGAATTCTATTGGTTAAGATATTATGGCGATATCATGATGTGGAGGAAGCCACATGGGGGAGTGTAAATGAGATGAGAGAAAGGTACTCTCACTTATTTCAAGAGACATAGGAAATGTCTAATTTCGAGGACGAAATTCTCTAAGGAGGGGAGAATTGTGGCATCCCAAAAATTCAAGTCACCCTCTAGAGAAATTAAAGCCTATAATTAGGTAATGAAATTACCTATGATCTATGTGTTAGCCATTAGTTTTCTTAAGGCTAGGTGTTATTGTGCTTGTGTTTATGAATTTTGAATTTAGGACTATAGGATAAATTAATAATCTATGCTTGGCCATGTACTTTATAAATTAAATTTCAATAAATAAAATGTCATAAGACTTTGGCCATGTGGAAAATTTAAAGTTTAAAATATTTATAAAAGAAATTCAAAAAAAAAAAAAAAGGGGGAAAAAGGGCTAATTTTGGAATGGGCCTTGGACTCATTGGCCTAAGCCTTTAATGGGCCAAGATGGCCGGCCCAATAAGGCCCAAGAGGAGGCCCAAGCCCGGCCCATTGTCGCATGGAGGGGTAGCCACATGGCTACCAAGTGTCTTCAGCAAGGGAGACACTTGTCTCCTTCTTAAGGACAAGTGTCCCCCATGCAAGAGAAGGAAGCATGCAAGTATATAAGCATCCAAAGGAGAGAGAGAGAAGGTGGTCGGTCTAGGTGCCGAGAGAGAGGAGAGAAAGAGAGAAAGAGAGGAAGAGAGGAAGGAAGGAGCTCGTCGTCGCCGTGGCCGTCCGCTCGTGCTAGTCGTGAGGTGTAGAGGCAAGTTGGGAATCCACTTTCTACTCTTGCACCACTGTTTTCGCATGAACTGGTTGGAGTCAGAAACTTGTTTGAGATTGCATGTGTGTTTAAAGTCCGAATTTGGCTTTGGTTTCTTCATGAAAGTTGTAGCTAACATCTTGTACTACAACATACTAAAATTTCATGGACAATGATGGAGATTTAAGGGGTCAAACCCTCATCCTACGGAGATGCTAGATCTGGAATATTTTCGTATGAACTGTTCGAGTCAGAATGTTGTGAGGGCTTGCATGCATGTTTAGAGTTCGATTTTGGCTTCGATATCTTGATGAAAGTTGTAGCTAACATCTTGAACTACAACATACTAAAATTTCGTGAAAAATTATGGAGATTTACGGGGTCAAACTCTCATCTTACGGAGGTGTCAGATCTGGAATGTTTTCGCATGAATCCGCTCGAGTCAGAATGTTGTGAGAACTTGCATGTGTGTTTGGAGTGTGATTTTGGCTTCGGTGTCTTCATGAAAGTTGAATCTAACATCTTGTAGTATGACATACTGAAATTTCGTAGAAAACGATGAAGATTTGATGGGTCAAAAGTTCTATTTCACGGAGACTTCAGATCTGCGAATTTCTTACTGACCTCTTGTTGATTTCGTGGTTGCATGTTGATTTCTGTTGGAGATCTCACTTTGTTGTCTTCATGAAAGTTGTAGGGGACACCTTAAACTACAACATACTCAAATTTTAAGTGAAATGAACCACTATAGCCTAGTTAATCGGCTAGATCTTTGAGACGTTTGGTTCTGTTGAAGTGAACCGAGACACCCGAGACTTCAAGGACTTAAAAGAGGATCATACTTTGGTTATTTAACCTAGATCTCTTCATAAAACTTGTAAAGGACACATTGATGCATAACATACTCGAATTTCAGAAGAAACGAAAGAGATTTGATGGGTCAAACCTAAGTTTTTCGGTGATGTGTGTTCTGGACGAAATGGTAGAGGTTCCAGAAGATTCATGGAGTTGTATAAATTAATCCATAAATAATTTGGCTTAGTGTTCTTCATGAAAAAGGTACGAAAATGTGTTGACTATCACCCTGTAAAATTTGGGAATTTTCGGAGCTCATATGAATATTTTAATTGAATTAATCCGAAAACTGTGCAATCTGGCCAATATCCGAATATTGAGTGTATTTGGTGGAAAATTGGGAAATTATGTGAAATGCAAATTTGGCCATGAATTTGTGTGAAATTGTGACTCTAATTGTTTGTTTAATGATTGATTTAATATTATGATTTTTGGAAAATCATAAATATTAAATATAATATTTATTTATGAAAATAAATAAATATAATAAAATAATAATAAAATAATAATAAAATAAAAAGTGGATTATTTTATTGGCCATGAGTTTTATTGAGTTATAATACATTGTTATATGACATGGGTGTATGTATGCACATGAATAGTGATGCATTGTTATATGACATTGGTGTATGAATGATCATGAATTGTGATGCATGTGCAAGTCATATGCCATGTGATACCGAGATTAAAAAGGATGATGAATGTGAATTGAGATGCAAGTGTGAATTCCATGTCAAGTGTGATTTGTTTGATGCCATGCCAATTGCCATGTTAAATTGAGATTTAAAATACTGGTGAACTTGGATAATGGTAAAATGAGGAGATGGTTGTGGTGGGTGATGATATCCGGTGGCCTAGTGGCATAATTCCGAGATTCCCGGGAGTGTCGGGATGCCCGGTGGTATACGGTACGTAATTCCAGGGGAGGCTTGGTGGTATGTCGGTACATAATTCCGGAAGCCCTGTCGGAGGTCTTTGCCCGAAGGGAATGCCTCGCGATGCCGGATTTGGGTGCGAGATGCCTGGCTAGAAGGGTAAAGGCCGGAAGTCCGGTTGTATCTTGGATACATGCTCGGAGGTTCCTCGTGATGCTAGTTGGGATGCGAGATGCCCGGAATGTGGGGGCCGGATGCCCGGTTGTATCTTGGATACATGCCCGGAGGTTGTTTCGCATGGGATGCGAGTGAAAAATATGAGGTGAAATTGATGAATTGAGGAAGGGTGATGTGGTGATCAAATTTAAAGATAAAGATGAAAATTAACCCATGGCATAATATGCATGATGATATGCATGATGATGGCAATGATATGTGATGTGATATGATGATCACCCATGGCATGATATGCATGATGATATGCATGATGATGGTGATGATATGTGATGTGATATGATGATCACCCATGGCACGATATGCATGATGATATGCATGATGATGGTGATGATATGTGATGTGATATGATGATCACCCATGGCATAATATGCATGATGATATGCGTGATGATGATGATGATATACATGATGATATGCATGATGATGCATGGTAATGATAATGACGATATGGCATGATGATGATGATGATGATATGCATGATGATGCATGGTAATGATAATGATGATATGGCATGACGATGATGATATGCATGATGATGCATGGTATACGATGATATATGATATGATCTGATAATGATGATATGGTATGATGATGATATGCCATGATGATGATGATATGTATGATATGATGATGCATGATTGAAATATGCATGATGTCAAGGTAAGTAATGCCTGCAATGTATGATGATTTGTATGATGCATTGAGTTGTTATTGGATTCTTTTACTGAGCTGAGTGGTTGTACTCACCCCTTTTGGGGACCAACATTTCAGATTAGTAGATGATTTGAACGGTTGGATATAACCGTGAGGAGGAGGATAGCAAGGGAAGGAGCTTTTGGACGCCGACACTGATCGATGGACTTTAAGTGTATGACTGTTGGAGGAAATGTCGGTCATCTTTTGGAGTGTAGCCGAATATAGAAGACTACGGCATTATGATGTACCGATGAATAATGTCCATCTGGTTTAAGTAAATAAAAGGTGTACGGCTTTTACTTATAAATATTTAATAGGTGTGCATCGATTTCTGAATGTAGGGAAGGGAGTTATTGGATGTGCTTCCGTTATATAAATTGCGCAAGGGACCGTTAATAAATAAATAAATAAATAAATGTAAACCCCCATGGTTGTATGGACCCGCCGCAACTAAAAATGGTATCAGAGTGACTTGTTATTTGGGAAAAAGAAAAAGGAAAAGCGAGCTGTGGCGACCCTAGCGGATCGGGGGCCGTCGAGGGGTGTTACACTACTGTCACTTGAGGCGTCTTTTACGGCCTTCCTTCAGATGTGGAGGTCGAGTGTGTGGAGATCGACTGTCCCACCATTCCTGGTCTGACGTTCATTCGGGTTCATGCATTAGTGATGTATGATGTGGGCCTGGCTGGGGGCCCGGTCATACAGGAGTTCATATCCATTCACGTTCGTCGAGACGGAGTGATGCGGGGGATGTTGCCGCCGCCACCGCCTGACGCACCGGGATGGGTCTGACGGCCCGTGCATGAAGAGTAGGAGCTTCAACTTTTTGGACAATAGCCGACACTAGTGGATGGAGGATTTTGCATGATCGACATAGTGGGTCGAGTCGTCTCTTTTTAGGGTTATGGCCGAGTGTAGCTAAAAGTCTTGGCCTTTCTTTTGTTGTACCGACCCAAGAAAACCCATCATGAAAATATGTAAATAAAAGAGTAATGGATTTATCTTTTCTTACGATGTTTAGTGGTGTGCAATTGTATCATGGTTGTTGGAGGGAGAATTAGTAAGACTTGATTATGCTTCCACAAATAAGATGTGCTAGGACCATTTTAAAAAAAATGCCTAGGAACTAAGGTACTTCTTTGGTAAGATGTGGTGACCTTGGGCGATTCGGGGTGCCACAAGGTGTGAGCCGACGATGCCCCGAGAGTGTCGGGATGCCCAGCTAGAGAATGTGTATGCTAGATGCCCGGTGGGTGTGTGCCGGATGTCCTCGGGAGTTTCAAGATGCCCGGAATGTGGACGTGCCGGAAGCTCAGAGGTGTGAGCCGGGGGATACCTCGTGATGCCAGTTGGGGTACGAGATGCCCGAAGTGTATGTGCCGGATGCCCGAAGGTGTGTGCCTGAGGTTCCTTGCGATGCCAAGTTGGGTGCGAGTGATAAATGTGGGATGCAAATACTGGTCCCGAGAAAGAAAAATGTGGCGGCCCAATTGAAAGAATAAAAATTGAGAAATTGAAATTGAGTCATGCATGGTATGGTGACATATATGCATGAATGCTTGATGATGAGTGCATGGATGTATATGCACCTATGGCATGATGGTATATGCATGGATGCATGATGATGAGTGCATGGATGTATATGCACCTATGGCATGATGGTATATGCATGAATGCTTAGTGATGAGTGCATGATGGTATATGCATGAATGCTTGGTAATGAGTGCATGATGGCGTATGCATATATAGTATGATGACATATGCATGGCTATAAGGTAAGTAATGCTTGGATGCATGAATAATATGAATTATACCATGATGTCTTGATTATTCTGTGTGATGCATTGCATAGTTTAATGGATCCTCAACTTGCTGAATGGTTGTACTCACCCCTTTTGGGGACTAACATTTCATATTAGAAAGATGCCGCTCCCTACTGTCACATGGGGCATTTTTTACAGCCTTCCATCTGACGTGGAGGTTGAGTGTATGGAGATCGACTGTCCCACCATCCCTGGTCTGACGTTCATTTGGGTTCGTGCACTGGTGATGTATGACGTGGGCCTGGCTGGGGGCCCAGTCATTCAGGAGTTCATATCTGTCCACGTCCGTCGTGACGGAGTGATGTGGGGGATGTTGCCACCGCCACCGCCTCACGCACCGAGATGGGTGTGGCGGCCCGTGTGAGGAGTTGGAGCTGACACTTTTTGGACATAGCCGACACTTGTAGATGGAGGATTATACATGATCAACATAGAGGGTCGAGTTGTCTCTTTTTGAGTTGTGGCCAAGTCTAGCCAAGAGTCTTGGCTTTCCTTTTTGTTTTACCAACCTATGAAATCCATCTTGAAAATATATAAATAAAGAGTGGCTTAGCTTTATTTTTCTTATGTTGCTTAGTGGTGTGCATTGTATCATGATTGATCGAAGCAAATTGGTAAGACTTGATTATGCTTCCGCAAATAAGATGCGTTGGGACTGTTATAAAAAAAAATGCCTATGAACTACGGTTCTTCTTTTGGTATCTGTGGCGACCTTAGGTGTTTTCGGGGTGCCACATGTTGCCGACCCATTCATTTTAATGCACATGCAGAAGTAAATAAATAAATCCCCAGAAAGTAGAAAGATGGGATAGAAAAGCAAGGCCGCAAATTTTCAAACCACAACACACTTATATACATATCAGACTAAGTCATATACAATATTAGCCGATATATACAAGTCTACAAAAAAGGGTAGAGGGCTACAGATCCTCTAAGCATTCGAGTCTTCAACTGAATACTCCGGGGACTCTAGATCCGAAAGACTTGAGTCTACCACTGAACCACCAGGAGGGTCAGTCATGTCCTTGCCAAAAGCGATCTCCAGCACCAACCTAGGAATCTCACACTTCTGAAGGGGGCCCTGTTTTGGTCCATCTCGCCCGTGATGATACCACGATCTGAATTGATGGGGTACCTTCTGGGGTAGACCCTAATCAACCCAGATAGTGGATCTTACGAGTTCGTAGACCTAGGCTCCTTGGCTCCCAGGGAGGGGAATCTGAGAGTCCTGTTTGGTGACCTTCTTCGATTGTCCAAAACACTGTGGAGGTACAACCATCTAAGGACTTGTAAATGTTATCCCACAATGGGGTGAGACGACGTCTTAGCAAGTTGACCCCCTAAGCTCCGACTAGGAAGGAAATACGCCTAAAGGCTACCTATGCACACAAGAGATAAGTTACTTACCTTTACCTCAGTCCTTCCCCGCAAGTCGACGATTCAAATAATCAACCAGTCACTTTAATTCAAATCGAATTATCAAATCAAATTGAGTCATCAATCAATCAATCCAATCGATTCCATACCATCAACACCATCTCTCAGTCAACCCATTCAATACTATCTATAAAGTCCAACCACATCAAGGACTACTCACCCTAAGTTGAAGATAGATAGTATAGCTCACCAAAAGCTGATAAATAATATAACTTACCAAAAGTTGATAGAGTATATTCCTTACCCTAAGATGATATATCAAGACTTGCAGGCTGATATGGTATACTAATAATGCTCACCAAAGCTGTGCAATACTTAATATCTATTGTACCCGATAAAATAATTATGTGTGGGTACACGGTCGGCGTTAGCTAAAATACAATAATTTCCATTTTTTAAACTCCCACTAAATACAATGGCTCACAAACACATTTTTTGCGCTGTCAACCGACGCCTGATATTTTATAATTAAATACCAAAATTACCCAATTTTAGAATAAATTCCCAAAATTACAAATATCATTCAAATAGAAGAAATTAGCATCTAGATAAATAAACCAAACACACAATTGCAATCAGCACGAAATTTCGGTCACCGGTTATCCTGGTATAATTTTAGGAAAATAATAATCAATTAAATAAATACCAATAAATGCCAAAAATACAAACTTAGGCTAGAAAAGCCTAATAAAATACTGAAACAAGCCTAGAAAATTTCCAAAAGACGCGATAAAAAATGGTCCCCTAAATTTTCCGGACAAAAACGGCCCTATTTTGACTTTTCGCCACAAAGCTCAATTTGCAAAAAAATCTTTAGAGGATGAGTCGACGTTCCTAAAATGACTCATGACATGACAAAACTTTCAATTTCTGAAATTGGATTCAAATTCGCGATTAATTTAAATCGGTTGCGATTTTACTGTGACCTAGCCTACCAGGTATATTTTAAAAATTTTTGGTGCAATTGACCTGTGATCGATTTGTTTCTAGTCACAATATACATCTTTGAGACATTGGCAACTCTCGGTTGTCGTGAAAATCTCAAGGTTTCAAATGCCGACACAGGGTACCAAAACGAGAAAAAAAATTAGTCTGGTGCCAATCGACGAGAATTTTGCAATTTGGTGGAGTCACCCATACTTAATCACATATTTCAGTTGAATGAACCTATCTCCAATCTCTGATTGATTTTTAATTGTGCTGTAATGATCTCTACAGATGAGCACGGTCGAGTAGTCGATTCCTGATCGAATTCTCAAGTTTATTGCATTAAAATCCCTTAAACATACAAGTCAGCATCGTGCCTTAGGTCTAAAGATCTTACAAGAACAAAACTCGAATGATTAGTCACTAACCTCGCTAAACGCTTCCATGTTGGCTTCCATGTTGCCAATCGTTCTATGCATGTATGTCATGTTTAGTGAACTTATCCGAGATAAGCACCTATGTTCTAACTTGGAGATCATAATACCTAATAACTTGTGACTCATCATCCCCTCACGTATCTAATATTGAATGGTGAGACTTGAGAATACACTGATCTTAACGGGATCATCAATATCCTCTCCAATGATCCATTGATTGGGAACTATTTAAAGATGTAGTATAATTGTAAACTCGTTGCGCATATTTTGAACACCTTAAGAGTAGGTCATATTGTAATTAATCTCATGGACTCATTCATATAAATGAGATGATAAATGAATGTTTATTTGCCATTAAAAAAATAGTGCAACATAAATCCTTAACATGTAACTATTACATGATTGATTTAGGACATATAGCTAACACGTTTCACAGAGGAGTTGAAGAAGATGGGGATCATTCGAAGAGGCGATTTCATTGTATGGAGACAAAAGGAGAGAAAATTTCTTCAAGTGAAAGTGAATCAATCTCCTTGCACCATTATCATTGACATATACCGCTTGTTGTATTGCCCCACCGTGACCATGTTAGGAATCCACCATCTCATCTCCCTCACCAGTGCGTCATAGGCAAGGCTTGGAGAATTTCACAATGAAGTTTTCTCAGTTGTTCTCTCTCGTAGCGTGTGTGACATCCTGAAATTTGATCTCGTCTCGAATATATGAAATGAGCATTTCGTCGACGCGCCTATGGTCCTTTTTCTCGGAGCTGATCACTCTCGAGTTAACTGATTTATCAGGTGAAGCCATTAAGGGATATAAACACGGCAGAATTGAGAATTCAATCAGAAATTGACTGCTCGACCATGATAATCGGCAATGGTCAATACAACATCGTTATAATTGATTAGTGATTAGATATAGGTTGATTTGATGGAATCGCGTAATTAAACTGTGGGTGATTCCATTTGATTGCAAAATTCGCGTTTAACAACACTAATCTGATTTTCTGCCGATTCGTACCCGGTACCCGTAATTGAAACCTTGAGATTTTTACGACAACTGAGTCACCGATGAGTCAAAGATGCATAAAGATGGATTGAAAATTATTAACCATGGGTCAAACACGATAAAATCCCTAAAAGCTACTTGGAAGGTCGGGTTGCGCTAAAATCTCATCCAGTCGATTTTAACCACAAAATTGATTTTGATTTTGGGATTCGGACGTTCGAGCGTTTCATGACTCATTTTTAGGACCTTGTCTCATCTTTTGGGAAAATTCCGTCGAGTCCGGAATTTTGGGGAAAAATTGATTTTTGGACAAAATGGAAATGAAGTGGAAATTCGGATGGGAGGTTAAATGGGGTTATTTTGCTGCCCAAAAATGGTTATTTGTGAGAATTAAGGGCAAAAATTCCCATTGGGTGGCCACAAGACTTTAGTGGCAAGAAGACCTTGGTGTCATTGTGATGATGAGAAGATATTTGGGCTAAGCATGGGATTGGTTGATAGCTTGACTTCCCTTTCCTTATTTCTTTCCTTGCGTGTGTGAATTGCCCCTCTCTCTTTGCCTGTTCTTTCTTTCCCTCAACCCCATCTTCTTCTCACTTTTTGGCCGCACGTTCACCCCCATATTTTAGCTACTCATCTTCTTCTCCTTATTTTATTCCCTCAGCACTTTCTTCTCTCCATCCTTGCTGCCACCAACATGCAGCTCCATCCCCAACACTCCACCAAAAGTCCACCCTTCATGCCTCCACCTCCAGCAGCCACATGTCCACACATCATCATCTACCGCCACCCCTCTCACACCATCAGCGCATCTACTATCTTCTTCAACTCCAATCTAACAAGGTCAGCAATATGTGGGAGACATGCAGGAGTTGTTCAGTAATCCTAGCCCAATAAATTGTCTAGCCCTGTCCCCTCTGGCCGCACCTCCATAGTCCGCAACCAGCTGTGCCAACACCAGCTCGTTCAACCCCCTCATGACTAGCAACCACCAACAGCCGAGTCCCCCTTGACTGAAGGCTTGTAGGGCAGCCACAGCCTCCGCCAGGCCTCCGTTTGAGACACGGTAGGCTCGGGTCTTCACTGCCTTTGTGTCGCTGTCACCGTGGACTCACCAGATCACTTAACCCGTGAGTTTACTCTCTAAACCTTGCTTAGGAGGTTAATTATGCTTAAGTGGTTTTTAGATTAGCTTAAGTATGGATTTGTGATCATCTAGAATGGTTAGATTAGCTTTAGAATAGATTAATGTTAATATAATTAGTGAGATTAGCACAATTGATGATGGATTAGTCCAATTCAGTGGACTTTCTGCAGTTTGGATTCCTGGACCCTCGCCGTTTGCCATTTTTGTAGATCGAAATGGGTTGCGAATTTGAGGTTTATGTCTGCTTGAGAAATGTGTTAGACATCCTCAGCTACAACATATATGTTTCTCAAGATTTTTAGGGATTCAAAAGAAGGAGATATCGGCTCCGTCATTTGCAAACAAAATCTCGAACAATGCCGGAATTTGTGACCTTTGGAAATTTTAGGATTTATTATCAACCTTTAGGATTCAAATTGTAAAATGGTTTCTCCACAAAAATTGTTTGCCACATCTTGTTGTTTAACATACTCAAATTTTAGAACAAACTAACATGTTTTGGACCTTGGACCAAACTGATTTGGGAAAACACACTTTCTGGAAATGGATCCAGTTTTTGGTACTGGATTGAGTGATTTACTAGGCTTAATCTATAAAGATTTGGGTTAAGGTGTCTCATGAAAAATGTTCGTTTAGGTGTCCTTTACAACATATTCAAAGTTGGGAATTTTCTGAGCTCGTTTGACTAGGTTTCTGGATTTAAACTTGGAGACGCGCGAGTGGCTTGATTTCTACCAATTATGACCGATTATGGCTTTGTGGTTGTTCTTGATGTTGTGCTTGCTAAATAAGGTGTATTTAGTGATATGGTGGACTTGTGGCATGTTGAGAACTTAAGGGTGAGGTCATGAGATGGACTGCACTATGTTGGTTGTTTGGTATTATTGCAAAACGTAACCCTTTGGACTTTTAAATAGAAAATAAATGAGGTGTCGGGTCCGGACACCAAAACGTATTTTCTCAATAAAACAATAAGGTTTTAAACTAGGTGTGTGCAAAGTTTGGCGGATTAATTTTGAGTACATGAGCACCTACAAATTTATTTCAATTGGCTTGAACAAAAAAAAAAAAAAAAAAAAAAAGAAGAGGGGTTACTAAATTTTAGTTCCAAAATGGGTGTTTGAAAAAGAAATTAAAAAAGAAATATGGTGTTGGGTTAGAACGCCAAGTTTTATGTGCTCAATAATACAAGGAGGTTTTTTGTATGAGGTGCGTGCAAAGTTTGGCAGGTTAATTTCAAATATGGGACCCCGTACGAATTTATTTTGGAGAGTTTGAACAAAAAAAAAGGGGTGCCAAGTTTATTTTTAAAATGGGGTTTTGGAGTTTTGGCTATATGAAGGAGGCTAAGGTTGACCTGATTGATCATGTGTCTGCATGGTTAGGTTAATTTAGTAGTTCAATTTAATTATTTTGTAATTTATTTAATTATTAATTATTTTTTGAAAATTAGACTGGGATAGTCAATGATCGGAATTTCGTACTGATTGCAACGGCATTGTTAATTTCTGCAATTAGGTGTTAGAATGTGCCAATTCAGTGCTGATTGAAAATTTGGTCATTTATTCCAAAATTGGTGAATTTCCAATATTTATTCATAAAATTTTGGGTGTTGGGTTTTAACACTGAAAATGGTTTTATATACTATATAAAACAGTGGGATTTTAAAAAGGAGGATATCAGTTTTTCGGGTTCGATCTGACCGTATACCCACACACGACATTTTCACTGGATGTTTTTAATAAGAAGAAAACAGGCCAAGGTCATTATCTTAATTGAGGCATGTGAGTACAAAGCACTATGTCCTTGGCCGGGATTAAATGATCATGTGCTGGTTAAGAGAACCCATTCATAGTGTGTGTTGGTGGATGTTAGCCATCCTCAGCATGTGTCGGTGGATATTACCCATCCCCGGTGTGTGTCGGTGGATGTTAGCCGTCCTCTTTGTGTGTCAGTGGACGTTACCCATCCCCCTTGTGTGTCGATGGATGTAACCCATCCCCAGTGTGTGTCAGTGGACGTTACCTATCCCCGGTGTGTGTCGGTGGATAGAGGACCGGCATGTGTCGGGTAAAACTACTTGTGTGGGTAGTATTAATTAATTGGAATGCATGCTAATTGAATTGATGGACCGACATGTGTCGGTAAGTCTTGCTTGTGTGAGCAGTAGTTGATTTAGACGTTCCAATTGGTGTGTGAATTTGCTATATGCATAAGGTTGTGATATGAACTATGTTAACGTGCGGGAAGGAATTAAGGCGAGGTAAGTTGTCCGTATTGTGTGGCTAGACCACCCTTGGTTGTATTTTCTTCATAATACGGGTTTAGGGGGTGGACTTGCTGAGACGTTGTCACACCCCATCGCGGGCTCAACTTTTCAAGTCCTTAGATGGTGGTTGTGAAGGACCCAAAGCCCTGGAGTCTGTGGAGGTGGAGTTTGAAGGATCGGCGTATGTGTCCGACTAGTATGTCATAGGACAGTTCTTTTTGAGAGCCGATCTTTTGTAGGCTTTTGACTAGACTCCTTTTGTACCTAAACCCCATTGTTTATATAAAGTTGGCTTTTGTGAAATGTTGCCCTGCTTTCCTATCCCATGCTATTTATTATAAGGGGATTTGTTATTCGCTTCCGCATGTGTAATAAAATGAAAGGCTCGGCAACTCGTCCTGGGAAGTCACAAACTTTAATCGACCACTGAGGGATGGGCACACGCTCAAGGATCAGGGTGTGACAGCATGTCCAACAAAGCTCCTAAGCATCCTCTCTATTCTATCACTTCCATGAGGTTCTCGGTCTTGTTTAGCGAGCTTTTACACTTTGGTGGTTATCCAATAAGCACACGTCCACTAAGGTCCGCTGAGGAGTCTCGTTACTTCACTAACGCATCCCTGGCTCTTCCAGTGAGCTCCTGCTGCTAGCAGTAGCCCTTTACTACACTGCGAGTCTCTCTACTACATTTAAATTCTCCTCTGCAGGCCACCTAGTGCACCAGATCATACCACAAATTTGTCCGATTTCTATTATGTGAATCTTGGCAAGTCCACTGTTCTTGGTGGTTTTCTGTACAGCCATGACTTGTTTCGCTAGACAACCAACAACCCCGGGTATAGTTTCTTCCATACGCAGGGATCCTCTTATTAACATTGGTCCCCTATTGGCGTGCCACCAATGACTCAGCAAGTCCCTCCTGCATTACTACAAACCCCCCTTTCAAGTTCTTTGTAGTCTTGGTGTCTTGTAGGTCTTTTGTATGAAACTTTCATTAAGTTAGCAGGCTGATGAGCCCCACCAATCTGTTGTGACCTCGGTTCAATTGCTCTTCAACCATCGGTTAGTGTTGTTCCAGCTTTGCTAGTCCCGGTTTCCTCGAGGAAACTCCATGACCACTCTGCATAGTGGTCCTCCGGGGGTTTCTCTTCATTGTCTCGTGCAGGTAAGTGGAGTTATGTTCAATTTTCCATGATAAATTAGTTTTATTACATATTCTTAATTGCATGTTATTAGTTGATGGAACCTCAACTTAGCATCATTCATTTGTTTTCCTGCATTAATGAAGGCATATAGACTTTCGAAGCTTTGGAAACTAAGGTCAGACACTATTGTTGTCTTGGTTGGTTCGCTATGTTGATTTAGTTAATGATTGCCTCGATTTAACATGTTAATGATGTCATTAATTCTAATCATAAGGTGTATTTCAATGCATTGTAGTTGTACGTCATTGTTTCATGTGTATTTAGAGTTTAGGGGACATTCATAATTTGTTATTTATGGCAATGCATGTTAGTTTTACAATGCATTTAGATTTAGGGTATTGCATAGATATATCATGTCATTACGGTTTCATCTAGATTAAACGAAGACTTTAAATTAATTAGTCTGATATCAGATAGTATACATCATTTAGAAAACCATATAGAAAATGTTAACTAATAAATTGCATTACATGCATCATCCACATTGCTCATAGTTTAATATCAATACCTCTTTCATTGGGAGAAGGACACTATAGTGCTAAAAGTTTTTTTCGGATCACTTAAGTGCCACTTAATTGAAAAAAGATCATTTAAGCGCCAACTCCGATTTGAGTCGTCGGAAATCTGACGTGGCCATATTTTATTAATTTCTCGATCTTACGTGGCTCGCCGGCGTGCCCAATCAACATATAACCTCTAAACAACATCATGTAGCAGGCTAAAAAAGTGATCACTTCAATGCTAATCATTGTAAAAAAAATTGATCATTTCTGTATCATTCGTTTTAAAAAATTAATCACTTCAATGCCAATTTTAATGAAAAATGATTACTTCAGTGCCAAAAAAAAATCCATTCTCATACAAACTTTTTAACTATAAATGGCACATAATTTTCCAATTTTGGTACTTGAGTGAGCTGGCCAAAACTTTTGGCACTAAAGTGAGCGTTGTACATAATTTATGGCACTCATAGTGTCTTTGTCCCCTATTTCATTAGATCACATTATAGTCCTAGGATTTAAATTTGATGTTCTCATTAAATAAAAAATAAAAATTACACTTCATGTTGGTTTGTATCACTGAACTAGTTCATGGTTAGTCCTTGAATAGAAAATGCATATAGTATAGAAAATCCATGCACATTTAATTTAGGGTTAATACCCTAAAAAACCCCAAACTGGTACACTTGTGACAAATTTACCCCAAACTATTTTTTTGACCACCAAAAACCCTAAACTGGTACATTTGTGACAAATTTACCCTATGTTAGTTTTTATTAAATTTTATTCTCAAATTATTTAGTTAAATGACATGTGACAGTTGACCAATATACCAATTTAGGATTTTATGCTCTGTTTGTCACAGTTTACAATTTTTGTGATTTTTGTGTGGTATTAATCCAATTTAGTATAGGGTATATTTGTCACAAATTTACCATTTTTGGGATATTTTTGCAGTTGAATAAATTAGTTTGGGGTAAATTTGTCATAAATGTACCAGTTTAGGGTTTTTTATAGTTAGTTGGGGCAAATTTGTCACAAGTATACTAGTTTGGGGTTTTTAATGGTCAAAAAAATAGTTTGGGGTAAATTTGTCACATGTGTACGAGTTTGGGGTTTTTCAGGGTATTAATCCTTTAATTTATACACTTTAGAGGCATTTGTCTTTCTGTTAAGAAAAACATACAAAAATTATATGCCATTTATATGAGAGTCTCATTTAGATTGCATTAATTAGTTTAACTATTTTTGTAAGAATCTATATTGCAAAGCATTTTGTATGTCATTTAGAATTAATAGGTAACTTTTAGAATTAATTCCTTAACATATCTTTTAAATTTCATCGTGCACAGTCATGCATAATATTTATGCAGTATCTCTGCATACTTTCTTGAGCAATTGTGATGACCCTCGACCCGTTGGGGTTGCCATGGCGTTTCCCTATCCTTACTATCCTTTCATTTGCGGAAGCGAAAATTGATGACTCTGGTATAAATTAGATGGATGCACACAAACCACAAAACCAGGCACTTTATTTATTTATAATTCTCAAACGACTCCAGTCGATACATATAGGCCAAAAGTTCCTATTTTTGGCTAAACCAAAATTTGATCAACTATCCTGCAGTCTATCTACACTGTCATCTTGGCGTTACGTCCTGCTGTCCAAAAAAGCTGCCAACTCCTAGGTCCTCCACCTACTCGACCCCACTCAAGCCATCATCATCATCATCCGGAAGCGGTAACAACCCCACCATACGCCCATTGACTCAGGCATACAGAACGATGAACCCCATAAGCAAGTAGCCCGTGGAGAGACCAGCATCTATGGTGAGGCTCACCGTAATTCGAATGAATGTGACGTTCAGAAAGTTAGGGTCTGCATGCTCCTCCTAATCCCACCTAAGGTCGATGGGAATGCCGTAGAACATGCCGAAAGACGCGGGCTATAACGGCATGGTGACGTCTCTATAATATAATGACCCAACAAGGGGGTGAGTACAACTACTTAGCATATGGATACCTGTCAGACCATATTAAACAAGTCTACAGCTACTCAACCGATGAGCTTCTAAACATGCAATGTAAAAAGAATGAGAAAATTCATGTAATCATTATTCTATCAGGGAAAATGCAACATGCCATGCAAGAACCTGAATCAACCCTTAGAACGACTTCGATAATTCATTCGACTTTAATTCTAACTGCCGACATCTTCAAGAGCAACCGGTGTTTGCATCCCTCCAGGCATCTCGCATCCGACCTAGTATCACGAGGACCTCCGGTTTCATATTTCAATCCATGGGCATCTGGAGCGTGTTATGTCACACCTCCAAGCATCTTGCTCCCCACCTGGCATCACGAGGACCTCCGGGGTTCATCACTATCCCCAGGCATTTGGAACGTGTTATGTCACACTTCCAGGCATCCTGACACTCGGGGTACCTCCGGGGCTCATCACTGTCCCCAAGCATCCAAAGGCATCATTTTCACAACCCTCCAAGCATCTCAACACTCAGGGCATCGTCGCCACAGGGGCCTGATGGCATCGATATTAGTTCCATCCAGGGCGCAGCACCTAATAGGTTTTATTAAAGCCATCATGCACATCTAACCCCAACTACTATCGACGCTTAAATCGAAATCGACCATCCAATCGAGGTTCGTACCATTTTATGTTTGACTCAATCCCCAATGACTTACTTCATAAATTCTAGCCTTCAAACCTAATCAAACACGTCGATTCATCAAAACATTATGATACTCAACCATTTAATCTCAAACTTGAATAGTACCATGACCAAATCAGGACCAACTAGCAACAATTCGGCTCTACTAAAGGTCGGTACCATTGTCCTATGGTTACTAGGACTCCCGGTTTCATGCCCAACAAGGGTCGGCCATGCCGACTGTTATCACACAAACAATAAGGCGATCCATGTGGCACCCCCTCGGCACGCTCCCTGATCCGTTAGGGTCATCACAGGTATTTATCACTTAGCCTACTACATACCAGTCTAATAACTTTTTTAATTAAAGTGGAACCATAGTTCATAGGGGTTGATCAATAAAATTCTTCTCCCCTTTTATTTTTTGTAGAGGTCCCAGCATAGCTCATCAACGGAAGTATAAACGAGTCTCACCATCCCTTACTCCAATAACTATAGTGCAATGCACACCAACTATTCACCATATAAAACGATAAAGCCGAGTCTCTTTTATTTATATAAACGTGATGGACGTCTCGTGTCGGTACAGCAAAAAGGCCAAAGCTTTTAATTATGCTTGGCTAACTCAAAAGAACACGACCCTACGTTTGACATATACACCCATCCATCATCTGGTGCTGGCTAACCAAAAAGTATCGGCTCCCACCAGTCATACGTGCCATCACACCCAACCCGGTGCATCGAGTGGCGGCGGCGGCAACATCCCTAGCATCACTCCATCATGCCAGACATGAACAGACAAAAACTCTAGGATAATCGGGCCATCAGCAAGACCCACATCGTACATCACTAAGACACGGACTCAAACAAACACCAGACCAAGTACACTAGCACAGGAATGCTCTGTGCACTCCACCTTAACATCATATGGCAATCCATAATAAGTACCACGCGCGACTGGTAGCAAAGGCATCTTTCTAATATGAAAAGTTAATCTCCAAAGGGGTGAGTACAACCATTCAGTAGTAAAGATCCACCAAACTACACAATGCGTCAAATAGAACAATCAAGGTATCATGAATAAAACACGTATCATTCATGCATTCAAGCATACCTCACCTTAAAGCCATGCATATACCACCATACAACATGCATAAATCACCATGCACTTGTACTTATATCATCAAGCAGCCATGCATATATCACCATGCAACGTGCATATACCACCATGTACTTATACATGTATCATTAAGGCATCCTGTACCCCAACTGGCATCACGAGGTATCCCCCGGCACACACCTCCAGGGCTTCCGGCACACACCTCCGGGCATCCCAACATTCCTTGGGCATCTGGCACACACACTCCGGGCATCCGGCACCTACACTTCGGGCATCCCAACACTCCTAGGCCATCGTTGGCTTACACCTCTGACGGTATCATCATTATCATAATTTAGATTCACACATATATTTCTATTTCAACATGGCATAGATGCAACAATATCAAAGGTCTCAACCAGCTTTTGATGTCATATAACATGTCATATGTCACCACATATGCAGCATAGTCAACCACTCAAGACATTATATCATATGGAGCAATTTCATTTATTTATGAAAATACCGTAAAATTTCGGAATATTGCCATACACAGTTTCGTTCACAAATTTAGTAAAAATCCTAAATCAACTCCAAAAATTATAAATTTTTTATATGTAATAGAAAACATCCAGAAGTAAATATTTCATGCAGAACTTGAAATCAGATTTGTGATATATTAAAAACTATAATAACCATAACCGTCCATAACCCTCAACATCAAATTCCAGATCTAACCGTTTCGGATAAAATCGTTTCACCAACCTACTCTCATCCATTTCCACTAAAAGTTTAGTATGTTACTCCTTAACATGTCATCTTCAACTTTCATTCAAAACACGAGATCAAATTTCAACCGGAAAATTTTATAAAATTCACAGAATCACACTAGGTCAGCATTACGATTTCAAGATCTAACTTCTTCACAGAAAAATAGTTTCACTGGTCTATACTTGTTCATTTCTTCTGAAATTTTGATATGCTACTCTCCAAAAAGTCCTTTAAAATTTTCATCAAGAAGTCAAAGTAAAATTTCCACTAGAACATTGCATGCAACTCACGAAATCATCAAAGGTCGGACTGCTTTTCCAGAAACAGAACACCAGGCTAGAACACAACTCTTGTAGCTTCGAGATTTCACACTTCATCCACATCCAAAATTTACCATTTTCTACATACACGTCACAGCAAGCAAATGATAGATTGATGGACTCTACTTGCCTCTAATCCAACCAAAACACAACAAGCAAATGGCGGGCTCAACGGCGGGACACGGCGGCTCGACGGTGGCAACGAAACTCCTCCTTCTTCCTTTATCTCTTTCCCTCTCACACGCCCATTTTCTCTCTTCGTCTCTTTCGCACAACACTCCTCTCTCTCTCGAAAGCGGTCGAGATAATTAGGAAAAGACTTAAGACAGCCCAGAAACGACAAAGAGCCTATGCGGATAGGTGTAGAAGGCCTTGGGAGTTTAGTGTGGGAGATCACGTATTTCTTAAAGTATCTCCAATCAAAGGAATATCACGATTTGGAATGAAAGGAAAATTATGACCCAGATTCGTTGGACCCTTTGAGATACTTAAAAGAATAGGAGACGTTTGGCACTACCTCCTAAAGTAGGAAATTTACCTGATGTGTTTCATGTGTCGATGCTGAGAAAGTACCAGCTGGATCCTAGTCACATACTCGATCATGAAGCCATCAAAGTGGACGAGAAAGTGAGATACATCGAAGAGCCTGTGCAAGTGCTGGATCGAAAGGAGCAAATTCTTAGGACCAAGAAAATCCCGTTGGTAAAGATATTATGGCGACATCACGGTGTGGAGGAAGCCACATGGGAGAGTGAGGAATCGATGAAGGAAAAGTACCCGTACTTATTTCAAGAGGCATAAGTGATGTCTAATTTTGAGGACGAAATTCTCTAAGGAGGGGAGAATTGTGGCATCCCAAAATTTCATGGCAATTTCTAGAGGCATTACGACCTATGGAAAAGTGAATGGTTGTGTCGTTGAAGTATGTTGTGGCCACTAGACAGAAGAATTGTAATAGATTAAAGCCGAACACTTTAATGGAAAGATATCTTATGTTCTTGGGTTATCAAAGTTGGTGCTATAGGATAATTTGATAATGAGAACTTTGTTCTTGGCTATGCATCTTATGGATTTGATTTTTATGGATTAATGTTGCAAGTTTTTGGCCATATTATTTTGTAATTAGGTATTTATTTAAGTGGAAAATAATAGTGGATTATTAAAGGAGGGAGTGGGCTGATTTTTTTGGACCAAACCAGCCTACAATCCCCCACCCTTCGACTAGCGAAGGCCCAGCCCAAGAGGCCCAATGGGCCGTCGACCAAGGCTGGCTCAAGCCCAGCCAGATTAAGCCACCCTCTTGCATGAAGAATGGCAAGTGGCGTGAGGGGTCTTCCAAGTGTCACATTGCATGCAAAGCTAATGATGGTTAATCATTGAGGGGAAGAAATTAGTGAGGGGAAGGGGCGGATTAGGTGAGGAGCAACCGAGAGAGAGAGAGTGACCGTTCGAGAGAGAGAGAGAGAGAGAGAGAGTGAAATTGAGAGAGGGAGAGCGAGCGTGCGAGAGAAGAAGGGGAAGAGGGAGGCTGTTCACTACCATTCGTCGCCACCATTGAGCCGCCAAGTCCCGCTTTGCCCCACCATCTTTGCTTGCTGTGTTGTGCTCAGATTAGAGGCAAGTAGAGTCTATCAATCTATCCTTTGCTTGCAATGATGTGTTGTGCTCGGAATATTGCGATACACAGTTTCATTCACAAATTTAGTAAAAATCCTACATCAACTCCAAAAATTCTAAAATTTTTATATGTTATAAAAAAAAAATCCAGAAGTAAATATTTCATGCAGAACTCGAAATCATATTTGTGATAGATTAAAAACTATAATAACCATAACCGTCCGTAACCCTCAACATCAAATTGCAGATCTAACCGTTTCGGATAAAATCGTTTCACCAACCTAAACTCATCCATTTCCTTTAAAATTTTAGTATGTTACTCCTTGACATGTCATCTTCAACTTTTATTCAGTACACGAGATCAAATTTGAACCGGAAAATTTTATAAAATTCACAGAATCACACTAGGTCAGCATTACAATTTCCAGATCTAACTTCTTCAATGAAAAATAGTTTCACCGGTTTATACTTATTCATTTAGTCTGAAATTTTGATATGTTACTCTCCAAGAAGTCCTCTACAATTTTCATGCAGAAGTCAAAGTCAAATTCCCACTAGAACATCTCATACAACTCATGAAATCATCAAAGGTTGGACTGTTTTTCCAGAAACAGAACACCAGGCTAGAACACAACTCTCGTAGCTTCGAGATTTCACACTTCATCCACATACGAAATTTACCATTTTCTACATACACATCACAGCAAGCAAAGGATGGATTGATGGAATCTACTTGTCTCTAATTCGAGCACAACACAGCAAGCAAAGATGGCGGGGCAAGGCAGAACTCGGCGGCTCGACGGCGGCGACGAATGGCAGCAAACTGCCTCCCTCTTCCCCTTCTTCTCTCGGACGCTCGCTCTCCCTCTCTCGATATCACTCTCTCTCTCTTTCTCGGACGGTCACTCTCTCTCTCTCGGTTGCTCCTTGCCTAATCTGTCCCTTCCCCTCACTAATTTCTTCCCCTCAATGATTAACCATCATTAGCTTTGCATGCAATGTGACACTTGGAAGACCTCTCATGCCACTTGCCATTCTTCATGCAAGAGGGTGGCTTCATCTGGCTAGGCTTGAGCCAGCCTTGGTTGATGGCCCGTTGGGCCTCTTGGGCCGGGCCGTCACCAGTCGAAGGGTGGGGGATTGTGGGCTGGTTTGGTCCAAAAAAATCAGCACACTCCCTCCTTTAATAATCCACTATTATTTTCCACTTAAATAAATGCCTAATTACAAAATAATATGGCCAAAAACTTGCAACATTAATCCATAAAAATCAAATCCATAAGGTGTATAGCCAAGAACAAAGTTCTCATTATCAAATTATCCTATAGCACCAACTTTGATAACCCAAGAACATAAGATATCTTTCTATTAAAGTGTTTGGCCTTAATCTATTACAATTCTTTGGTCTAGTGGTCACAACATACTTCAACGACACAACCATTCACTTTTCCATAGGTCGTAATGCCTCTAGAAATTGCCATGAAATTTTGGGATGCCACAATCCAATAGTAATTCCAGCCCAACTAATGCCGAACCTCGGCTCACCTAACAAACTTTAACCTACCAAGTTCGCACAACCTAATCCGACGATCAACACCACCTGTCACCGACCTAACAGACCCACACATGCATGTCATTCAATCCAGCTTCAATCAACACACAAACAGACCCATGTTCTTGTCAATCAAAGGGAGAATACGTGAGCAGGGCGTCGATATGCAATATAGTGCGACAAAACTGCCACTTGCCTCGGGTCCTTGGAACGTGAGTGGTAGGTGCGGCTGTGGCGATGCGACACGGCTGAGGAACGGTGCGCGGCAAGTTCTCCTGGGCAACAGCAGGCTGAGGCGAGCGGCTCGGCTGAATAGAGGTGGTCAGTGGTTGGCAATGAGGCAACGTTTTGGCGAAGTGGTGGGATAGCAGGCGATGCGGGCTGAATGAAGGCAATGCTAACAGTGAGATAGTAGTACGACTGGTGATGTGGGTGGCCGGAGGTGAGATGGTGATGGGGCTGATGTGCGGTGTGCGGTGGTCGGCTTCAACGACAGGACACAGGCGGAGAGGCAGGAGATTCTGGTGAGGCCGTTGGTGGAAATGAAGCAGCTGAAGTCTTCAGATGGATAAGAAAACTCCCCCCCCTTCTGCCTTGTTTTCTCCGCACGTTGACTGAATTGGTCAACAATTGAAGTCCCTTGGTGGCTGTTTCAATGAAGGGAAGGTGGATTGTGCGTCTCCATCAGTTGAGGATCCTCCCTGGATGCATGCCATCTTGCATTCCTCATGCAAGAGCGTGGCATCCTATTGGTTGAGAAACTAAGTCAACACAAGGGCTTCGTGGCAGCAAAATTAGAGAGCAGTCCAAGGAATTATGTTTGTGGCGTGACGCTTGCAAGTTTTCATGCAAAGGACGCAACATCTCGCATGTCAAAGCTTGCGGTTGTTGTCCGGCGGAGGGAGAAGCGCGTGACTGAAGAATCTGGGGTCAACGTCTTCACTTCGGTTGGTGGACGTGGGGCAGCTCGGGGTCCACATTTCTCAATTTTATTAACTACAATGGCGTGTACACGGGTTGGATATTGCATGGAATTCAACTCAGCAATGTACAAATGAGGGCGAACTTTGATCTCATGTGCGGCGATCGTGAAGAAATTTTAGATGAGGTGTTATCGCGAGAACATGACGATACGTGACGATACGTGACGTCTAGGTACGGTGAGGGTTGTGACGAAATGGTGGCCGTAAGTGGTGCCAACGATGTAGTCCAACCACGAACTCGTCGACCAGTAATAGACCATTACGTATTTGAGGTCCGGCGAAATCCGGATATCACAATTCTCCCCTCCTTAGAGAATTTCATCCTCGAAATTGAGCACCTCTTATGTCTAATTGAAAAGATGAGGGTACCTTTGCCTCATTTCCTCCTCGCTTTCCAACGTACCCTCTTCTACGTCACGATGTCGCCACAAGATCTTGACTAGTGGAATTTTCTTTGTTCGGAGAACTTGTTCTTTCCGATCTAGTACTTGGATCGGCTCTTCCATCTATCTCACCTTTTCATCCACCTCGATAACCTCATGATCGAGTACATGAGCAGGATCGGGCTAATACTTTCTTAGCATTGATACATGGAAGACATCATGTAGATTTGACAATTTAGGGGGCAATGCTACTAATAGGCTACATCCCTTATCCTTTCAAGGATCTCAAAAGGTTGGACAAATCTTGGACTCAACTCGCCTTTCTTTCCAAATCGTGATATACCCTTCATAGGGGATACCCTTAGAAATACGTGATCTCCCACGTTAAATTCTAATGGCCTTCTACGCTTAACTGTGTAACTTTTATGTCGACTTTGGGCCGTCTTGAGTCTATTTTTGATTATTTCCACCACATCCGTAGTAGCCTGTACTAACTCGGGTTTCTCTCATCTACTTCATTCCAGCAAACAGGCGTCCTACACTTTCTTCCATATAGCGCCTCATAGGGAGTCATACCAATACTTTACTGGAAGCTATTATTATACATGAACTCCACTAGGTGTAACTTCTCATCCTAACTTCCTTTAAAATCAATCACGCAAGCACTTAACATATCTTCTAGTACTTGAATTACTTTTTCCGTCTATCCATCCGTCTACAAATAAAAAGCAATACTGAACTAGAGCTTGGTCCCTAAGGCGGTTTGGAGACTTCCCCAGAAATGTGAGGTAAATCTCGAGTCTCGATTTGACATGATGGTTACAAGAACCCTATGTAAGCGTACTACTTGGCTTACATATATTTCAGCATATTTATCCATTAGATAATCCATACGTACTACTAGGAAATGGGCATATTTAGTTAGGCAATCAACTATTACCCATATAGAGTCGTGACCACTTGACATCCTTGGTAATCCTTGCACGAAATCCATCGTTATGTGCTCCCACTTCCACTCTGGTATATCCAATGGTCTAAGCAATGCTGCAGGCTTGCGATGTTCCGCCTCCACTTGTTGGCAGGTCAAGCATTGAGAAACATGTTTAGCAATATCTACCTTCATACCATTCCACCGATACTGTTGATGTAGATTTCAATACATACCATTCCACGAGTACTATTGACGTAAATTTTGATACATCTTTGTATTTCCAAGGTAAATACTATAATTACTCCTATGTGCTTTTGACGGAATTTCTCTTTTATTTCTTCATTGTTGGGAACACATAATCATCCCTTTATCGTTCCATCCTCAGACAATTGGAACTCTAGTCTTTTACCTAGAGATACTTCATCTCGCAATTTCACTATTTCCGGGTCAGACTTTTGTAGCATTTTAATTTTCCGAATAATTTCCGTTTCAATCCTCAGTGCGGTTAATACATTGGTGATATAGTCTATTATTTCTAACAAGTTCCATTTTGTTGCTCTTATACTTGCCATATCCATGGCTGACTTACGACTAAGAGCATCTGCTACCTTATTAGCCTTTCCTGGATGGTACAGTATCTCATAGTCGTAATCCTTTAGTAGCTCCATCCACCTTCTTTGCCTCATATTTAATTCTTTTTAAGGGAATAAGTACTTCAGACTTTTGTGATCTGTATAGATTTCAAATCTCTCTCCATATAGATAATGTCTCCATATCTTCAAAACGAAGATTATTGCCGCCAATTCTAAGTTATGAGTTGGGTAGTTCAAATGTGGCATCCTAGAATTTCATGAAAAGCCCTAAATATGCCAAGAGCCATGGATAATGTCCATAGCGATGGAAACACCTTCTTAATTCTTAGTTATTGTATTTTTGTAGCCTTTTTTATTCTTGATCCAATGATTCAAATGAGATTTATGGCCAAGAATTTTTAATGGATAAATTTTGGGAAAGAAAGTTCTATGGATAGGCTTTGGCCATCCATGATTCAAATGAGATATAAATTGGAACTTATGGATTTATGATTGCAAGTGTATTAGCCATTTAATTTTCAATTTAGTACTTTGATTTAATAGGGATTTAATTAGTTTTTAAAAGGGTTAATCTTAGGTTATTTAAGCTTGGGTCTTAGGCCCAAGAGTGTTGGGCCTAAGATGGGCCGAAATGGTTGGCCCATAGAGCCCATGAGGGGCTGTCGACCGCACGAAAAAGGGAGGGGAAGAGACCGGTTTTGCATGCTTCCCCCACTTGTCCCATGGAGATGGCCAAGTGTCACCCATGCAAAGAAGTGATGATGGCTAATGATGGAGGGGAAGAAAATTAGGGGAAATGATGGCCGGCTTAAGCGAGAAAGAGAGGGAGAGAGAAGGGTTCGTCTGAGAGAGAAAGAGAGGAGAGAAAGAGACGAAGAAAAGGAAGAAAGGAAGAGAGGAAGGAGGAGGACCATTCATCGACTGTCCGCCGTGCGTCTGTCATCTGTCGCCGTGTCCCGTCGCCATTGTGAGCTCTGCTTGCTCGGTTTAAGGCAAGTGGGATCCTTGATCTACTCTTGCCTGTTGTGCCTAGTGTATGTGATTTAATGGTGACAAATTTCGGATGTTTAGGAGGTGAAAAATTGAAGTTTTAAGAGTGGTGTTCTAGAATAGTAAACTGTTCTTGAGAAAACAGCTCGACCATGGATGTTCTAGTGGCTTGCATGTGATGTTCGAGTTGGATTTTGGCTTTGACTTCTGAATGAAAGTTGTTAAGGACTTCCTGGAGTATAAAATACTCAAATTTGGGATAAAAAAAACAAGTTTAAGTGGGTGAAATCTTCATTCTTTGGAGAGACTGGATCTGGAGATTTCGGTAACTACCTTTGATGAATTCATGGACTGTAAGGCTATCTTTTTGTTGAAATTTCATTTTGATTTCTTAAAAACAGATGTAAAGGACATCCTAAGGTTTAACATATCAAAAATTTAGAGAAAAAAACAAGAATAGGTAGGTGAAATCGTGGTCTTTCGGAGATGGTTAGATCTGGAAATTTCGGTACTAGGAACAGAAGTTTCAACCGCCTATATTTCATTACCTAGGACGAATCTGACTTTGATGTCTTCATGAAGTATTTACCTTATGGTCTTGGCTATCACATAGTTGAATTTCATAATTTTTGAAGGTCATTTGTGTATTTAATCGAAAATGTTTCTAAAACTGTGTAATCTGATGTGTTCTGACTTGGTAACGTTGTAATGCATGGTCTATACCGTTTTGTACGAGATTATTTTGGAAAAGTGTTCTGCATGAAATATCTTTTTTTATGTCTTGACTACAACATATTCAAATTTCGTAATTTTTGAAGTTCATTTGCCTATTTAACCAAAAATGTTTCAAAAACTGTGCAATTGGAACGGACAGAATTAGTAGTGCTGTGATGCGTGTTCTGTATTGAGCTATATGGGAATCTTTTGGTGTAGTGTTCTTCATGAAGTATCTGCCCTTATGTCTTGACTATCACATGTTTGAATTTCATAATTTTTGAATGTCATTTGGGTATTTAATGAAAATGTTTTCTAAAACTGTGCAAGCTGGATTGTGCGAATTTCAAAAGCTGAAATTGACCTTGTTGCCATTACATCATGTGCCATGTTGATATTGAGACACAAATGTGGATATGAATTATGATAAATGAGGATACCGTCGGAGGTGTGAGCCGATGATGCCCCGGAGTGTTGGGATGCTCGGAGGTGGGTGCCAGATGCTCGAAGTGTGTGTGCCGGATGTTTTCAGGAGTTTCGGGATGCCGGAGGTGTGTGCCAGAGGTTCCTCGTGACGTCAGGTTGGGTGCAGGCAATAAAATGTGGGATGTAAATTACTGATCCCGGGAAAGAAAAATGTGGTGACCCAATTGAAAGATAAAAAGCGGAAATTGAATCATGCATGGTATGGTGATATGTATGCATGGCCGTATGATATAATATGATGAGTGCATGGCATGGATATGTGAATGCACATGATGAGTGCATGGATATGCATGAATGGTTGATGATGAGATGATGATGGTGATGGTATATGCACCTATGGTATGATGACATGATGGTATATGCATGAATGATATGTACTCTACTATGATGTTATGATTGTTCTGTTTGATGCATTGAGTAGTTTAATAGATCCTTTACTTGTTGAGTGGTTGTACTCACCCCTTTGGGGACCAACATTTCAGATTAGACAGATGCCTCTCGCTCCGGTCACGCAGGGTACCTTTTACGGCCTTCCATCTGACGTGGAGGTCGATTGTATGGAGCTTGATTGTGTCACCATCCCTAGTTTGATGTTCGTACGGTTCGGGCGCTGGTTATGTATCATGTGGGCCTGGCTGGGGGCTCGGTCGTCCAGGAGTTCTTGTCTATCCACATCCGCCGTGACGGAGTGATGCGGGGGATGTTGCCGCCACCACCGCCCGATGCACCTAGATGGGTGTGATGGCCTGCGTGAGGAGAGGGAGCTGACTTTTTTTTAATAGCCGACACTTGTAGATGGAGGGTTATACATGATCGATATAGGGGGTCGAGATCTCTTTTTGAGCTGTAGCCAAGTTTAGCTAAAAGTCTTGGCTTTTTGGTTGTACCGACCCAAGATGTCCATCCTAAAGATGTAAATAAAAGTGGCTCGGCTTATGTTTTCCTTCGATGTGTAGTAAGTGTGCATTGTACCATCATTAAGAGAGTAGAGGGATGGTGAGACTCGTCTTTAATTTCGCTATGAGCTGCGCTAAACTCTTATAAAAAATGTTTATGAACTACAGTGCTTCCGCTAAGAGTAATTGGTATTCATTAGGAGGAGCGATAGGTAGTTGTGGCGACCTTAGCTTTTCGGGGGTGCCACAAGCCGGTTTTGGTATCAGAGCAATGGTTATAGATTGGAGTGATAAGGAGCCTCATTTGGGAATTGAGGAACATGATGACAATGCACACCATAGGGTATTAAATGGAATAATTGGTTAACCTTGAATAACAGGTGATGAGTATTCACTTATAGATCCCTAGTAGTTTATTATGAGTTGCTTTTAGGTACTAGTAACATGTTTATGTTACTTATGTAGTAGTAGTTGCTTTGAATAGAGATAGTGAGTCTCACATTATTCCTAAGGCAATGCTTGGAAATTGTAGGAAAGTCATGGTGCGAGCTGGAAGTGCTCATCCATCGAGGGTTGAAGCCTTTGCTACAAGGGCTGAATTCCGAATGGAAGACATCCTGCAGGCATTGGCGAACATTGGAAATCTGATGGATAGGCAAGCGTAGCAACAACCTAGAATGGAACGTCGCTCCCAAGGACTGGTGGGACAATTTCCTGAAGTTGAAGCCACTTAAGTTTAGTGGAATGGGAAGTCTTGAGGAAGCGGAACATTAGATTGATGAAATGGAGCAAATTTTCCGGTTGTTGGACTGCAATGATGCTGAGAAAATAGTTTTGGCAAAGTACCAGCTGGAGGGAAATGCAAAGTTTTGGTGGAGAGCTTCAAAGGATACCATATTTCCACCAGGTGCCGATGTGAACTAGGAAGAGTTTGTGAGAGCTTTCAATAGGAAGCATTTCTCTGATTGTGCTAAGGATAAGAAAATCACTGAATTTGTTCAATTGGAACAAAAGGAGCTGACGGTGGATCAATATGAGGCAAAATTTTCTGAATTGTCTAGGTATGCTCCCAGATTGATTGAGGATCGTGAGGAGAAAGCTAAGAGATTTCTGAAAGGATTGAGGACTGATATTAGGAAACAACTGGTGCCTTTGAGTATAAGGGATTATCATGAGATTTATGAAAAGGCACAGTTAGTGGAGCAAGAGCTAGTAAGAGAGCAATAAGAGTTTTAGAGACAGCTGAATTTTAGTGATGTGAGAAAGGGTAAGAGACCTTATTTTGGTCAAGGTCAGACTTGGAATGCCAAGAAAAAGAGCAATTTTGGAAGTTTTGGAAGAGCACCGTATTGAAATGAGGAATGTCGAAGGTGTGATGGGCAACATGGCCCAAGACCTTGCAATGGACAACTGAGATGTTATGGTTGTGGGCAAGTGGGACACCTTAAGAGAGATTGCCCGCAAGAAAGATCGCAAATGAGTGTTGGCTCGATGCACCAAGGATAGCAGAGTGCTATTAGACCAAACCTACCAACGAATCCTCGGAGGCCACCAGCACAAGGAAGGGTGTATGCGGTCACCCAAGAGGAAGTGGAAGCTTCCAAAAATGTTATCTTAGGTACGATCCTTATAAATGATAAAAAGGCATATGCATTGTTTGATGCGGGTACTACACATTCATTTGTGTCTGAAAGATATAAACAGTTGAGTAAAATAGAAACTACGTCTCTTGAGACACCTCTTTGTGTTTTTACACCTTTAAAGAATATGGTATTATCTACGCTGGTGTGTGGAAAATGTAAGATAACAATGGGAGGAAAGGATATGGAAATAGACTTAGTCGTAATGGCTATGTATGACTTTGATGTTATCATAGGAATGGACTGGCTTCATAAGCATAGGGCTAAGGTGGATTGCTATAGGAAAGTGATCCAGTTCATGTTGCCTGATCAGTCTAGTTGTGAATTTTTGGGAGGTCAGACTAACCTATCTATAGCACTTATTTCAGCAATAGAAGCCTGTGCGTTACTTGACAAAGGATGTTAAGGATACCTAGCCATGGTTAAAGATTATACTAAGGAAGAGCCTAAGCTTGATGAAATTCGAGTGGTTAATGAATTTCAAGATGTATTTCCTGAGGAGTTGCCTGGATTACCACCAGAGCGGGAAATTGATTTTGAAATTGAATTAATGCCTGGAACATGACCAATATCGAAAGCCCCATATAGGATGGCCTTAGTCGAGTTGAAGGAATTGAAGGTGCAACTACAAGAGTTGCTTGATAAAGGATTCATTAGGCCAAGTGCTTCACCTTGGGGTGCACCAGTCTTGTTTGTGAAAAAGAAGGATGGGTCGATGCGTCTATGTATTGATTATAGATAGCTAAATCAAGTGACTATAAAGAATAAGTATCCTTTGCCTAAAATTGATGATTTATTTGATTAATTGCAAGGAAGTTCAGTCTTTTCTAAGATTGACGAGAGATCGAGATACCATCAGTTAAGGATTAAGAAAGAAGACATTCCTAAGATTGCATTTAGGACTCGTTATGGACATTATGAGTTCTTAGTTATGCCATTTGGATTGACAAATGCACCAGCTGCATTTATGGATCTAATGAATAGGGTATTTAAATCTTATTTGGATCAATTTGTGATTGTTTTCATTGATGATATCCTGATATATTTTAGAGGACTTGAAGAGCATGAGTAACACTTGAGTATAGTTTTGCAAACTTTGAGAGATCATAAGTTGTATGCTAAATTCAGCAAATGTGAATTCTGGTTGAACCGGATAGCATTTTTGGGACACGTGGTGTCAGGACGAGAAATTTCAGTGGACTCGCGCAAAAGTGGAGATGGTAATAAATTGGCCGAGACCGACAACACCCACTGAGATACGGAGTTTCTTAGGATTGACTGGTTATTATAGAAGGTTTATTGAATGGTTTTCACGATTGGCAGGTCCTTTAACAAAATTGACTCGAAAGAACGCGGAGTTTGAATGGAGTGGGGAATGTGAAGGGAGTTTTCAGGAACTTAAAAGAAAATTGACTTTAGCTCCAATCTTGACTATACCGTCTAGATCTGATGGTTTTACAGTGTGTAGTGATGCATCTCACAAAGGATTGGGATGTGTTTTGATGCAGCATGGCAAGGTCATAGCCTATGCATCGAGACAATTGAAACCTCATGAGCTGAATTACCCAACGCATGATTTAGAATTGGCAGCTATAATGTTTGCTTTGAAGATATGGAGACACTATCTGTATGGAGAAAAGTTTGAAATCTATACAGATCACAAGAGCTTAAAGTATCTATTTTCACAAAAGGAATTGAACATGAGACAAAGGAGGTGGATGGAGTTGTTGAAAGACTATGACTCTCAGATACGATATCATCTAGGAAAGGCAAATAAAGTGGCAGATGCCCTTAGTTGAAAGTCGGCTATGGACATGGCTAGTCTAAGAATAACAGAGTGGAATCTGTTAAAGTCTATTGTGGATTCAGACTTTAAATTGGAAATGGATTGCCTTACTAGTATGCTTACTACATTAATGATTGAACCCAAAATTATTCAGAAAGTTAAGATCCTGCAAGAATCTGACCCGGAGATTATGAAAGTAAAAGATGTAGTGTCTTTAGGGAAAAGACCGGAATTTCAAGTCTCTAAAGATGGTGTAATAAGATACCAAGGACGACTTTGTGTTCCCGACAATGAAGAAGTAAAGAAGGAAATTTCGTCGGAGGCACATAAGAGTAATTATAATATTCATCTAGAAAGTACAAAGATGTACATGAATCCGTGTCAGCAATTTTGGTGGAATGGCATGAAGAAGGATATAGCTAAGCATGTCTCTCAATGTTTAACATGTCAGCAAGTAAAGGCGGAACACCGCAAACCCGTAGGACTGTTGAGACCATTGGATATACCAAAGTGGAAGTGGGAACATGTAACGATGGACTTTGTGCAAGGACTGCCAAGGACATCAAATGGTCACGACTCTATTTGGGTAATAGTGGATCGTTTGACAAAGTCTGCTCATTTCCTAACTATCCGTGTAGATTACTCGATGAGTAAACCTGTAGAGATGTATGTAAGCCAGGTAATACGCTTGTATGGTATTCCTGTAACGATCACTTCTGATCGAGACTCTAGGTTTACTTCAAATTTTTGGTGAAGTCTTCAAGATGCCTTAGGGACAAAACTTCAATTTAGTACTGCTTTTCATCCTCAAACAGATGGACAAACAGAAAGAGTGATTCAAACTCTCGAAGATATGCTGAGAGCATGTGTCATTGACTTTAAAGAAAATTGGGATGAGAATTTACACTTGATAAAGTTCACCTATAACAATGGTTTTCAGAAAAGTATAGGCATGGCTCCGTATAAGGCATTATATGGAAGGAGATGTAGGACCCCTATCTGTTGGAATGAAGTAGGTGAAAGAAAATTGACAGGACCGGAGATAGTACAAGTTACTACAGAAGCGGTCGAAATAATCAGGAAAAGACTTAAGACAGCCTAGAATAGGCATAGAGATTATGCAGATAGGCGTAGAAGGCCTTTAGAGTTTAATGTGGGAGATCACGTATTTCTTAAGGTATCTCCTATGAAAGGAATATCTCGATTCGGAATGAAGGGTAAGCTGAACCCTAGATTTGTTGGACCTTTTGAGATACTTGAAAGAATAGGAGATGTAGCTTATCGTTTGGCACTACCTCTTAAATTGGGAAAATTACATGATGTGTTTCATGTGTTGATGTTGAGAAAGTACTAGCCGGATCCTAGTCACATACTCGATCATGAAGCCATCAAAGTGGATGAGAAAGTGAGGTACATCAAGATATTCGAAATGAGCAAGCCCTTATTCCATCGACATCATGATATGGAAGAAGCCACATGGGAGAGTAAAGATCAGATGAAGGAAAAATACCCCTACTTGTTTCAAAAGGCATGAGTGATGTCTAATTTCAAGGATGAAATTCTCTAAGGAGGGGAGAATTGTGGCATCCTAGAATTTCATGAAAAGCCCTAAATATGCCATGAGCCATGGATAGGCGATGGAAACACCGTTATTGTATTTTTGTAGCCTTTTTGATCCATGATTCAAATGAGATTTATGGCCAAGTTTTTGATGGATAAATTTTGGGAAAGAAAGTTCTATCTTTGGTCATATGTATTATAAATTGGAACTTATGGATTTATGATTGCAAGTGTATAGCCATTTAATTTGCAATTTAATACTTTGATTTAATAGGGATTTAATTAGTTTTTAAAAGGGTTAATCTTAGGTTATTTAAGCTTGGGTCTTAGGCCCAAGAGTGTTGGGCCTAAGATGGGCCGAAATGGCTGGCCCATAGAGCCCATGAGGGGCCGTCCATGTGCAAGAAGGGAGGGGAAGAGACCGGTTGTGCATGCTTCCCCCACTTGTCCCATGGAGATGGCCCAGTGTCACCCATGCAAAGAAGTGATGATGGCTAATGATGGAGGGGAAGAAAATTATGGGAAATGATGGCCGGCTTAAGCGAGAAAGAGAGGGAGAGAGAAGGGTTCGTCCGAGAGAGAAAGAGAGGAGAGAAAGAGACAAAGAAAAGGAAGAAAAGAAGAGAGGAAGGAGGAGGACCATTCATCGACCGTCCGCCGTGCGTCTGTCATCCGTCGCCGTTGTGAGCGCTGCTTGCTCGGTTTAGAGGCAAGTGGGATCCTTGATCTACTCTTGCATGTTGTGCCTAGTGTATGTGATTTAATGGTGACAAATTTCGGATGTTTAGGATGTGAAAAATTGAAGTTTTAAGAGTGGTGTTCTAGATTAGTAAACTGTTCTTGAGAAAACAGCTCGACCTTGGATGTTTTAGTGGCTTGCATGTGATGTTTGAGTTGGATTTTGGCTTTGAATTCTGAATGAAATATGTTAAGGACTTCTTGAAGTATAACATACTCAAATTTGGGATAAAACAAATAAATATAATTGGGTGAAATCTTTATTCTTTGGAAAGACTGAATCTGGAGATTTTGGTAACTACCCTTGATGAATGAATGGACTGTAAGGCAATCTTTCTGTTGAAATTTCAATTTGATTTCTTAACAAAAGATGTAAAGGACATCCTGAGGTTTAACATATAAAAAATTTAGAGAAAAAAAAACAAGAATAGGTAGGTGAAATCGTGGTCTTTCGGAGATGGTTAGATCTGGAAATTTCGGTACTGGGAACAGAAGTTTCAACTGCCTATATTTCATCACCTAGGATGAATCTGACTTTGATGTCTTCATGAAGTATTTACCTTATGGTCTTGGCTATCACATATTTGAATTTCATAAGTTTTGAAGGTCATTTGGGTATTTAATCGAAAGTGTTTCTAAAACTGTGTAATCTGATGTGTTCTGACTTGGTAACGTTGTAATGCGTGGTCTATAGCGTTTTGTACGAGATTATTTTGGAAAAGTGTTCTGTATGAAATATCTTTATTTTTTTATTTTTTATTTCTTGACTGAAACATATTCAAATTTCGTAATTTTTGAAGTTCATTTGCCTATTTAACCAAAAATGTTTCAAAAACTGTGCAATTGGAAAGGACAGAATTAGTAGTGCTGTGATGTGTGTTCTGTATTGAGCTATATGGGAATATTTTGGTGTAGTGTTCTTCATGAAGTATCTGCCCTTATGTCTTGACTATCACATGTTTGAATTTCATAATTTTTGAATGTCATTTGGGTATTTAATGAAAAAATTTTCTAAAACTGTGCAAGCTGGATTGTGCAAATTTCAAAAGCTGAAATTGACCTTGTTGCCATTACATCATGTGCCATGTTGATATTAAGACACAAATGTGGATATGAATTATGATAAATGAGGATACCGTCGGAGGTGTGAGCCGACGATGCCCCGGGAGTGTTAGGATGCCCGGAGGTGGGTGCCAGAGGCGTGGAGTGTGTGTGCCTGATGTCCTCGGGAGTTTTGGGATGGCCGGAGGTGTGTGCCGAGGTTCCTCGTGATGCCAAGTTAGGTGCGAGCGATAAAATGTGAGATGCAAATTACTGGTCCCGGGAAAGAAAAAATGTGGTGACTCAATTGAAAGATAAAAAGTGGAAATTGAATCGTGCATGGTATGGTAATATGTATGCATGGTGGTAGGATATGATGTGATGAGTGCATGGTGGTATGTGCACATAAGGCATGGATATGCATGAATGCTTGATGATGAGTGCATGGTTGTATATGCACCTATGGCATGATGGATATGCATGAATGCTTGATGATGAGTGCATGGTTGTATATGCACCTATGGCATGATGGTATATACATGAATCCTTGATGATGAGTCCATGATGGTGTATGCACATATGATATGTGGCAGCCCGAACCACCTTAGGTCGCCACAGGCACCTATTGCTACACCTAATGGACACTAATTACATCTCATAGTAGAAGCGTCGCAGCTCATGGACATTTTTTATTTTTATGAAAACGGTCCCAGCGCGACTCATTAGCGGAAGAAAAATTTAATAACATCATCTCTCCCTCCAACAATCATGATACACTGCACACCACTAAGTACCATAGGAAAAGATAAAGCCATGCCACTTTTATTTACATATTTTCGTGATGGATTTTCGAGGGTTGATACAACAAAAGAAAGCCAAGATTTTCAGCTACACTTGGCCACATCCAAAAAGATACTACGACCCCTAAAATGATCACATGACATCCTCCATCTAACAATGGCGGCTACTCCCAAAAAGAAACACTAGCTCCCTACCCGTCACGCAACCATCACACCCATCCTGGTGCATCATGCGGTGGTGGCGGTAGCATCCCCCTAAACACTCTATCTTGGCAGACATGAACTAACATAAACTCTTGAGTAACAAGGCTCTCAGCCAGGCTTACATTGTACATAACCAGCACTCGCATTCGCACAAAAGTAAGTCCAGGGACGAGGACGCAGTCGATCTCCGAACACTCTACCTCTACATCCGAAGGAAGGCCGTAAAAGACGCCCCGCGTGACAGTAGGGAGCGGCATCTTTCTAATCTGAAATGTTGGTCCCCGAAGGGGTGAGTACAACCACTCAGCAGGTAAAGGACCAATAAACCACTCAATGCATCATGCAATATAATCATCACAATCATAGCATCACACATGTCATTCAAGCATCCATGCACAATTTACCTTGATATCATGCACATGTCATCATACCTCATGTACATACATCATCATATAGTCATCACCATCATGTCATACACTTACCATCATCATGTCTCATGTACCATCATGCCATAGGTGCACACACATCCATGCACTCACCATCATCATGGATCCATGCACATATCATCATCATACCATACATATACCATCATGTATAATTCAATTTCAAATTTCCCACTTTCATCCTTTCATTTTGGGCCGCCACATTTTTCTTTCCCAGGACCAATGTTTGCATCCCACATTCATCACTTGCACCCAATCCTGGCATCGCGAGAACCCTCCGGCACAAACCTCCGGGCATGTATCCAAGATACAACCGGGCGTCCGGCACCCCCACATTCCGGGCATCTCGTACCCCAATTGGCATCACGAGGACCCTCCGGCGTTCAGCCATTTAAGGCCACTGGGCATCTGGCCTTTAACTTTCTAGCTAGGCACCTGCTGGGCATCCGGCTCCCCCACTCCCCGGGCATCTCGAAACTCATGAGGACCCTTCGGCATCCGGCCATTCAAGGCCATCGGGCAACTAGCCGTACCCTTCTAGCCAGGCATCCCGACACTCCCGAGGCATCATCGGCTCACACCTCCGGCGGTCTTCTCACTTATCTCAATTCACATCTTCAATTATAGTTCAATTTTAACATGGCATGTGATGCGATGGCAACCAAGATCATTTTAATCCTTTGATTCATATATGCATTTCCGATCATCATCATACATGCAGCAAGACACAATCATTCATAACAATACAATTTATGGAGTCCATACAATTTAGAATAGTCCATATATCATGCCTTTTTGAAGTTTATTAAATTCCAGCTTGTGCCATTTTAGAAAACATTTAAATTAAAAAATCCATATGATTCTCAAAAATCATGAAATCAAGACATGTGATAGACAAGACAATAAGATAATAATTTCATGCAGAACACATGCCCAAAAGAGTTTCACACAACAAGATATAATTCACACAAATACAGCATGTAATTTTGGATAAAATCAGATTGTGCAGTTCTTGAAATATTTCGATTAAAATGCACGAATGACCTCCAAAAATTATAAAATTTTACCAGGTTATAGTCAAGACACTAAAGTAGATTTTTCATGAAGACATCTAGGCCAGATTAATTATAGATAATTTTCTATAGACGTCTGAAGCTCTTGATTCTAGCACCGAAACGTCCAGTTTAGTTATCTCCGAAATATCGAGTTTTCACCCACTTATTCTACTTAGTTTCCTCTGAAATTTAGATATGTTTTGATTCAAGAGGTCTCATACAACTTTCATCAAGGGATATAAATGAAATTTCCAAAGAATAGTCACCATATGGTCCAAGAAGTCTCGGGTGTCCAGTACCGTATTTCCAGATTTACCGTGTTCAAGAGAAAGTTGATTCACTAGGCTAGAGTTGCTCATTTTACCTCAAATTTAATTATGGTAGTATTTAGGATGTTCTCTACAAGTTTCATGAAGAATTTGAAGGGAAATTCTCGGTAAAAAGCAACATGCAACGCACAAAACTACCAAAAGGTCAGCAAAGCAGTTCCAGACCTAGTGTCTTCGTAGGAAGAGGGTTTTGCCCATTAAATCTCAACCATTTTGTCCCAAATTTTATTATGCTATACATTGAGATGTTTTCTACAAATTTCATGAAGGAGTTGAAGTCAAAATCCAACTCGAAACATGCATGCAAGCCTCCACAAATTTCTGGGTTGGGCGGTATACACGAAATCAGCAAGCATTTTCAAGAACAAACCACATTAGCTTCGGTTCCTTACCTCTAAACACCCAAGAATTCAACCACACATGCAAGACACACATGCAAAAGTAGAAATTGATCCTAACTTGCCTCTAAGATCAAGCGGACGGCGGCACACGGACAGTGAACGGACGGCGAACGGACGGACGGCTCCTTCTTCCTCCTCTCTCGGCTTCCCTCTTCTCTCTCTCTCTCTCTCTCTCTCTCTCTCTCTCTCTCTCTCTCTCTCTCTCTCTCTCGCAACTTCCTCTCTCTTTTTGGCTTGGCCAAATCCTCAACCCGCCACTCTCTCTCCCCCTTTTGTTTCCCCTAATTCCCATGATTAGCAATGATGATGTGCCTCCCCACAAGCCAATGCATGGAGCCTTCCTTTTTGCCACTTGGCAAGACTCATGCAAGATGGGCTTGGGCTTGGAAGAAGTGGGCCGGCCACTCCTCCCCTCCTTGGTCGACGGCCACCTCTCCTTGGGCTTCAATGGACCAGCCATTCGGCCCACCAAGAGTCCAAGCTATTGGGCCAAAGGCCCAACATAATTAAAATCAAATTCTAACCTTCTTTTTAAATACTAATTAAATCCTTATTGGACTAAAGTACTATAGGGTAAAATTAAATAACTAAACACTTAAAATCACAAATCCATAGATTCTAATTCACGATACATATGGCCAAAGATAAGTCATCCTCTTCCAAGATCTATCCATTTAAACTCAGCCATAGATCTCAATACAAGACACTAATTGGAGCACCCCTAATGACTAGCAAAGAATTTTAGGATGCCACATGGTATGATGACATATGAATAGCTGCAAGGTAAGTTATGTTTAGGTGCATGAATGATATGTACTCTACTATGATGTTATTATTGTTTGTTTGATGCATTGAGTAGTTTATTAGATCATTTACCTACTAAGTGGTTGTACTCACCCCATTGGGGACCAACATTTCAGATTAAATAGATGCCTCTCGCTCCGTTCATGCGAGGTACCTTTTACAGCCTTCCATCTGACGTGGAGGTCGATTGTTTGGAGCTTGATTGTGTCACCATCCCTAGTTTGACGTTCGTACAGTTTTGGGTGCTGGTTATGTATGATGTTGGCCTGGCAGAGGGCCTGGTCATCCAAGAGTTCTTCTCTGTCCACGTCCGCCGTGACGGAGGGATTCGAGGGATGTTGCCACCGCCACCGCCTGATGCACCAGGATGGGTGTGATGGCCCGCGTGAGGAGGGGGAGCTGATTTTATGATAGCCGACACTTGTAGATGGAGGGTTATACATGATCGATATAGGGGGTTGAGATCTCATTTTGGAGCTATGGCCAAGTTTAGCTAAAAGTCTTGGCTTTTTGGTTGTACTGACCCGAGATATCCATCTTAAAGATGTAAATAAAAGTGGCTCGGCTTATGCTTTCCTTCGATGTGTAGCTAGTGTGTATTGTACCATCATTAAGAGAGCAGAGGGGTGGTGAGACTCATCTTTAATTTCGCTATGAGCTGTGCTAAACTCTTATGTTAAAAAAAAAAAAATGTGTATGAACTACGGTGCATCCACTAAGAGATGTAATTGGTATTCATTAGGAGGAGCGATAGGTAGCTATGGCGACCTTAGCTATTCGAGGGTGCCCCAGCCATTATGTACAGGGCTTTTGATATCAATTTCGTTCTAGGCATCAATTCGATTTCGAACTTGATTTCCTGTTCCGGTGCTAGTCCTGGCAGTTCTTTAGGAAACACATCCGGAAATTCCTAGACCACTCGAATTTCGTCGAGTTTGGCTTCTTCGTTAGTATGGTCCTTAACTACTGTCAAGTATCCTTGACACCGTTCGTCAAGAGGTGCATGTGCCTCAACTATTGAAATGAGAGCTACTGATGAGTTTGTCTCGATTCCTGTAAAATTCAAAACTAGGCTAACTAGGTGGATTGAACTGAATCATATTTCTATAATAGTCCACCCTAGCCTGTTGTTTACGGAGCCAATCTAATCCTATGATGACGTCAAAGTCATACATGGCCATCACTACTAGGTCTATTTCTTAGTCTCTTCCACCTACGGATATCTTACATTTCTCGCATACTAACGTAGACAACACCATGTCTTTCAGCGGTGTAGAAATACGAAGAGGCATATTGTGACACCCCTCCAACGGCCCCCAATCTGTTTAGGTCGTCACAACTCGCTTATCATTCTCTTACAAGACCTGGAGGTCTATAAATCTTAGGGGTTTATATCCTTTAGATCGGTCCCTACGCAGTATATATAAATGTATAGCGGAAGTAAAAAATCACATCTCCCTATCCCAAAACTTTTGAAATAATGCACACCCACTACACAATTCTATAAGATAAAGCCGAGCACTTTTATTTACATAAGCTTGATAGACATCATAAGTCAGTACACCAAAATTTGCCATGGTTTTCTATAGCTGGCTACATAACAAAAGATAACCCGACCTTCCCCTGGCTTTCCTTTCCATTCAGCGATATACAAATGTGGCACCCCTCGACACGGCCCCCGATCCGCTAGGGTCGCCATATTTCGCTTACCTCTCACTTGTCCTATTGACATGTCACTTTGATACCATTTAATTATAGTGGGTCCATAAATCCTGAGGGTTTATATTATCTTAATCGGTCCCAGCGCAGTTCATATAACGGAAGCATACTCGACATCTCCCTAACCCGTACTCAAACTAAATAATATAATGCAATGCACACCAACTACACTTTTCATATATACAGAAGCTAATGCTGAACCACTTTTATTTACATACTTTGATGGACATCACGAGTTGGTACAACAAAAGGCCAAGGCTTTAACTAAGCTCGACTATAACCCAAAAGAACCCAACTCTATATCATGACATGTATGTCAATCCATCATCCCGGTGTCAACCATCCAAAAAGTGCCAACCTCCACCAGTCACACGTTCCTATCACACCTAACCGGTGCATCAGCCAGTGGTGGTGGCAGCATCCCCATCATCCTCCCATCTCAACGAACATCGACGGATAGGAACTCCTGGACTACAGGGCCATCATGTAAGCCCACATCATACATAACCAAAACACGGACGCGGATAAACACCAGACCATGAACACCCACGGAGGGGTGCTCCAAGCATTCGACCTCAACATTAGACGGTAAGCCATAAAATGTACCACGCATGAAATGTGATAGAGGCATCTCTCAATCTGAAATGTTGGTCCCCAAAAGGGATGAGTACAACCACTCAGTAGTAAAGATCCATCAAACTACACAATGCAACAAGCAAGACAACCACAATATCATGTGACATACACGTATCATCCATGTGATCATGCTTGCATTTCCATGAAATTCATTCATTAAAGTAATTCATATTCCATGCCATATGCACATACATGCGCATGATTCATATCATCCATACCATCATGTATATATCCCCATGAGATACATTCAATACCTTCATGATCGCATTCCCAATGCCATATAGTATCAACTCAATTTCATATGCAATTATATCCCATGCTATATGCACACACACACATGTGCATGATTCAATTCGCATTTTAATGTTCAAAAGGATCTCATTCTTTTCTTTCTTCCAGGGACCAGTGTTCACATCCCTCATATATCGCTCGCAACCAATCCTGGCATCGCGAGGAACCTTCGACACACACCTCCGGGCATCTCGCACCCCAACTAGCATCGTGAGGTCATCCGGCACACACCTCCGAGCATCTCAAAACTCCCAAGGAAATTCGGCACACACTTTCGGGCATTCAGCACACACCTCTGGGCATCCCGACACTCCCGGGGCATCGTCAGCTCACACCTCCGACAGTATTATCATCATCACAATGCATATTCCCACATATATCTCATTTTCAATTTAACATTCGATGCAACAATGTCAGAGGTCTAAACTAGCCTTTTTGATGTTATATGATATGTCAAATGTCACCATATATGCAGTACAAATAACACCCACGATATCACATTTCATAAAGCAATTCATTGATTTTTGAAAATAGAACAATTTTCGGATAAAACAGAATGCACCTCTATAGTAAAAATTATTGAAAAATTAGTAAAAAATCTCAATAATTTCTGAAAATTTAACATAATGTAGACAATACCTAGAGAAAGATATTTCATGAAGAACACCATGTCAAGAAAGTTTCACATCAATCACATAAGTCCATGCATCACAACAACAGATTTTCCAACACCACTTTTGCATAGTTTCAGAAATAATTTTGATTAAGCCCTTAAATGAACTCGGAAAATTATAAGATTTTAATAAGTTATATATGAGACCTAGTGGTAAAAGTCCCATGCAGAAATCAAAGTCTAATTTCTTTTGGATTAAAAGTTAAAATTTTTATAACTCTCCCTAACTCTCGGTTCACTGTCCAGATTCATCCTCTCCAAGGAAAATCGTTTTCCCCGATCAATACTTGTCCGTTTATTCTCAAAGTTTATTATGTTACTCCTCAAGATGTCACCTACAATTCTTATCAAGGACACAAGATCAAATTCGGACTGGATACTTGCACGAAATTCACTGAATCATAATAGATCAACATAATAGTTTCCAGATCTAGTATCTTTGAAGAAAAATGGTTTCACCAACAAATAATTGTTCTTTTCCTTTCAAATTTTAATATGTTACTCTCCAAGAAGTCCTATACAACTTTCATCAAGAAGTTGAAGTCAGATTCCAACTAGAACATTGCATACAGCTCACCAATCACCAAAGGTCAGACTATTTTTCCATAAAACAGATTTCTAGACTAAGGCACTACTCCCATAACTTCGAAAATTCTCACCTCCACCACCTCCGAAATTCACCATACCACACACACAATCACAGCAAGTAAAGTGTAGATCAAAGGACTCCACTTGCCTCAAATCCAAAGAAAATCACAGCAAACACAACGGCAGGGCAAGGCGGGCTCGACGACGGCAGCTAGGCGCATGCACGGCGGCAACAGGTCTTCTTCTTCCCTTCCTCTCTCGCACGCTTGCTCAGTCTTCCTCTCTCTCGCGCGAAGTCTCTCTCTCTCTCTCTCTTGGTACTGCTCGCTCACTCCGCCCCCTCTCCCTCTCTTTTTCTCCCCTTCAACAATGATTAGCAATCATTAGATTGCATGCAATTGCCACTTGCTTGGTCTGTCTTGCCACTTGTCACTTTTCTCATGCAAGATGATGGACTCAATGGGCCGGGCCTCTCCCTCCTTCGGTCAACAGCAACCCCTTTGGGCCCAACAATTTTGGGTCTAAAGTCCAACTTTTACTTGGCTTACATATACCTCAGCAAGTTTATTCATCGAGTAGTCTATTCGGACCGCTAGAAAATGAGCAAACTTAATCAAACGATCTACTATTACCTAAATAGAGTCATGACCACATGATGTCCTTGGTAGTCCTTGCACAAAATCCATTGTCACATGCTCCCATTTCCATTATGGTACGTCCAATGGTCTCAATAGTCTTGTGGGTTTGCGGTGTTCCGCTTTTACTTACTGGCATGTTAAACATTGAGAAACGTGCTTAGCTATATCATTCTTCATGCCATTCCACCAAAATTGCTGGCGTAAGTTTCTATACATTTTCGTACTCCCCGAATGAATACTATAATTACTCCTACACGCTTTCGATAGGATTTCCCTTCTCACTTCTTCATTATCAAGAACACAGAGTCGTCCTTGGCATCTTACTACTCTATCCATAGAGACTTGAAACTCCGGTCTTTTCCCTAAAGACATAGCGTCTCGTATCTTCAAAATCTTCAAGTCAGATTTTTGTAAATCTTAACTTTTTGAATAATTTCAGGCTCCATCCTTAATGCAATGAGCATACAAGTAAGGTGGTCTACTTCCAACTTGAAGTTTGAATCCACAATTGTGTTTAACAGATCCCACTCTGTTATTCTTAGAATAGTCATGTCCATAGCCGACTTCTGACTAAGGGCATCTACCACCTTATTTGCCTTTCCTGGATGGTATCGTATTTCACAGTCATAATCTTTTAATAATTCCATCCACCTTCTCTTTCTCATGTTCAACTCTTTTTGCGAAAACAAATACTTCAAACTCTTATGATCTGTATAGATTTCAAACTTCTCTCCAATTCTAAATCACTCGTTGGGTAATTTAACTCATGAGGTTTCAACTGCCTCGATGCATAGGCTATGACCTTGCCATGTTGCATCAAAACACATCCCAGTCCTTTATGAGATGCATCACTATACACCGTGAATCCTTCAGATCCAGATGGTATAGTTAGAATTGGAGCTATAGTCAACTTTCTTTTAAGTTCCTGAAAACTCCTTTCACATTCTCCACACCATTCAAATCTCACATTCTTTCAAGTCAATTTCGCTAAAGGGCCTGCCAATTGTGAGAATCCTTCGATAAACCTCCTATAATAGCAAGCCAACCCTAAGAAACTTCGTATCTCAGTCGGCGTTGTCGGTCTCGGCCAATTCACTACCATCTCAACCTTTGCAGGGTCTATTGCAATTCCATGACCCGACACCACGTGTCTTAAAAATATTATCTGGTCTAGCCAGAATTCACACTTACTGAATTTGCCAAATAACTTATGATCTCTTAGCACTTGCAATGCTATCCTTAGGTATCGTTCATGCTCTTCAGGTCCTTTAGAATATATCAGGATATCATCAATGAAGACAATTACAAACCGATCCAAATAAGGCTTAAATATCCTATTCATTAAATCCATGAATGTGGCTAGTGAATTCGTTACTTCAAAAGGCATAACTAGGAACTCATAATGTCCATAACGAGTCCTAAATGCAGTCTTAGGAATGTCTTCTTTCTTTATCCTTAATTGATGGTATCCTGACCTTAAGTCAATTTTAGAAAAGACTGAACTTCCTTGCAACTGATCAAATAAATCATCAATTCTAGGCAAGGGATACTTATTCTTTACAGTAACTTGGTTCAGTTGTCCACAATCAATACATAGACGCATCGACCCGTCCTTCTTTTTCACAAACAGAACTGGTGCACCCCAAGGTGAAGCACTTGGCCTAATAAATCCCTTATCAAGCAACTCTTGTAGTTGCACCTTCAACTCCTTTAGCTCCACCAAGGCCATCCTATACGGGGCTTTTGATATTGGTCCTGTTCCAGGCATTAGTTCAATTTCAAATTCAATCTCTCGTTCCGGTGGTAATCCAGGCAACTTGTCATGAAACACATCCTGAAATTCCCTAACTATTCGAATCTCATCGATTTTAGCCTCTTCCTTAGTAAGATCTCTTACTATTGCTAGGTATTCTTGACATCCTTCGTCAAGTAGTTGATGAGCTTCTACCATTTAGATGACGGCTACAGAGGGGTTTGTTTGACCTCCAAAAGATTCAAAACTAGACCGGTCAGGTAACGTGAACTGGATCACTTTCCTATGGCATTCTACCTTAGCCCGATACTTATGGAGCCAGTCCATTCCTATGATAACATCAAAGTCATACATAGCCATTTCAACTAGATCTATATCCATATCCCGTCCTTCTATAGTTATCTTACATTTTGCACACATCATTGTAGATAATACCATACTCTTTAAAGGCGTGGAAATACAAAGAGGCGTCTCAAGAGGCGTAGTTTCCATTTTACTCAATTGCCTATATCTTTCAGATATAAATGAATGCGTAGCACCCGTGTCAAACAATGCATATGCCTTCTTGCCATTTATGAAAATTATACCTTATATAACATTTTTGGAAGCTTTCGCTTCCTCTTGGGTGACCGCATACACCCTTCATTGTGCTGGTGGCCTCTATGGATTCCTTAGTAGGTTTGGTCCACTAGTACTTTGTTGTACTTGTCACACCAAGCTGACACTTAGCTGCGACCTCTCTTATGGACAGTCTCTCTTGAGGTGACCTACTCGTCCACAACCATAGCATTTTAGTCATCCATTGCAAGGTCCTGAGCCATGTCACCCATTACACCTTCGACAAACATCATGCTAATAGGGTGCTTTCCCTATATTCAAGCCATCCCTGGCTCTTCCAAAATTTCCAAAATTACTCTTTTTCTTAGAATCCTAGGTCTGACCTTCACCAGGATAGGGTCTCTTACCTCGTCGAATCCTAGTGTGCATAAAATCCACCCTCGAATCAGTCACAACTGGGACTCTACCAGCCTGATCAAGTCACTTCCGGAAAGTACGTTATCCGGACTTCTACAATACCTCTAATTGTGGGCATCTCACTCTGAGGCATCCTGGCATCACACAACCGAGGTCCTCCCAAGACCACACAGCAACGGGCATCTCACTCCGAGGTATCTCAGTATCACACAACCAAGGCATCCTTGATCACACACAAGGGCATCTCACTCCGAGGCATCTCAGTATCTCTCTACCGAGGCATCCAAGACCACGCAGCAAGGGCATCCCAAACTTCCGGGGGCATCACCGGTATCTTGGTACCGATGGGTTCATTCATCTTAAGCACACGTTTCACACCACCACACCTTTGATTAATGCGTTTATCGTATGTAAAAGAAAAGACTCCAAAGTATCTAACTAACTCTCATGAACCTAGCACATGTGCGTGTCCAAATTATAAGGTAAAACCCATTATGTCATGTCCCATTCCATGGAGAACAGATATTTATCTCATAATCAAGCACTATGCACCGCACTAATTGCACACGCATGATACTATATGCACCTACACCTCAAATGATATATGAGACATACTCTTATATGACTAACATCTATTACGAGGTTTATTAGGCTCTATGTACATCACGAAGACCTAATATAAAAGACACTTCATCTAATATATGTTCTTGGGTCCAGACAGTTTACTAACTAATTGTACAATTTCGGTTTCAGATACAAAAGGTATATCAATTCTTGTCGAAATATTACCAAATTTTAGTATGTTATATTTAAGACATATACTAACAATTCCCATGAGGAAACATAAGTCTTATTTTCACTGTATTAAGAGTAACAGTTGCCATAATCTTTACTAGTACCCTGTACCAACGTCCAGATTTCGTATTTACAAAGAAAATTGTTTCTCTAAACAAATCTTATCAATTTAATCTCAAATTTTGACACATCATTCCTTAAGATGTGTTATACAATTTTCATTAAGGATTCGAAGTCCAAATCTAACTAGGTAAATACAGAAAATTCATATAATCAGTAAAGGTCATACCGTTTCTCACAAAACAGTTTGCTGGTTTTACTAAGTACACTTCTGTCTCTATGTTTTTATAGTCCTATGGTTATAGCTACGTGCATAACTTGATCTTATAGATGTTCTATCATGTATAATAGTTTCTTTCTTATTTCTATTAACATACATAAAGAAAACTAAACACAAACAGAAGACTCCATAACCGTTTTCACTTAGAAAAGAATAGATACACAAATTTTCTCACTTCTAACTCCACTAAACAACTCGTCTATCCGCAAATCTCTTCTACAGTACTCCAATGCTTACTTTACAGCAACTCAAAGCAACTTCAGCATATCTTTCTCTAACAAATGATCAATTCCACAGCTCGGCTCGAAGTGTTGTTACATCTGTAAGCCACTTATCATGATTTCTACCAAAACAACACACTCGGCATCCATTTCATCATTTCGCTCAACAAAACAGCATACTCACACTTGGATTTCGAGACATGCAAGACTCAAGAGTGACATGCAATAGCTCATACCTTCAATCTAACACTCACTAAGCTTAGATCAATCACAAAACAGCAACTACAAGCTATATCCATCACTGTTTGGTTAGATCCTCAAGCTCCCTTGATGAAACAATGGATAACTTTCAATTTAGAGTTAGATCTTTCCTTACCTTGCTTCAGCTACTAAACAACACAGAGATGCTTCAAGATCAACACTCAAAATCAGCATGCAAGAAGGAGAAATCGCTGGTTTGCTTCTGGTTTTTTCGCAGCTCAGCCGAGAGAAAAGAAAGAAGAAGATGAAGATGGGTTGCTGGGTTTTATATGGAGAGAGAGAGAGTACGAAGCTTAAGGGGGAAAATAGGTCTACAAACTAATCCCTAGGCTAGAGTAATGATGAAATTTGCTAATGATTGTTTTCCTTGGGTTGATGGTTTCGGTTTCTAGGGAATAGAAAACCATGGGTGTCAAGTGCATGGAGAAATGAGAGAGAATGATGTATCGTGGCTTTCATGCATGAATATTTTCGCCATCTGTCGATCGTCGCTAATTAACAGTTAATCGATATCATTCATTAGTTCATTAGCTTCTAATATTTTCATCTAATTGCCTTTCGTTTCTACTTAATCCCAATTATACAAAGTCATAACATATATATAACATATCGAATGACATAACATATCGACTAGTCAATGTTAGTTTATAAAGAATTCATCACAAAAAGAATGCTAAAGTTATAAGTAATTTACTAATCAAATCACCTTGACTATAATCTATTAATCTTAACTGAAAATAAAATCACTCGGGCCTTAATTATCCATTCCTGGCCCAACAGGCTCAATCTACAACGATCTAGCTCGCTAAACTTATAAATCTAATAATTCTGAACCTTGGCCCTCTTCAAGCCAAGTCCAAGCCCATAATCTCTCATTTGATTTCTTAAGTCCAATTCATGTGGCCCACTTACTTCTCAAGCCCAGACGTTTCTCACGATCCATCGGGTTCACTTTCTGGCCCCTTCTACATAAATCTAAGTTTCTAATGATCTAATTATGCTAATGACGGTCAATGAAATTTGGGATGTCACAACTCTCCCCTACATAGAAAATTTCATCCACGAAATTGAAGTCTTACCTTATTCACTTGAAAAGCTGAGGATACTTCTGTCTAATCTCTTCCTCACTTTCCCAAGTTGCTTCCTCTGAGTCATGGTATCGCCACAAGATTTTGACTAAAGGTATAGTCTTATTCCTCAATACTTGCTCTCTTTGATCCAAAATTTGCACAGGCTCTTCTACATATCTAATAATTTCATCTATTTCTAGTACTTCAAAATCTAACACATGAGTTGGATCCGGCTCATATTTCCTAAGCATAGATACATGAAAAACATCATGAATACTTAATAGCTTTGGTGGTAATGCTATTCTATATGCTAACTCTCCAATCCTTTCCAATACTTCAAATGGTCCTATAAATCTTGGGCTCAACTTTCCTTTCTTCCCAAATCTTGACACATTCTTCATAGGTGATACTTTCAAAAATACATGATCTCCTACATTGAATTCTAAAGGTCTACGACGTTTGTCTGCATAACTCTTTTGTCTACTCTGAGCTGTCTTGAGTTGTTCTCGTATAGTCTTTATTGCTTCCAAAGTAATTTCAACTATTTCTGGTCCTGCCAACTTTTGCTCTCCAACTTCATTCCAGCAAATAGGGGTTCTACAATTTCTACCATATAGGGCTTCAAATGGAGCCATACCAATGCTCTGCTGAAAACTATTGTTATAAGAAAATTCCATTAAATGTAATTTCTCATCCCAATTTCCTTTGAAATCAATGACACAAGCTCTTAGCATATCTTCCAATGTTTGTATAGTCTTCTCTGATTGTCCATCTGTCTATGGATGAAAGGCACTACTATATTGGAGTTTAGTTCCTAAGGCAAGTTGAAGACTTTTCCAAAAATTTGACGTAAATTGCGGATCTCTATCTAATGTTAGGGTCACAGGAACACCATGTAGTCATACTATCTGTCTAACATACAATGTGGCATACTTCTCTAGTGAATAGTCTATTCTTACAGCTAAAAAGTGTGCTAACTTTGTTAATCGGTCTACTAGTACACAGATTGAGTCATGACCACTTGAAGTCCTTGGCAGTCCTTGTACAAAGTCCATGGTTATATGTTCCCACTTCCATTTTGGAATTTCCAATGGTTTTAGCAATCCTGCAAGCTCTCTATGTTTAACTTTCACCTATTGACATGTCAGATATCTTGCAACATACTTAGCAATATCAGTCTTCATTCCGTTCCACCAAAAGTATTGACGAAGGTTCCTATACATCTTTGTACTTCCTGGGTGAATACTATAACTACTACGATGAGCTTAAGTCAGAATTTCTCTCTTCAATTCATCATTACTAGGCACACAAAAACGTCCATGAAATTAACTACATTCGAGATTTGAAAATCCAACTTCTTTCCCTTCAAAGCTTTATCTCGAAATTTCAATATTTTAGGATCCGACTGTTGTAAGGTCTTAATGCGCTGTATAACTTCAAGTTCCACTCTCAGTGCAACTATCATACCTACAGATTCACTCACTTCAACCTTGAATTCAGAATTTGAAATTACTTCCAATAGATTCCATTCTTTAACCATCATATTGGCTACTCTCATCGCCGAGTCCCTACTAAGTGCATCTGCCACTTTGTTAGCTTTTCATGGGTGATACAGAATTTCACAGTCATAGTCCTTGAGTAATTCTATCCATCTCCTTTGCCTCATGTTCAATTCCTTTTGAGAGAATAGGTACTTTAAACTCTTGTGATCAATAAAAATTTCAAATCTTTCTCCATAAAGATAATGCCTCCAAATATTTAAAGCAACAACAATGGCAGCTAGCTCTAAGTCATGAGTAGGGTAATTCAATTCATGTGGTTTCAATTGTCTCAATGCATATGCTATAACTTTCCCGTGTTGCATATGCTTCTCATAATCCTTTATGAGAAGCATCACTATACACCACAAAACCTCCAGATCCTATGGGTATTGTTAACACTGGTGCCGTCGTCAATCTCTTCTTAAGTTCTTGGAAACTCTGCTCACATTCCTCTGACCAATCAAATTTTGAATTCTTCCGAGTCAATTGTGTTAATGGTCCTGCAATTCGAGAAAATCCTTCTACAAATGTTCGGTAATATCCAGCTAAACCTAGAAAACTTCATATCTCTGTCAGTGTCGATGGTCTAGGCCAATTAATCATAGCCTCAACTTTAACTGGGTCTACCGATATTCCTTCACCGGTCACCACATGTCCAAAAAATGTCACTCGGTCCAACGAAAATTCACATTTACTAAATTTAGCATACAATTTATGTTCTCTAAGAGTTTGCAGTAGAATCCTTAAATGCTCTTCATGCTCATCTTGTCCCTTTGAATACACCAAAATATCATCTATAAAGACTATCACAAATTGGTCTAGAAAAGGTTTAAACACTCTGTTCATAAGATCCATAAAAGCTGTTGGGGCATTCGTCAGTCCAAATGGCATAACCAAAAATTCATAGTGTCCACATCTAGTTCGAAAAGCTGTTTTAGAAATATCCTCCTTCCTTATCCGCAATTGATGATATCCTGATCTTAAGTCAATCTTTGAGAAAATTGACGCTCCTTGTAATTGATCAAATAGGTCATCAATCCTTGGCAATGGGTACTTATTTTTAATTGTCACTTGATTCAATTGCCTATAATCAATACAAAGGCGTAATGATCCATCTTTCTTTCTGACAAATAACACTGGTGCACCCCATGGGGAAACACTTGGTCTAATAAATCCTTGGTCAAGTAATTCTTGTAATTGTACCTTCAATTCCTTTAATTTTGTCAATGCCATCCTATAAGGAGCTTTTGATATGGGTTCTGTACTAGGTGCCAATTCAATAGTAAACTCAATCTCTCGCTCTGGGGGTAATCCTATTAATTCCTCGAGAAATACATCAAAAAATTCTTGTACTACAGGGATATCCTCAAGTTGAACTTCCTTCTTATTTTGTTCACTTGCATATGCCAAGTACCCTTGACAACCATTTCTAAGAAGTCTATGGGCTTTCAATGCATTAATAAGAGGTATAGAGGGGGTTGTCTTTCCATCATAAAATTCAAAACTTGGCCTATTTGGTGGGTCGAATTGAATCATCTTCCTGTAACAATCCACACTAGCTCGGTGTCTATGTAACCAATCCATTCCCAGAATTACATCAAAGTCATACAAAACTAACACCATCATATTAGCTAACAAGTTTTGTCCACCTATAAGGATAGTGGAATCCTTACACACCGAATTAGATAAAATGACATCCTTTAATGGAGTAGAGACACTAAGACGTACTTCTAACAATTTAGGTTCCATCCTATTCAGTCGTACAAATTGAGCAGATACAAAGAAATGAGTTGCTCCCGTGTTGAACAAAGCATAAGCATTATGATTGGATAGGGAAATGATACCTGTAATAACCGTTTGAGACCCTTCAGCCTCGTCCTGAGTAATCGCATAAATTCTTCCTTGAGCTGGGGGTCGATGGTTATTTCTTGGTGGTAATGGTCTACCTGAATTTTGTTGCGGTTGTGGCTGCTGCATTCTTTTCTGAGGACAATCTCTACTATAATGTGTGACACCCCGAACCCTTCGCAGGTCGTCACCAGCGCCGGTGTTACATCTTTTACCATCTCTATCTCTTGGCTAAATTAAGCCTTGCCAGATTACAGGCATTTTTTTTTAAAGCGGTCCCATGCGCGACTCATAGCGGAAGCAAAATTCACATCGTCATCTATCTCCCTTCTAAACCATGATACAAATACACACCAGCTACACATCAGGATTTTATATACGAACATCGACACTTTATTTACATATTCTTTTAAGATGGGACTCCTCCTTTCTCGGGTCGATACAAAACAAGAAAAGCGAGGGCTCTGCTATGTCCTGCCTAAAATCTCAAAAAGAAACTATCAACCCTCTACATCAAGCGCACAAGCTCCCATCAAAGGTGTCGATTATCTACATCAAAAAGCTCGGCTCCTACTCGTCGCGCGTGAGTCTCACACCCAACCCGGTGCGTCAGGTGGTGGCGGCGGCAGCATCCCTCGCATAGCACCATCTCGACGGACGTGAACGGAAATGAACTCTTGTATGACAGGGCCCCTAGCCAGGCCGATATCATACATAACTAAGCATCGCACTCGGATAAACGTCAATCCGGGCACAAAGGGACAATCTATCTCCGTACACTCCACCTCAACATCAGACGGTATACCGTAAAATACCCCACGCGAAACAGCAGGTAGCGGCATAGTGCTAATCTGAAATGTTATCCCCAAAAGGGGTGAGTACAACCACTCAGCAGATAGGGAAATCCAATAACAACTCAGTGCACCATGCATACCATCATAAAATGCAGGCATTGCTTACCTTTTTGATGTCAAGCGTATTCATGCATCATCATAGTATATATATATCATCATCATCATGGCATCTCATATATCATTATCATCATATCATCATTAGCCATGCATCACCGTGCATATCACATCATATCATCATTAGCCATGCATCACCGTGCATATCACATCATATCATCATTAGCCATGCATCACCATGCATATCACATCATCATTAGCCATGCATCACCATGCATATCACATCATCATTAGCCATGCATCACCATGCATATCACATCATCATTAGCCATGCATCGCCGTGCATATCACATCATATCATCATTAGCCATGCATCCCCATGCATATCACATCATCATTAGCCATGCATCACCATGCATATCACATCATCATTAGCCATGCATCACCGTGCATATCACATCATATCATCATTAGCCATGCATCATCATGCATATCACATGATCATTAGCCATGCATCACCGTGCATATCACATCATATCATCATTAGCCATGCATCACCATGCATATCACATCATCATTAGCCATGCATCACCATGCATATCACATCATATCATCATTAACCATGCATCACCATGCATATCACATCATAGATCAATTTCCACTTTTATTTATCAATTGATCCCCACATTATCTTTTCTCAAATCATCAAATTCACCATCATCACCATCCCTTCGGGCAGAAACCTCCGACAGGGATCCTAGTATCCCAGCCATCTCATGGCCACTGGGCTTCCGGCCCCCCATATTCCGGGCATCTCGCATCTCAGCTAGCATCACGAGGCATTCCCTTCGGGCAGAAACCTCTGACAGGGCTTCCGGCCTTTACCCTTCTAACCAGGGATCTCGCACCCTAATCCTGGCATCGCGAGTTACTCCCTTCGGGCAGAAACCTCCGACAGGCTTCCGGCCCCCCACATTCCGGGCATCCCGAAACTCCCAGGAATCTCGGAATTATGCCACTCGGCCACCGGATATCATCCTCCGCCACAACCTCTTACTCACATACCATTTTCCACTTTTTATCATCCTTTTCATCTTGTTATTTCATGGCATATGATTTACATACATGCGTCACAATTCATGATCATTCATAATACATCAATGCCATATAACAATACATCATAATTCATGATCATACATGCATCAATGTCATATAGCAATGCATCATAATTCATGATCATTCATACATCAGTGCCATATAACAATACATCATAATTCATGATCATACATGCATCAATGTCATATAGCAATGCATCATAATTCCATAGGACTCATGGCCAATAAAATAATCAACCTTTTATTTTATTATTATTTTATTATTTTATTATTATATTTAATATTTATGATTTTCCAAAAATCATAATCTTCAATCAATCATTAAACAAACAATTAGAATCAAATTTCACATAAAATCCATGGCTAATTTGCATTTTACATAATTTCCCAAATTTCCACAAAATACACACAACATTCGGATCATGGCCAGATTGCACAGTTTTCGAATTAATTCAATTAAAATACACATATGACCTCCGAAAATTCCAAAATTTTACAGGATGATAGCCAACACATTTTCATGCATTTTTCATGAAGAACTCTAAGCCAAATTCTTTATAGATTAATTTATATAACTCCACAAAGCTTCTGGAACCTCTACCGTTTCGTCCAGAACGTACATCACCGAAAAACTTAAGTTTGACCCATCAAATCTCTTTCCTTTCTCCTGAAATTCGAGTATGTTACATATCAATGTGTCCTTTACAAGTTTCATGAAGAGATCTAGGTTAAGGGCGTGCATGGAAACGTTTCTAAGAAACGTTTCCGGCACACTTCTGTACGGAAAGTGTGCCCGGGAACAAAAAAGGAACAGAAACGCGTTTGGTTGCGTTTCTGTTCCTTTTTTGTTTTTTTTGTTTCTGGAACGAAATAGGAGCAGAAAAAAGAAACAAAAAAAAGTTGTTTCTTTTGAAAAGAAACACTTCTTCAAAGGAACAAAAGAACAAAAACCAAAGAAACAAAAGAACAAAATCGGAACAAAAGGCGAACTCTTCTCCTTCGTGCGTGCTCGTCGCTCCTCTCGTCGGCTGAAGCTTCGTTCTTCCTTTTCCGGCGTCTCTCCCATCTCTCCGGCGGCTCCCACTCGGCTGACTCTCCGGCGACTCCTCACTCCGGCGACTCCAGGTACGTTTCTGGTGCTCCTCCTTCTCCGGTCAGCGTTGCTCCCCCTTCGGCGCGACAGATCTGGGATGGCTCGCTCGAGCCTCGAGCGAGCGTTGCTCGCCCAGATCTACGGTAGAGCAAGGAGACGAACTTGAGCTCCGGTTCTGCTTCCCCCCTCAGGTACGTCCGCCTCGTGCACCACCCCCCTTCGCCTCCTCCGGCCTGCTAGTTCCGGTTTCACCCATTTCATGATTTGACGTGATCGTGCTATAATTTGCGTTGATTTCTTGGGTTGGGGTGTTGCAGAGGCTGGTCATGGCGGAGAAGGGAGGGAAGGGGCATTCACTGCCCGGCAAAGCGGCCAAGTCCTCGCTCAAGTCCACCACTCCCAACGGAGGTAAAAGTTAGTGCGACCCATTTTCACTTTCTTCCGATTCTCGCATCGTTGCTTCGTTTTTCGATTGCATTCTTGTTTTTGTGGCAATCGGCTTCTCTTGCTGTTCTTGGGTTTATGCTGAGAGAATTTTTCATGGTTGTGTGTGTGTTGACGTGTAGCGTCCGCGAAGGGCAAGGACGATGGTTCTGGGAAACCCAAGAAGGGGAGGAAGGCTCAGTTTGATTCCGAAGGTTTGCATAGCGTTTGGGTTGTTTGATTCTTTTTCGTGGTTGTTGATTATAAGTGGTTTGGAGATGTGGGTTCTGTGACTATCCGGGTTTCGCTCCGTTTCCTTGTGGTGATGTTTCTTTGTTGTGGGCGGCTATTTGCACAGGTCTCGGGGATGGAATTTTCGGGTTTTCATCTGGCAGCAAAGCAGACAGCTTGTTGAATAAATGTCCGTCTCCGAATTCATCATTTTCGGGCTGTTTCTGTGGATTTATTGCTTGGCAGTTCCATGTGGCTTCGGTTGCTTGCGATGTGTTATTTGCTACTTACTGCGTGCTGATTATTTTGTCCTGGCAATCTGTGTATTTTCCTTAGTGAATTTGGGCAAAGGAGGGAAAGGAGATAAGACTGGCAGGGCTGCCAAAAGTTCCGCTCCCAAAGAACAGCCTCCTCTGGAGCTCAGAGTTGAGCAGGGTAGGTGTTTAGCTATAGTGCTCCTTTTTTTTAGCGGCGCAGATTGAATATCTTACTTATGGGTTGCTTCAACCGCTGACTGTCGGGTATAACTACACGTGTGGAGCTTCGCTTGAATTGGTTTGTTTTAGGTATGAAAATCCAAATGAGATCAGTAATTCGCCTAAATTTTTTTATTTGAAAAATTTGGGTTCAAGCGAGATGGGCTTGGCAAGAAGGTGGCAAGAAGGCATTTAATACGAATGGAGAGACAGATGCCTTACAAATTACGTCTACCTTTAGCAGTTAATAAACTTACCCAATCATTGACTCATGCTTGTAAGCATAGGTCTGCCTGTTGGCAACCTCTATGATTGTTTCGTTTCTGACTTACTAGAGTCATACAGATTGGACTTCAGCAGGTTCATTTTGGACTGTGGAGTCGTGGTTTTTCCTCTTCTGGCCAAAGAGCAGAGTTGTATTGAATTTTTCAATTTATTGGGCATATTGGTGATGATGCTACGTGTGAATAATACTTTACCTTTTCGTCAATTTAAAGGTTTGGTTTAGACTAGTTACTGTGTTGGGTATGCTCCCTGATCTTGTCAATTTATTGAATTTATAGAACTCCCAAAACATGCCAAATGTCTGATGGACTGTGAAGCTGCTGAAATCTTACAAGGAATCCAGGAGCAAATGGTTGTATTGTCTGAGGATCCAACGATCAAAATTCCTGTGTAAGGAGTACATTCTCGTGGGTCTCTACTTTATGAACATTGGTAGGATGTATCAAGCCCTTCTGGCTTCAGGGGACCTCAAGTCTGCAAGGATTGTGCTGAGCAAAATGCCCAAGGACGATCCCCACGTGCGCCTCATCATCCAAGAATCCCAAACGGTGTATGCCAAGATGGCATCTGAGAAAAAGACGGAGAAAAACCGGAAAACAAAGGGAATAAAGCATAAAAAGTCGAAGGCGAAAAAGTAAGTGCGAGGACTAACTGCATTCCAGTTCGAGTACTTTGTAGTTCCTAGGTCAATAGCCTCTTGTACATGTTTGCCTTGATGTTGTTTTTAGCGTAGCATCATCATCCTCCAGCGCTCTTGTGACAAATTTTCACGGGATTCCCCCGTTCATCTAACCTAATGGTTACTAATATATCAAAATGCTGGGAATAGTAGCATGAGAAATCTTTAACTTCTTCCATTTGTGCGATATCGTCTTTGAATTTATTTATTTATTTTTTTCACAAATTGGGTCCTCGGATTTTGATGATTAATTTCATTTTGGTTCTTTCATAAAAAAAAGGGAAGTCATTGTGAAATTTATTAATTAATGGTGTGAAGCGAAGAAGGTTATTAATATATCTAAGTATTTACCTAACTTGTCATGTCTCAGCATCTACCTTTGCAGCTCTATGCTTTGTAATAATTCTGAGAATTTACTAAGGTACGGGGTATTTGCCAATGGATGCTAGTAAATGCAATTATCGGACGGAATGAAAATGTAATATTTCGTTGCAAAAGTTACTCGTCAGCGGTTCTGATTTTCGAAGTTATACTTTTGTTAATCTACGTTCTGATTTACCAAATGAAACAGTAAAAAGAAAACATTCGAGCAACAAAAAGAAAATGATGGATCGTATTTATTGCAAAAAATGTCACTAGTGGTCTTTCTGTTCAAAAGGCGCTTTAATTAATTTTGGCCGTTTTGAGTTCTCTCATTGGAAAGCTCGTGTTCTCAGAGATGATATGCAATCTTGCTGAAATAAAGATGTGAAAATGATGACACGTGGGGTTTTTGCGATAGTTTGGAGGAGGACGAAGTCGACAATTAAAAAAATTCAAAGCAGCAAACTTCTTCTAATGTGGTTCGATGTCGAATTTCACTAGTGATAACTTGTGATAATATATATTTTGATGAAGCGACTCTTTTAAAAAGAATACTAAATAAGCTATCATTATGGACGGATGATTACTTAGACATTGGTTTCTTTGGAAGTGACGATCGCAGGTCATCCTAATGATGATCACGGGTATGTGTTTTTGTGCAAACTCTCTGATCATGTAAGAAAAAAATATTCCGTGCAATGATCACATCTGAGGCACCTGGAATAACGACCCTATCGAGTAGGAAAATCTTGAAAAAATTTGATACAAACTTTAATTACAAAATTTCCTACGAAATATGCCATATGATCATGCTAAAAATGTGTCTTCACTAACCATGAACAAAATAAAATTAATGAGCATTTCATAAGAATGAGAATTCAATATCAATTTTAAACTTTATTAAAAAAATGTTTTTAAAAAAAAAAGAAATTTTTTTTTGCGTTTACCAAACATGTTTCTGTTCTTTTTTTATTCCAAGAACAGTTTTTTTTTACACTTACCAAACGCGTTCTTTTGTTCAAAAACTGTTCCCTGGAACAGAAACACTTTTTTTTGTTTCTGTTCCCAGGAACAAAAAAGAAACAGAAGTGTTTCCATGCGCACCCTAAATAACCAAATTATGATCCTCTTTTAAGTCCTTGAAGTCTCGGGTGTCTCAGTTCACTTCAACAGAACCATCCGTCTCAAAGATCTAGCTGATTAACTAGGCTATACTCATTTGTTTCTCTTCAAATTTGAGTATGTTATATTTTAGGATGTTATCTACAACATTCATGAAGACAACAAAGTGAGATCTCCAACAGAAATCAACATGCAACCAAGAAATCAACAAAAGGTCAGTAGGAAATTCGCAGATCTAAAGCCTCCGTGAAATAGAACATTGGACCCCTCATATCACAATCGTTTTCCATGAAATTCGAGTATGTCATACCTCAAGATGTTAGCTTCAATGTTCATGAAGACACCGAAGCCAAAATCACACTCCAAATACACATGCAAGCTCGAATAAGATACTGTCTACCACCAACCGAACGGAAACAGCCACATTACATGAACACATTCAACCCTTACTTCGGTATTTCGCCCAAATCACCCCTAAAACCGAACATGCAACCAACCAAAACAGACATGCAAGAGAAGTAAAGGACCCCACTTGCCTCCAAAATGAACGAACAGCAAGCACAAGGCGGCGTAGGACGGTCGGACAAGGCGGCGACGGCGAGACACGGCGGCGGCAACTCTCGTCTCCACCTCCTCTCTCTCGGTCTCTCCCCTTTCTCGAACACTCTCTCTCTCTCTCCTTTCTCGGCCAAAATGAAGCAAAGAACCGGCCATCCCTCTCTCCTCATCCCTCTTATACTCCCCTAAAGCTCATGATTACTTGCCTAATGACTCACCAATGCATGCTCTTCCCTTGGCCACTTGTCATTTCTATTTTTGAAATTTGATTTGGGTTAATGGGCTTGGGCTTAGGCCCAACCAGCCACTCCTCTTTGGGCTGGTCGACAGCCACCTATTGGGCCCTAATGGCCGACTAGCTTGGCCCACCAAGCTTTAGGCTAATGGGTCCAAGGCCCATTTCGAATTTTCGATCCCTTTTTCTTCTTTTTTTTTTTTGAATTCCTTTTTATAAATATTTCTAAATTCAAATTTCATCTTGGCCAAAGTCTTGGGATATTTTTAATTATTGAAATTTAAATCATATGGCCAAGCATTAATCTATTAAATTTGAATTTCCACAATCACAAGCAAAATTCATCAAATTAAAAGACAAATTGGCTAAAGCATAAGCCATAAAATTCTATTACCTAATTAAAGGCATTTAACACACCTTAAGGCTCGGCTTTGAATTTCCGGGATGCCACATAATGCCCTGACTGTCCACAATTAAAACAAGCATTTATTCCATAACATGGTCCAAACCCATGTGATCTACCACACCGGCGACAATCATTGTTACCATACTACGGTCGTTCTGTTGGTTGATTATTCCACACTTTTCTAGGATTCTCAATCTTATTCTTCTTGTTTTGCACAAATGGTCACTTTCCAACCTGATGAGATCTCTTATTATAATGAAAATTCGATGAGTCTCCTCGAGATTGTGGTCTCACCTGATATGTCGATGTCTAGTCTCTTGACATCAAATCTCTTTCCACTAGCTATGCCTTTTCATACAATTCACTATAATCCTTCAAATTCAAAGGCACCAATCATCCTCTTATATCAGGCCTTAACCTATTCAAGAATCTCTTAGCCTTATCCTCTGGATATTCTATTAATCGAGGGGCAAATCTAGAGAGCTTAGCAAATCTCGCCTCATACTGATCTACAGTCAAGTTATTTTGGGTCAATTGCATAAATTCCATTACCTTTTTATCCCTTGCACAGTCTGAAAAATACTTACTATAGAAGACTCCTACAAATCCAGTCCAAGTCACATCTACACCTTCAGTGAATATTGTTCCTTTCATTGCTTTCCACCAATAATCAGCATTTCCTTGAAGTTGATACTCTACTAAAGATACCTTCTCTGCATCAGTACAATTCAGCAATGCAAATATCTTTTCCATCTCATCTATCCACAATTCTGCTTCTACGGGATCTCCTAATCCAGCAAAACTAGAGGGTTTTAGTTTCAGAAATTGTTCTACTAAGCTTTGCATTTGACGGTCACCTCCTACCTGTTGTTGGGCTTGCCTTTCCAATAGGGCTCCTACATTAGTAAGTGCTTCAAAGATTCCTTCCACACGGGGATCCATGGCCACTCCTCGTCCATTTCTACTCATCTTGAAAACTCCTAGTTTCTGCATATCGGTCACTACTCATTAGCCTACAAAATCTCCTCACAAAACAAATAAGTAACAGCTACAACAATTGTTACTGGTACCCTATGAGTAACATGAGTTACTTGTTCCTTACAAAGAAAATATCATTATCCTAATGCATAGTCACTACCGCACCTTATCACTCCAGATAAACCTATGCTCTGATACCAAAACAAGAGACTATAACGAGCAGTTGTGATGTCCTAGGGCGTCACGTACTAAGCGCAAGCAGAATTATAATTATTATTATTATCATCTTCCTAACTAGTAATCTCCTTTAGATAACCCATAGCGTTTACCATTGAAGGTTAGCATGTATAACATGGATTATTTAAAATCCTAAATTTATATTATAAGGTTATCCTGCAATGCACATAGACAAGATCATAAAAGGCTTCCTTTCATTCTTCGCCTATATATTTACATCATATACAAAACAAAAATAAGGCACAACCAAAGCCAGGGATATGGGTGAGGGTATCTACTCCACGAGTTCCCACACTAGCCCGCATCTAACAAAACAACAAAAGTTAGTCAGCCTCTACACGATCCAAGGCGTCTAGGCGCCGTCCATCCCCGCTCCAGGCTAAAGGGGGGAGAGTGTGATGGCCCAAGCGGCGGTGCGCGGGGAGGAGGGATGGTGGTGCGTCTGTGCCTCGGTCCCCGGACATGTGCAAGGAAGGGGTCCTCTCCCTCTTGTCCCACATCACTTAGGGGGGAGTCCAGGGCCAGTTTATAATGGCTTGGGCCCCTTAACCTATGTGACGCGTTTTAAAGCCGTGTGGACTCGGTGTCCAAAGCGGACAATATCACACAATGGGCCCGGGTTGTTACAAATGGTTTAGAGCCGACTCCCAACAACGTGTGGGGCCACAGCGAGGACGCTATTCTGCTAAGGGGGGAGAGTGTGACAGCCTAAGCGGTGGTGCGCGGGGAGGATGGATGGCAGTCCCCGAACGTGCGCAAGGAAGGGGTCCTCTCCCTCTTTTCCCACATCACTTAGAGGGGGAGTCCAAGGCCAGTTTATAATGGCTCGGGCCCCTTAACCTGTGTGACGCGTTTTAAAGCCATGAGGACTTAGTGTCCAAAGTGGACAATATCACACAGTGGGCCTGGGTCGTTACAGTTCCAACTGAACAAATTCAGTGATCTTCTTATCCTTGGCACAATTAGAAAAATGCTTCCTATTGAAAGCTCTAACAAATTCATCCCAATTTATATCAGTACTTGGTGGAAAGATCGTGTCTCTTGAAGCTCTCCACCAAAATTTTGCATTTCCCTCCAGTTGGTACTCTGCCAAGGTTTTTTTGTCAGCATCATTGCAGTCCAACAATTGGAAAATTCGCTCTAATCCATCAATCCATTGTTCCGCCTTCTCAGGACTTCCTGTTCCACTAAACTTAAGTGGCTTCAGCTTTAGAAATTGTTCCACCAGTCCTTGAGGGCGGCCTTCCACTCCGAGTTGTTGCTGCACTTGTCTTTCCATCAGATTTCCAATATTGGCCAATGCCTACAGGATGTCTTCCATTCGGGGTTCAGCCCTTGCAGTAGAGGCTTCAGCCCTCGATGGATGAGCACTTCCAACTCGTACGATGATTTTCCTACATCTTCCAAGCATTTGCCTCAAGAATAATCTGTGACTCAATGTCTCCATTTAAAAGCAACTACAACTATATATATAAGTAACATATGCATGTTGCTGACACCTAAAAGCAACTCATAATAAACTACTAGCAATCTATGAGTGAATACCCATCACCCGTTGTTCAAAGCTAGTCAACTATCCTAGTTAGTATACTATAGTGTGCATTGTCGTCATATTCCTCAATTTCCAAATGAGGCTCCTTATCACTCCACTTATAACCATTGCTCTAATACCAAAAATGTCGCTGTGACACCCCTTGACACGACCCCTGATCCGCTAGGGTCGCCACAGTTTGCTTACCTCTCCCTTGTCCTATTGACATGTCACTCTGATACCATTTAATTATAGTGGGTCCATAAATTCTCTGGGTTTATATCATCTTAATCGGTCCCAGAGCAGTCCATATAACGGAAGCATACTCGACATCTCCCTAACCCGTACTCAAACTAAATAATATAATGCAATGCACACCAACTACACTTTTCATATATATAGAAGCGAATGTTGAACCAATATCACGAGTTGGTACAACAAAAGGCTAAGGCTTTAACAAAGCATGGCTATAACCCAAAAGAACCTGACTCTACATCATGACATGTACATCAATCCATCATCCCAGTGTCGACTATCCAAAAAGTGTCAACCTCCACCAGTCACACGCTCCTATCACACCTAGCCGATGCATCGGTTGGTGGCGGCGGCGGCCTCCGCATCATCCTCACATCTCGACGAACATGGACAGACAGGAACTCCTGGACTACGGGGCCATCAGGTAGGCCCACATCATACATAACCAAAACACGAACACGGATAAACACCAGACCATGAACACCAACGCATGGGTGTTCCGAGCACTAGACCTCAACATCAGACAATAAGCCATAAAATGTACCACGCGTGACAGGTGATAGAGGCATCTCTCAATATGAAATGTTAGTCCCGAAAAAGGGTGAGTACAACCACTTAGCAGTAAAGATCCATCAAATTACACAATGCAACAAGCAAGACAACCACAATTTCATGTGACATACACATATGATCCATGTGATCATGCTTGCATTTCCATGAAATTCATTCATTAAAGCAATTCATATTCCATGCCATATGCACATACATTCGCATGATTCATATCATCCATAGCATCATGTATATATCCCCATGAGATCCATTCAATACCTTCATGATCGCATTCTCAATGCCATATAGTATCAATTCAATTTCATATGCAATTATATCCCATGCCGTATGCACACACACATGTGCATGAATCAATTCCCATTTTAATTTTCAAAAGGATCTCATTTTTTTCTTTCTTCCAGGGATCGGTGTTTGCATCCCTCATATATCGCTCGCACCTAATCTTGGCATCTCGAGGAACCTCCGGCACACACCTCCGGGCATCCGGCACACACCTCCGAGCATCCGGCACACACCTCCAGGCATCTTATCATCATCACAATGCATATTCGCACATATATCTCATTTTCAATTTAACATTTGATGCAACAATGTCAGAGGTCTAAACCAGCCTTTTTGATGTCATATGATATGCCGAATGTCACCATATATGCAGTACAATTAATACCCATGATGTCACATTTCATAAAACAATTTATTTGTTTTTGAAAATAGAACAATTTTCGGGTAAAACAAAATGCACCTCTTTAGTAACAATTGTTGAAAAAATTAGTAAACAATCTCAATAATTTCTGAAAATTAAACATAATGTAGACAAGACCTAGAGAAAGATATTTCTTGCAGAACATCGTGTCAATAAAGTTTCACATCAACCACATAGGTCCATGCATCACAGCAACAGAATTTCCAACACCACTTTTGCACAGTTTCGGAAATAATTTTGATTAAGCCCTTAAATGAACTCCAAAAATTATGAGATTTTAATATGTTATAGATGAGACCTAGAGGTAAAAGTCCCATGAATAAATCGAAGTCTAATTCCTTCTGAATTAAAATTTATAATTTTTATAACTCTCCTTAACTCTCGGTTCACTGTCCACATTCATCCTCTTCAAAGAAAATCATTTTTCCCAATCAATACTTGTCCGTTTATTCTCAAATTTTAGTATGTTACTCCTCAATATGTCGTCTAAAACTCTTACTGGATACGAGATCAAATTCTGACTGGATACTTGCACAAAATTCACAGAACCGCAATAGATCAACATAACAGTTTCCAGATCTAGTATCTCTGAAGAGAAATGGTTTCACCAACAAATACTTGTTCGTTTCCTTTCAATTTTTAATATGTTACTCTCCAAGAAGTCTTATACAACTTTCATCCAGAAGTCCAAGTGAGATTCCAACTAGAACATTGCATGCAGCTCACGAATCACCAAAGGTCGGACTGTTTTTCTAGAAAATAGATTACTAGACTAAGGCACTACTCCCATAACTTCGAAAATTCTCACCTCCACCACCTCCAAAATTCACCATACCACACACACAATCACGGCAAGCAAAGTGCAGATCAAAAGACTTCACTTGCCTCAAATCCAAAGAAAATCACAGCAAACACAACGGCGAGGCAGGGCGGGCTCGACGGTGGCAGCTAGGCGCACGCACGGCGGCAACAAGTCTTCTTCTTCCCTTCCTCTCTCGCACGCTCACTCGTCTTCCTCTCTCTCGCGTGATGTCTTTCTCTCTCTCTTAGTACTCCTCGCTCACTCCGCCCCCTCTCCCTCTCTTTTTCTTCCCTTCAACAATGATTAGCAATCATTAGATTGCATGCAATTGCCACTTGGTTGCTCCCTCTTGCCCCTTGTCACTTTTCTCATGCAAGAAGATAGACTCAATGGCTTGGGCCTCTCCCTCCTTCAGTCGGCAGTAACCCCTTTGGACTTCATGGGCCAGGCCTCTTGGCCCCCTTTGGGCCCAACACTTTTGGGTATAAAGTCGAACTTTTAAATGACCCAAAAATAATACTAAATCAGCCCATATTTGCTCTTAAAAATTTACTTTAATCCCCACTTAATTTCATAATCTCAAATACTCACATGGCCATAAAACTGCAACAATAATCAATAAAATCCAACTTATAAAGCGCATGGCCAAGAATAAAATTTTCCTTACCAAAATTTTCCTTACCAATTTATCCTTTTAATACAATCCTTAATCGCTTATGGACATAAAATATATTTCCAACCAAATAATTGTCCATTAAAATGCTCGGCCTTAATCTATTGTAATTCATTGGTCTAATGGCTACAATATAATTTGATGGTGCTTCCATCACCTATTCATGGTTCATGGTATATCCAGGGGTTGTCATGAAATTTTAGGATGCCACAACAAAAGCCTATCATACAGTGCTGGCAGTCCAAAAATTTTCATCTACTACCCCTCACACATGATCATATATAGCCTGGTCCATCACCGGCGGCAACGGCAACATCCCTAGCATGATCCCATCACATCGAACGTGCACTGATAAAAACTCTTAAACTACGAGGCCATCAGGTAAACCGACGTCATACATGACTAGAACCCGTACTCACATGAAAACCAATCCTCGAATCCCAACAGGAATGTGCTCTGAACACGTGCACTCAACATCGACTGGGACACCGTAAAAAGTACCGCGAGTGACAGGTAACAGAGGCATCTTTTAATCTAAAATGTGAATCCTCAAACTGGGTGAGTACAACCACTCAGTAGTAAAAGATTCATCAAACTATATCAAGCAGTACCATCAATATCTAAATTCATGCAAGATAGACAAAAATAGGTAATCAAAGGATAAGTATACATCAAAGTCATGAAATTCTTCAATGCAATGGCAAATGCAGTTTCAAAGGATGAAAACACCTCATGCCCAGTTACACGAGTCCCGATCATAGGGCCAAACTGTAATGACATGTCCCACTCCATGCCATACAACTTAGTCCTATAACCAGACCACATACACATATATTTGAATCATCCATTTTATCATTCAAAAGGTTTCATCCCCCAGAGGACCAATGTTTACGTCCCTCCGAGCATTCACATCCACCCTTGCATCACGAAAGCCTCCGGCATTCAGCCACTAGCGCCACCGGGCATCTAGAGCATACCACACCTCCAGGCATCTCGTACTCGACTTGGCATCACGAGGAACACCTCAGAGGCTCACCATGAAAATGATTACCCCGGCCCTTCAGATTTATGTACCGACTAGCATACAACCGGGCATCCTAAAGCTCCAGAGGAAAAACCTCTAGTATTCACCCACTTAGGGCCACTAGGCATCCACAAGGCATCGACTCATTTGATCCTTTGGGCATCCCGACTCCCGGGGCATCGTTGACCCGAGGGTCCAATGGCAACAATTAACATCTTAATTTCCAAAAACACCTTTCAATGCAATAACAAGATGTCCCGATAATCCTTCATCAAATCGCAATATTGCATAATATGCCAATGCCAGTATCATCATGTCACATAACAATTCAAGATATATTCATCATTGGGACAACTTGTACAAATTCGAAACAAAACAGCTTAATCATTAAGAGGCACAGTTTGGGTAAAAATTTCGGAATAATTCCCAAATGAACTCAGAAAATTATGACATTTTTGATATGTTATAGATGAGACCAAAAGGAAGAAATTTTGTGAAGGACACTAAGTCAAATTCATTTTGTATAAAGAGTAATCGTTTGCTATTTCCTTCAAAAATTCTGTAGTAACTTTCAGATTCAGTACCTACAGAAGAAAATTCGTTTCACCAGCTAAATCCTGTCCGTTTGTCCTCAAATTTTGATATGCTATTCCTAAGGATGTATCCTACAAATTTCATTAAGGGTTTGAAGTCAAATTATATCTATAAAATTATAGAAAATTCACGGAATCATCAAAGGTCAAGCTGTTCTCTACAAAACAGAGTACTGGTTTCAATAAATTTACTCCTATCTTCATGTTTTCACGTTCATATGGCTATAGCTAGATGTCAAACACCATCTAATGGATGTAATATTTAAATAAAATGGTTTATTTTCTTGTTTTCATCATTATAAATCAAAGTGATACAATTAAAAGGACTTTCCATCTAACTTTCTCCAAAATAGAACTGGCACATGCAATTTTCTTCATTCCTAATACAATCAAGCCATTTGTTTCTCTACCAATCTATCTTACAACCCCTTAAGTCCCTTCCACATTATCTAAAAACACTTTCAGCAAGATCTTATTAACAGAGAAACCCTCCCACAGCTTGGCTTAGAGCATATGTTCATCCCTAAACTCACTCATCTCAACATATACCACATCCTTTCCCTCAGCAACCCTTTCCTTACCTTGCTCGATCTACACAGCCATCTCACACTCAAATTTTGAAACATGCAAGATCCGAATACCACACACAATGGCCGGTAGCTTCAATCTATTACTCGTTTAGTTCAATTCAACACAAAACAGCAACATCACTTTCAATCCACCACATTTCAGCATTCAATCTTCATCTCTATCATTCAAAAACCTACTTGCAGCTTCCTATTCTGCATTTTCTCACATCTAGCAGCATTTCACTAGAAAATTTCAGCATGCAAATAGATAGGTTGATGAACTTTCACTTGCCTCAACTCCTAGCTTGATCAGCAAACAAAAACAGAAACTTGGGACTTCGAACGCAGCTCAAATGGCGACAAGGATCGGCGGCGTCAACGGCGGCAGCTTGGACATGGGCACGGGTGGAGGGCGGCCTTCCTTCTCTGCCCACATTTGCTCAGATCGCTCGCTGCTCACTTTCTTTCTTTCTCTCTCACTTGCTCGCCCGCTCACTCTCTCGGTTTCTCTCTCCCTTGCTCAAACCGAAAGCTTTTGCTTTCTTTGGTTAATTGTTTTGTTAATTTTGCATGCAGGTGACAAGTGGCATTAAGGAAGAGACAAGTGGAGGGTAGCGTGGCCTCCTCCATCCGATTCCTCCCCCCCTTTTTGGTCGACGGCCCTGGAGGCTTCTTGGGCTTGCTTGGGCCTGAAAATTTGTGGCCAAAGGACTAAATTAAATGGCCCATAGTCTTTAAAAGAATAAGCCCAAAATTTCTGCACAATTATAAGGCATTTTGGTTTCCATAGAAATCAATTAATATTCCCATAATCAATTTGCTTCATGTACAAGTACATGACTGAAACCCTTGCGTGGAGAAAGAAATAGGCAAGGCTGGATGGGGTCACGACAATGTACATAAGAGGTTCAGTCCAAGAGATAAAATAATGCGGCTGTTGGTGCAATTGTCCATATGACCATTCAAAAATGAATTTCCTTTCCTTCAAAAGTAAATATTTCGGGTCGTCGAGATTCTCGGATGCCACACATATCAAGAGATCTGGTTCTTATTTCTCCCAATCGTCTATATCTCTTAGACACAAAAGAATGTGTAGCGCCCGTGTCAAATAATGCATATACTTTCTTGTCATTTATAGAAATCGTACCTGAGATAATGTTTTTCGAAGCTTCTGCTTCCTCCTGGGTGATTGCGTACACCCTTCCTTGTGTTGGTGGCCTTTGCAGTTTTCCTTGTGGAGGTGGTCCACCTACACGTTGTGTCACCTATTGCACCGGGTTGACATTCGACTACGATCGTCCTTGTGGAGGTGGTCCACCTACACATTGTTTCACTTATTGCGCTGGGCTGACATTCGACTATGATCGTCCTTATGGACAATCTCTCCTAAAGTGACCTTTTGGCCGCACCCAAAACACCTCTGGTGATCTAAATAGGGTCCTGGCCCATATTGTCTACCATATCTTTGCCAAGAATTATTTTGATATGGCACTTTTCTTGGAGTATGATCACTTTTGGTCTTCTCAAAATTTCCGAAATTTCATTTTTTCTTGGAATCCCAAGGTAGCTCTCAGGTTGGGTAAGGTCTCTTACCCCGTCAGGCATCACTTAGTGTCATTTGTTGCCCTGATTCCATTCGCTTCCTTATTACTTCCTACTTCACAAGCTAGGCTCGTTCATAAATTTCATTATAATGCCTTATATTTAGAGGCACCAGTTGTATCCTGATATCCATCCTCAGGCCCTTTAGAAATATCTTCACCTTTTCCTCTTGATCTTCCACTAGTCTAGGAGCATACCTCGACAGTTTAGAGAATTTGGCTTCATATTGGTCTACCATCAACTCCCTTTGTTCTGGTTGAACAAATTCTGTTATTTTCTTATCCGTGGCACAGTCAGAGAAATGCTTTCTATTGAAAGCCCTAACAAATTCATCCCAGGTTACGGCAGTACTAGGTGGAAAGATCACCTCTCTAGAAGCTCTCCACCAATGTTTGGTATTTCCCTCTAATTGGTACTCTACCAAGGTTATCCTTTCCGTGTTGTTGCAATTCAACAATCGGAAAATTCTTTCTATTCCGTCGATCCATTGCTCTGCCTCTTTAGGACTTCCCATTCTAGTGAACTTGGGTGGCTTCAACTTTAGGAATTGTTCCACCAATACTTGAGTATGACGCTCCGCTCTCAGTTGTTGTTGGGCTTGCATTTCCATCAGATTTCCCATATTAGCCAGAGCCTGCAAAGTGTCTTCCATTCAGGGTTTTGTCCTTGAAGCAATGGCTTTAGTCTTGATGGGCGAGAACTCCCTGTTCGTACCATGTTTTCTTGCATCTTATCAAGCCTTTACCTCCGGAACAATTAGTGACCCAGTGTCACTAATCGACTAAGAAAGTAAAGTAACATTCACACGTTACTGGGATCATATAAGTAACATACAAATGCTACTGGCATGCATAGGTAAATCTTAATCATTACCAGTACTCTACGAGTGGAAATCCATCACCCGTTATTTAAGGTAACAAACTACTTGCGTTTTGTGCCCTAACGTGTGCAATCACTCCAAACAAGCCTAAGCTCTGATACCACTCCGGCTTATGACGACCCTCGACCCGTTAGGGTCGCCACGGCATTTCCCTATCCTTGCTATCCTTTCATTTATGGAAGCAGGAATTGATGACTTTGGTATTAATTAGATGGATGCACGTGAGCTACAAAACCATGCACTTTTATTTATTTATAATTTTCAGACAACACTAGTCGGTACATATAGGCCAAAATATCCTATTTTTGGCTAAACCAAAATTTGATCGACTACCCTGCAGTCTATCTACACTGTTGTCTTGGCATCATGTCCTAGTGTCCAAAAATGCTGCCATCATCCCGGGTCCTCCACCTACTCGACCCCACTCGAGCCATCATCATCATCATCTGGAAGCAGTAACGGCCCCACCGTACACCCGTTGACTCGGGCATATAGAACGATGAACCCCATAAGCATGAGGCTCGTGGTGAGACTAGTGTCCACAGTGAGGATCATCGTAATCTTGATGAATGTGAAGTTCGGAAATTCAGGGTCTGCATGCTCAACCTAATCCTACCTAAGGTCGATGGGAATTCCGTAGAACATGCCGGAACACGCAGGCTGTAGCGGCATCGTCACGTCTCTGTAATATAATGATCCCACATGGGGGTGAGTACAACTAATTAGCACATGGAAGCCTATCAGACCATATTACACAACTATACCGCTACTCAACTGATGACCTTTTAAACATGCAATGTAAAAAGAACGAGAAAATTCATGTAATCATGATTCTATAAGGGAAAATGCAACATGACATGCCAGAACCCAAATCAACCCTTGGAATGACTTTGATAATTCATTCGACTTTAATTCTAACTGGTGCCATCTTCCAAAATGACCCATGTTTGTATCCCTTCAAGCATCTTGCATCCAACCTGGCATCATGAGGACCTCCGGTTTCATATTTCAGTCCACGAGCATCTAAAGTGTGTTATGTCACACCTCCAGGCATCTTGCACCCCACCTAGCATCACGAGGAGCTCCGAGGCTCATCACTGTCCCCAGGTGGCCGGAACATGTTACATCACACTTCCAGGCATCCCGACACCTAGGTTACCTCCGAGGCTCATTACCATCCCTAGGCATCCAAAGGCATCATTTTCACAACCCTCCAGGCATCCCGACACCCGGGGCATTGACGCCACAGGGGCCTAACGGCATCAATATCAGTTCCATCCTCGGCACAACACCTAACAAGTTTTATTAAAGCCATCATGCACGTCTAACCCGAACTACTATGGACCCTTAAATTGAAATCGATGATCCAATTGAGATTCATACCATTTTATGTTCGACTCGATCCCCGATGACTTGCCTCATAAATTCTAGCCTTCAAACCTAATCTAACACGTCGATTCATCAAGACATTACGATACTCATCCATTTAATCTCAAACCCGAACAGAACCATGACCGAATGCTGTCACACCTTGAACATCGAGCGCGTGCACATCCCTCGGTGGTTGATCAAATTGCGATGTTCCCAAGATGCGTCGCTGACCCATTCATTTTTTTGCACATCCGGAAGCATATTAAACAATCTCCAGGCAACAAAAAACATGGGATAGAAAAGCAGGACAACCAATTTTCACAAAACCTATTTTATAAACAAAATAGGTTCATATACATAACTAGTCTATACACAAGAGTCTAACTCAAAAAGGGACTACCAAGCCATTTAAACTTCGAACTCTGCAGTCATTGACTCTAGGTCCACCACGACACCATCGAGGGTGTCGATATCCATAGGGTGCCCTACTTCCCACTCCCCGGTCCCAACGGGAGGCTCGTCAAAACCTTGTAGGGGACCCTCCTAACCCCCTTTGAGGAAAGTTGATGAACCACGCTATGTATCGGTGAGGTACCAATTAAGGTCGGCCCTCCTCAACCCATATCGTGGACTCAACCAACTCACGAGTCAGGTTAATCCTGAGAATTGGGAAATAGGAGTACTAGAAGTCCATCACCTATGGGACCCCAAAACGTACATGTCATACCTCCATCTAAGGATCTGAAAATTGTAAACCACAACAAGGTTAGACAATGTCTCAACGAGTCTACACCCTAAACCCCAATTAGGAAGATAATTCACCTAGAAGTAGCCTAAGCACACATCATATAAGACTTCAACTCATATGTCAATCAATCACAGGGCTCCCGATTCTAAGGCCAAATCGTTATGACATGTCCCTTTCCGTGCCACACAATTTTGTCCCATAATCAGACACGTCTATCTCACTCATTCAAGCGTTCCAATTAATTATGACCCAACGGCCACGGCCAACTCACTAGTCAGCATTCATCCAGCATAACTGGGCATCATCTCGCCCCATCAAGCATGGCAACGTTTACATCTAGATGGCTTTCACAAAGAAGCATCGGTCCAACCTCTATCGCAATCTGGCATTTGTTGATGCGGGGCATTCCATATAAGAGCATCGCCCACCCGACCTTCATCAGGTGATAGGTTCTCATAGCGATCACACACATATCCAATCTCGAACAAGGACATCGTTCTTTGCACTCAAATGCCTCACTTCTAGAAATATGTCACTTTCTCTTTACTTTTTCTCTATTCTTCATCCTTGCTGATTGCCACCACCCACCGCCGCCGATCATCGACTACCGATTGCTGATGCCATTGGCCCTAACCACCGCCAACCTGTGCCACTCAGTACAGACAATCGCCAATGCCACTATTCGCCGCTGGTCGATCACCAGTTGGCCGACTCGAGAGGAGCTTGCTAACCGGTTTCTGCAACAACACAAGTTCAAGACTAAGATCGCGCCAACTCGAGAGGAACTTGTCCAAGTCGAGAAGAGGAGGACCGAAATGTTTAGAGCATATGGTCAAAAGTGGAGAGCCACTACATCTCAAATGAAGCCACCTTTGTCCGAGAATGAGGCGATGAAACTGTTACTTTAAGTCATGCCTTGGGACTTCTTCAAGAAAATTATAACCACACTTGCATCAACTTTGCCTCGTTGGTTGAACTGGGAGAACACGTTGAGGAAATCATGCGAAAAGGAAGACTAACTGAGACCATGGCATGCGAATTTGCTGGGAAGAAGGATAAGGAGTCCACTGTGGAGATTGCTTATATCCAAAACTCGTCTGCTCAAATGAGTATATTCTTCCTGCTCATAAGCTCGTAGTGGAAGCCGGGAATTCTTCCCAAATCTTTGGCCATAAAGGAAAAGCCTTATAGAGGTAGTTTACTCCACCATCGAGACCAATGTCTTAACTGCTTTTGGTGTTGATTGAGAACCGTCTAGTGGCGAGAGAACTCTCGAGGGACAAGCCATCGAAATTCCCTGGGTTTGACTCTAAGAAGGTTTGTGAGAACCATATGGAGGAGAAAAGACACAATGTCGGTAATTGCTATGTTCTTCATTCGGAAATCTAGAACCTATTAGATAAGGGGTTACTTACCTTTAAGGACTCAAGGCCAAATGTCCAACAAAATCCCCTTCCAAAGCATGCTGAGAACGTAAATGTAATCTTTGGGGATGATGACAAGCACCTATTCCTCATGGATATGCATAAGTTGGAGCAAATAATGTCTTTCGTTGATCACTAATGAACAACAACATTACTTGTGACGAGATGATAGCCTGCCTGGCTAAATTGGCTAGGTTGAGAGTTCTCCACTATGAAGATGGTGGGGCCACTCAAGATCCAATGACTGCAGTTGAAGTTGATTTGTCCGGCGATGACATGATCTCAAAGATCATAAAGGAGGTTGAGGACCCGAGTAAGGATGACTGTAACATCCTCGATTCTAGGCCATGCGAATAAGGTATTAGGGTCGATTATAGGAATTAATGACATAAACCTTGGATATACCAAGGCATGGCATGTTCGGCCATGGACCTGGTCCACCTGATTGAGACCTAGTTAGGGCAAATAACCAAGACAAACCATGAAGTTTAATTTAAGACATACGATGGACCAATTCTAATTGAAAATGGTCATGGAAAAATTTAAGAAGGCTATCAACTTAGTCGCACTCGTTTGGTTAATGTTTAGTAAATTTTGGCATGAACCCTTGTTCTCATGGAACCATCGATCGTGTACAAATACGAATGACTTCTCCAATTAGGCGACACCCTATGTTAGTCTCATGATTATCTTGGATGAGATTTTGACTTGGCAAGAGTTGTTTCGATATAGTACTCTCCCTAGAGCTTGACCATTCTTGGTCTTTCCGAAATTTCCAAAATTTCACTTTTTTTCTTAGAATCCCAAGGCGGTTCTCGGGTTGGATAGGGTCTCTTACCTTGTCGAGCATCACTCAGTGTTAATTGCCTCCCATATTCCATTCGCTCCTTTATCACTTCCTGTTCCACAAGCTGGGCTCTTTCATAAATTTTATTATAATCCCTCATGTTCAGAGGCACTAATTGCCTCCTGATGCCCATCCTCAGACCCTTGAGAAATCTCTTAGCTTTTTTCTCTCGATCCTCTACCAATCTAGGAGCATACCTAGACAACTTAGAAAATTTCTCTTTGTATTGGTCTATTGTCAACTCCTTTTATTCTAATTGAACAAATTCTGTAATTTTCTTATCCCTAACATAGTCAAAAAAATGCTTTCTATTGAAAGCTCTAACAAACTCATCCCAGTTTATGGCAGTACGGGGTGGAAAGATCGTTTCTCTAGAAGCACTCCACCAATATTTGGTATTTCCCTCCAATTGGTACTCTGCTAAGGTTATTTTCTCAGTGTCTGTGCAATTCAACAACCGGAAAATTCTTTCTATCTTGTCGATCCATTGTTCCGCCTCCTCAGGACTTCCCATTCCAGTAAACTTAGGTGGCTTCAACTTCAAAAATTGTTCCACCAGTCCTTGAGTACGGCATTCTACTCTGGGTTGTTGCTGTTGTTAGGCTTGTCTTTCCATCAAATTCCCTATGTTAGTCAATGCCTGCAGGATATCTTCCATTCGGGGTTCTACCCTTGAAGCCGTAGGTTTAGTCCTTGATGAAGGAGAACTCCTAGTTTGTACCATGGTTTTCCTATAGGTCATCAAGCATTTGCCTCATGAACAATTAGTGACCTAGTATCACTAATTAAGTAAGAAAGAAAAGTAACATTCTCTTGTTTCTAGAATCACATAAGTAACATAAAAATGTTACTCACACGCATAGGTAACTTACGATTGTTACCGGTATTTTACAAGTGAACTCAATCACCCGTTGTTCAAAGTTAGTCAGTTACCCCCAATTAGTGCCTTATGGTGTGCATCATTAGAACTTCCTTTTCTACTAATCCGCCTTATCACTCAAGATAGGCCTAAGCGTTAATACCACTCGCTGTGACGACCCCGACCGGGCCGCGATATGACGGTCTTCAATCCTTAGGATCCGCCACTTGCTTATCCTAGTCCCTACGCATGTTTCATCATGAAAACGGGTATCAAAAACTCCATCTTAACTTTACTTAAAATGATGCACACGACATATAAACCAGACATTATTTATTTATTTATTTATTTATTTCGAGCGACGTTACTTGGTACACATAGGCCAAAATTTGGACCGACTATCCCGTTGTCTATCCACATCATTCTCCTAGCATCATGTCCTGGCTTCCCAAAAATGCTGCTGCCCTCCCGGGTCCTCTCTACTCCACCCCACTCAACCAATCGTCATCATCCTTCGGCAGTGGCAGTGGTCCTACTATGCGCCCGTTGACTCGGGTGTAAAGGAGAACGAACCCTATGAGCACAAGGCCTAAGGTAAGTCCAGCATCCACAGTAAGGAACATTCGGATTCGGATGAATGTGATCTCTAGGTGGGGGTTAGGATGCTCCATCTGCTCCCATCAGATATCGATAGGGATACCATAGAATATACCAGAGGACGCGGGTTGTTGTGGCATCTCTATGTCTCTGCAATATTAGCCCCACGAGGGGTGAGTATAACTACTCAGCAATGAAAGTTCTACTAAACTATATTACGTCAGTCTATCACCACTCCATTCTATGCAATCCAAAAAAAAAAAACACATAATTGTAACAAGGGATATGCATCAAATTAGGAGAATATTATAACAAAACAGCACATCAAAACCAATGAGAATTTAGAAACTCAATAATTCTCAAGTTACTACCACCATCTTTCGAAAGGACAAGTGCTTGCATCCCTCAAGACTCTTGCACCCTATCTGGTATCACGAAGACCTCCGATTCCATATTTCAGTCACCAAGCGTCCGGAGCGTGTTACGTCACACCTCCAGGCATCTCACACCCCACCTGGCATCACGAGGAACCTCTAGGGCTTACCATGTATGATGTCCCCATGCATCCAGTACATCTTATGTCACACTCCCGGGCATTCTACCTTCCGAGGAACCTCTGGGGCTCACCGGTCCCTAGGGATCCAAAGGCGTCGTCATCACAATCCTCCAGGCAACTCGACACCTGAGGCATTGTCGTCCCAAGGGTCCGATAGCATCAATAATGTTTCAACCATGGTGTAGTAGTCTAATCAATTTAATGCCAAAACATTTTTGTATCGACAATGTGGAAAGATGCCTTGATTTCAAAATCCCAAATCATGGTATAAGTCAAAATCCAATGAAATCTTTAGAGATATACCAAATCGTGGCAACAAAACCTTACATAAAGTCTAGAGTTTGAATACTAGAATAAATCGAAATCAATCTTTATTGTTCCGCCCCGATCATAGTTCGAAATTCATGGATGTGGACTTAAAATATTTTCATGTTTCAAAACTTGAGATGTACAGGTGATGATTTTCACCAACACCATCAGCATTTCTTAAAATATTGAAATCGGCACATCGTTGAGCTGAAAATCTTAGTCCTGACCTTAAAATTTTCAAAATAGCTTAAATATAAAGTTATATTTTGAGCTTTGAAAACACTAAGAATCAATATGTACATAGGTCCTAATTCGAACTCAACCAAAATAGGCGTGAAATCCTTCCTCACATAGTTCACAATCAATTCAACGATTCTTGAAGTCACAATTTGGCGCAAGTATTCTAAAATAACATTAATTTACAAGACGCATTTCACCAAGCGACGACTGAGATCATGTGATATAGGCTAGTAGATATCGACTTGCCTCGAGTTTGGCGGCGTTGATGGCGAGATAAACCATAAGCTGCGGCTATGAGCGCGGCTGAGGTGAGTTGGACAACACAACGGCAGACGGAGATGCGGCTGGTGGAGATGCGGCTAGTGGTGTGCATGCGCAGAGGACGAGAGGCCGACAGTGGTGAAGAGGAAATTGCGATCTCTTCCTCTCTCTCTCTCTCTCTCCCTCGCTCTCTCTCTCTCTCTTTCGCTCACTGCTTCTCTCTTCATGAGTTCCGTTCCTTGCTTCTGTAACTCATTTCGTCCCCCCCCCCCCGCAGGTTGACTAATCCGGTCAACAACTGTTCTCCTTAGTGAAAGTGAAGGGGCGAGGATAGCTCGAGCAAACGTGGCCATCCTTGGAGAATTTTAGCTGCCACTTATCCCTTTGCACGCATAAACGTGTCCCTCATTTAGTTGACTACATGGGTCAACTAAATGGGTCTTCATGGCAGTCACCGGGAGAAGCAACTCAGTGCCGGTGTCTTCGTTTTCTGCATGGGGAATTTGAGGTCAACAGCCTTCATTTCTGCAAGGAGGAGAGGCGGCTTGTGGTGGAGGCTTGGTGGTCGACCATCACCTCTTCAATGACCACCTAGTGAACACATGCATGAGAATGCATGGCGCTGCTACATGGCCAGCCGGAATAAATTGGTCATGCTGAAGATGTGGCCGTTTGCATAGCCATCCGAAAAGAGGAATGGTTGTGGCGGGGCACACATGATCCAATCCTTCAGCTCGGTTGGTTGGTGAGGTATGAATTTTAGTGGATGTCGGTCTCAGTGGTGGTGTTACGTAAAGAAATCTTCAATGAGACGTTGAGTTTCATAGTGATCGGATCGTTACAATGCAACAAAGGCGTGACTATGAGGGTACGTCATAAGATCATCACGAAATGTGACATCTCCATCCGGTGATAATGATGACAAAATGGCATCCACAAGTGGTGCCAATGACATAATCCAACGACAAACTCGTTTGTGGCATCCTAGAATTTCATGTCAACCCCTACATGTGTTATGAGCCATGGATAGGTGATGGAAGCGCCATCAAATTATATTGTAGCCATTTGATCCATGATTTGCAATAGATTAAGGCCGAGCTTTTCAATGGATAATTACTTGATGGGAAAATTCTATACTTGGCCATGTGTTTTATAAGTTAGAGTTTATTGATTTATGATTTCAAGTTTTATGGCCAGGTGAATAAGTGTAATTAGGTATTTATGTAAGTGGGATTTAGAGTAGATCATTAAAAGAGGAAGTGGGCCAAAATTCTTAGGCCAAGACCAGCCCACAAGAGCCCCACCATTCAGCCATTAGGGCTTGGCCCGCGAAGCCCAAAAGGAAGGGGGCTGCCGTCGACCATGGGAAGAGAGGAACGGATGCAGAGGCTGGCCCAAAGGAAGGCCCATCAACTTGCATGGCTAAATCCCCAAGTGGCAAGAGAAGCTTGTCAAGTGTTTTTCCCTTAGAGCCAAGTGGCATTAGCCATTTGCAAATCATTGAGAGGAAAGGAAAGAGAAGGGGCAGATTGAGAGAGAGGGTTACCGAGAGAGAGAGAGAGAGAGAGAGAGAGAGAGAGAGAGAAATCGAGAGAGGGAGAGCGAGCGTGCGAGAGAAGAGGAGGGAGAAGGGGGCCCGTTGCTATAGATCGTCCGCCTAGTCACCGCCATCGAGTCCGCTTTTTCCCGCCATTTGTTTGCTGTGTTTTGCTTGGATTAAAGGTAAGTAGAGTCCATTGATCTACCCCTTGCTTGCTGTGGTTGTGATGTTGAATGCTGGAAATGCTTGAGCTGTGATGTTGAATGCTGAAAAACTTGAATGAATGGTGGTAGTGTTCGAAGTGAGTTGCTGCATGTAGAAATAGTCCAACCTTTGGTGATTTTGTGAGCTGCATGCACTTTTCTAGTTGGAATCTCACTTTGGCTTCTTGATGAAAGTTGTAGAGGACTTCTTGAAGATTAAAATACTAAAAATTAAGATGAAACAAATAAGTATGGGTTTGTGAAATGATTTTCCTTTGAAGAAGCTAGATATGGAAACTGTTATGTTGGTCTATTGAGATTTTGTGAATTTTGTGAAATTATCCAGTCCGAGTTTCATCTTGTGTTCTTGATAAGAGTTGTAGAAGGTATCTTGAGGAGTAACATACTAAAATTTGAGAATAAACGGACAAGTATTGATTGTGGAAAACGATTTTTCTTTGAATATGATGAATCTGGACAGTGAACCGAGAGTTAGGGAGAGTTATAAAAATTATAAATTTTAATACAGAAGGAACTAGACTTCTATTTCTTCGTGAGACTTTTACTTCTGGATCTCATCTATAACATATTAAAATCTCAGAATTTTCAGAGTTTATTTAAGGGCTTAATCGAAATTATTTCCAAAACTGTGCAATAGCGGTGCTGGAATTCCTTTTTGCTGTGATGTGTGGATCTATGTGATTGATGTAGAATTTTCTTGACATGCTGTTCTGCACGAAATATCTTCCTCTATATCTTTTTTACATCATGTTAAATTTTAAAAATTTATTGAGATTTTTTACTAATTTTCCAAGGATTTTTACTCATGAGGTGCATTCTGTTTTACCCGAAAATTGGTTTTACTTTCAAAAACTAATGAATTGCTTTATGAAATGTGATATCGTGGGTGTTATGTGTACCGCATATATAATGATATTTGGGCATATCATATGACATCAAAATTTGGTTGAGACCTTTGATATTGTTTTGTCAAATGCCACGTTGAGACATATGTGTGATCATAAATTGTGATAATAGCGAGACCGTCGGAGGTGTGAGCCGACAATGCCCCGGGAGTGTCAAGATGCCTGGAGGTTTGAGCCAGATGCCTGGTTGTATTATGAATACATGCCCGGAGGTCCTTGGGAGTTTCGAGATGCCCGGTGGTATACCTTACGTAATGTCCAAGGGGAATGCCTGGTGGTATGGTGGTACGTAATTCTGGAAGCCTTGGAGGTTTGTGCCGGGGGATTCCCCGTGATGCTAGTTAGGATGTGAGATGCCTAAAGGTTTGTTCCGGAGGCTCCTCGCGATGCCAAGTTGGGTGCGAGTGATAAATTGAGGGATGCAAACATTGGTCCATGGATGAAAAATAATGAGATCCTCTTAAAAGATAAAACGGGAAATTGAATCACGTGCATGGGTGTGTGCATATGGCATGGTGCATGATCTGTTTATGAAAGTAAATTGATGCTAGTTGACATTGAAAATGCGATCGTGAATGCCTGAATGGATCTCATGGGGATGTATACATGAGTGTATGGATGATATGAATCATGCGTATGTGTGTGCATATGGCATGGGATGAACCTCATGGAAATACAAGTATGACTGCATGGTGGTATATGCACGATGGCATGGTGAGATATGCATGATTGCATGGTGATATATGCATTTCTGCATAGTGATGTATGCTTGATAGCATGGATGATATGTGCTTTACTCATGATATCTTCATTGTCTTGCTTATTGTATTGTGTAGTTTGGTTGATCTTTACTGTTGAATGATTGTACTCACCCCATTGGGGACTAACATTTCAGATTGAGAGATGCCTCTAGCGCCTGTCACGCGTGGTACGTTTTATGGATTACCATCTGATGTGGAGGTCGAGTGCTCGGAGCACCCCTGCGTTGGTGTTCACGGTCTGGTGTTTATTCGCGTCCGTGTTTTGGTTATGTACGATGTGGGCTTACCTGATGGCCCCATAGTCTAGGAGTTCTTATCTCTTCATGTTCGCCGAGATGGGAGGATCATGGGGATGCTACCGCCACCACCGGCCGATGCACCGGGATGGGTATGATAAGAGCATGTGACTGGTAAAGATTGACACTTTTTGGGATGGCCGACACTAGCTGATGGACAGATGTACATGTCTGATGTATAGTTGGGTTCTTTTTTAGTATCGCCGAGCTTAGTTATAGTCTTGGCCCTTTTGTTAAACCCCCAGGTTGTGTAGACCCACTACAATTGAAGTAGTATCAGAGTGAAATGTTATTAGGACAAGTGATAGGCGAGCGAACTGTGGCGACCCCAACGGATCAAGGGCCGTGGCGAGGGGTGCCACATCGTTGACCCGTCATGAACCGTTACGTACTCAAGGTTCGGTGAAATCTGGATATCACAATAGCCTCGATGAATAAGGCAATAGCCAACTAATTAAAAGAGGACATTTGGTATAAAAAGGGGCTTAGGTATCCCCTAGGCACATTAGGCAATAATTAACCTAAAGTGAGCCTTGGAGAATAAGCAAATAGGTGGACCAATCATAATTAAACATGAATAAGCATAGGCACCAACTAAGGAGGTTAGATAGGTCAACTCATATCTTAGGCTTAATCATGGGTTTACATAAATATCTAAGAAGAAGAAACCTATAAATAGGAGAAGGCATCCTCACATTTTAAGGGTTAGCCATTCTCTCCTTTCCTCTCCCTTTCTCTCGTCTCTTTCATGCCTTCCTCATCAAGTTGCTCTAGGAATCGTTCAGTCACCGAATGAGCATTTTGAAGCTAAGTCCAAAAACTTGTAAGTAGACTTTCATAATTCTTCGATAGGGCGATGTACTACGCATATCGATTTAGGATCTTGTCATCACTTGCTTGTGTTTGCTTGTATGTTGTGCTCGTTGCGTGTTTTCAATTACTTGTCGTTGCATCAAGTAAATCATGGTCTCTCGTGGGTGTCGAGCATACCTAGATGGCAAGGAAATGTCTCAACAATTTGGACGTGTGCCGAGGTAAGTGCATGGCCCACACTTGATCTTAAGACAATATTGAAGTGTGTTGTTACTTGAGACAAGCATTAGGTTGATACCGAAGCTAGAGCAAACAATTACAAGTCAAGACCCCGAGCCCGAATCGCATCTGGCATGAGTCTAGTTTTCTAGGGCACCAAAGTCATTGATTGACTTTATATGACATGTCTTCGGGCCTTTCATTTGGCTAATGATTCAAGATAAAAACATATTGATTAATGTTTGAAGGCATGGACACATGATAGACTCACGCTAGGGTATGCCAGGTCGTTGCCTAGGATGAAGACCCGGATGCCATCCCGATATTGAGATCATGGATGATGCCGGTCTGGGTAAGGCCGATGCCTAGGGGTCGCCCTAGATGCCGTCTTGATAGTGAGATCAGGACAATGCCGGTTGCTAAGGAGGGGCTCGATGCCCGATTGATACTGGAAGAGTCGATGGATTTCAACTAATTGAATTGATTGAAATAAATAGGAAGTCCATGTGTGGTCCATGACTGATGCATGTGTGATTTATGAATTGATGCTTTCACCGATACTGAAATTGAGGCTTGCAAAACCTAGGTTTGTTTGATATGTATTGTTGAGTCCTTGCATCAATTTGAGCATATGTTTGCATCGGGTCACTTAGCACTTGAATGAATTTTATGTGATACATGCATCCCTCTTAGTGATAGAAGTGATCTTAAGCCACGGATCTTTGGGAAGGCTTATTCTTACACGCTAACTCCTTATCTTTGATGCTTGAAAGCACATAGATGATTGAGAGCCGTTCATGTGCAAAAGCAAGGCAAGGCATGAATCTTGCTATTGATTTGCCATTGAAAAGTGGGTCGTGATCTTGTATCCGAGAATCAATGGTGAGACGTCCTCCTATAGGAGAGTTAGGGATTTTTACTTACTGAGTCATTGGCTCACTTTTGTTGTTTTCACCATTTTTGGTGTGGGATGGGTGAATCAATCCTATCGTCCGTCCATCTCGATCTTCCGATTGATATGGTTACCACCGTGACGGTCAAAGTACACTTAGAAGGGGATGTCACTTATTAGAAGTATACTACCACTGTATAGGTCCAAGAAAGGGTAGAGTCATTGGTTCCTCATGTGTATGAGGTTTGGTGCCTCATTTTTGATGGGGACATTTTAGGTCCCATCCAAGGCCTCATCCCTTTGGTGGATCCTACGAGAGCATGGTAGAAGAAAGGGCCTAGGATATGGGCCATATTTGGAGAATGCTCGATAGAGGAGCTAGGCTACCCAAGCCTTTTTATCATTGATGTGTGGCAATGAAGATAAGTAGCCCAAGACTGGGATGGGCATGTAATCATAACAACTTTTGATATGTATACATACTGCTTTCGTTTGCTTGGCTTGTATGCATGTTGCCCACTTCCATGTTTCTTTATGTATGGGGATTGTTTTTAATTCACTTATGCATGTGTTTAAACAAGATAAAATATTTTTGGGATGATCAAAATGCCTAGGACGTCAATCTTGACCCGTCAGGTCATGCTTTTATGCTAGAGCTGAGGCGGGGGCGTGACAATCCGATTTTGGTATTAGAGCGGGCTTAGCTACCTATAGTGATAAGGTGCATTGGGGAGTTGGGATAGTTAGTAGGAAGAACAACATGCATGCATACACTTGAGTGATTTGTTGATGTTAACCATAACCCCTTTAACTTTGGTATTGATATAGTTGGCCATATCCTTCTATATAGGTGTTCCGTAGAATTTCGGTAGAACACGATGAGTGCTTTGGACCAGTTGACTTCTAAAGGAAGGCAAAGCAAGATTCCCAACTCGATAGAATACTGCAAGCCCTTACGACCATAGGAGGATTGATGGAACAGCAAGTATAACACCAAGTTAATGATAATGGGAATGGAGACCGACCGATGCATAGAATTGTGAAATAGTTCCTGAAGCTTAGGCTGTCAAAATTTATTGGAGTTGGAGATCGTGAGGAAGCAGCATCATGGATCGATGAACTAGAAAAGATATTTGCAGTACTGAAGCATTCTAACGTAGACAAAGTTACAGTGGCGGTGTATCAAGTATAAGGCAATGCCAGCCATTGGTGGAAGACAACTCAAGGGAGAATAATCCCTAATGGCGTAGTTGTTACTCAGAATGCTTTCGTGGAAGCATTTAATCGCAAGTATTTCTCGGAGTGCACTTGTGATTGAAAGATGGCATAATTCCTACAACATCGCCAAAATAATATGACAATCGACCAATATGAGGCAAAGTTCTTCGAATTGTCCAAGTACGCTCCCCGATTGGTTAAGGATCTAGTAGATAGGTCTAAGTGATTTCAAGATGGATTGAAACCCAAAATATGAAGCCAACTTGTGCCGTTAAATCTAAAAGACTAAGTTGAGCTATATGAGAGGGCTCAGTTAATTGAGAAGGACGCTATGGAACGATCGATGAATCGACCTTATTATCTTGCCTTGAGAAGTGGGAACCAATGTTCGAGTAAGTAGCCAATGATGGGAGACAAATGTTCCTCTATCAAGCATCCTCAAAAAATGGCCCACATCCTAGCTTTTTTATCGTCGATGTGTGGTAATGAAGATAAGTAGCCCAAGACTAGGATAGGCATGTAATCATAAGAACTTTTGATATGTGTATATATGTATGAATACATGTTACTTTTGTTTGTTTGGCTTGTATACATGTTGCCCGACTTCCATGTTTCTTTGTGTATGGGGATTGTTTTTAATTGACTTTTGCATGTGCTTAATCAAGATAAAATGTTTTTGGGATGATCGACTTGCCTAGGACGTTGATGCTAACCCGCCGGGTCACACTATCATGCAAGAGATGGGGCCAGAGCATGACAACGATGCTCGAAGAGGAGATCATTGAGACCTAAAAAGGAAAGCCTTTATGCACCAAGAAGAAGATTCATATGTTGAAAGTGAATATGACTATAAAGCTTCCCACACGGACCGCAAGTTCATTAAGAAACTTGAGAGAGTGGCGAAGTTGTAGATATCCTTTGTGACATTATGGTTTTTTCAGTTCTACTTTCAATTAAATTAATCAGGCCTTTCATCAACGCGCCTATAGTGTTGTTCTCAGAGTTGATCACTCGTGAGATAACTAGACTATCCGAAGAAGTCATTAAGGAATTTTAATGCAATAGACTAGAGAATTCAACTAGGAATCGATTACTCAACCGTGCTCATCTGCCGAGATCATTACGGCACAATTAAAAGTCGATTAAAGATCAGAGATAGGTCGGTTCGATAGAGATATGTGGCTAAACATGGGTGATTTCACTAAATTACAAAATTCTCATCGACCGGCACTTGATTGATTTTTCTATCATTTTGGCACCCGTGTCCGTAAATGAATCCTCGAGATTTTCACGACAACCAAGAATTGCCAATGTGTCGAGTGGGTTTATATGACTCGAAGAAAATCGACCATGAGTCATTTGCACTAAAAATTTATGAAATCTACTCGGTAGCCTAGGTCACGTGAAAATCGCGGCAGAGTAAAATTGACCACGAATTTGAATCCGATTTTAGAAATTGAAAGTTCTGTCTTGTCACAAGTCATTTTAGGAACGTCGACTAGTCTCCAAAGACTTTTTTGCAAACCGAGACTTTTTGGGAAAAAAGTCAAGGTAGAGTCGTTTTTGTCCAGAAAATTCAGATGACCATTATTGATCACAAAATTGGGATGCAAGTGGATCCTATTGGTGAGAAAAAATGCTAATTTGGTTGATGATATGTTGGTTGAATTTTTGAGAGCCAAATTGGGATGATTTAAAGAGGGATTGAAGTCCAATTGAGAGAAAACATGTACAAATTCGTATGCCCCACCACCCATGACTATTGGACCATCTTAGGTCTTCTAGAAGGGATATTTTGGTCTCCAAATTGCTAAGAAGGCCAGTTGGTATAGTGAGGTCAGCAAAGGGGGACAAGAAGATGAAGTTGAAGCCATTGATGGCCCCCTATAAGCAAGAACCGATCTCCTCTCCTTCTGCACCCGTCGAAGACCCCTCCTCCTCCTTTCCCCTTTGTTGTGTGACATCCCAGCAAGCCAAAAAATTGTAGCTCCTCCTCCTCAAGCCACAGAGCAACCCTCCGCCAGCCAAGAACCGCCGTAAGGCCGCCGCTCGCCCTTGTGATCCTTCACCTCTTTAGCGTTCAGTTGCTTCTGTCTCGCTGCCCAAGCTTCTTGTTGTCGTCCAGTTGCCAGACTTCACCATCCAACCATCTGCTTGAGCCGTGTGGAGGCCACTGGAGCCACCGTGAAGCACTACCCGGAACCGATTCGACCCCTCCGACCTTTCCTCGCCATTTCCTAGAAAGCCGCAGCCACCGGCCATCCTTTTCAGCCTTTGACCAGTACAAAGCCAAGTGAGTCTCCAAGTTGTCGTCGAGCTCGTTTTCAAGTCATTCCCGACCTCGTTTGGCTAGCCCGCTTTCGAGTGTCTTGAGCTTGCCTCGTCCCCGTCGTTTTGATCCGAGTGGATCATTAAACAAGTGAGTTTAACTCACTAATCCTCACTTAGTAAGTTAATGACGTTTAAGGGTTGTTTAGTTTAGACTAAGCTAGGATTAGGTGGTTAGTTAGAATGAATTAATGAATTAGTTAATTATCGATGCATGTTAGGTGGTTAGCTTAGTGTAATTAGGCTCCAGACAAGCTCTAGTATTTATCTAGAGTTGTTCGAAAATTTTCTAGGCTCGTCTTGGCTTTTAATTAGGCTTTACGGGCCTAAGTCCTATTTATTGGCATTTATTAATTATTTTCCATAATTATTTATTTATTTATTTATTTTCTAGAAATTAGACCGAGATAGTCGGTGACTGGAATTTTATGTTGATTGCTGTGGCACCCCCGAAACGGCCCCTAATCCGTTAGGGTCGCCACAATTCGCTTACCATTCACTTGTCCTAATAACATGTCACTCTAATACCATTTAATTATAATGGGTCCATAAGTCCTGGAGGTTTATATCATTTAAATCAGTCCCAGCGCAATTCATATAGCGGAAGCAAAATCAAAATCTCCCTACCCCATGCTCATCAAGATAATGCAATGCACACCAACTATACATGTTATATAAGTTAGAGCTAAACATTTTTATTTATATAACTTTGATGGACTTCACAAGTTGGTACATCAAAAGGCCAAGGCTTTACTAAGCTCGGCTATAACCAAAAGTACCCTCCCCCATAGTAGTCATGTACATCGATCCATCATCCAATGTCGGCTATCCAAAAAGTGTCATCTGCTACCAGTCACATGCGCAATCACACCCAACACGGTGCATCAGCTGGTGGCGGCGGCAGCATCCCCATCATAACCCCGTCGCGATGAATATGCACGGATAGGAACTCCTGGACTATAGGGCCATCAAGTAGACCCATGTCATATATAACTAAAACTCGAACACAGATGAACCCCGGTCCACGAACACCAACACAGGAATGCTCCGAACACTCAACCTCAACGTCGGATGGTAAGCCATAGAAAGTACCACGTGTGACTTGTAATAGAGGCATCTTTTAATCTGAAATGTTAGTCTCCAAAAGGGGTGAGTACAATCGCTCAGCAGTAAAAAATCCATCCAACTACACAATGCAACAAGCAAGACAACCAAAATTTCATGTGAAATGCACATATCACCCATGTAGTCATGCATATATTTCTGTGAGATCCATTCAATGCCTTAATGACCACATTATCAATGCCAAATAGTACCAACTCAAATTTATAGACAATTCATGCACCATGCCATATGCACACACATGCGCATGATTCATTTCTCATTTTGATATTCAAAGGGATCTCCAGGGACCAATCTTTGCATCCCTCCTCACTCTCGCACCCAATTTGGCATCGCGAGACCTCCGGCACACACCTCCGGGCATCCGGCACACACCTTTGGGCATCTTGTACCCCAACTGGCGTCACAAGGCTTCCGGCACACACCTCCAGGCATCCGACACACACCTCTGGACATCCTAACACTCCCGGGGCATCGTCAACTCAAGGGTCCGACGGTATCATCAACATCACAATGTATATTCACATATATGTCTCACTTTCAAAATAGCACTTGATGCAATAATGTCAAAGGTTTCAATCAACTTTTGATGTCATATGATATGCTAAATGTCACCACATATGCTGTATAAATAACAACTCAAGATATTTCAGCTTACCAAGTAATTTCATCCGTTCTTAAAATAAAACAGTTTCTCGGATAAAACATAATGCACTTCTTTATTTAAAATTCTGGAAAAATTAGTAAACGATCTTAATAAATTCTAAAAATTTAACATATTATAAACGAGGTCTAGATATTAATAAATTCTAAAAATTTAACATGTAAGATTCATTATAGATCAAAAGCTATAATCACCATAATTCTCCCTAACCCTCGGTAACGATTTCCAGATTTAACAATTTCAGAGAAAAATCGTTTCACCGACCAATACTTGTTTGTTTCTTCTCAAATTTTAGTATGTTACTCCTCAAGATATCGTCTGCAACTTTCATCAAGGACACAAAGTTAAATTGTGGCTAGATAATTACAGAAAATTCACTGAGTCGCCAAAGGTCAATCTGTTTTTCCATGAAACAGTTTGCTAGCTTGAAGAACTACTCCTATACCTTCGAAATTCTAACATCCAGCATCATAACTCAAGCATCTCCAAAATCTATTACACTTCACACACAACCACAGCAAGCGAAGTGTAGATCAAGGGACTCTCACTTGCCTTAAATCCAATGAAATCACAGCAAGCACAACGGTGATAAGAGAACTTTGAATGCAGCACGATCGACAGTGAAGCTAGGCGGCGTCGATTGCGGCAGCAAGTGCACGCACAGCGGGGCTGGTCTCCTTCTTCCCTTGCCAATGCACCCTCACGAACTCCCTCTTTCTCTTGGACTCTCTCTCTCTTTTGCTCGGATTCTCTCTCTCTCCCGAACACTCCCTTGTGCAATCCGGCCCTCCCTTTTCCTTCTTAATTTCTATTGCTTGTAATCATTAGCTTTGCATCGAGATCACCGGTGAAGCAATGGGGGCAGCGACACTTGCTTGATCTCTCTTACCACTTGTCAATCTTCATGCAAAGATGATGGGCCTCATTCGGCCGGGCCTTGGTCGACTGAATGGTGGAGGAATGTGGGCTGCTTTGGGCTGTTTTGGGCCTTAGGTATCCAGCCCACACTTACTGCTAATAATCCACATTAATCCCCACTTATATACATAATTACAAATACTCATATGGCCATATAATATTGCAACATTAATCGATGGTAATCCGACTTATAGAGTATACGGCCAAGAACAGAAAATTCCTTATCAATTTATCCTTCAGTACAATCCTTGATCACACATGGACATAGGATACATTTCCAATAAAACAATAGTCCATTCAATGCTCGGCCCTTGCTTAAATGTAATCCATTGGTCTAATGATTATAATATAGTCTGTTAATGCTTCCATCATCTCGCCATAGGTTGTAGTGTATCTAGGGTTCGTTATGAAATTTTAGGATGCCACAATTGCAATGGTGTGATATGTTTATTTAACTTAGTTCTAATTTGTGCTGGTTGTGTGTGGTTTGTGATTTTGGGAATTTATCCCAAAATTAATTAATTTTAATAATTAATTAGAAAATCACTGGGAGTTAGTTTACAAATCAGTTGATCTGGTAGCTTCTAGTGAGCATAATGAATATATGAGATTAGTTGTTCTAGCAGCTTCTAGTGAGTATAATGAATATATCAAAATCCATTGATCTGGTAGCTTCTGGTGAGCATAATAGTATACTATATCAGTATATTGGGCAGCTTCTGGTGAGCTATACTATCTATATATTAGCTTAGAGTGAGCAGTCCTGGACAGGGTCGGACTTTATAGATAGTATTGGATGAGATGACCGGGGAAGGGTCTTGATGACATGGAATCGACTGAGTCAATTGATCGATGATTCGATCTGATTGGTTGAAGTGATTGGATAGTTATCTAAATTGTATTGACTTGCAGGAAGGGAATCGAGGCTAAGGTAAGTCCTTCGACTCATGTTTGTGCCTAGGTAGCCCTTAGGGCGTATTTTCTTCCTAATCGGGTCTTAAGGGGTTGAACTTGTTGAGACATTGTCTCACCTCGTTGTGGAATCACATTTCAGGTCCATAGATGGCAACTCCTCCATAGCATTTTGGGCAACCCAAGAAGATCACAGAACAGAAGTACTATGTTCCGATACATGGGCACCCTGATGGGCTGGAGTATGAACTAGTGAAGTCCATAGTCAGGGTTGATGCGGACCTACCCAAAAAGGTGCCCCATCAATACAGGGCATGGTATCGCCTGTTTTGTAATGGACAGAGAGAGGGTCCCCTACCTAAATCTAAGATACCTCTGTACATGATGGAGGTTGTTTTTGGAAAGGGTACCGCAAACCTTAAAGGAGGTTCGGTGGTAGATCCAGTGGATCTTGACCTTGAAGATCCAGATTCTCTCATGTATTCCACTGTAGGCTCCAGCTGGAGTGTGGTCAGAGATGATGGGGAGGATGAGGACCTGTAGTTGTTTGGAGCCCCACCCTTGTTTTGCAGACTTTGTTTTATGAAATGGTTTTGTGTAGGACCTAACTCGTCCCCTGAGTTTCTTTGAAGATCCTAAGGGCATCGTTCCTAGTGGATAGAGAGATGAATTTTATGATGATTTCATGGTTATGATTGAGCCTGTTGTGATCGATTTGACTAAGGAGAATGTCCATCGCGAGACTTCTATGACCAACATGAGTTCAATCGAATTAGGCCTGTAAATTGACAATCTTGAAGCCATGAAGATTTCAGGTGTGGGTTTTGAACCCGTGGCCATTGAATTACCACCGCAAATGGGTGAGTGCTCAAAAGCCAAAGCGCCTTCCTCTTGTAGCACTAAGGCGGTCCCGTGGAACTACGATGCCGATGAGATCGATGTTGTTACCACTCGTTCACGTTGAGTCTATTCACCTTGTGAGGGTGTTGAGAGGAAAGCCGTTACTAATGAGGAAGCTAAACAACTCCTCAAGACGCTCAAACAAGTGAACTTGAGGTAATTGAACAATTGCGAAAGATGCTTGCTCAAATTTCATTTTTGGAACTCTTCAAATCTTATGAGAAACATAGAAATGTACGCATTAAAAACCTGAATGAGGCTCATGTGCCAGAAACCATTGGAGAGATGTAAGTGGAAGAGTTCATAGGTTACGTACTCCTTAGTGATCAAATATCCTTCTCCGAGAAGGATCTTCTTCCTGAGGGACAAGCCCACACTAAGGCATTGTATATGTCCGCTCAACATTTTGATACTAAGATATTAATGGCATTAGTCAATGATGGCTCCGCCTTGAATATTTTTCCTCTATCTATTCTCTGTCTATTAGGGATAAACATGGATAGCATCCACTTATGAAGACTCCTATTAAAGCTTTTGGTGGGATGAAGAATGAAGCGTTAGGGGTGATCGACTTGCCGTTGACGGTTGGCCCCATTACCATTACTTAGATTTGCCAAGTGCTTGACATCCCAAGCAATTTTAGCTTTTTATTATGACATCCTTGGATTCATATTGCTAGGATCATTCTCTCAAGCTTTCATCAGATGATGCATTTCACTATCGATGGCAAGATCATTATCATTCGATGCAAGAAAAAATGTAGAGACCTTCCACGACACAGCTATACCTTACATCAAGCGTGAAATCAAGGGAGAGCCAAATTATCGCTAATTTGAGCTCATGTCGGTTACTCATGTACCCACTAGAATGATCATGAGGAAGCCCCAATTCTTAAAGGCATCCCTGATGTCAAGTAAAGTATTGTTCGAGAACGGATTCATTGGTGGAAAACGCTTGGTTAAGCTTGCTCAAGGCATCCAAAATCCCGTTGAGGCAATCCAAGGGAAAAAGCATGAAGGCCTGGGTTATCAAGGCGACCGAGAGGGTTGAAGTGACTAAAAGAGCATGAACATTAAAAGCAAAAGGTACCAACGTCTTCTACCTCATCTATTGAAGGATTTCTTCCCTAGCCCACCAAAGTTTCTGTAAGAAGAGGAAGCCACTATCTATCACTTCGTCGGCCTTTTTGAAGATGGCTTTATTGGTGTTATTGACGAAGACGAAGAGCCCGTTGATCCCACTATGTAAGGGATGTCCTTGGTTTCTTACTTTCTTTTTAGTTGTACTCCATTCATTTTTCCCCATGCAAGGGAATTCCATTTGTTCATTGCATTCATATCTTATAATAGTCTAGATAACGAACTTTATGGATCCAAAATAATTTATGTTGTAATCATGTTTTCACATCTCAATAAAAATTCATTTTTGTTAATAGACGTGTGAGGTATCCCAAACTAGTCCTACGATGATACTTTGAGGCCTAGGCCTCCACATGATCTATTGTTTCAAAATGATTTAGCATAATAAGGACGTCTGATGACATGAAGGCGAGTTCCCAAACAATTTTTCCAAAACCTAGAATTGGAAAATAAGTTTTTCATGGCATACGCATGCATTACATTTGTTATCTTTACATACTAACCATTTTTGGTTGCATTTTAAGCATGACCTTTCACTTCATTATGATAGTCATTTGCATGGCTCGGATTTGCATTCAGAAGATTTTGGCGAATGCGATTATTCTGACTTAGAGAATGAAGATGACCCTCGGGTTATTAAAAGGGAGTGGCTCAGACATGATGAATTAAAATCTCTTACTACTGAACAACCAATCATTATGAATGAATGAGATTTAGAAAACCCTAAGGAAACCAAGATTGGTGTAGGTCTTTCTCAGACAAATTCTGATAGATTGATTAGAGTCTTGAAAGAATACCAACATGTCTTTGCTTGGTCTTATGTCGACATGCTGGGTTTAGATCTCAAGATTGTGGAACACACATTACTCTCAATCATGACATTCCGCCCAAGAAGTAGAAGTAGAAGGACCAAACCAGAGTTGTCTAAGAAGATTGAGAAAGAAGCCATGAAACTTTTGAAAATGGGTTTTATCGAGGTCACCCATTATGCTTACTGGATCACCAACATAGTTTTCCATCATAAAGAAGGATGGACGGGTCCAAGTATGTGTTGACTACTTTGACCTAAATAAAGCAAACCCAAAAGATGATTTTCCTTTGCCGCGTATTGATGTCTTGGTTGATAGCACCGCTGGATTCAAGTTCTTCTCCTTCATGGATGGATTCTCTGGTTACAACCGAATCCAAGTGAAGGAAGAGGGTAAGACTAAGATGTCTTTTATCACTCCATGGGAAATGTTTTGTTGCTAAGTCAAGCCCTTTAGCTTGAAGAATGCTGGGGCAACTTATCAGAGAGCTATGCTGATGACATGATTACTAAGTCAAGACAAGGCAATGACCACATTGAAGTCTTGAGAAAGCTATTTGACCGGTTAAGGAAGTTTAACTTGAGGCTTAACTTCACAAAGTGCATATTTGGGGCAAAGTCTAGGAAACTCCTCAGATTCATGGTTAATAACAAGGGTATCGAGATAAATCCCTTCAAGGTGAAAGTCATATGTGACTTAAAGTCTCCTTCCAATGTTAACTAATTTCGTAGCCTATTGGGAAGGTTGAACTATGTGGTGAAGTTTATCTCTCAACTGTCATAAACTGCAAAGCCATTCTTCAAGCTGTTGAAGAAGAATGACAAAGTCAATTGGGATGAAGAATGATGAAGAATGCCAGAAGGCCTTTGAAGATCTCAAGCAATATCTTTTGCAATCCCTTATCCTCGTACCACCCATAAGGAGTCTTTAGGAGCTATGTCGACGCAAAAATGACCAAAGGATGGGATAGATTGTGCCATATACTACCTCAGTAAGAAGTTCACCACCTTCGAGGTTCGATATCCCAAAGTGGAAAAGACGTGTAGCCTTGATTCGAGTATTACACTGATTGAGGCAATATATTCTTCATGATTGTATCCTATAGGTGATCGAGAATGACCAATTAAATACTTTTTGGAGAAACCTGCACTGGTCGAAAGGCTTGCCAAATGGCAAATATTACTCTTTGAGTTTGGTATTCAAACCATGGCATAGAAGTCCGTCAAAGGTCAACCCATAGCTAATATGCTAGTCGAAAATCCCCAAGAGCCCAATGACTAGGATGAAGTCGATGAACTATTCCACCTAGTCTCACATGACAAGTGGACCATGTATTTTGATAGTGCTATTAATCTTTCTAGTCCTGGTACTGGAGCAGTTTAATATCCCCGATTGGCCAACATTATCCAATGACTGCAAAGTTGGTATTTCCTTACACCAACAACATTTCTGAATATGAAACTTATATCATTGATCTACAGTTGGACATTGATGTAGAGGTCAAGAGGCTCCAAGTCTACGGTGATTCTACACTCGTCATCCTTCATACAACGGGTGAATGGCAAACGTGAGACATGAAGCGTATTCCTTACCACGAGTATCTCGAGGGTTTGGTCAAGGAATTCGATGAAATCTCTTTTGCTTACTTGCCAAGATCAGAACATCAATTTGCTAATGCTTTCGCAGCCTTGTCATGTGGCACCCTCGAAACGACCCCCGATCCATTAGGGTCGCCACAGTTACATTCTCTTGTAGCATACTATTCCGAGACCAAAGAAATTTTAACATAACTTATAATACCTGGGGGTTTTCATTTATTTTCTTTACCGGTCCCTACGCAAATAATATGGCGGAAGCATAATTCGACTACCCTTCAACAAAATATAAAGTGATACACACCATACTAAAACTTTCATAATTTAGGCTGAACACTTTTATTTATATAAGGGATGGACTATGATAGTTGGTACAACAAAACGCCGAGGTCTTTTTGTGCCTAGCGGTTACCCAAAAGAAAACCAACTTCTATCCTTGGATATCATCTGCATCCGTCCATCACCCATGTGTCGGCATCCCAAAAAATGCATCTCTTGCTACCCCCGACTCCAGATCATATCCAGTCAGGTCCGTTGGCCGGCGGTGGTGGTAGCACCCTCAGAAGGCGGCCATCCATACGGACAAGGACTGACGTGTACTCCTGGTGGATAAGCCCAACAGAGAGGCCTACCTCAAAAGTCAGCAAATTCCTTACGCGCTCGAATACCAACCCGTGCACCCCAGGATAACGGTGCTCTGACCACTCCCACTGTAGGTCAATTAGTAGTCCATAAAACATACCGGGAGTCGCAGGCAGCAGTTTTTCTTTTAGTCTAAAATGTTAGTCCCCAAAAGGGGTGATTACAACCACTCAGCAGTAAAAAGATCCATTACACTATATCATGTAGAAACTCTAATCATCCAGATGCATGCAAAACACATATGTCATTTTATATATATGCATGCCATCAAGGGTTTATTTACTTGCACCACATTCATAAAAACAATTCAATGCCATAACGAACACATTTTCAATACCGGATGAAGTCCACTCAATTTCATAAACAAATTCTCATATCATGCCACATGCACACACATGCACTCCTTTAATGTATCGAATTTTAGCATTCAAAGAAAAGTTTCATTCCCCGGGGACCAGTGTTTGCATCCCTCCGGGCTTTCGCACCCAACCTGGTATCGCGAGACCCTCCGGCACAAACCTCCGGGCATCCAGAGCATGTTCCGTCACACCCCTGGGCGTCTCTCACCCCACCTGGCATCACGAGGTATATCCAGGGCTCACCATGAAAATGGTTGCCCCTTCCCTCCGGATTTATGTACAATTCCTACAACCGGGCATCCCGAAACTCCCGAGTACCCTCCGGCACAAACCTCCGGGCATCCAACGGCATCGACTTACTCAACCCTTTGGGCATCCCGACACTCCCGGGGCATCGTCGGCTCGCACCTCCGACGGTAACATTCACATCATGATATACATCTCATTACAAAATACATTTTGATACAATGACGTCATGGATTCCATGGATCTATAAGACTTTATCAAATTTTCCAATGTCATGTGATATGCTGAATATCAATGCATCTATCAAGTGAATAACAAATAACAACTCAAGATACAACGATTCTTAGAACAAAATGAACAGTTTCATAATAACATAGTGTAAAGGCCAGAATGCATGTCTTCAATAGAGATTTCGAAATAACCAGCAAATGACCATGAAAAATTCTCAAATTTTAACACGTTATAATTGAGATCTAGATGAAAATGTTTCATTAAGGGCACTAAGCCAGATTCATTATGTATAATGAGTGGTAGTTCTCACAACTCAGTTCAGAATTCTTTTATCACAGAATAAAAGTCAACAGAAAGCATTGCATATTAAAAGAGGTTTATGCCATCGTATTCATTCCGAGAAGTTCTGATAAAAATATATACTCTAGCTCATGCAATTCCTCACAAGTTCTGTGAAGAAATCGGGATCAAATTCATTTTAGAACTCTTCATAAAATTTCACAAAGTTACAGGGTTACACATGAAATTGCACTGGATTAAGCGAATCCCATGAAATCCCATTCCCACCGTGACTATCTTACTTCCACAAGTCTACTATTAGTTGGTCTTTCATCAATACATCAACATGATCAAAATATACACAAAACCAGCGTAATTCCTCAATCTCATGGTCCCGCTCTACTTCGATTACCCACAATTTAACATTCTACTTTCAGAATTCAATTGTTTCCAAGTATATTGCACCATACTAGACAATAACAGCACCACATTATATAGATTCATGGACTTTCACTTGCCTCGATGTCCTACGATTCCACGGCGTTTGTTGAGACGGTGAGGAGTGCACAGCTCGACGGCGGCGGCAACATGCACGCACGGCAAGGACTAATTTCCTTCCTTCCCTTGCCAACTCACTCTCTCGCTGCTCACTCGCTACCTTCTCGTTCACTCTCTCTCAATTACTCTCAGTTTCGCTCACTCTCTCAATTTCTCACTTTCACGAGCACAAGACCACTGGTTTTGCTAAAACTAGTTAAACAAAAGAGATGCATGTTTCGGTGGTTGCAAGGGAAACGGACAGCTGGGATGGACGTGTCTTCAGCATGTCTCCCCTTGCATTTTCGCTGGCTATCCATACACCAACAACGTGTCATCATCCAGCCATGCTTCAGTCAACATTTCTTTCAATTAGTTGACCTAATGTGGCACCCCTCGACGGCCCCCGATCCGCTAGAGTCACCACAGTTCGCTTACCTTTCATTTTCCTTATTAACAAGTCACTCTGATACCATTTTTAGTTGCAGCGGGTCCATACAACTTGGGGGTTTACATTTTATTTTTTTTATCAATTGGTCCCTTGCGCAATTTATATGCGGAAGCACATCCAACAACTCCCTTCCCTATATTCAGAAAACGATGCACACTTACTAAACATTAGGTAAAAGCCGTACACCTTTTATTTACTTAAATCAGATGGACATTGTTCATCGGTACATCAAAATGCCGTAGTCTTCTATATTCGGCTATACTCCAAAAGATGACCGATGTTTCCTCAAACAGTCATACACTTAAAGTCCATCGATCAGTGTCGGCGTCCAAAAGCTCCTTCCCTTGCTATCCTCCTCCTCACGGTTATATCCAACCGTTCAAACCATCTATTAATCTGAAATGTTGGTCCCCAAAAGGGGTGAGTACAACCACTCAGCAGATAGGGAAATCCAATAACATTCCAATGCATCATACAATTCATACATGCATTACAGGCGTAACTTACCTTGCAGCCATGCGTAATGCTATCATGCATCATCATGCCTTATCATCATGCATATCATATCATCATATGTCATCATCATAATCATCATCATGGCATCATTATATCATACATGTCATCCTTATCATGACATCATCACATCACATATTATCATCATCATCATGCATATCATACCATGGGTGATCATCATATCACATCACATATCATCATCATCATCTCAATCATCATGCATATCATCATGCATATCATACCATGGGTGATCATCATATCACATCACATATCATCATCATCATCATGCATATCATCATGCATATCATACCATGGGTGATCATCATATCACATCACATATCATCACCATCATCATGCATATCATCATGCATATCATGCCATGAGTTAATTTTCATCTTTATCTTTAAATTTGATCACCACATCACCCTTCCTCGATTCATCAATTTCATCTCATATTTTACACTCGCATCTCATGCGAGAAAAACCTCTGGGCATGTATCCAAGATACAACCGGGCATCCGGCCCCCCACATTCCGGGCATCTCGCATCCCAACTAGCATCACGAGGAACCTCCGGGCATGTATCCAAGATACAACCGGACTTCCGGCCTTTACCCTTCTAGCCGGGCATCCCGCACCCCAATCCTGGCATCGCGAGGCATCTCCGGGCATGTATCCAAGATACAACCGGACTTCTGGCCCCCCACATTCCGGGCATCCTGAAACTCCCAGGGAATCTCTGGAATTATGCCACTCGGCCACCGGATATCATCCTCCGCCACAACCTCTTACTCACATACCATTTTCCACTTTTTATCATCCTTTTCATCTTGTTATTTCATGGCATATGATTTACATACATGCATCACAATTCATGATCATTCATACATCAATGCCATATAACAATACATCATAATTCATGATCATACATGCATCGATGTCATATAGCAATGCATCATAATTCATGATCATTCATGCATCGATGCCATATAACAATACATCATAATTCATGATCATACATGCATCAATGTCTTATAGCAATGCATCATAATTCCATAGGACTCATGGCCAATAAAATAATCCACCTTTTATTTTATTATTATTTTATTATTATATTATTATATTATTATATTATTATATTATTATATTTATTTATTTTCATAAATAAATATTATATTTAATATTTATGATTTTCCAAAAATCATAATCTTCAATCAATCATTAAACAAACAATTAGAATCAAATTTCACATAAAATCCATGGCTAATTTGCATTTTACATAATTTCCCAAATTTCCACAAAATACACACAACATTCGGATCATGGCCAGATTGCACAGTTTTCGAATTAATTCAATTAAAATACTCATATGACCTCCGAAAATTCCCAAATTTTACAGGATGATAGCCAACACATTTTCGTGCATTTTTCATGAATAAATCTAAGCCAAATCCTTTATATATTAATTTATATAACTCCACGAAGCTTCTGGAACCGCTACCGTTTCGTCCAGAACGTACATCACCGAAAAACTTAGGTTTGACCCACCAAATCTCTTTCGTTTCTCCTGAAATTCGAGTATGTTATATATCAATGTGTCCTTTTCAAGTTTCATGAAAAGATCTAGGTTAAATAACCAAAGTATGATCCTCTTTTAAGTCCTTGAAGTCTCGGGTGTCTCAGTTCACTTCAACAGAACCATCCGTCTCAAAGATCTAGCTGATTAACTAGGCTATACTCATTTTTTTCTCCTAAAATTTGGGTATGTTATATTTTAGGATGTTATCTACAACATTCATGAAGACAACAAAGTGAGATCTCCAACAGAAATCAACATGCAACCAAGAAATCAACAAAAGGTCAGTAGGAAATTCGCAGATCTAAAGCCTCCGTGAAATAGAACTTTTGACCCCTCATATCACCATCGTTTTCCATGAAATTCGAGTATGTCATACCTCAAGATGTTAGCTTCAACGTTCATGAAGACACCAAAGCCAAAATAACACTCCAAATACACATGCAACCTCGAATAAGATACTGTCTACCACCAACCGAACGGAAACAGCCACATAACCTGAACACATTCAACCCTTACTTCGGTATTTCGCCCAAATCACCCCTAAAACCGAACATGCAACCAACCAAAACAACATGCAAGAGAAGTTAAGGACGCCCCCACACTTGCCTCCAAAATGAACGAACAGCAAGCACAAGGCGGCGTAGGACGGTCGGACAAGGCGGCGACGGCGAGACACGGCGGCGGCAACTCTCGGCTCCACCTCCTCTCTCTCGGTCTCTCCCCTTTCTCGAACACTCTCTCTCTCTCTCTCTCACCTTTCTCGGCCAAAATGAGCTAGAGGAACCGGCCACTCTCTCTCCTAATCCCCTTTTTATATCCCATCATTTGTAATGATTAACTCACCTCAACCATGGCCAATGCATGAGGACTTGTCTTGCCACTTGTAATTCTTGTTTTTAAATTTGAATTTCAATGGGCTTGGGCTTAGGCCCAACCAGCCACTCCTTCTTGGGCTGGTCGAACTCCCCTCTTGGGCCCTAATGGCCAACTAGCTTGGCCCACCAAGCTCTAGGCTAATGGGTCCAAGGCCCATTTCGAAAATAACCCTATTTTCTCTTTTTTTTTTAATTCCTTTTTATAAATATTTTTAAATTCCAATTTTCATCTTGGCCAAAGTCTTTGGGCATTTTTGTTCATTGAAATTTAATTTATAAATCTTATGGCCAAGCATAGATTATTAATTTATCCTATAGTCCTAAATTCAAAATTTATAAACACAAGCACAATAACACCTAGCCTTAAAAAAAACCAATGGCTAGCACATAGACCATAGGTAATTTCATTACCTAATTATAGGCTTTAATTTCTCTAGAGGATGTCTTGAATTTTGGGATGCCACACCTAATTGTCGACCATTAAGGGTATTCGGATGGTATTGGGCTAGTAAGTTAGTGGACGTGCAGTCCCTCAATAACAAAGCCCAAATTAATAAATAAAAACTAATCCTTAAACTTGCACAAATGTGGAGCATTCTCGGTCCCATGGTCTTGATGTTTCAATTTCTTTTCTTATCTTATATACACTCAAGTGGTATAATTGTGTTGAGTCATCAAAAGAAATATATGTCGATAATCTATTCAATGATTGAACCCTTAATAAACATGAGATATCGGTCCGTCAATGGAATCAAACAATGCTCATGCACAATACTAATAATACCATTTGGCGATGCTTTTATTGATCAGTCACTGCCGTCGCACATCACGGTTTGCGAAATTCTCGGGTGCCACATGTCATCGATGTTACAAGCGTCTGCTGATTGAAGAAGAACCTGATAATCAACCATGGTATTATGATATCGTGAATTATCTCCGAGAAAGTAAACTGCTCCAAGGGAGCCAAGCCAATGATAAAAAGTATCTAATGAAGTTAGCATCCATACTCTTTCTTATTGGAGGAGCTCTTTACAATAGGTCTTTCGATTCAGTATTGCTGAAGTGTGTTGATGCACAATAGGCCAAATTATTGATGAAAAAAATATATGAAGGAAAGTGTGGCCCTCATATGAATGGTCATCTCCTAGTAAGGGAGATCATGAGGCTTGGTTACTACTGGCTAACAATAGAAGCGAATTGCATTCATCATGTGAGGTGCTATCACCAATGCCAAGTCTATGGAGACAAAATTAATGCTCCTTCTAATGAGCTACATCAAATGTTCGAGGCATGGTTCTTTTTGATGTGGGGCATTGACATCATTGGACCAATTAATCCGAAGCCATTATATGGACACCGTTTTATCCCAGTAGCCATTGATTATTTTACCAAGTGGATTGAAGCCAATTCTTATGCCCACGTTACTGCAAACTTCATTCGTCATGACCTTGTCGTTCGATATGGAGTTTCTGAAATGATTATCACTGACAATAAATGAAACTTGAACAATAAGGTAATGGATGAATTACTCAAGGCGCTTCATAATCGTCACTTGAATTCTTCTCCTTACCGCCCATAAATGAATGGAGCTATGGAAGCAGTTAAGAAGAACATCAATAAGATTTTGGCCAAGATGGCCAAGAACTATCATGATTGGCATAATCGGCTACCATATGCTTTAATGGCTTACCATACTTTGTGTGACATTCCCAAAATTTGACTATATTCAGGATACAATATGAGTGTTTACTTCCACCAATGCGCAATTAGCAAAATTAAATTTTGAATTGGTTTGTGAACCATTTAAGAGTGTTAAACCTATTCAAAAAGGCAATTTAAGATTTCGATGCACACGACTAGAGAATTCAACTATGGGTTGACAATTTGACCATAAGGATTGATGAGAGACAATCTTGAGTCGTTTCAAACCAATCCAGGAATGGTTATTAATTGATTTGATAATAGTACATAATTGGATTGCGGATGATTCGGCACAATTACTATATTAATTACAGATGACCCTAAACTAATTCTAAATGATCGTGTACTTTGGAGTGAGCAATTAACCCCTCATGATTACATGACAATCGATGATCATTGTGATGCCCCTCGGCGGCCCCGATCCATTAGGGTTGCCACACTTCTTTCCTCATCCTAGATGTCCTTCTTTCTTATATCAATGGACTTCAGGGAATCCATGTAGGGGTTTTATCACACACTTCATTGGTCCCTACGCAATGTATATGGCGGAAGTGTATCCAACAACTCTCTTTCCTACATGCAAAAATGATGCACACTAGATACACATAGATAATAACCGGGCACTTTTTATTTACATAAACTAGATGGACATGTTAGTCGGTACATCAAAAAGCCGTTGTTTTCCTATACCCAGCTATATTTCAAAAGTTAACCGACATCTCAAACAACTATTTACATAGAGTCCATCATTCAGTGCCGGCGTCCAAAAATTTCCCTACTGTCCTCACTACCATGGTCACTCCACGCCACTTGATCCCCGGTCGTCGTCCTCCTCTGGTGGCGGTGGCAATGGCCCCAGAGTACGCCCGTTCCTATGGACATATAGGACAACATACTCTTGACGTGCGGGACCTGAGGGGAGACTAGTGTTGATCATCACTATCACCCTCACTCGAACAAAAGTCAACCCCAGCAAGTTAGGATCTTAATGCTCCATTTGTTCCCATTGTAAATCAATAGGGATCCCATAGAATGTACTAGGAGGTGCGGGTAGCAGAGGCATCTTTCTTAGTCTGAAATATGTTAGTCCCACAAAGGGTGAGTACAACCGATGATCAGTTAAAGATCTACTAAACTATATTATGTAGAACCATCATCATTTGATTTCGTGCAAAATATACAAAACAAATAACTAGAGGAATAGGTATGCATTAAATCAATAGAGTTTTTCAATGCGATGGCATAACAAAACAAAACAATCAAGATTTAGAAATCACTAGATTTTTTTGTTCACTACCACCATCTTCCGGAGGACCAGTGTTTGCGTCCCTCTAGGCATATCACACCCAACCTAGCATCACGAAGGCCTTCGGTTCCATATTTCAGTCACCGGGCATCCAGAGTGTGTTACGTTACACCTCCAGGCATCTCGCACCTCACCTAGCATCACGAGGAATCGCCGGGGCTCACCATGTCAATGATTGCCCCTACCCTCCGAAATGTGTATCGTCATACATCCGGGCATCCCGACTCTCCCGGGGAACCTCTAGGGCTCACCGGTCCCCAGGCATCCAAAGGCATCGCCACTACAATCCTCCGGCAACCTAACTCCTCGGGCATCGTCGTCCCGAGGGTCCGACGGCAGCAATAACACATCAACCATGGTGTAGTAATTAAATCACTTCAATGCCAAAATGTTTTCGAATCATCAATATGGAGAGCCCCTTGGGTTTTTCTTGAAAATTAACTTTCACAAATATTCTTCCAATGTCTTCGAATCCATATATAAAAAACTTGAATGGTATTCACCCTTCACGGCTTGGAACAAAACAATTTATCAAGTACTATAAGAAAATTCGAAATCAGCATGTCAATAAATCTAATCTCAATCCCAACTCCAATGGTTTAGAATAATTTTATAAAGAGTTCAGAAATTTGAAAGTGTAACACATTTCTTAAAACATTCGGGAGCGGTGCCATAGTACATATGAATTTTGACGCAAATTGGGAGATTTCTAAAACAGTTTGCAAACAAAATTCCCAAGGTTTCACCACTGCAAAATCTAGTGTACATCCGAAGTCCAAAACCGAAGAACTCATGCAGATTTCTCAATTCTCTAGCCCCAAATCGATTAGGTCATTGTAGAAGTCACCATTGAACATAAGAATTCAAACCATTTCAATCTAACAGCACTTCCTCAGGCAACAACAGCACTACACTTTATAGATTAGTAGACTCCAACTTGCCTTAAGTCCAACGGCGTCGACAGCGAGCAAATCCAAGAACTCGTGGGTCACTAGGTTCGGCTCGGCAACAGCAAGCGTGAGCGAGCAGCATCAGTGATTGCAAGTAAAAGGGCAAGCTGAGCTATGGGGAATCTTCGGCTGAGCTTGCTGCCTTCGTCGAAGAGTAGAGAATTTGAAGTATAGCAGAATCGTGGTTTCACCGAATGAAGGAGAGAGAATCACTTCTCTCTTGGCCTTCGACTTCTCAAGTCGGGTGTGCAGTGGCAGCAAGGACCGAAGGTGGTCTCCACGATGGCCCTTGCATGCGGGGACGTGTCCCTTTGCATGCGAGTCCTTCGTTCGCTGGCCACCGAGGAAGAGAGAAAGACGTTGCCTTCGGTCAATGATCTCCTCCTTGTTGACCAGTTACACTAAGGGAAAAGAAACGGGGTCGTGGGGAACAAAGAAGAGAGGTCTAGCTTCCGCATTTCCTCCTTCGACGTGTGCATGTGCTTGGCCATGGAAGTCCATAGTTTTCGTGCCTTAATGGAAGAGAGTAGATGGACGTGGCTGCATGGGCATGAAATGAAGTTTCTCGATCCCTTCGTCATGTGTACTCATGCAATGAAGGACGGTTGAAGTTAGTGTGATAGGTAACTTGTCGACACACCATTTGGAATGAACCTCGGTCTTGCTAGTAATGTTACGTAGGAAGGATCTTCCACAAGACTATAAATTATTCGATAATTGGGCCATTACTAAATGTACTTCTTGGTCTGTCAATGATGATGATAAAACGGCGTCGGTGCCAATGACATAGTCCGACGATACTTCCGTCGACTCGTCACACTCTGTTACATACTCGAGGTCCGGCAAAATCCGGATGTCACAATCATCCATGAATTGAAAATACTCAAATGTAGATTGATATCAAATCATTACAGGCCAAACTCATGAAAACCCCTAAAGGATGCCCGTTGGTTTGAATTATGCTTAAGCTGCATTCGATTGATTTCAACCACAAATTCTAATTTGGTTAAGGGTATTGAACTTTAGAGGATTAAAAGACCACCAGTGGCCATTGTTTAATCAAATTCCTTGTTTATCGATAAACCGCGAATTTTTGGATAAAAGAAAATGGACCGCGAAAATGTCGAGAAAGCTATTCCAGGATAAAGACTTCAATTCTCAACAACAAAATGCGAAGATTTGGAAAGTTAGTAAGCAGGCCATGAATGAGGACTCGGGTGGGCCCAAGCCCATGTTGGATGCCCCAATAGGCCCAAGTCCATAGAGGAAGGCCTAAATGGGACCATGCCAACATTAGGCGGCCTAAGGGCCACACACCCGAGGAGTGGACAGCCTAACAGAGGGCTATGGACCCTCTAATCTCATTAAGCCATCATTGCAAAATCTTACCATTTATTGCACTCAAGTACTTGAATAGTGCACAATCTTTGAGAAATGACCAAATTGCCCTCTCAATCAACTAAAGACAAAAGAGCAAAGGTGAAATGGCAAGGAGGAGGGGCGCCCATGTGCATCAAGGAGGAGATGAAGAGGACACCCTAAAGCCTAGCCTACCCCCGAGCTCCCATGTTCATATCCACTTCATGATGGCTTGGATTTTTCTTCTTCAAGAAGCTTCCCTTTGCTTGGTTGAGAGCGATTCAAGGATTAGGGATGAGATGGGCATTTATTGGCAAAATTTCCTCACCATTCTCTCTCTCTCTCTCTCTTTCCTCCTGAGACCCCATGACAAATTTCTCTCTCTCTTCCCTCATTTTCTCTCATTTTCTTTCACTTTCTCTCTCTACCCTTGGACGAATTTCCCTCACCTTGGATCTCAATCTCACATTTTCTCTCCCTCTTGAGCATGACTGAACCACCCCTTGTCCATTTATGTCTCAGTGCAAGTCATTTCTCTCTCATTTTTCCTCTCTAGACTCACCAGAAACGGACCACCACAACCGCCACCCTTTAACCACCCTTCACATCGCTGTTCCCATCGTCGAGTCGGAGCTTTGAGGCCGAGGAAGCTACTGCCTAGCCCCTCATAGTAGCCTTTTCCATCTCTTTGTTGGTAATTTGGACACCACCGGCCTAAGGGAGATCGTCCACTACTGAGTTGCCATTGTGCCAAAGCTCGGGGACGCCATCCGGCCTTCTCATATGTGTTGTAGAGGTGTGGCCAGCAACCCCCAGCCCTGTCCAGCATAGCCACATCTCCTAGACACTTTTTAAAGCTTGGACTTAGGTGTGAGTTACTTTTTAGCCCTTGATTAGGGCTGTTGTTGCATTTTGGAAGTAGTTTAGGGTGAGATTAAGGTTAAATGGTTCTTTGTTTTTATGATAAGTGGATCTTATGCGATAAGTTATCATAGGGTTCTGATAGGTTATCGAGCTTTTAACGATAAGTTATTAAGTTTTGGGCGATAAGTTATGGAGCTTTTGACGATAAGTTATTGAGTTTTGGACGATAGGTTATCAAGGTTCACCAATAAGTTATCGAATTTTACGAGTAGGTTATCGCATTTTGTTCAATAAGTTATCACTATGTGATAGGTAGTTACACGATAAGTTGTTAGGATATGATAAGTGGACAATAGTAAGGCGTTATGATATATTAAAATGAGGTGATGCATTATTTTGTGATGATATGTGATGTTGTTTCATATCAATGGCAATATATCATATGTGTTCGTTGGAAGTAGCCATTAGGCATATGTTATGTTCATTGTCCATAGTTGATGTGTGAGAACACCCTAAACCTCCGAGACGAGATGTACAATGGTTTTTGGACGTACAAGGAACCATGCTGAGACAAGCCTCTCTCTTGAGATTGGTGTTATGGAGACATATCGTTCCTCAACCAAATTCAGTACTAGATTGGTGGTCATGTCATGATGGGTCGGTCCTTTCTTGGCCTCGGTGCGATCCTATGAGGTGTCGTTCTCGAGCCAAGTTTGGTACTAGGTTAGTGATCATGTCACGATGAATCGGTCCTTTCTTGATCTCAATGCGATAGTGGGACAATCATTTTTTATCCAGATTGGACTTAGGCTGATGCTCAACGTAACGGATCAAACCATCAATTTTTGTTTCGCGCTCGGCATATTTACTTGATGTACTTCAGGTAGGTCATGAGACAGACTTTGCCTTGCATGCCATTGAGGTATTCATACTTGATTGATGAGAAAAATATTAAATTAGTTGTGTTAAGGTATGCCCGTGTGATAATCTAAAGACCATGATGCATTTATGCGGTGTAGGGAACCTATCCTGATGCGTTTACACAAGACGATACTCGATTCAATTTAGATGCCCCCAAGTTAAAGGGATGCTATTTACGAATGGATTTTAGAACGATTCTCCTTGTAGGAATGTTGTCTTGATACATTTACGCAGGACGTTGCCATGCTCGATAGGGTGAGACAATGCTTGGTTACACTGGATGACTCCAAACCTTCAAGATGAGAGCGGTCATAATAGTTTGAAAGCATGGTCTCGAGGGTGGCATGGCAGTATGGGATGCCATGTGTGATATCCAGACTTCGCTGAGCCTCAAATACTTAACGGTTCATGCCGCGTCAATAAGCTTGTCATCGGATTATGATGTTGGCACCACTGACAACCACCGTTTCGCCACCACCAACACCGTACCGAACTGCCACGTCTCATCATGTCCCCGTGACACCACCTCATCCGCCGCACCATGATGACTTGACCATCACCTAGTTCACTACCTCACAAAATTTATCCTTCATGAAATTTGCCGAAGTGGGTTCATTTGGACCGAAAGGGGAATCATGCCTATGGAGAAGAAGAAGGCCAAAATGACCAACGTAAAGCCAGCTACTTAGTTTTTCGAGCTATCAACTTGGTGAATTGAGATTCACCACCCGTAGCCACGTTACTAATATAGCTAGTACGAGTACCTAGAGGGGGGGTGAATAGGTATAAAAGATTTTTCTTGATAATTTTGCAATACTTAAACAGTTGAAGAATTTGATAAGTAATAATCAATATAAGACTAAGTAAAGGGAAGAGAGAATTAAACACGCGGTTTATAGTGGTTCGGCTTGATTCAAGCCTACGTCCACTCTTCTGCACTGACAGCCAATTGGCTGGATTCTACTATGAACAAAGAGATGTTACAGTATTGATCTTCCTTGACTTCTAGGTGTAGATGATCTACCACACTCGCTCAAGGCGCTCAGAGTAAATCGACTAATAATCAAGGTACTTCAGACTCTGGAATTTCTCTATCGATCACACTCTCAAACAACTAGAACGTCTTCCTTTTTATACTCCTTTATGGCCGTCATTTTGCTCGCGTCACCTCTCTGCTCTGCCACTAGCTCGTACCACAACTCGCATCGCCACGGATTCGAGGCAAGTGGAACTCCTATTTCCTTATATTCTGTGGTGTTGTTGTTACTCAAGTTTCCATCATAGCAATCGACCAATTTGGGCTTAGATGTGTCGAGTTGCCGTAGTATTCATGTTTCCTTCCTGTCGGTAAGAGTTGAGTTCGATCTTGACTCGTATAGTTGTATATCGCGACGACCGTCAAACGGTCAGCATTGGTAGTAAGGGTACAAACCGTGTAGATCGTCAGAAAAGTCAGCACCGGTCTTCCATAGGTCATGTCATTGCGGGTCAGTCTGCTCCTGGTACGGATCTTGTTCGGACTTGAGGAGAGTAGTGTTTAGATGGTACGGGATTAGTCGAGGCTATGGTCGAGTTAGTGCGTATGTGGCCTCGCAAAATCCAAGTCGTATTAGATGTGTACTAGGACAACTCCACGTGTTTTGTCTAGCGTTTCGAGTGTTAGAATTCCTTAGATAAATCGGTAAAACTAAGTCAATTTCCGAATAGTGCGGGTTTGGTTAGGTTGATGACCTAGACTTACGCATCAGTGGATGGTCGGTCTAGTTATGCTTGGATGACCTCAAATAGAATCCTTAAGTTGTTGTGCCGTTGTTTGAATTGATTGGATGCCGCCGGTCCACTGTGGCGACGATGCCCTAGGTGACGGGATGCCTGGAGGTGCATGACATGGTACCCTCTAGATGCCTAGGGGATGTGATTGAGCACCAGAGGTCCTCGTGATGCTAGGTGGGATGCGAGATGCCTGGAGGAGCATAACGTGATGCTCTCTGGATGCCTGGCGAATGAAATAAGAACCATAGAGGTCCTCGTGATGTCAGGTGGGATGCGAGATGCCTAGAGGGGTGCAAGACGGCTCCCTTCAGAAGATGGTGGTAGCTAGATCCATACTAGATATGACTATTGAATCCCCCAATGTCTAATTACTCCCTAGTTTTATCATTTCCATGAAATCCCTTAAAGTCATTGTGAATTGAGCTATTTAGAGTCTCATGTATTGCATGTTTAGGATTCCGTCAGATGAGTAGTGGTAGACTCATGTAGTATAGTCTAATAGGCTTTTACTTGCTGAGTGGTTGTACTCACCCCCTTGAGGATCATATTATTTTTCAAACACATAACTATGCCTCTGCAACCCGCATGCTCCACAATGCTCTACGGCATCCCCACCGATCTCACGTGGGACCAAGTGGAGCAAGTCGACCCTGATTTCCCTAAGGTTATATTCATCCGGATCACGGTGATCCTGATGGTGGGTGTTGGTCTTCCATCAGGCCTCGTGCTGATGGGGTTTATTGCACTATATGCAGGGGTCAATGGACACACAGTGGGACCACTTCCACTCCCAGATGACGATGACGGTCATGCTAGCAGGGTCGAGTAGATGAAGGGCTCAGGGGACGAAGGTAGCATTTTTGACAAGACTAGGACATGTTACAAAGACGACTGTGTAAATTGGTAGTAGGATGGTCGGAGTAGTGTTTTGGATATCGCAAGAAAAAAGAACTTTTTGGCCTTAATGTACCAACCTAGGTTGTCTAAAACATATAAATAAATAAAAAAGTGCCTGGTTTTATATTTTCATGTGCATCAATTTAAGTGATAATGGAGTTATCGTTATACACTTCCGCATAAAAATAATTGTAATAGCATTGGAATGTCACAGTGGCCCTAACATTTTGCGGGTTGCCACAGCTGGAGTGGTATTAGAGCTTGGGCTTTTTTTTTTTTTCTGGAATCATAAGGTGTGCTACCGGTAAAAAGGGGGTTTATGATGATCGCAAACGAAGAGGCACTAAATGCATGTGGTTGATTTTCTTTGAAAAACGGGTGATTGATTTTCACTTGTAAACTGCTGGTAACGATTGTAAGTTACCTATACGTACTAGTAACACTTATATGTTACTTATATGATCTCGGTAACGTGTGAACGTTACATTCCCTTATTAGTCGATTAGTGACACTAGGTCACTAGTTGTTCATGTCATAAATACTCAACAATCTGCAGGGAAGTATGGTACGATCAAGAAGTTCTCCCCCACTAAGGGAAGAAGCTACTACTTCAAGGACAGAACCCCGAATGGAAGATATTTTACAAGTGCTGGCCAACATAGGGGATTTGATGGAAAGGCAAGCTCAACAACAATTGGGAGCGGAACGTCGTACTCAAGGGTTGGTGGAACAATTTCTGAAATTGAAGCCACCCAAGTTTACTGGAATGGGGAGTCCTGAAGAGGCAGATGTGACGACCCTCAACCCGTTGGGGTCGCAACAGTGTTTCCTTTTCCTTATTATTCTTTTCATTGTGGAAGCGTGTATCGACAACTCCATCATAACTCAAAATTACACACAAGAAATATAAAACCAGGCACTTTTATTTATTTATATTCTTAGACGACTCCGGTCGGTACATTAAGGCCAAAAAGTTTTATTTTTTGGCTAACCCAAAATTTTGTCTTGACCATCCTGCAGTCTATTCACACGGTCATTTTCATATCACGTCCTGATTGTCCAAAAATGTTACCATCCTTCCCCAGGTCCCCCACCTACTAGACCCCGCTCGAACCATCGTCATCGTCATCCAAAAGTGGAAGCGGCCCCACTATACGCCCATTGACTCGGCTGTATAGCACTATGAACCCCATTAGCATGGGGCCCGTAGCGAGGCCGGCATCCACCATTAGGATCACTGTAATTCGAATGAACATGATGTCCGAGAAGTCAAGGTCCATGTGCTCCACCTGATCCCACCTGAGGTTAGTGGGGATACCGTAGAGAATGGTGGAAGACGCGGGTTGGAGCGACTTTGGTTCTAACAACCGCCATCTTCCAAATAGACCCATGTTGAACCCCTCCAGGCATCTCACATCCCACTTGGCATCACGAGAACCTGCGGTTTCTTATTTCGGTCTTCGGGCATCTGGAGCATGTCATGTTACACCTCCAGTCATCTCGCACCCCACTTGGCATTGCGAGGACCTCTAGGGCTCAATCACATTCCCGAGGCATCCAGAGGGCACTATTCTCACGCCCCTCCAAGCATCCCAACACCCGGGGTATCGTCGCCACGATGGACCGATGGTATTAATATCAATTCAATCCATGGCATAGCACGTAAAGATTATTTGGATGTCTTGCACATATCAAGACCGAACCACCTACTGGTACATGAGACTAAGGCCATTATTCTAACTAGAAAGGTACTATTTTCAAGTTGACTCAAATCAAACATCTCGCCTAAGGAATTTTAGCATCCGAACCCTAGGCAAACCAACATCGAACTGTCCTAACGTCACTGTACACGCCAACTTACTCAAATCTGAACCAGGCCATAACGGGACCGGAGCTAACGACTTAATCATACGGAAAATCGGTACTAACTATTCAACGATCGATGAGACACATAGCTTCATGCCCAAACCAGTGCTGACCGTGCCAACAATCGCCACCATGCACAACAAGGCGAGTCAATACCGAATCCAGCTCAATTTGCCAAGAATAAACCCGAATACATGGTAGCTTGAAACATCCAAGGCCAATTTTTGTTCGAATGCTACAATGAAAACCCAAGTAAGGCAGTACTACGCAATATAGAGTAACAAGACCGCCACTTGCCTTAAATTTGCAAGTTGCGAGCTGTGGGCATGGCTGGTGGCAACATGACGCGACGGCAGTGTGACAGTGAAGTGGTGGAATAGCGAGCTACGCGAGCTGAGTGATGGCAAAGCGGTGGAATCTCTTGGCCGGCAGCGGAGGTGAGGTGAGACGGCGGTGCAGCGGGGTGGTGCGTGTGGTCAGCGGTTGGCAGCTAAGAGGAACAACCGAGCTGGTGAGAGGTTTTTGGGCCGAAGGCTAGCTGAAAATGCAGAGGATGATGGGTGCCGAGAGAAGAAAAAGAAGCGGTCTTCCTTCAGCTTTGTGCGCTCCGCCGGTTGACCAATAGAGTCAACAACTCAAAATTCTGTGGCAGCTGAAACGGAAGGCACGTGGGAGGGGAAAAACGTGGCTCCTTGGCGTGAGAGTTTCTTTCCCCTGCTCATGCTATCTTGTTCCTTCATGCAGGAACGTGGCAGCTTGCTGGTCAAGGTCTTCAAGCTGTTGTCCAGCGGAGGGGAAGAAACGTGGCTGTTCATGGCCAACTTTTCCCATTTCGTGTCAAGCTGGCTGGACACTTGAGTCAACAGTTTCTCTTGTTGACTGCCAAGGGAAACGATGGCGTGGACATGTGGGCTGAAGAATTTTTGGTCTTCTCTTCAACAGATGTGCGTATGCATGGGGTTGAAAACAACTTGCATGAAATTGATGAAGAGTTTACATGGGACTTGGCTTGGTGACGTGGGCGGGGATGTAAACATCAGTTTCGTTCATGGCATTTCATGAAGAAGAATTTAAATGAAGTGATGGTTTTGGTGATAGCCGAGCTGTTCTAATATGGAGAAGATGTGACAATGAGGGGCGCTGCGGGGACGTGATGAGACGTGACGGTTCGGTACAGTGATGGTGGTGACGAAACAGTGGCCATGAATGGTGCCAGCAACGTAGTCCGACAACAAACTTGTCGACATGTCATGGACCGTTACATACTCGAGGCTTGGCGAAGTCTGGATATCACAAATCTCCCCTCCTTAAAGAATTTCATCCTCGAAATTGAGCGTCTCTTACGTCTCATTGAAAAGATGAGGGTACTTTTGCCTCATTTCCTTCTCGCTTTCCCACGTAGCCTCTTCCACATCGTGGTGTCGCCACAAGACTAGTGGGATCACCTTCATTCGGAGGACTCGTTCCTCGATGCATCTCACTTTTTCATTTATTTCGATAACCTTATGATCAAGTACATGAGCAGGATCGAGATGATACTTCCTTAACATCGACACATGGAAACATCATGTAGATTTGACAACTTAGGAGGCAATGCCAATCGATAAGCCAAATCCTCTATCCCTTCAAGGATCTCGAAAGGTCCCACAAATCTCGGGCTTAACTTGCCCTTCTTTCCAAATCGTGATATACCCTTCGTCGGTGACACCTTTAAAAATACGTGATCTCCCACGTTAAATTCTAATGGTCTTCTACGCTTATCTATGTAACTTTTCTGTCGACTCTAGGCCGTCTTGAGTCTATTTCTAATAATTTCTAATAATTTCTAGGCTTAACTCTGGTCCTATTAGTTTTCTCTCACCCATCTCATTCCAACAAACAGGAGTCTTGCAAATCCTTCCATATAGTGCCTCATAGCGAGCCATACCGATACTTTGCTGAAAACTATTGTTATACATGAACTCCACTAGATATAACTTCTCATCCCAATTTCCTTTAAAATCGATCACGCAAGCTCTCAACATGTCTTCTAGTACTTGGATTACTCTTTCTATATGTCCATCCATCTGCGGATGAAAGGCAGTACTAAACTGAAGCTTGGTCCCTAAGGCGGTTTGGAGACCTCGCAAGAAATTTGAGGTAAATCTTGAGTCTCGATCTGATGTGATGGTCATAGGAACACCATGAAGCATACTGCTTGGCTTACATACATTTCGGCATATTTGTCCATCAAGTAATTCATACACACTGCTAAAAAATGGGCAGATTTAGTCAGGCGATCCACTATTACCCAGATAGAGTCGTGGCCACTTGACGTTCTCGGTAACCCTTGCACAAAATCCGTTGTTATGTGCTCCCATTTCTATTCCGGCATATCTAGTGGTCTTAGCATTCCTGCGGGCTTGCGATGTTCTGCCTTCACTTGTTGGCAGGTTAAGCATTGAGAAACATGTCTAGCAATGTCTGCCTTCATACCATTTTACCAGTACTATTGACGTAGGTTTCGATACATCTTTGAATTGTCAGGGTGGATACATCTTATCTCTTCATTATTGGGAACATATAGTCTTCCCTAGTATCTCACTGTTCCATCTTCAAAAACTTGGAACTCTGGTATTTTCCCTAACGATACCTCATCTCACAACTTCACGAGTTTTGGGTCAGGCTGTTGTAGTGTTCTAATTTTCCGAATAATTTCCGATTTGATCCTCAGTGTAGCTAGTACATCAATGAGATGGTCTACTTCTAACTTAAACTCCAAATTTTTTATCGTCTCTAACAGGTTCCATTATGTTGCCCTTGTACTTGCCATATCCACTGCTGACTTATGACTGAGAGCATCTGCTACCTTATTCACCTTCCCTGGATGATACAATATCTCACAGTCATAATCCTTCAGCGGTTCCATCCACCTTCTTTGCCTCATATTTAATTCCTTATGAGAGAATAAGTACTTCACACTTTTGTGATCTGTATAAATTTCAAATTTCTCCCCGTACAAATAATGTCTCCACAACTTTAATGCAAAAATTATCGCCGCTAATTCTAAGTCATGGGTTGAATAGTTCAATTCATACGGTTTTAATTGTCTCGATGCATAAGCTATAGCCTTCCCATACTGCATCAAGACACATCCCATCCCTTTATGGGAAGCTTCGCTATAAACCGTGAATCTATCAAATCCAGACGGAATAATTAGTATTAGGGTTGTGGTCATTCTTTTCTTGAGTTCCTGGAAACTCCTTTCACATTCATCACTCCAATCAAACTTCATATTTTTCCTAGTCAATTGAGTCAACGGTCCTGCAAGTCACGAGAATCCTTCTATAAACCTCCTATAGTAGCCATCAAGTCCCAAGAAACTTCGTATTTTCGTAGGTGTTGTTGGTCTTCAACCTGAATTTGATATACTACAATCTCAACCTTCAGCGGGTCCACCGTGATTCCTTTTCCTAATACCACATGACCTAGGAATATTACCCGGTCCAACCTGAATTTGATATACAATTTATGCTCTGTAAGGGTTTGTAGTATTATCCTCAAGTGTCGCTCGTGTTCTTTTGGTCCTTTGGAGTATATCAACATATCATCAATAAAGACAATTACAAACTGATCCAAGTAGCGTTTAAATACCCTATTGATTAGGTCCATGAATGCAGTTGGGAGCGTTTGTCAATCCAAATGGCATAACTCGAAACTTGTAATGTTCATAACGAGTCCTAAAGGCAGTCTTAGGAATGTCTTCATTTTTAATTCTTAACTGATGATACCTTAACTTTAAGTTTATCTTGGTCGAATAGATCATCGATTCTAGGCAACGGGTACTTATTCTTATTTGTTTCTTGATTCAATTGCCTATAGTCAATGCACATTGACCAATCCTTCTTCTTTACAAACAGAACAAGTGCACCCCATGGGGACGCACTTGGCCTAATGAATCCCCTATCGTGCAGCTCCTGTAGCTATACTTTCAATTCCTTTAGTTCCACTAAAGCCATTATGTATAGGGCTTTTGATATGGGTTTAGTTCCTAGCATCAGTTCAATTACAAACTCGATTTCCCATTTCAGTGGTAGTCAGAGTAATTCTTTAGGGAATATGTCTAGAAATTCCTAAACCACTCGAATTTCGTCGAGTTTGGCTTCTTTTTTCATATGGTCCTTTACTACTGCCAGGTATCCTTCACATCCTTCATCAAGAAGTGCATGTGCCTCTACTATTGAAATAAGAGCCAGAGAGGGGTTTGTCTAGTCTTCGTAAAATTCAAAATTAGTTTGATTAAGTGGGTTGAACTGAATCATCTTTCTATAACAGTCCACCCTAGCCCGTTGTTTATGGAGCCAATCCATTCCTATGGTGATGTCAAAGTTATACATGACTATCACCACTAGGTCTATTTCCTGATCTCATCCTCCTATGGATATCTTACATTTCTTTTGTACTAATGTAGACAATACTAGATTTTTGAACGGCATAGAAATACAAAGAGGCATATCGTGAGATTTGGTTTCTATTTCACCTGGTTGTCTATATCTTTAAGACACAAAAGAACGCGTAGCACCTGTGCCGAATAATGTACAAGCGTTCTTTTCATTTAAAGAAATTGTACCTGAGATAACGTTTTTGGACGCCTCCACTTCATTTTGGGTGACTGCGTACACCCATCCTTGTGTTGGCGGCCTCCGTGGATTTCCTTGTGGAGGTGGTCCGCCTGCACGTTGTTGCATTTGTCTCGTTAGATCAACGTTCGATTGTGATCTTCCCTGTGGACAGTCCCTTCTGAAGTGACCCTCCTGTCCATAACTAAAACACCTTCGACAAAGATTATTTTGATATGGCACTTAGAGCGTGACCACTCATGGTCCTCCCGAAATTTCCAAAATTCCGCTTCATCTTAGAATCCCAGTGTAGCTCTTGGGTTGGATAGAGTCTCTCACCCTGACTCCATTCGTTCCTTACTTTCCAATTGCTCCCTTATTACTTCATGTTCCACAAGCTAGGCACGTTCATAAATTTCATTATAATCTCTTAAATTCAGAGGCACGAGTTGCTTCATAATGTCCATTCTCAAGCCCTTCAAAAATCTCTTAGCTTTCTCCTCTCGGTCTTCTACCAATCTAGGAGCATACCTAGATAGTTCAAAAAATCTTGCTTCATATTGGTCTACCGTCAGCTCCTTTTGTTCTAGTTGAACAAATTATGTTATTTTCTTATCATTGGCACAATAAAAAAAAAGCTTTCTGTTGAGAGCCCTGACAAACTCATCCTATGTTATAGCAGTGCCAAGCGGGAAGATTGTGTCTCTAGAGGCTCTTCACCAATGTTTGGCATTCCCCTCCAATTGGTGCTCTGCTAGAGTTATCATCTTCATGTCATTGTAATTCAACAGCCGAGAGATCTTTTCTATCCCATCGATCCACTATTTCACCTCTTCAGGACTTCCCATTCCAGTAAACTTGGGTGGCTTCAATTTTTGGAATTGCTCCACCAATCCCTGGGTATGACGTTCCACTCCCGATTGTTGTTTGGCTTGCCTTTCCATCAGATTCCCTATGTTAGCCAGTGCTTGTAGAATATCTTCCATTCGGGGTTCTACCCTTGAAGTAGTGGCTTCAGTCCTTGATGGGGGAGAACTTCCTGTTCGTACCATACTTTCCTGTAGATCATTGAGTATTTACCACATCAACAATTAGTGACCCATTGTCACTAATCGACTAAGAAGGAAAGTAACGTTCACATGTTACTGAGACCAGTAACATACAAATGTTACTAGCACCCATGGTAACTCACAATCATTACCAGTAATTTAAGAGTGAAAATTAGTCACCTGTTGTTCACAGTCAATCAACCACATGCGTTTCATGCCTAAACGTGTGCAATCACCATAACCCCCTTTTACTACTAGTGCACCTTATCACTCCAGACAAAACCTAGGCTCTGATACCACTCCAGCTATGACGACCCTCAACCCGTTGGGGTTGCCACGTCGTTTCCTTGTCCTTATTATTCTCTTCATTACAGAAGCATGTATTGACCAGTCCATCATAACTTAAAACAATGCACGTGAAATGTAAAACTAGGCACTTTTATTTGCTTATATTCTTAGATGACTCTAGTCGGTACATTAAGGCCAAAAAGTCCCACTTTTTGGCTAACCCAAAATTTTGTCTCGGCCATCCTGCAGTCTATTCACATGGTTGTCTTCATATCATGTCCTAGTTGTCCAAAAATGTTACCATCCTTCCTTGGGTCCTCTCCCTACTCGACCCCAGTCGAACCATCATTGTCGTCATCCAGAAGTGGAAGCAGCCGCACTATACGATCATTGACTCAGGCATATAGCACTATGAACCCCATCAGCACAGGGTGTGGCACCCCGAACCACCTTAGGTCACCACGGGCACCTAATGCTACACCTAATCACATCTCTTTGTATAAGCGTCATAAATCATAGACTTTTTTTTTTTTTTGAAAAAGGTCCCAGCACGACTCATTAGCAGAAGCAAAATATAATATCACCATCTCTCTCCCCCCATCAACCATGATACAATTGCACACCACTAAACATCGTAACAAAAGGACAAAGCCATGACACTTTATTTACATATTTTCCAAGATGGGTTTCCTTGGGTCGGTACATCAAAAGAAAGGCCAGGACATGAAGCTACACTCGGCCATAAACCCAAAAAGAAACACTCGACCCACTACGCCTATCGTGCAAGATCCCCCATCACTAGTGTCGGCGAATCAACCCAAAAAGTTTCAGCTCCTACTTCTCACGCACAGGCCCTCACACCCATCCCGGTGCATCAGGTGGCGGCGGCGGCAACATCCCATGCATCACTCCGTGTCGACGAACATGGACGAATATGGACTCCTGGATAACAGGGCCCCCAGCTAGGCCCACATCGTACATCACAAAGGCGCGCACACGAATAAAAGTCAGTCCAGGAATGGTGGGACAGTCGACCTCCACACACTGGACCTCTACATCTGAAGGAAGGCCATAAAATACGCCCCGCGTGACAGCAGCGAGCGGTATCTTGCTAATCTGAAATGTTGGTCCCCGAAGGGGTGAGTACAACCACTCAGTAGGTAAGGGCGCGTTTGTTTGTGTTTCTGTTTAAAAATTGTTCAATGGAACAGAAATAGAAAAAAGTGTTTATGTTCCGTGGAACAATTTTTGAACAAAAAAATGCGTTTGGTAAACTTGTTCCGAGAATAAAAAATAAACAGAAACATGTTTGGTAAATTTGGATAATTTTTTTATTTCTTTTTATTTCTATTTATTTCTTTTTTATTTCTTTTTTTTCTTCTTTTGGCTGGTCGCCGGCGAGGCCGAGCTCGCCCAACGGCGGGCGAGCTCGAGCTCGCCTAGATCCGGCGAGGCCGACCTCGCCCGGCGGCTGGCGAGCCACGGCCTTGCCGAATGCTGGGCGAGCTCAAGCTCGCCTAGCCATGGCGAGGCCGACCCTCGCCCGGCTACGGCGAGCCTCGGCCTCGCCGGGGACGGCGTCGGCCTCGCCGGGGGCGGCGAGCCTCGCCGTGGCTGGGCGAGGCCGCCGGCCAAAAAAAAAAAGAACAAGAAAATAAGAGAAAAAAGAAAAAAAAAAGAAGTGTTTCTCAAAAGTGTTCCAGAAACAAGAAACACAAAATTTGTGTTTCTTGTTTCTGTTTCTTTTTTGTTCCTGGGAACAAAAGAACAAAAAAGGAACAGAAATGCACCCAAACGCGTTTTTGTTCCTTTTTTGTTCCTAGGAACAAAAAAACAGAAAAAGTGTTTAAAAACAAAAAAAAAGAACACAAACAAACGCAGCCTAAATGACCCATAAAACACTCAATACATCATGCCATGCAATCATCACAATCATAGCATCACATGTCATACAAGCATCCATGCACAACATACCTTGGCATCATGCACATGTCATCATACCTCATGTACATACGTCATCATACAGTCATTACCATCATATCATACACTTACCATCATCATGTCACATGTGGCATCATCTTTACCATGCATCCATGCATATAACATCATTATCATATCACATGTACCATCATCATTACCATGCATCCATGCATGTAGCATCATCATCAAATCACATGTACCATCATCATGTCATGCATCCATGCATGTAACTTCACCATCATATCACATGTACCATCATCATTGCCATGCATCCATGCATGTAGCCTCATCATCATGTCATGCATATATCATCATGCATCATTCGATTTTAATTTCATTTTGGACGGCCACATTTCTCTTTCCCGGGACCAATGTTTCGTGGCACCTGTCGACGGCCCCCGATCCGATTAGGGTTGCCACATCTCTTACCATTCACTTTCCATATTAACATATTACTCTGACACCATTTCAATTGCAGTGGGTCCATACAACCATGGGGGTTTACATTTTCTTTTTTTTTGATAGGTCCCTTGCGCTATCCATATACGGAAGCACATCCAACAAACTCCATTCCCTATATTCGGAAAACAATGCACACCTACTAAATATTTATAAGTAAAAGCCGTACACTTTTATTTACATAAAGCAGATGGACATCTTTAGTCGGTACATCAAAATGCCATAGTTTCCTATACATGGCTATACTTCAAAAGATGACCGACATCTCCTCCAACAGTCGTACACTTAAAGTCCATCGATTAGTGTCGGCGTCTAAAAGCTCCTTCCTTTGCTATCCTCCTCCTCACGGTCATATCCAATCACTCGATCCATCTACTAATCTGAAATGTTTATCCCCAAAAGGGGTGAGTACAACCACTCAGCAGGTAGAGAAATCCAATAACAACTCAATGCATCATGCAAATCATACATGCATTGCAGGCGTTACTTACCTTGAAGCCATGCATATACTATCATGCATCATCACCACAATCATAGCACATACATACGTATCATCATGTCATACTCATATCATCGTCACCATGACATTATTATATCACACACATGTCATCATCATCATTTACATGACATCATCATACCATACACATGTCATCATCATCATGACATGACACCATCATACCATACACATGTCATCATCATCGTTTACATGATACCATCATACCATACACATGTCATCATCATTGTGGCATCATCATATCACACATGTCATCATCATCATGACATCATCATATCACAACATATATGCATGTCATTGTGCCATATCATATATCATCATCACTATCATCATCATGTATATCATCATGCATATCATACCATATCATATATCATCATCACTATCATCATCATGCATATCATCATGCATATCATACCATGGGTGATCATCATATCACATCACATATCATCATCATCATCATGCATATCATGCCATGGGTTAATTTTCATCTTTATCTTTAAATTTGATCACCACATCACCCATTTCTCAAATCATCAATTTCATCATCCCCTCGTCAAACATATATCACCATGCATGATTTAATTCCCAATTTCATCTTGACCCCCACATTCCATCTCGCATTTCAACTAGCATCACGAGGCATTCCCACTCGTGCCCAATCCTCCGCCATCGTGATTTATACTCCCCGGGCCATCCAAGATACAATCCCGGCATCGCGATCACTCCCTTTACACCTCCGACAGGGGTTCCGGCCCCCACATTCCGGACTTCTCATACCCAATCTGGCATCACGAGGCATTCCCTTCGGGCAGAAACCTCCGACAGGGTTCCGGCCCCCCACATTATGGACTTATCGTATCCAATTTGGCATCACGAGGCATTCCCTTCAGGCAGAAACCTCCGACAGGGCTTCCAGCATTTACACTCCCTGGCTGGGCATCCCGCACCCCAATCTTGGCATTGCGAGGCACTCCCTTTGGGTAGAAACCTCCGAAATTCCGTTTCCCTTCTCGCCCAATCTGGCATCACGAGGCATTCCCTTCGACATACCTCGACAGGCTTCCGGCATTTACACTCCTGGCCGGCATCCACGAAACTCCCGTATACCATCCGGGTATCTCTATACATTCATGTTTACCATTTAACATTTCGTGCATCATCCTCCACCACCACAATCTCCTCATTTAACATTATCCATGTTTACCATTATTTTGATCTCAATTTAACATGGCATATGGCGTGACATCAAACAAGTTATGCTTGGCATGGATTCACACACGCATCTCAATTCAATGTCATACATGCACTAAGACATCACCACACATACAACATAATAAATAAATTCAATGGAACTAATGGCCAATAAAATAATCTCTTTTATTTATTTATTTATTTATTTATTTAATATCTATAAATTCCCAAAATTATAAAAATTCAAGAAATTATTAAACAAACCAATAGGATGATAATTACATGCAAAATTCATGGCCAAATTAAATTTTTTTACACAATCTCACAATTTTCCCAAAACATCCTATGATTCTCGAATGAAACCAGAATGCACGGTTTCCGAACAAATTCAATTAAAATACCCATATGCCCTTAAAAAATTATGAAGTTTTACTGGGATATAGCCAAGACATTTTCGTAGAACTATCATGCAGAACTCCACGCCAGATTCTTTTTAGATTATTTTATACGACCTCACGAAGCTTTTAGATCTGTTACCACATCGTCCAGTGTACACACCTCTGAAATATTGAGATTTCACCTACCTATTCTCTTTCGTTTTCGCTGAAATTTGGATATGTTATACATAAAGATGTCCTTTACAAGTTTCATGAATAGATATTAATCAAATAACCAGAGTATAGTCATCTTTTAACTCCATGAAGTCTCGGGTATCTCGGAATACATCACTAGAATAACCGTCTTTAAGATCTAGTCGATTTACTAGGCTATACTTGTTCATTTCACTTAAAATTTGAGTATGTTGTAGTTTAAAATATCTCCTACAGCTTTCATGAAGACATCAAAGAAGAAATTTTCAACACAAACCAACATGCAACCACAAATCCAACAAAATGTCAGTAAAATCTTTCCAGATCTGAGGTCTCTGTAAGATGAGACTTTAACCCTTCAAATATTCATCATTATCCACGAAATTTTAGTATGTTTTAGTTCAAAATGTTAGCTACAACTTTCATGAAGAAATAGAAAGCAAAATCGAACTCTAAACACAGATGCAAGCTCAAACAAGTTTCTGACTCAAACAGTTCATACGAAAGAACAGTCAAGCCATTCAAGAATAAGCCAACCATACCTCCATTTTTCTCACTCAAACACCCAAAAGTTCAATATGCAAGCAACATACAAACATGAAGAAATAGAAGCCAAAATCGGACTCCACACTTGCCTCTAGACCAAACAATTTTCTGACTCCAAACAGTTCATGCGAAAACATTGGTGCAAGAGTACAAAGTGGATTCCCAACTTGCCTTTCTCACCCAGCACGAGCGGACGGACGGCGATTCCTTCCTCTCTCTCTCGCACAATTCTCTCTCTCTCTCCCTCACTTGGCCGAATGGCTAACTGGCCATTCTCTCTCCTCTTCTTCCCTTTTATCCCCCGATTTCCTCATCCTTGTTTGCCACCCCAATTGACCAATGCATGCCATCCCTCTCTAAGCCAATGCATGAAGACTTCTTGCCACTTGTCACAACACATGCAAGATGGGCTTGGGGTTTTGGGCTTGGGCTTGGGCCGGCCACTCCTCCCCCTTTCTTGGTCGATGGCAGCCCACTTGTGGCTTCAATGGGCCGGCCAACTTGGCCCTCCAAAATCCATACTCTTGGGCCTAAGGCCCAACCTAATTAAACCCACAATTTCCCTTTCAATTATTCATCTTTAATTCTTTCTTTTAAGAATTTAATTACTAAATTCCACATGGCCAAAATCTTGAAATCATAATTCCATAAATCCCAATTTATAAAACACATGACCAATGATAGGATTTTCTTTCCTATCACATAATTATCCCTTAAAAGCTTGGCCATAAATCTTATTACAAATTATGGATTAAATGGCCATAAAATAACTTGATGGTACTTCCATTACCTATTCATAGACTTTAATGTAACTAGAGGTTGCCATGAATTTTGGGATGCCACAATTCTCCCCTCCTTAGAGAATTTCGTCCTCGAAATTGGACATTTCCTATGTCTCCTTAAACAAGTGTGGGTACCTTTCCCTCATCTCACTTTTACTCTCCCATGTGGCCTCCTCCACATCATGATATCGCCATAATATCTTAACCAAAAGAATTCTCTTGGTCCTGAGAATTTGTTCCTTTCAATCCGTTACTTGCACAGGCTCTTCAATGTACCTCACTTTCTCATCTATTTTGATGGCTTCATGATCGAGTATGTGTCCTAGATTAGGTTGATACTTCCTCTAAAGTTAAGGATGCAAGCTCTTAACATATCTTAATTTATCTCAACATCATAAACAGTTTTAAAACAATAACCACATTTGAAATTTCTTTTGAACGCTTGAAAATCTTCCTTCATGAAATCAAACAATACAAACTGAGGTTTTCAAAAGCATTCAACAACAAGAGCAAGCTTTGAAATCATATGTCATTTCCATGTCAAAACGTTTTCAAATCACCAATGTGGAAAATCCTTTGAGTCCTTGAAAATTCCACTTATGATGTAAAATAGGGATTTCAAAGACACAGCAATATAACAATAATAGTCTTTGAAAATAGGTAAATCTCATATCGTTGAAACCAATTCACAAAATCAAAGCATGATACCAAATCCATAAAATCCATGATCACGTTTAAATTTCAAATGTTTTTTTTTTTTTGGGATCCACGTGTAAAGCCTTGAGTCATACTTGCATCACGGCACGAAATAAAATACTTTATGAAAACCCTTAGTAAATTTTAAATCGGTACGTTGGCAAAGTCCAATCTCAATCCCAACTCCAATGGGTTGGAATGTTTTCAATAAAAAGTTCAGAAATTTTTGAAATAGAAAACATTTCTTAAAACATTTGGGTACAATGTCACGGTACTCATAAATGTTGATGAAATTCAAGAGATTTTCTAAAATAGTTCACAATCAAAATCTGCTTTTCAATTGAAGTTCAAAACTTGGAATGTACAGGTGATAATTTCCTCCAAAAACCATAAGCATTTCTTGAAGTATTGAAATTCATAGTTCGGTGAGTCGATAATATTGGTCCCGTCGTAAAGATTTTTTAAACTAAAAACTTTGAAATACCAAAATCCTAAGCCTTTCTTGAAATACCGAAATCAACGCATTGGCGAGTCATCAAACTCAGTTCCGACCTTAAGATTTTCAAAGTAGTTTGCATGTAAAATCTTAGAGATTTGAAAACATCCAAACTCAAGTATTTCCAATCTAACACACCATTTAGCCAAATCATTCCTATACCTTAGTCACCACCAATTCAAGCCTAGAATCATCAAAATCAGCACCACCAATAACTCATTTGGTTCGGTCCAACAAAGACATTCACTATGCTTTTACTGCAACATAGATTCAAGCCTAAAATATAGCATCATCCCTTCGATTCAAATATCTATAGTCCACCAAGACTTATTTAATTCATAGATCGACAATCCACCAAAATAAAACTTGTCTAGTTTCCACCGAATATATCTCAGATCTCATCCTAAATGATCATCACTTAGACTAATCACTCATCAAATCCACAATATGAACTTTCACAATTTCACCTTGGAAAGACTATAACCACAAGTGATCATATTCGCTAATTCCACCAAATCTTTTTCAAACTAAGATCATCACCTAAAATTAAAAGTTGATCATTGTCAATTAAACCTATTATTCTGACATATAAACCACAAATAATTTCATATCTCATATGACCACTCAAGCTCATGACTTCCAAGATCAATCTATTCATACTAAATGCTTCCATGAAATACATCAAGACTTCCAATGAGATCCTCAAATAAGAAGTCACTACTTAGCTCAAATGATCATAACTTAATCCTCAAAGTCATAATTCACTCTTGACAATTCACTTCTTAAGCCTTGCTTGCAGCACTACGCTTAGATGCTACGCATGCTCTTTAGATCCTTTAGAATACATCAGGACATCATCAAATGAAGATAATCACTATTGATCCAGATAAGGCTTAAGTATCCTATCCATTAAGTCCATGAATGCGGCTTAAGGCATTCATCAATCCAAATAGCATAACTAGGAACTCATGGTATCCATAGCGAGTCCTAAATGCAATCTTAGGAATGTCTTCCTTCATAATCCTTAGTCGATATCCTGATCTCAAGTCAATTTTAGAAAAGACCAAACTTCCTTGCAGTTGGTCAAATAGGTCATCAATTCTAGGTAATGAGTACTTATTCTTAATAATCACATGATTCAATTGCCTATTATCAATGCACAAACGCATCGACCTGTCCTTCTTTTTCACAAACAAGAGTTCTATAAGCTTAACCATGCTTCCGTTGCGCCACTCTAATAGACTTATCCCAAAAACACTACATTTCCAGTTCAGTTCATAGTTCGGTTCATTCCTGCCCCCTTTTGCCATTCTAGAAGCCTGCCAGGAGCCGCTCCTTGTTCAGGTCCTCTGACCTTGGCGTCCACTCCCCGCCCTCATCAAATCGAGACATTATAGGTACACCAACTTTCGTCTGGGTTGAACCCGAACTACACATCTACTGAAGGGTCTCGTTTCGATAGGGATTAACTTACAGAGTTATTATCCATTTTGGCCTATCCCATACTAGGCCTCATGGTTTCATCCTTAGCGCATGGGTAAGTACTATCTCATGAGATCATTCATCCTAGTCCATTGCTTATGGAGCTAGTCCATTCCTATGACGACATCAAAGTCATACATAACTATCACTATTAAGTCCATTTCCAGAGGTCATTCTCCTAGGGTTATCTCACTTATCTCACATGCCAACGTAGATAACAACATGTCGTTCAGCGATGTAGAAATACGAACAGGCATATCTAGAGATTTGTTCCTACTCCTCACAATCATCTATAATTTTCGGACACAAATGAATGCATGTCACTCATAACAAATAACGCATATGCCTTCTTATCCTTTTATCGAAATCATACCTGAGATAACACTTTTGGAAGCTCCCGCTTCCTCTTGAGTGACCACATACACCCTTCCTTGTGGTGGTGGCCTCTATTGATTCCTTGGTGGATTTGGCTCAACAGTACTTTATTGTACCTGTCGCACTGAGCTAACATTCGGATGCAACCTCTTTTGTGGACAGTCCTTCTTAAAGTGTCCTATTTGCCCACATCCATTACTTCTCAGTTGGCTATTACAAGGTCCTGGCCCATGCCTCCCATCACATTTTCGACAAATATTAGGCTGATAGGGTGTCTTCCCAAAAGTCGGGCCACTCCAAGCTCTTCTAAAATTTCCAAAGTTACTCTTCTTCTTAGATTCCCAAGTCGGACCTTGACCTACATAGGGTCTCTTACCCCGTCTCACATCACCAAAGGACAATGGTTTCTTATCCTCCGAATGTTCCCTCATCAACTCCTACTCCACCAACTATGCCCTTTCATAGATCTCATTATAATCTCTCACGTTCAGGAGGACTAGTTATCTCCTACTATCTGTCCTCAGGCCCTTAAGGAATCTCTTAACCTTTTCCTCCCAATCCTCTATCAATCTGAGGGCATACCTAGACAGCTTAGAAAGTTTCGCTTTTGGAACAATTTGCGACTCAGTGTCACCAATTAGCTAAGATGAAGAAGAAATGTTCATACGTTACTAAAGTCACATAAGTAACATAAAAATTTATTATCACACAAAAGCAACATCACACAAGTTACCAGGGATCTACGAGTGAATTCTCATCACCCATTATTCAAAGTTAGTCAACCACTCTTGGTTAGTACCCTATGGTGTGCATCATTCTATCCTCATTTCCATCTGAGGCTCCTTATCACTCCAAATGAACCATAGCTTTGATACCAACAAAGGATGTGGCACCCCTCGACGGCCCCCGATCGATTAGGGTCGCCACATCGCTTACCATTCACTTTCCTTATTAACATATTACTTTGATACCATCTCAATTGCAGTGGGTCCATACAACCATGGGGTTTTACAATTTTTTTTTTGATAGGTCCCTTGCGCAATCCATATACGGAAGCACATCCAATAAACTCCCTTCCCTATATTCGGAAAACGATGCAAACCTACTAAATATTTATAAGTAAAAGCCGTACACTTTTATTTACATACGGCAGATGGACATCTTTACTCGGTACATCAAAATGCCATAGTTTCCTATACATGGCTATACTTCAAAAGATGACCGACATCTCCTCTAATAGTCGTACACTTAAAGTCCATCAAATAGTGTCGGCGTCTAAAAGCTCCTTCCTTCACTATCCTCCTCCTCACGGTCATATCCAATCACTCGATCCATCTACTAATCTGAAATGTTTATCCCCGAAAGGGGTGAATACAATCACTCAACAGGTAGAGAAATCCAATAACAACTCAATGCATCATGCAAATCATACATGCATTGTGGCGTTACTTACCTTGAAGCCATGCATATACTATCATGCATCATCACCACAATCATAGCACATACATATGTATCATCATGTCATACTCATATCATCGTCACCATGACATTATTATATCACACACATGTCATCATCATCATTTACATGACACCATAATACCATACACATGTCATCATCATCTTGGCATCATCATATCACACATGTCATCATCATCATGAGATGACACCATCATACCATACACATGTCATCATCATCGTTTACATGATACCATCATACCATACACATGTCATCATCATTGTGTCATCATCATATCACACATGTCATCATCATCATGACATCATCATATCACAACATATATGCATGTCATCGTGCCATATCATATATCATCATTACTATCATTATCATGTATATCATCATGCATATCATACCATATCATATAGCATCATCACTATCATCATCATGCATATCATCATGCATATCATACCATGGGTGATCATCATATCACATCACATATCATCATTATCATCATGCATATCATGCCATGGGTTAATTTCATCTTTATCTTTAAATTTGATCACCACATCACCCATTTCTCAAATCGTCAATTTCATCATCCCCTCGGGTAAAGACCTCCGGCAAGGCTTCCGGCATTCAACCATCCCAGGCCACCGGGCATCCAGCCCCCCACATTCCAAGCATCTTGCATCTCAACTAGCATCATGAGGCATTCCCTTCGGGCAGAAACCTCTGACAGGGCTTTCGGCATTTACACTCCCTGGCCGAGCATCCTCCACCCCAATCCTAGCATCGCGAGGCATTCCCTTCGGGCAGAAACCTCCGATTGGGTTCCGGCCCCCCACATTCCGAACTTCTCGTATCCAATCTGGCATCACGAGGCATTCCCTTCGGGCAGAAACCTCCGACAGGGCCTTCGGCATTTACACTCCCTGGTTGGGCATCCCGCACCCCAATCCTGGCATCGCAAGGCATTCCCTTCGGGCAGAAACCTCCAACAGGGTTCCGGCCCCCCACATTATGAACTTCTCATACCCAATCTGGCATCATGAGGCATTCCCTTTGGGCAGAAACCTCCAACAGCGCTTTTGGCATTTACACTCCCTGGCCGGGCATCCTAAAACTCCCAAGGCCATCCGGTAATGTATCTCTATACATTCCGGGCATCATCCTCCACCACCACAATCTCCTCATTTAACATTATGCATGTTTACCATTATTTTGATCTCAATTTAACATGGCATATGGCGTGACATCAAACAAGTTATGCTTGGCATGGATTCACATATGCATCTCAATTCAATGTCATACATGCACTAAGACTTCACCACACATGCAACATAAATAAATTTAATGGAATTAATGGCCAATAAAATAATCTCTTTTATTTATTTATTTATTTAATATCTATAAATTCCCAAAATTATAAAAATTCAAGCAATTATTAAAAAAACCAATGGGATGATAATTACATGCAAAATTCATGGCCAAGTTGAATTTTTTTACAAAATCTCACAATTTTCACAAAACATCCTATGATTCTCGAATGAAACCAGAATGCACGGTTTCCGAACAAATTCAATTAAAATACCCATATGGCCTCCAAAAGTTATGAAATTTTACTGGGATATAGCCAAGACATTTTCGTACAACTTTCATGCAGAACTCCAAGCCAGATTCTTTTTAGATTATTTTATACGACCTCACGAAGATTCTAGATCCGTTACCACATTGTCCAGTGTACACACCTCCGAAATATTGAGATTTCACCTACCTATTCTCTTTCGTTTTCCCTGAAATTTGGATATGTTATACATCAAGATGTCCTTTACAAGTTTCATGAAGAGATATATGTCAAATAACCAGAGTATAGTCATCTTTTAAGTCCATGAAGTCTCGGATATCTCAGAATACATGACCAGAATCGCCGTCTTTAAGATCTAGTCGATTTACTAGGCTATACTTGTTCATTTCACTTCAAATTTGATTATTTTGTAGTTCAAAATATCTCCTACAAATTTGATGGGGACATCGACGAGAAATTTTCAACACAAACCAACATGCAACCACGAATCCAACAAAAGGTCAGTAAAATCTTTCCAGATCTGAGGTCTCCGTAAGATGAGACTTTAACCCTTCAAATCTCCATCATTTTCCACGAAATTTTAGTATGTTGTAGTCAGGATGTTAGCTACAACTTTTATGAAGAAATAGAAATCAAAATCGGACTCTAAGCACACATGCAAGCTCAAACAAATTTCTGACTCACACGGTATGAGCAAGAACAGTCAAGCCATTCAAGAATAAGCCAACCATACCTCGGTTTTTCTCACTCAAACACCCAAAAATTCAACATGCATGCAACATACAAACATGCAAGAGAAGCTAGAGGACTCCCACTTGCCTCTAGACCACAAGAACAGCGCGAGCGGATGGCACACAGCGGCGAACGGGTGGCACACGGGCGGACGCACTCCTTAATCTCCCTCTGGGCTTCCTCTCTCTCTCGCACGATTCTCTCTCTCTCTCCCTCACTTGGCCGAATGGCTAACCGGCCATTCTCTCTCCTCTTCTTCCCTTTTATCCCCCCATTTCCTCATCATTGTTTGCCACCCCAATTGACCAATGCATGCCATCCCTCTCTAAGCCAATGCATGAAGACTTCTTGCCACTTGTCACAACACATGCAAGATGGGCTTGGGGTTTTGGGCTTGGGCTTGGGCCGGCCACTCCTCCCCCTTTCTTGGTCGACGGCAGCCCACTTGTGGGCTTCAATGGGCCGGCCAACTTGGCCCTCCAAAATCCATACTCTTGGGCCTAAGGCCCAACCTAATTAAACCCACAATTTCCCTTTCAATTATTCATCTTTAATTCTTTCTTTTAAGAATTTAATTACTAAATTCCACATGGCCAAAATCTTGAAATCATAATTCCATAAATCCCAATTTATAAAACACATGGCCAATGATAGGATTTTCTTTCCTATCACATAATTATCCCTTAAATGCGTGGCCATAAATCTTATTACAAATTATGGATTAAATGGCCATAAAATAACTTGATGGTACTTCCATCACCTATTCATAGACTTTAATGTAACTAGAGGTTGCCATGAATTTTGGGATGACACATGTTTGCATCCCACATGTACCTAAGATACAATCAGACCATCCGGCTCCCCCACTCTCCGGGCATCTCGTACCCCAACTGGCATCACGAGGACCCTCCGACATTCAACAATTCAAGGCCACTGGGCAACCGGCCGTCCCTTCTAGCTAGGCATCTCACACCTAAACTGGCATCGCGAGGTATCCCTCGGCACCATACCTGCCGAGCTTCCGGCTCCCCCACTCTCCGGGCATCTCAACACCTCTCGGTACTCCCGAGGCCCTCTGGTATCTGGCCATTCATGACCACCAGACAACCGGCCGTACCCTTCTAGCCAGGCATCCCGACACTCCCGGGGCATCGTCGGCTCACACCTCCGACGGCCTCCTCATTTATCTCAATTCTCTTCTTCAATTATAGTTCAATTTTAACATGGCATGTGATGTGATGGCAATCAAGATGATATTCATCATTGAATTCATACATGCATCTCAAATCATTATCATTCATTCAGCAAGACACTATCATCCAATCAATACAATTCATGGAGTCCATGCAATTTAAAATGGTTTATACTTCATGCCTTTTACAAAATTCCAGCATGTACCATTTTTAGAAAATATTTAAATTAAATATCCATATGCTTCTCAAAAATCATGAAATCAAGGCATGTGATAGATAAGACAATAAGATAATAATTTCATGAAGAACACATGCCCAATAGAGTTCCACACAAGAAGGTATAATCCACACGATTTCAGCATGCAAATTCGGATAGAAACAGAATGTGCATTTTTCACAATAATTCGATTAAAATACCCGAACGACCTCCGAAAATTATGAAATTTTACCAGGTTATAGATAAGACACTAAAGTATGTTTTTCATGCAGACTTCTAGGCCAGATTCGTTTTAGATAATTTTCTATAGTCATCCCAAGCTTCTGGTTCTCGCACCGAAACGTCCAGTGTATGTTTCTCCGAAATATTGAGTTTTCACCCCTTTATTCTTCTTCGTTTCCTCTGAAATTTGGATATATTTTACATTAAGAGGTCCCCTACAACTTTCATTAAGAAATCTATGTCAAATTTCCAAAGAATAGTCACCATATGGGTCCATGAAGTCTCGGGTGTCCTGTACCGCGTCTCCAGATTTACCGTCTTCAAGAGTAAGTCGATTCACTAGGCTACTCTTGCTCATTTTACTTCAAATTTGAGTATGTTAGTATTTAGGATGTTCCCTACAATTTTCATGCAGAAGTCTAAGAGAGATTTTTTAGTAAAAGTTGACATGCAACCACAAATCTACCGAAAGGTCAGCAAAACTGTTCCAGATCTAGTATCTTCGTAGGATGAGAGTTTTACCGCTTAAATATCCACCATTTTGTCCAAAATTTTAGTATGTTGTATTTTAAGATGTTGGATACAACTTTCATGAAGGAATCAAAGTCAAAATCTAACTCGAAACATGCATGCAATCCCTCACAAGATTCTGGGTCAGGCGGTTCCAAGAAAACAGCAAGCATACTCAAGAACAAGTCACATTCTAGCTTCGGTTTTGCCTACCCTAACATCCGAAATCTACCACCAACAAGTCACACATGCAAGACACACATGCAAGAGTGGAAATCGATCCGAACTTGCCTCAAAGACCAAGCAGACAGCGGCACACGGATGACACACCGGTGACAGACGGACGACGTGCGGACGGCGACGGGCAAGCTCCTCCTCCTCAGCCTCACTCTCTCGCAACTCACTCTCTCTCTTTGGCTTGGTCGAATGCCACTAACCAGCCACCCGCTCTCTCTCTTTCCCCTTTTATTTCCCCAAATCTCCATCAATGGCAATGATTATTTGCCTCTCCACAAGCCAATGCATGCAATCTTCCTTTTCGCCACTTGGCCAAGCTCATGCAAGATGGGCTTGGGCTTGGGCTTGGATTGGAAGAAGTGGGGCGACCACTCCTCCCCCCCCCCCTTGGTCGATGGTCACTCCTCATGGGCCTCAATTGGGCCGGCCATTCGGCCCACCAAAAATTCATGGTTTTGGGCCTAAGGCCCAACCTAATTCAATTCAATTTTAATTTCCTTTTTTTAATACTAATTAAATCTTATTAAACTAAAATACCATAGGGTAAAATTAAATAACTAAACACTTAGAATTACAAACCTATGGATTCTAATTCACGATGCACATGGCCAGAGATAAGTCATTCTTTTCCAAGATCTATCCTTTTAAGCTCGGCCATAGATTTCAATATAAGATAATAACTGAAGCGCCCCTAATTGGCTAACAAGGAATTTCAGGATGCCACAATTCTCCCCTCCTTAGAGAATTTCGTCCTCGAAATTAGACACCACTCATGCCTTCTTGAAACAAGTAAGGGTACTTTTCCTTCATTTGATCATCGCTTTCCCATGTGGCTTCCTCCATATCATGATGTCGCCATAATACCTTAACCAATGGAATCTTCTTAGTCCTAATAATTTGTTCCTTTCAATCCAATATCTGCACAGGCTCTTCGATGTACGTCACTTTCTCATCCACTTTGATGGCTTCATGATCGAGTATATGATCAGGATCCCGCTGGTACTTCCTCAACATCGATATATGGAACACATAATGCAGATTTCCCAACTTAGGAGGCAGCACTAAACAATAAGCTACATCCCCTATCCTTTCAAGTATCTCAAAAGGTCCAACAAATCTAGGGCTTAACTTACCCTTCATCCCAAATCGAGATATCCCTTTCATTGGAGATACCTTAAGAAATACATGATCTCCCACGCCAAATTCTAAAGGCCTTCTATGCTTATATGCGTAGTCTTTCTATCTACTCTGAGCTGTTTTAAGCCTTTTTCTGATAATTTCAACAGCCTCAGCGGTAACTTGTACCAGTTCAGGTCCTGTCAATTTCCTTCCACCTTCCATATAATGCCTCATAGGGAGCCATGCCTATACTTTTCTGAAAACTATTATTATAGGCAAACTCCACCAAACGCAATCTTTCATCCCAATTTCCTTTGAAATCAATTATACAAGCCCTTAACATATCCTCTAATGTCTGGATTACTCTTTCTATTTGTCCATCTATCTGGGGATGAAAAGCAGTACTAAACTGAAGTTTAGTTCCTAATGCGATTTGAAGACATCGCCAAAAGTTTGAAATGAATCTCGAATCCTGATCTGAGGTAATAGTCACTAGAACACCATGTAAGCGCACCACTTGACTTACATACATGTCCGCATATTTGTCCATTGGGTAGTCCATGCGAACAGCTAGGAAATGAGCCAATTTAGTCAAACGGTCCACTATAACCCAAATAGAGTCATGACTACTTGACATCCTTGGTAATCCTTGTATAAATTCCATTGTTATATGCTCCCATTTCCATTCTAGAATGTCTAATAGTCTCAAGAGTCCTGCGGGTTTATGATGTTCCGCTTTTACTTGCTGGCATGTCAAACATTGAGAAATGTATTTAGCCGTATCTGCCTTCATACCATTCCACCAAAACTGCTGACGTAAATTCTTGTACATCTTTGTACTACCCTGTCGCGACCTCTTTTTTCCGACGCCCGCAATCGAGTACGAGCGCCTAAGGAGGCTAATGGCTCGGCTGAATTTAGTTAAGCCCGGACTCTCCCGTTCCACCAATTCACGACTTAATGGTTCAAGTTTTTAACTCCGTAAATCAAATTTTAAATTGGAGTCGCTATTAATCGATTTGGGGTGGGTTGATTAGAAACCCAAGTGAAGTATCGGGAGAAATACTCACTCTGCGCAACAAGAGAATTTAGGATCGGGGACTTGAATACGCTAGCTAATCACTAATGCCTTTTTGGTACCCAATCTTGTTTAAACCACGAGGCTTTTTGGATATTCGAGGGATTTTCCAGGCATTTTTGGGAGGAAAAAGTTTTTTGAGTATTTTTCTACTTTTTTGGACACAAAAGGGATTTTTTTTTTTGGTTTTTTTAGTGTTTTTGTAAAAATACAAGTCTTTTTGGCTTTTTCATGAATTTTTGGCTTTTTTTTGGATTTTTGACATTTTTTGGAAAATATGAATTTTTTTTTTTAGAAAATAATTTTTTAAAAATATTTTTGGAAAATAAATTAATTTAGATTTTTCTCGATTTTTTAGAAAATAAAACATTTTTCAATATTGTTTAAAATATTTTCCGATTTTCTGGAAATTAAAACATTTTTTAACATTTTCTTGAAAATCAATTACTTTTGATTTTTGATTGTTTTTTAAAATTATTTATCATTTAATATTTATTTAAAAATATTATAAAAACTGGCCCGGTCGGATCCGCAGTTAAGTCCTACCCGGGCCAACCTGAAACGTAGACGGGCCCGCTACGCGGGGACGAACCAACGGCGACAACCACAGCGAACGACAACGGCAACGGGGGCTCTTGGATGGTCAAATTTGGACGGACCCGTGCTGGATTTCCCTCTCTCACTCGGGATCACCCGGCGAACTCCCTGAAGTCTCTCGGGGACCCCTCCGAGCTCACCACGCCACGGCCGACCCTATGCTCGAACTCCCCGACGTCTCTCAGGGGACCTCATGCTTCGGCCGACCTCCCTCCCTTTCGGACCTCTCTGTGCGTGTCTCTGTTTCCAGTCCCCTTCTTCATCGACGGTGGCCCCCCTCTATCTATAGGCGCGGGAGCGGCCGGTCGGCGAGGCCTCGACCCTTCGGTTGGACTGCCGTCCCATCCACCATCTTCACCTCCTCCAGTCACGTCCCGTCGACGCCACCTGCCCCTCTGCTCCGCACGCAACTGCCGTCCGTCCACCCCCTTCCTCTCCATCGCGCCCTCTGCGTGCGCGCTACAGAGGCGCGAGGAAGAAGAAGATGCGGTGGGGCCGGGCTTGGTGGAAATGGGCTGAGAGCCCATGGAGGGGCTGCTCCTCTTTTTGCTTTTTTTTCTTTTGCTTTGCTTTTGCTGCTGTTTTTTTGGTTTATTATCCGAAAATCAAACAAAATAATAATAAAGTAAAGTCTAATTTTTAGGCGTCAACAGCTGCCCCTCTTTGAAGGTGAGCTCGCAAAGGTTGCATTCAAAGACAAAATGGTGCCTAAAATTTGGTCATATATGCGTAGTGGATTATATTTTATTTAGGACTTATTATCCTATGTAAAAAGAGCAATATAACATTACATATATTAAGACAGATAAGAAGATACCCGTAGTTACTTACCGAGAGTGAATGAGATAAGGTGTGAACCCCAAGTTTGGCAAGTATCAAGGTGTCATCTTACTTGGCAATATGAGGAAGCTGCTTTTCCGGGCTCGAACCATTATTCGGTCGCCTGTTAAAACAATCAATGATTTGTCTAGGACCCGAACCTTTATTCGATCGCCTTGACGGGAAATTGCTCCTCCAGGACCCGAATCATTCTCCGGTCGCTTGTTAGAGTGATTAGTGGTTTGTCTCGGACCCGAACCATTCTTCGGTCGCCTATTAAAACAATCAATGATTTGTCTAGGACCCGAACTTTCTTCAGTCGCATTGACAGGAGATTGCTCCTCCAGGACTCGAACCATTCTTCGGTCGCTTGTTGGACTAATCAGTGGTTTGTCTCGGACCCGAACCATTCTTCGGTTACCATGACGGGAAATTGCTTATCCAGGACCCGAACCATTCTTCGGTCGCCTATTAAAACAATCAATGATTTTTCGAGGACCCGAACCTTTCTTCGGTCGCCTTGACGGGAGATGCACCGACCTTTGTCAGGGCATCTCATTTGTGGGTGTCTGATTTGTATCGAGGACATCAGTTGGTACCCGACCTTTCTCGGGAGATACGCCGACCTTTCTCAGGGCATTTGTTTTGTTGGGGTGTCTGCCTTCTGTCAAATACATTGGATGGAACCCGACCTTTCTCGGGAGGATGCACCGACCTTTCTCAGGGCATTGTATTTGTTGGGGTGTCTGACTTCTATCGAAGACACCAGTTGGAACCCGACCTTTCTCGGGAGGATGTGCCGACCTTTCTCAGGGCATCAATTCTGGAGCATACCTAGACATTCACAAGCATATCAAAGAGTACCTGGATATTCACAAGTACTAACCTGAAGGGTATCTGGACTTTTGTAGGCATCAAAATGGGTATTTGGCTGACCATAGGCACTGAATGGGTACTTGGATGATCACTAGTATGAATTCTTGGGGGATACTTGGGCATTCACAAGTATCGAATGGGTACTTGATAATTGGAAATATTAAGAACATACATTGGATACTTGTGAAGGTATCCCACCTCCTAGCAATTGGGAAATATCGAGGGCATACCTTGGATATTGGTGAAGGTCTCTCACCTCCTGGTAGTTGGAATATCGAGGACGTACCTTGGATATTCAAGAAGGTTTTTCACCGACTGGTAAATGGGAATATTGAGGACGTGCCTCACATATTCGTGAAGGGCTCTCACCTTCTGGTAAAGGGGAATATTGAGGACATGCCTTGAATATTCGCGAAGGTCTCTCACCTTCTGAGATATTCGTGAAGGTCTCTCACCTCTTGAGATATTCATGAAGGTCTCTCACCTCTTGGTAATTGGGAATATCAAGGACATGCCTTGGATATTCGTGAAGGTCTCTCACCTCCTGGTAATTGGGAATATCAAGGATGTACCTTGGATATTCGTGAAGGTCTCTCACCTCCTAGTAATGTGAATATCGAGGGCGTGCCCCGCATATTTGTGAAGGTCTCTCACCTCCTGGTAATGGGAATATAGATGGCGTACCTGAGATATTCATGAAGGTCTCTCACCTTCTGGTAAAGGGGAATATTGAGGACATGCCTCGAATATTCGCGAAGGTCTCTCACCTCCTGAGATATTCGTGAAGGTCTCTCACCTCCTGAGATATTCATGAAGGTCTCTCACCTCCTGGTAATTGGGAATATCAAGGATGTACCTTGGATATTCGTGAAGGTCTCTCACCTCCTAGTAATGTGAATATCGAGGGTGTGCCCCGCATATTCGTGAAGGTCTCTCACCTCCTGGTAATGGGAATATAGATGGTGTACCTGAGAAATTCATGAAGGTCTCTCACCTCCTGGTAGTTGGGAATATTGAGGACGTACCTGAGATATTCGTGAAGGTCTCTCACCTCCTGGTAATGAGAATTTGAATGATGCACAAGCCTTACCTGGATGGCCGTAAGCACTCAAAAGCGCTGGAACACCTGGATAGCCACAAGTGTACAAAGTACTGGAATACTTGGATGAACACATGTATTTAATGATATGATCTGGGATCACTCAGGCTGGTCCAAGTGCTAGAAAGCATACCTGGACGGCGGTGCCAAGCAAAGCAATGGAATGCTTGAACAGTTGCTATATTATTTGTGGACAACTCGGACAGGTCGAGTGTCATGAAAAGGGTTATCCGAACAATGGCCGGTACTCGAAGACAAGAGGATACTTGGACAATCAGCAAGTATTCAATGATAAATAGATACTTGGTCAGTCACAAGCATTAATACTGTAAGGACATCTCGAACAGGTCGAGTGTCAAGAAAAGGGAGCATCCAAACGATGACTGGTATTCGAAGGCAATGGGATGCTGAGACAGTTGCAAGCATCCCAAACTCAAGGGACGACTCGAATAGGTTGAGTGTCAACAAAGGGAGCAACCGGCAAGGGGTGGGTCTAAAAAACAAAGGGGTACTTAGACAGTTGCGAGCACCCAAACTCAAAGGACAACTCGAATAGGTTGAGTGTCAATAAGAGAGTACCTGGACAGTGATAGGTACTTAAAGACAAATGGGGATAGTGATATGCTTACCCGACAATATCTCGATTTTTGAGAGTATGTCTCTATTTGCACAATATGCACACATGATTGTATATACTTTGTAAATTCATAAATTCAGATGTGATTTATGCATGATAATTTTATCAGTTTTGTATCATTCGAATTCCACTGGGAAGATCTTGAAAGACAACATTTACTCGTAATATAGATGCTTTGAGCATGCCAGATGAGGGACTTTCAGTCTGAAAGGACTTTTCACTCACTCTCATGGAGAAGGCTATCATGACCATTGATGCAGGATTTATAAGGACCACACTATCTTACCATCATCATGTCAGCAGGGGTCTGAGTATTCTCGCAAACGGTATGACTTTACCAATGTGAGAGGTCTTTGTTGAAATTGTGATGAAGACTTGGTCAACGGCTCATCAAATGGGACCATCGAGGTCGGAGCCGATGGATAAAAATGTTGCACGGTCATCTCCGGATTTATAAGTCAAGAACCCTGCAAAAAGAGATAGAGTAATCTTGCTCGTACTTCCTCGAGCGATGTTTATGCACACATGAAGTGCCCCTAGTCTGAAGAGACTTTTACAATGTGAATGTAACGTAGTCTTGGCTCACATGAGAGAGGGTGAGAGTTGGTGATTGTTTTGGCATTTGTCACTAGTGTTTCTTCACAGTCAGATGGAGGTTATATCAATTGAACAACAATTTCTCTTGGGAATACAAATGGCTATATTTTTGTTTGGGGCATCGGCCTTGCTTTTACCAGGCACACTGCTTTTTTCATGCCCCTATTTCTCATCTCAATTTTTCATTTATGGGCATTGACCTTGCTTTTACCAGGTACACTGCTTTTTTATGTCCCAGTTTTTGTTCTTGTTTGCTTGAGGAATTGATCTTGGCAAGTTCAAGCAAACGCCTTTGTTAGACTATGCGTCTTCATCTCTTGTTGAAACTTTTGATTATGCTGCTCAATCGATAGTGGCTTCTGCTTTGCCTCCAAGTGAGGGTGAATTTTCAGACTCAATTGAGTTGTACAATGGATACAAGTGTGTAAATAAAGAATTGCTCTTCATGACTCTAGGGCACTTAAATTAATGCGAGTGTTCATATGCAATAAAGACACTCGAAGATTGATGCAAGTGCAAGCAAGGAAAATTCTATCCCCTTTCTCACCATGTGATGCTGATTTGCCTTCGACTTGCCCCTGTGTGGGGTAGTTCTTTGTCGGGAGTATAGCAGAAATTCGTCAATATATGGGGCTCAAAGTGAGTGATGGAATGCCTCTCGCTGCTTTGATCATCGTACCATTCGCGAGAGAACTCTTTACCATGTAGTCATGGAATTTTTTTCACTCATCTCATAAGTGTATAGATAGGGGATTGTGTGTAGGATATGGCTTGCCTGTCATCATTCTGACGCGCCTCATCCAACATGCTCAATCAATCTTGTATTCTTCAATCGACTATCTATTCTAATAATTCTCAATGGAATCAATGATTTAGACAGACAAAATCATCATGCAGAATTCACCTAGAAAAATGCATGCAGTGTATGATGTGATGGAGTTTGTACTCTCAAAATAAATGAATGGCTTTTTACTCAAGAACTTATTAACAGCTTTAGGGGTGTTTACTTGGTGGAACGGCATTCACAAATATGTTGAAACTTGAGCATTAAAAGAGCTATTTACAAAAGGGTGTTGATGGATGTCCCTATTAGTTAGGGATATGATGCGTGAATAATCAGCTAAAGGTTGAGAATTTGATCGGGTGTCTTTGCCTTTTTCCCGGGTTTGGATCACTTGGTTTGCCCCATATAACCATTAAGCTTGACCCTTGAATCCCAATGCTTCCTGTCAATATAAGTTTAGAGAGTGAGTGTTAGAAATGACACCAAGTTGCATTTCCCCGAGTTTATATGAGCTAGCTTCTAGGGATACTTAAATGTCGATGATGGTCTCTTTGCGTTCCATGCTTCTTTCGACTGGCTTTTCTTACTTGTGGCCACGTAGGCATGATTGCTAGCTGTTGATTTACTTTCAACGCATTCCTTTTGTGGAACTTCTCCTTCTGTCTTTGATTAGCAGCATTGGGCAAAGTCATGTACCTCAAGCTTCTATGGAATTTTGAGATGGACAATTAAAATTTCCACCTTTCCAATAGCAATTGCTTCTTGCAAGGGCACGTGTCTGGAACAAGAAGTGAGGTTTCCGGATTCTAAGATTGTTGATTGGGATAGAAGGTTCCTTCTAACCAGGCTGGCTTTTGAACGACGCATCTTTTACACCAAGCTAGGCAAAATTGACATGGATTACTCTTATGTGTTGATTTGCTCAAGTTATGCCATCGAGTTTGCTACTTGATTTTCGATACTTCCTTAAATGCTGGTGATTACCATTCATTTTTCTCCAAATACACGATTTTCATGACGGTGTAAATACATCACTCATATATAAAAGGTGCATAGGCATCTTCAATATGATAGAGAAGTGTTTGGCAATGCCAGATAATGAACATCATTCAAGGGTAGTACTTTCTTACAGCATCAGAATTAACTGGTTTAGAAAACTCTCGCCCATCCATCTCAGTTAGGATCAAGGCTCCTCCAGGAAGTATCTTCTTTATTACATAAGGACCCTTGTAATTTGGGGCGAACTTGCCTCCAGGCTCTGGAAAGATTGGTAGCGTCTTTCTCAAGACTAGCTCATCTACCTCGAAGTGCTTGGCTCGCACCTTTTGATTAAATGATTGAGCTACCTTCGTTGATAACATTGACCGTGACAGGGCTTTCAATCGCTTTTCATCGATCATGTTCAGCTGCTCGAGCCTTTATTGTGTCCATTCCTCCTTAGATAATCCAGTCACGGTAATTTTCAGCCGTCCTGGCTAGGATTCTCTTGATGTTCTTGTTGGCGGCCTCTACAACCCCATTCATTTGTGGGCGATAAGGGGATGAGTTCAGATGCTGGATCTTGAACTTAGAAAATAATTGATCAATCAACTTGTTGTTCAGATTTGTCCCATTGTCGGTGATGATGGAATCTAGCACACCATATCGGGCGATTATGTCACGTTTGATAAACTTCATAACATTCCGTCCAGTTACACTTGCATATGATGTGGCCTCGATCCATTTCGAAAAGTAATCAATTGCAACCAAGATGAACTGATGCCCGTTTGACGCCTTTGGGTTAATTGGGCCGATTACATCGATGCCCCACATTGAAAATGGCCATGGCTCAGATAACTGATGCAGTTCAGTTGGAGGGACATTTATCTTATCTCCGTGAATTTGACAACGGTGACAACTTCGTACATGCTGAGCACAATCATTCTCTAAGGGGAGCCAGTAATAACCCAGTCTCATTATCTTCTTGGCCAACATACGTCCATTAATGTAAGGGCCACATACTCCCTCATGTATTTCTTGCATTATTCGTGTGGCTTCTGCCGCATCCACACATCTTAGCAGGACTGAATCATACGATCTTTTGTATAGATTTTCACCACTGATGAAAAACTTTGAAGCCATTTTCATTAGGAATTTTTGATCAGAGGGAGTGCTTTGTTCAGGGAACTCCTGCTCCTAGACGTATTTCATGATGTCGTAATACTAGGGTCTCCCGTCGGGCTCTTCAGTTATGGCCATGCAGTAGGCCTGTCTTGCTAGTACTTCGATTTTTAAAGGCTCAACTTCTAACCCTCCCGTTGCTTGCAACATAGATGATAGCATTGCTAATGCATCAGCGAACTAATTATGAATTCTAGGTAGGTATTCAAACGAGATGTCTTGGAATTTTCCCGCCAACTTTTCTAAGTAACCATGATAAGGCACAAGTTTGGCGTCTTTTGTCTTCCATTCGCCTAATGTCTGGAGGATTATTAAGGTAGAATCACCGAACACCTTTAGCTTCGTCACTCCCATTTCAATAGCTGTTTGCTGGCCGAGGATGCAAGCTTCATATTTGGCTATATTGTTAGTACATGGAAACATCAATTTTGCAGCCACAGGATAATGCTGTCCATTTGGGGATATCAAGAGTGCCCCAGTGCCGGAGCCTTACAAATTTACAACTCCGTCAAAGAACATATTCCATGTGTCTTCTTCTACTACGGAAATTCTATTGTCCGTGGGATTATCCTTGCATACTTCTTTAGGACAATCTGCTAACATATCAGCAATCACCCACCCTTTAACTGATTTTGTGACATGACTTGAATGTCGAATTCCGAGATCAGTATTTGCCATTTGGCCAATTTTCCTACCAATGCTGGGCGACTGAGCAAATACTTAATCGGATCACTTTCGGTTACGAGGAAAGTTTGGTAATGCAAGGTATACTGTCGGAGTCTATGCAACACCCATACTAATGCGGCGCATGTTTTTTCTGATTTGGAGTAGTTTTGCTCTGACGTGGTGAACTTTTTGCTCAAATAGTAGATGGCTCGCTCCTTCTGGTCATGGGGCTCCTTTTGTGCCAGCATTGCACCTAAGGACTCACTGCTGATTGTAAGGTAGAGAATTAAAGGGTGCCCCAGTACTGGAGGTACTAGAATCGGGGGTTTCATCAAGTATTGCTTTAGGTCTTCAAATGCCAGTCGGCAATCATCATCCCATTTAATTTGTGCGTCTTTCCTAAGAAGCTTAAAGAAAGGTTTTGCAATTTCAGAAAGCTGGGAAATGAATCAAGCAATGTAATTTTAATCTCCCAAGGAGGCTACGGACTTCTTTTACAGTCAAGGGAGGAGGCATTTCAAATATCGCCTTGGTTTTTTTATGGATCTACTTCTATCCCTTTACAGCTTACAATGAATCCAAGTAATTTGCCAGAAGTTTCCCCAAACACACATTTCGCTGGATTCAAGCGCAACTTAAACTGGCGAAGTCGCTCAAATAGTTTCTCCAGGGTCTTCACATGGTTTTCTCCATGTTTGGTTTTAGCGATCATGTCATCGACATACACTTCAATTTCTTTGTACATCATGTCATGGAAAAGGGTGACCATGGCTCGCTAGTAAGTTGCTCCCGCATTTTTCAAGCCAAAAGGCATGACCTTATAATGGAAAGTTCTCCATTGAGTAATGAACGCCGTTTTTTCCTTGTCTTCCTCCTTCATCTTTATTTGGTTGTATCCTGAGAATCCATCCATAAAAGAGAACAGTTTGAACTCTGCAGTACTGTCTACCAAAACGTCTATGTGGGGTAATGGGAAATCATCTTTCGGGCTTGCTTTGTTCAAGTCACGATAATCGACACAAACACGTATTCGACCATCCTTCTTTTTCACTGGCACAATGTTTGCTACCCAGCTAGGGTATCGCAAGACTTCGAGGAAACCCACTTCAAGGAGCTTCATCACCTCTTCTTCAATCTTTTTTGACAATTCTAGCTTGGTTCTTCTTAACCGCTGCTTCTTGAGGGTTATATCAGGGTTGGTTGGCAAACTATGCTCCACGATCATTGGATCAAGGCCTGGCATATCCGCGTATGACCATGCGAATACGTCTTGATACCTCTTTAAAAGAGTAATCAGGTCCGCAGCTTCTTCTTCAGGAAGGTTGGCGCCAATCTTTATCTCTCTTTGACCTTCTGTGCTGCTTAAATTGAAAGTGACAGTGTCTTCAATGGTCGAGGGCCTTGTTTCTTCATGATGCTCCTAGTCTCGTTGAATTTCATCAGAATTATCAAAGTCATCATCTGAGCTATCAGAATTGCTATCATGGCTATCCATGATGCTGGTTTGGACCGCTCCCATACCCTTGCCCGCCGCTAGATTATTCTTGTGTCATAGAGTAGATAGGCTAAGAGGACAAATAAGGTTAGTAGTATGCATGCTTTTTTTCTTGGAAATGTGATAAATTGCTCTTGAAGATTTAGGATAAGGAAACATGAGGAGACCCGGGCCTCAAATTTCTTCTTTCATTTGATGCTGGCTATCATCAAAGGGCCGGTTTGGTGTGTCTCCCCATGCCCTCAAAATGTTTTCAACTTTATTTATTAGTAGACGGATTTACAAAGTGATTTCAAAAAATGGTTCCCCAAGTGGAACAAGTGTTGAAAACAAAACAAGCCAAACTCTTAAAAAATATGTACATGCTCCCACGTAGGGGAGTATGCGAAGGAAATAAAAAGGATTCTACTCGAGCGAGTCTGCGCCCATTTCCCCTGGTGATCCTTCGTTGACAGTGCCCACGAAGAAGTCTTCATACCAACTACCAGCCACGTCTCCCTGTGCTTGCGGCTTTGCAGATTCCAGATCATCCATGCCTTCCCATCCATCAGGGGTGATGTGGCGATGATGATCATAGAAACTTTGGGGGATTGAATAATTGACATAGTAGTCAAATTTACCACTTGGCTGACCCAAAGTGTCCATGATCATCTCTCCTCTACGTGCTTCCTTAGCATGCTCAGGGATTATGGTGCGAGTGCTGGGTACCACAAGGAGGTGATTTTGGCCAAAACACAGCCACGGAGAGCGGAACGTGAATACCCCAGCATCTAAAAGATCCTGAACCTTATCTTTCAGGATGGTACAGCCATCTAACAAGTGTCCTAATTCTCCCGAATGATAATCACATTGCTTGGATGGATTATAATCAAGGAAGTACTTGGGAGTAGGATGACTCAGTTCCCTGATGATTAGCCCTTGCTCTAGGAGGATGGGAAAAACGATGGTCATCGATTTAGGAAGAGGCGAATACTGCCTCATGCTTTTTGAGGACTAAGATAGCCGGACCCCTTGCCAGATCGCATCAGTAGGGTCTTCTTCATTTACTACCAAATCTTCATTATGACAAGAGCGGAATGCGCGGGTAGCTTGAGCGAAGTTTTCCGTCAAGTGGTGTACTGTCTCGCGTAGTTCATCAACTTGGCGTTGAAGCTGGATGAATGAAAAGTTATCGCCTGCTCCTTCTAACTGCTCTTCCTCAATAGCACTTATGGAAATGTCTCTAAACATGGTGGTCATGTCATCCGACCCCTCTTTCTTTGAGGGCCAAGTTGTGCCCTCCTGGATTACGGGCAAGTTTGAGCTCTCGGGGTTGAACCAATTTGAAGTATTGATCACTCCTTCCTCTTCACGCATCATCCGAGCTGGGCCTGGGAAATTTTCCTCGAGACGAGGGTATTGATCACTCCTTCCTCTACACCGATAGCGTAGGGTCTCCTCAGGGCTTCAATAGGTTGACGGATGCCTTGGCCTTCCTTACCAAGTCCTTGTCCTGGAATGAAACCGTGTCCAACCATGATTTTTCCTACCATGATCGCAGCACTTGATACTTCAGGGACGAGGGGCAAGGTCCCTCGAGTTTTGTGTACAGTAGACACGAGCTCAAACGATTGATAGCTAGCTTCATTCTTGTCACTAGGCTCAACATAAGGAATGGTTGTCTCGTGGTAGATACGGTGGTCTGTGGAGGAGTCAATGAATGTCAAATTTCAAGACTCTATGCAAGATGAATCCAGTCAGACTCATTATGAAGAGTCTGAATCTATTCCAGACCCTCCAAAGCTTACAACTCAAGAAGCATCTCAAACTCTGGAAGACCAGCACCAAGCTGTTCATGAAGATTCAAATAAAAAAAGAGATCATCAACCAAACAAATCAACCAGTAACTTGAAGCATAAGTCCAGTCATCCCAAAGATCTCATTATCTGCGAAATTAATGAAGGAATTCGCACCAGATCCAAAAGGCGTGAAGAGTCTAGTGCTGTGGCTCTCATTTCTGAAATTAAACCAAAGAGCATAAAAGAAGCTTTATCTGATGAAAGCTGGATTGAAGCTATGCAAGAAGAGCTCAGACAGTTCAACATTAATGATGTATGGGAATTGACATTTAAACCAAAAGGTAAAACTGTTATTGGAGCCAAATGGGTGTTCAAGAACAAGATGAATGAGAAAGGAAAAGTCGTACGAAACAAAGCAAGACTCGTGGCCAAGGGATATATGCAAGAAGAAGGAATAGACTATAATGAGACATATGCTCCAGTAGCAAGGTTAGAAGCTATTTGACTATTACTTGCATTTGCTTGTTATAAAAGTTTCAGGTTATTCCAAATGGACGTGAAAAGTGTCTTCCTAAATGGATTTATCCATGAGGAAGTCTATGTGGAACAACCACCAGAGTTTGAAGATCCAAAGAAGCCAGACTCAGTCTTCAAACTGAAAAAGGCCTTATATGGTTTAAAGCAAGCACTTCAAGCTTGGTAAGACAGGCTCAGTAAGTTCTTAATACAGAATGGTTTTGTCAAAGGTAAAGTAGATACTAATCTATTTATCAAAAATGAAAACAAAAGCTTTTTACTTGTTCAAATATATGTAGATGATATTATTTTTGGATCCCCTAATGAAAGTCTGTGCAAGAAATTTTCTAAGTCTATGCAGGATGAGTTTGAAATGAGTATGATGGGAGAGTTAACATTCTTTCTTGAACTCCAAATAAAACAATTGAAGGAATGAACTTTTATTCATCAAGAAAAATATGCTAATGATCTTGTCAAAAAGTTTGGACTGGAAAGATGCAAAAAGACCGACATACCCATGTCAAGTTCTCTGAAGATAGACAAAGATGAAGAAGAGAAGAAAGTTGATCAAAAGCTGTACAGGAGCATCATTGGTTCACTTCTTTATCTTACGCTTCTAGACCGACATTTTGTTGAGTGTTTGCCATGTGCTAGGTTTCAATCAGATCCTAGAGAATCACATCTCAGTGCTGCGAAACGTATTATTAAATACGTTGCTTCATCTTCAAGCATCGGTCTTTGGTATCCTAAGAAGGGAGACTTTAATCTTCTGGGATATTTAGACGCAGATTTGGCCGGTTGTAGAGTTGACAGAAAGAGTACTTCGGGAACTTGCCAGTTGCTTGGAAGCAGGACAGTGTCTTGGTTTTCAAGAAAACAGAGCACTGTGGCTCTCTCAACAACAGAAGCAGAGTATGTAGCTCTTGGAAGTTGCTGTTAGCAAATTCTATGGATAAAACAACAGCTAAAAGACTTTGGAATTGAAGACTCCTGCACAGAGATTAGATGTGACAACACCAGCGCAATCAATCTCACTAAAAATCCAATCCTTCACTCAAGAGCAAAGCATATAGAGATTCAACATCATTTCATCAGAGATCATGTTCAAAATGGAGAAATCTCAATTCAATTTGTTGATTCAAAGAGCCGGTTAGCGGATATATTCACAAAGCCATTGGAGAAAAATCAATTCGATTTTATCCGTTCCAGAGTCAACATTTTGAAGCCTGAGGAAGTTGAAGTCTAGAGACTCTCTAATCGTCAGACTCAGACATTCATGGCTATAGACTCGTAAGTTGTTATTATACTCAATCTCAAAAAGGTACGATCATTAGTTCAATTAATTTATAATTTCCGTGAAAACGGAATCGTGTCTTTTCAAAAATATTAACTTATTTTTGGCGGTTATCGATTTCAAAAGAAACGTCTGTTCATTTTCCATTTTTTAAATGAGTTATATATATATATATATATATATATATATATACAGTTTTTCCTCGCTTAAACTTCAAAACCCTAAAAAGGCATTCTCCTCCCAATCCCGTCTCTACTTCGTGTTCATCTTCGAGAAAGTTGTCAACTTTTATTGGGAAAGCGAGTAAAGGAATCTTTCAACGACAAGGAAGGATGTCTTCTTCGAGAAAGTCATCAAGAATCGCGAAAAATGGACCACAGAGAATGAGGAAGGGGCCTACACATTTCGATCTCACCGAGGAGGAAGATTTACCGAGTCAGCAACAGAGCCCGATTCACTCTCCTCCACGGCTCTGCTGTTAGCAGGATTAGTTACTATATTCAGCTGGTCACCATCTACCCCGCAAGGTGTGGGTCATCAACTGGAGGAAGAAATAATCAAGGACGCAGACCATGTAAGAGTCCAAAAACCCGCTTTTATTTACAAGCTCTATCGTGCATTGAAAAGCACTGGGTGTCCGCTGAACGTCGTAGATGAATTTCTTAAAGATAAGAATTATGGGAATGAGTATATTTTTCTGCGGAAAATGGAGGATTTGGGAGTTGCTCCCAAAGGAAAGGCTGAGGAAGCACTTGCGAACATTCCAAGTGACCCTCGTGTACCGGGACAAAATCCGACTGACGAGAACGATGATGATAAGATGTTCCTTGAATTCCAACCTAGAATGGGTGTTGCAGCAAAGGTGAAGGGAAATCAGATGGATTTGTTTAAATCGAAGGATCAGGAGTATCTATTTTTCAAACTGTTGAAAAAAGGGGTGATAAACCCTAGGAGTGTTGATTTTGACTTTTTGGATGCCATCAATGTGAACTTAAGGGAGAAGTTCAATCTGCTTCAACTTGAGCAATTTTGCTCCGATACCACAAGCGGTTATGCACAATTAACAGCATACTTCTATTCGAATCTCAGCTTTTTAGATGCGAATAGAATATCCTTCAGTGTTCGAGACCAAGTCTATGTGGTAGATGTGGACATGTTGGCAGATATCATTGGAGTTGAAAGAGGATGCTATCAACCGATCAAAGTTTCGATTGCTCGTACCACACTGGAGCTTGTCAAAGACAGGGATACAGAGAAACGAATTACATACTCAAGGATGAGTGCCATCAAAATTGATGTACGCGATCAATTCAGGGAGGAAGTTCTCTCTCCCTCACACCATTCTCTGTCACATGTACAGAGCAATGGTGAAGGACAAGGGCCAATTGCCTTAGGCAGGTCTTGTGACCAAGATCTTCAGACACTTGAACATTGAGCCTCCACATACTCTTTATGTTCGACCATGCGACAAAATGGTGGTGGGTTTGAAAATGCTGAAAAAAATGTGTCTGAAAGAGCTTAGCAAGGCAATGGAGAAGTTCAAAGTGAAGACTCCAATATCTTCTGCATCAAAGAGAAAAGGGAAGGAGCCCATAAGTGCTCCATCCAAAAAGAAAAGAACTCTTATCTTGGAGGATGAAGATGAAGAGGAATATCTCTCTATTCCTGCATTGAAAAGAACCAGACATTCTGTACCAGAATCAACATAACAGAGAGAAAAATAGGGACAAGCAAAGAACAGAGAAGAAGAGGAGCAACAAGAGAAAGAGAAAGAGGTTGAAGAAGAAGAAGAAGAAGCAATGAAAGAAAAGTCTGTAGATGAAGCAGGAGAAAAAGGGAATCAAGATGCTAAAGAGCATGACCATCGCTCTTCCCCATTTGAGGTCTTAGAGACAGGGGGAGATGGCGAGCAAGGAAGGACTACACCAGATCCTGTCAACACTGAAGGTGTGAGTCACTCACCAGCAAATCCAGAAGATTTTCAGGCTTCTCAAATGCCTGAAGAAGGACATGATACGTCAACACCAAATTTGCTCGATTTCACTGAAGATCCATCGTCTGCCTTCACTCCATCCGAGAAAGCAAATGCGGGCACACAGACGGACAATCAGCAGATTTTCGTCGAATCCTTGATGTTCTTCTGGAAATGCGTGGCCAAATCTATGCTCTGGACTGTGAACTTGAAGTCCTGAAGAATGCTGGACAAGCATCTTCTGCTTCCCTAGTAGATCAAATGAAAGACCTCGCTCTTCAAATTCAAGCCAATGCCAAAGGAGAAGAGGTGACTCATCTACGTGAAGACTTGAAGAGGCTGGAAAGCATCGTACAATCGATCGTGCGCATTCCCAAGCAGAATTGACTCTTTTCTCACCTTTTTAATGATGACAAAAAGGGGGAGAATTGCAATTTGAACTCAACTCTTTAAAACTTTGACTTTAAATTTCTTTTTGTGTGTTTGAATGTTTTTTAGTATGACTTGGGTGTTGAATTTGATTGACTTGGATGTGGATTTTGATGATTGATGATTGACTATTTGCATCAAGTATTGCTATATGGTTTTAGTCATGAAAGACTAACCGATTTTCTGTGGATGCAGAGTCTGGCTGTTGATTTTATTAATTATGAGATAGCCATATTGCTTGAGTAATATTTTGCAGGTCAAAGTTGTTCAAATCTACAAGAAAGTTTTGTCACCATCAAAAAGGGGGAGATTGTTGGAGAAATCTTTCCAGAATATTTTGAAGCTGACAAAACATTTCTATCAGTCTAGTCTAGTTAATTGCAAGACTTATGTTTAGAGTCTGAAGACTTTCAAATCACCAGACTCAAGACTCAAGACTCTAGACTCAAGACTATTCTCACCGACAGTTTTTCTAATCCAGTGACGAAGACAATCCAGAGCCGAAGTATTTGGTTAAGGATTTAGTCCTATCCTCTGGAGAAGATATCTTGGCTGGATAATTATAGCGGATTCTTTCATTCGTAATCAAGATCGTTTGAAGATCCGATGATCGACAAAGTATTCTTGGAAGGTTCTATTCTTGGAAACCAAGATCCTGATTGTATGGGCGGATTGATGGACTATCATCAGGTTCCTTTAATAGCTTGAATGATCTTCTTGATTGATTCCGTCCAACGGGTAGATTGGAGGAATTCCTTTGGTAAGTGCCAACGGGTATGATGGCATAAAGGAGTATAAAAGGAAGATGTTCTAGTTGCTTTAGTGTATGATCAATAGAGAAATTCCAGAGTCTGAAGCACCTTGATTATTAGTCGATACATTTTGAGCGAAATTGTACACACAGAGAGTGTCTATACTTAGTGATACCTTGAGCGAGTGTGGGAAATCATCTACACCGAGAAATTAAGGAAGAACATCGCTGTAACATCTCTTTGTTCATAGTGGAATCCAGCCAATAGGCTGTCAGTGCAGAAGAGTGGACGTAGGCTTGAAATAAGTCGAACCACTATAAACCGCGTGTTCAATTTTCTCTTCCCTTCTCTCAGTCTTACTTTGATTATTGTTTATTTCAAATCTGTTAACTATCTAGTATTGTGCAATTATCAACAAAAATCTTGCATATACCTATTCGCCCCCCTCTAGGTACTTATTCTAGCTATATCAATAGTTAATAGGAAGGACCTTTATTTCATGCCGGTGCATGTCTATGATAACTAATTGGTAACTTCTTTGTATGGGTCACTCAAATTCTAATATGGTAATAGAATTAGAAAACATGTATCTGTAGGAGCTTGTAGTATGAGTGATCAAGAACTGAAGACTCCTAGTAAGAGGGTAGTATCCTCTGTGGCTCAAGGTAGAATGTTGAGAAAGGTCAGTACCCTTGGTAGTTGTGATAGAGCGTCGGCTCAAGCCAGCACGAGTATAAGAGTACCGCCATATATCGGTACTAGGAGTGTAGCAGCATTAAGCAATCCTAGGTTTGACTAGATCGTTCAAGCGCTAATGTTCCTTGGAAATTTGTTGACTCAGCAAGCTTAGGACCGAGCCACTGTTGTTGTCGCCTTTACTGAGGTCCAGCATGGAATTGGGATCAAGGAACAGACTTCAGTATTTGAGTCAAGATTTAGTTCAGGCAAAAATGGAAATCAGCCAGGGAAAAGATCAATGTCGAGAGAAAAGTATTATATTTCGCTTGATAAGATGGGTGGGATAGTCAGCTTAGCACCGAGACAAAATAGAGCGTGATGTCCCCATGTGTGACAACGGAGATCGGCCCTATGTCTTTCATAGGAAAAGAAATTGTTTTGAGTGTAGCCAACAAGGTTACCTGGCCAGAAACGGTCCTAGAAGGCTGACGAGATAGATGACTCATTAGATGGGTACCAAAATTGTGGAAGGAAGCATGGATAAATCCAGTGTCCAGGTATGGCTATAACGTGCTGTGATTGTGACTAGTACGGCCATCAGGTGAGGGACTATAAGTGAAAGTCCAGGGGAGCACGGACACTGCTACCACATATAAGATGCCACTAGGATTTGAAAGGGACAGGAATATAACTGAACTGCACCAATTAGAGGAAGAATGTTCTTGGAGAAATTTTATTAGAGTATCGTAGCAGAGTTTTGGTGAAGTTTGGGGAACTTCAATTTGTTGGAAGTGAAAGAAAAGGGAATTACTAGTTATAGTTGTACTTGACTAGTTGTTGAGGTGTAACTTTGATGCCACATCGATAGAGTGGGCTCATGGAGCATCTTGTGGTAATGAATTATGGTCATGGAGTAATCCAACTTAGTCCATTAGCATGTGAAAGTGTCGAGTTTATTAGGAGTCAAAAAGAATCTTCGATTTTATTAATCTCGTCGGTTGAAGGCAACCCGTTTGTTAGACAGAGGTTGCGAGGATTACTTGGCGGTTATCATAGATAAGACAGCCTAGAGAACTGAAGATTGAGGACATCTCAGTAGTCTAAGAATTCCTAGATGTGTTGTCACAGGAATTGTCAAGCCGTTGTCAGAGAAAGAGATAGAATTTGCGATCGAGCTAGCACCCAGGACAAAGCCACTCTCTAAGGCTTCTTACCAGTTGTCGTTGTCTGAATTGATAGAACTAAAGGTGCAGATGTAATGATTGTTGAATAAGGAATTCATGCATATCAGTACATTACTTTGGGGAAACATTAGTTTTGTTTGTGAGTAAAGGCAAGATGGTTCATTGTGAGTATGCATCGACTATAGTCGACTCAATCAGGTGGCGATCAAGAGCAAGTGTCCATCGCCAAAGATTGACGAATTGTGTGATCAATTTTAAAGAGTGTAGATATTTCCAAAGATTGACTTGAGGACAGGTTATCATCAGTTGAGAATCAGGAGAAAGGTTATACCGAAGACAGTGTTTCGTACTCGATATGGCCTTTGTGAGGGTAATGTAATGCCATTGACAAGACTCTTGAAGAAATGAGAGAAATTCATATGAATAGACAAGTGCGAAGATTGTTTCCAAGAGCTTAAGCAGAAGCTAGATACCGCACTTATACTGATCATTCCGTATGGTTTTGGAAGAAGTGCGATCTATAGTGATGCGTCGTTTAGAGGATTGGGTTGCGTGTTAATGTAACGTGAGGGAGTGTTGTATACGCGTCCCATCAGTTGAGACCTCATGAGTTGAATTACCCGGCACATGACTTGGAACTCGTAGCATTAATTTTGCTCTGAAGATTAGGAGACCTAAATTGTGTGAAGAAAGACTCTAGATCTTTGCTGACCCTCAAAGTCTCAAGTATTTATTCTCTTAGGAGGAGTTGAATATGAGACAGCGTTGTGAGTTAGAACTTCGGAAGGACTATGATTGTGATGTCCATTGTCACCCTGGAAAGGCGAATTAAGTCCAAAGTGTATTAAGTCGACTATAGTGCTTTTCTCTGACATGGCCATTCACGAGATAACTAGCCTATCGAGGAAAGCCATTACAGAATTTTAATGCAATAAACTTGAGAATTCAACCAAGAATCGGCTACTCGACCGTGTTCATCTTTAGAGATCATTACGGGACAAGATTAGGAATCGGAGATAGATCGGTTCGATTGAGATGTGTGGCTAAACATGGGTGACTCCACTAAATTGGAAAATTCTCGTCGACTCGGAACTTGACTGATTTTTCTGTTGTTTTGGTTCCCCGTGTCGTATTTGAATCCTCGAGATTTTCACCATAGCTGACAGTCACCAATGTGTCGAGTGGGTTCATTGTTGCTCAAGTAAATCAACCACGGGTCAACTGCACTAAAAATGCCTGAAAGCTAACCAGTAGCCTAGGTCACGCTAAAATCACGTCAAATCAAAATGAACCATGAATTTTAATCCGATTTAAAAAATAGAAAGTCCTGTCATGTCATAGGTTATTTTAGGAACATCGACTCATCTTTTGATGAATTTTCAGAGAGTTTGAGATTTTTACAGAAAATCGATTCGGATTATTTGAAAAACGAACGGAAATTCGGATGGGCTCAGACGGAGGGAATTTTGACTTCCAAACTGGGCTATCTGCTGTTGGAAACTTATAGAAATTTTGAGGGCTTGTTCTTCAGCGAAATTGGACGTCGATTGGGGAAAATTTCATGAAGAAATTGAAGCCAAAATTTAAGAAATTCGAAGCTTTGGTTGGTGAGTTGCATTTTGGCGTCAAATTGGATAATTTGTAATATTACAAGAAAGTAATAGGGGGCGACCAAAGGTGATATGCATAAAGATCTAGGGGACCAAGCATTTAATGGAGGAGATAAACTTGGCTAACTTCTCCTTTCAACAGCATCTCCAGCAAACTTCGCCAGCTGCTACGGACTTCTTTGCGCAACAAATTCCATGGAAGACCAGCTACTTCAGTCTTCTCTCGTTCACGCCAATCTCTCTCTCTCTCTCAATAACTTGAAGCTGCCTCTACTAGGTCTTCTATTCAAGTTGCCATGAAGACAACTTGCTACCATGCCACCGAAAACTAAACCCCACATCCTCAACCGACCTTTGTCTCCTTCCGGTCAAACCAACGAACTCCGCAGCTTGTTGACTGTGAAACCCCCACTTGCCCAATTTTTTTCCCTCTCAAGGCCACTTGTCCGCAAGCCAGCCTCCTCCGGTCAACCAACGAACATCCCTTCCCCTTCGTTGACCCAGCAGATCCCTTCGTGCGCCACCCGCCTCCTCCAGCTGCCCACGACCGAAGCTGCTGCCCGTTTGTCCATCTCTATCGAGAATTCTTCAAGCTACACAATCCACTGAAACTGCTCCATCAAAGACCGCCATCCTTCGCATGAAGCTGTCTTTCATCCATGGCAAGAAGTCGAGCCCAGCATCTCCGCAAGTGCAGCCCTACCGAGTAGAAACCGTGAGGATTTCCAGCACAGTGTAGGCCATTTTGGCCTGCTTCTAAGCCTCGAAAGCTAGGCTCGCCTTCGAGAGAATTGAGCCTCGTTGCATCCCCGTCAATTTGCACTGATCAGATCGCCGAACAAGTGAGTTTAACTCACTAATGCTCGCTTAGTAGGTTAATCACGCTTAGAGGTTGATTAGATTAAATTAAGCATGATTAGGCGGATAGATTAGATTATATTAGATTAGTTAATTTAATTATGTGCTGATGCATGTTAGGTGGATAGTTAGTGCAATTAGGGCCTAAACAAGCTCTAGTATTTAAGTAGAGTGACTTGAAAATTTTCCGGGTTCATATCGGCATCCAATTAGGCAATACAGGCCTAAGTTGGATTTATTGGCATTTATTTATTATTTTCCATAATTGTTTAATTAATTACTTATTTTGGGGAAATTAGACCGAGATAGTCGGTGACCGGAATTTTATGCTGATTATCGTGGTGCAATCTATTTATTTATTTGAGTGCTAAATTGTGCTGAATTGATTTAATTGTGATTTTAGGAATTTATTCCTAAATTAAGTAATTTTGGTAATTAATTGGAAAATTACCAGGCGTCAGTCTACAGCGCCAAAAATCTATTTTTGGATTATTGAAAGAAGTGGGAGGATTAAAAGTGAAATTATGGTACTTTAGCTAAGGTCGACCGTATACCCACACATGGTCATTTTTATCGGGTACGATAAAAATGATGAATTGGCTATATGGGTGAAATGGGATACTATAATGGCCAGGGGGCCCTAATTTATCAGCTCTGGGCAAGCATATTTATTATCAGCTTTGGGTGAGCATATTTATTATCAGCTTTAGGCGAGTATATTTATTATCAACCTTGGGCGAGCATATATAATATACTATAATGGCCAAGGGAATCTAATTTATCAGCTTTGGGCAAGCATATATATAGTATACTATATTATCAGTTTTGGGTGAGCTATATTATCTATTTTCAGTTTTGGGTGAGCAGTCCTAATTTAATAGGACCTTATAGATAGTATTGAATGTATCGACCAGGGGAAGGTCGTGGTGACGTAATCGACTGAGTCGATCGATCAATGAATTGATCTGACGTTGTGAATTGATGGGTTGATGTAATTTGAGGCATCCGTGAATTGTTTTGACTTATGGGGAGGAAACTAAGGCTAAGGTAAGCCCTCTGACTCGTGATGGTGCTTGGGCAACCCTTAGGGCGTATTTTCTTCTTAATCGAGTCTTAGTGGGTTGAACTTATTGAGACATTGTCTCACTGGTTATTGTATAACCATTTGCAGGTCCTTAGATGATGTTGGTGGAGGATCGGAAGCTCCGGAGTTTGGAAATGTGGATAGACCAGAATTGGCAAACGGGTCTGACTAGTAGGTCATAGGACCATTCTTTTTGGAATGAGCCAACCTTTTGTAAATAGTATGGTCTTGTAAATAAACCCGTTTGTTATAAAGGTTTGTTTTGGTTTGAAAAATTGGTCCTACTTTCTATCCCATTGAATTGTTGTCTGGGGATTATTTATCTACTTCCACATGTTCATTTAAAAATGAATGGGTCAGTGATGCGCCTTGGGACGTTGCTAATTAAATCAACCAAGGAGGGATGGGAACGAGCTTGGAAGATCGAGGCGTGACACCGTATCTATGATATCTCTAGTTTGTTGAAGTAAAGCGTTCTCCCACACTTTATTTCGATTTCTATTTGACTCATAGTTAAACCAAATTGCATGTTAGACTAATTAAATCAAAACCGGAAGTTGCAATTGGTATGGACTTGGGAGAGTCATTGTTAAGTCTTTGATTTAGTAATCCATTAGCTTTCCTTTTAGTGGTTTACCTTTGAGGAGGTCAAGACATGCGAGACTAAAAATCCTTCAATTTTTTCCATTGCTAGGCATTTCGCATTTAACACAATGCAAACTTCCATCTTATACAATGGAAGTATAGTTTAAGGTACAGCTAAACTTTATTTTATGCAAGCAAGCATTTGCAAATAGAATGCCAACTGGGCGACACCTACGTTGTTCGACTCTGAGATAAGCGACGGGCTAGTCTACATGCCACACATATTGATGTGCGATTTAGTGTTACATGATGTAAAAATAACCTTAATTTTCGGTGACGACAGCAGTGCTGACGCAGTCAATTTGGAAGCAACCCCATAACATTATAGCCGTAAAAATAAAAAGCAGCAGCAGTGTCAAAAAACAAACGACTATGCGTATCGAGGTTCTATGTGCATAGCGCAGCTCCTGTCCTTGGGCAACAGCAGTGTCCACTTGCGGCTCCTGCCCTTGGGCATTAGTAGTGTGCACTTGCAGCTCCTGCCCTTGGGGATTAGCTTGCGAATTCCTCAGGTCGTCCAGCATCGTCCAGTAGCCTTCCAACTCTTTATAGAATCTCAGTGACATTTTCATGTTTTCCCATACGGCAAGGAAGTTGAAAATGGAAACCAGTAAAGAGAGGGTGATTGGAATCCATTTAAGTTTACAACTGATCTTCTTTGACACAACAGAAGAAAAAATCATACCTTGGAAAACGAAGTACAGATTCGTGTAGTTCAGAGTCCTATTCATGCTGTTCGAGATAAGATCTCTTTGTTTAACAATGGCCTCTTTAACGTCCTTAAAACTTGGATTTTGGCCGAGCCTTTGGTCCGCCATTTTCGGGCTCTGCGGTTGGGGTCGACAATTCGAATTCTCTCTTTGTGGGTGTTTGTGTAGACTCAGGACTAATGAGTGACGGGAAAATAGACAGAGCGTCTTCAATATGGCCATCATGATGCATACCTATATATAGGGAGGTAGGTTGGAACATTAGGTAGGTAGGAACACCCACGTGCTGGTTCCATTAAATTAGCTACTCCAGTCCTCTGGGCTGAGACGTAATCATTTTTAAGCATATAGAAATTAGGATGTCCAGGAATATTTCGCCAATTTTGTTTGAGGAACATATGGAGTGTTAGGATAATTTGAAGATGAATTTTCGATTCTGCAAGAGAATTGTAGATTCAGGATGTTTGAAGATGAATAGGCTTTTTCTAATTTTTCTATATTTCACCTTTATCATCCTAATAGACAATGATCATAAGACTTACCTTTAGATAGACTTGTTACATGACTCTTAATCATAAACGACTCTTAAATATATCAAGCATTACAAAGAGTTACGTTCATGGGAACTTACAAAACATTAGATAGACATAGAAACACCTATAGACTCTTGGAAACAACACTACGATAAAGACTTTCAATTCTTGCACCGATCTTGGAAGCCGAACAGACATTAACGTCAGTTGTGGAATATCAACATCGAGGTAACCGATCAACAATCGACAATCGACAACTTCAACCTTGAATCAACAACTTCCTTATAGTGAATTTCGTTTAATTTCCAACATGGAGCGCGTCAGATAGCTCGTTGTCCTCGGTTTTCAACTTGCTCTTCACAGCCCAAGAATAATTTGAATGATTCAAAACAAGAATCAATTGACGAGTGTCAGTAAGGTAAGAGGGAAATGTTCTTTGTCTAGGGTTTAACTCACAGTCAAATATTAATTCCAGATTCACCTATTTTCTGGCCACAAAGTTCACCCACTCTTTTTCCGTCAAATATTATCCAAAAGGTGACTTCCGGAAAAGAAACGTGACTATAGAGTCTTCTTATCTTTTTGACAGTTTTATATGCCTCATTATCATACATACAACATACGTAGAGACGCTGTGTTTCCTTAATATTGATTCCACAATTCCAGGGAACAAATCTCCCGTTAATGCAGTCCTAATTAATTTACGCTTTCTTTGTTACATATTGATTTTTCCATATGCTCAATTATGGTGGTAAAAAAGTCAACACTATTTTTGAAAAGGTCACAAGTTCGAGACATATCATGAATGAACCTTTAATCAGCTTGTGCCTCGTGTATTTGCTACCTTATGTGAAAATGTTTCCTAATTTTTGGGAAGCCCTACTGTCACCGGCTCGTACAGACTAAGGTCGCATTTGATTTGTTTGGACATTTTTACAAGCTAGGATGTGGTTAGATAAGATAAGGATAGGATAGGATATGAAATATCCTATGCAGTGTTCGATAATGTCTAGATATAACATGGATTCAAATAAGTATTACCCAAATGAAAGTTTGAAATACGTGGATAGTCTGATTGGACTCATCTGTCTTACTCTCTCTCTCATGGTCAGTAGTGAAGGAAGATGAGACACAATAGACCATCATATCTACATCCTCCAGCAATGATGGGAGGTTAACGATTCCACATTTGGCGTGCGCTGCTATAATTCTCTATTTTCTGTTTTTGGTTGTTCAATCTTCCTCTACGTAAGTCACCTTTTGGATTAATACACTGAAATCTCTACTCAAGTCCTCCATAGCTAAACTCAAATCCATTTTTTCCTTTCTAAAATTCTTCTCATAAAAAAGTTAAACAGACTATAACAACCCCAACTCTATCTCCAGGGGCTCGAGTAGTAAGGATTATTGTTGCAACATCCCAGGCAAGTCGCCGTCTTGTTTCTTTTTATTTTTTCATTAAGCACATGCAGAAGCATACATATAACACCCATATAACAACAAGCAGCCAAGAAAACAACCACTTGCAAACACACAATTACATCAATTACGTTACCAAAGCCCTTTTTCATGAACAATTATATTTACAACCATTACATACCGGAGTAAATCTTAGCATTTCTATTGAGACTGCAACTCTTCCATACCTACAATTCTAAAAAATAACGGGGTGAGTCATGGACTCAGTAAGTAAAACTTACTAATTTTCGGGTAGGAGGATGCCTTGCATATCAATAAGCATATGACTCATCCCAGACATTAGTCGATGGCAAATCAATAGCAAAACAAAAGATTTGTCTTGGATGAAACATGAGAAATCCTCAATCTATAATATGCAAGCATAAACCAAGATTCAACCACAACATGAGGAACTCACGCCTCACTCAACATTATGCAAGCATAACCAAGATCCATTCTATAATATGAGGAACTCATGCACCCAAGATTCATTTATTAATAGTCGAAATCCATTGACTTTTTCGGAATCCACTGGGCATCCAAACTTAATTGGGCAACGTCCCCTAATCGAAGGGTCATGGCTAGAATTATTACAACATCCTATCCTTCTGATGAGGTATATCGTTGGCAATGGGGCATCTCATTCTTATTAACGAGGCATTTGGTTGGCATGGGGGCATCCCATTGACGTGGGGACATCATCGCCAAAATCCATCGATCGACGGCATAAACTAGTCCCTCATGTGGCCATGCATCAAGCACCACAATACGGTTCTTTTCTTCACTTGTAGTTCAAGGGCCCAAAGGCATGCCATGCATAAGTGTGTGAAATGACTTACTAGAACCGAGACGTTGAACATGCCAGGCACAAATTAAGGACCGTAGCTTGATCCGGCGCATTTGAACACCAATCTAGTACCTAACTTGGCATGGGAATGACATACATTGATATCGGACCGAGACCATGAAAGGACTAATCCAACGTGATCTTACGTATGTTCAAGGCTGACGAAACCCCTTCTCGAAGCTCAAGGCATGAACTAGAACACACATTTGTGAAAACAGTTAGGAATAGTTTTGTAAGAAAATACCAAGTTCCACAGAAATGCTTTTTGAATAGGTTTGTATCAAAGAAAAAACCAAAGAATATCGAATAAGCACTCAAATTAGGTTTCTTCCAAAGCAACTCAAGCCGAAGCATGAGTCAGAGCTCATCAAACAAGGATTGAACTCAATCAAGGAACACAGTCATAACATTTCAATCAAGGACTTGCTACATGCTTAGATTAGCGTAACGTAACATCCTAGCTAAATATTAGTAAGTTCTACTTACACTTTCTAAGTCAACGGCCTTGAACTGGCGATGACAACAAGCACGACAACAAGGGCAGTGACAAGAATTCCTAGGGAAGAGGGGCCAAACTTTGATCGGAAGAGAGGGAGACAAGGTAGTGTGTTGTGGATAAGAGGGAGGGATGCCCCATATTTATAGGCAACTCTAACTTGTTCTCCAAGCCTTAAAAGTCAAGACTTCATCTCTAAGTCAATAAGCATTAAATGCAAGCTAACTTGGTAACCAAGTCTCAAGGTAGGACATGACTTTAACTTGGTAGCTGGGGACACCTCAACATGGCATTTAAGGACTTGAGTCCAAGCTTGGGCATGGCTCGCAACTCTTGGGTGAGAAAAACAGTTATGAACAATTTCTGAAATCAGTGTCTTTACCTTATCAAACGGAATCAAAAAATTGTGAAATTTTAATATGTTTTAGAGAATACCTTAAATAACATTTTTCCTGAGGAAGCCAAGTCCAGTTCGTGCTATATAAAGAGCATCAAATGACTAAACAAAACCCAATAATCTGCTCATCAAGCAGAGCCAATGTTTACAAAAAAGGACCCATTTAGAAAATCAAATCTTGACAAAACTCTTTGAAATTTTTATATGTTGTAGAAATTGATGTTATTTAAAACTTTTTTGAATGAATTATGTCCAAATTTGAAATGGAAGATTTTATAAAAATTCGAGAAATAACTTGGTTACCATTTTCACCGTATCAAGGTTCTATACGGTAATTAATTGGGCCATCGTCCCAACCATTTCACCTCAGAAAAATATGAAATTTAAATATGTTGTAGATAAAGATATTTTGAACAATGTTTATGAAGGAAGCATACCTAAAGAGATATTAATGAAATTGGAAAATAGTGAAGGTCCATAATGTGTTTATATTTGTTCACACTTGTTTTTTAAACAAAGGTCGACTAGTTCAAGTTTCATACTTGTCTTCCAAGGCTAAGGCCTAACATGCCATGCGTCCATCTCAATCGATGCTCCTTAATTAACTACAAGACAAGAGCATTAAATGCAACTTGGAATATCTCAGTTTTGAAGGCCTTGTCATCAGGTAGGGACTAATCAAGTTTGACCACAATCGACTATCTTATTTGGCCCAAGGTTCGTGCCTAAGACATGATCAGAAGAAGCGGTCGCAACTAGGGTTAATCAATGAAACCAAGTTCGGACTTCTCTTTTACCAAGTAAAGGGCTCGAAGTTGAGGATGTAACATAGACTATCACCCAAAATTGAAAATCAAAGGAAAAAAACATTATTGGTTCACTTGTCGTTGCTTGATTGATTGAGAAACAAGGTTCAATGACCTAAATACATGTTTAATCTGATGCACATACATAAGATTATTAGATTATGATTAGGTGCGATGCATTAGCGTAGGGTAGCCTATTATGGACACTTAGAACCTAATCTAGGGTTAATTGATATCGACACCATTTAGTGAACACAAATGATGGCCAATTATCATTAAACACAAATCAATTAGTCAAGTGATTTGCGGTGGTCATTATGCAGGCTATGCAAAGGCCGATCCCAAGGCCCATTTCTTTGAATCAATGAATTGCTTGTCTTTGTTTGGCATTGTGTGTTTGTATGCTTTCTACATGGCTTGACGAGCTACGGGTTTTCTATCTTCTTGCACTTTGAGTAGCTTTTACTATCTTCCATTGATTGTTTACTTTACGCAATACAATTCCCTTTTATTGCTTGTTTTATTTCTTAGATGTTAAGACTAGAACAAGTTGGGATTCTTAGGGTGCATTTTGTAACCATTATGTTTTCAAGAACAATTTCTAATCAGAAATAATTCTTTTTTATTTTGTTCTCGAGAATAATTTTTAAGCATTTGAAGGTGTTTGGTAACTGCTCAAAATTTGTATTCTCGCAATAGAATTGTGTTTGGGACCATCCTCACAATTTCTCATCCAAAGCATCTTCTTTTTTCTTTTTTAATAATTTTGTTCATTTTTTCTTTTTTCTTTTCTTTTTTTCTTTTCTTTCTTTTCTTCTTCAAGCTTTGGCTGATCGCCGATCTTGGGATGACCAGTGCTGGTGAGACGAGGGCTAGGGACCTTGCCGAAGCCTCACTAACCCCCAGCAAGGTTGCACCTCGTCGCCCGACCATCTCTAGTAGCTGGGCGAGGCTAGCCCAAGCCTTGGTTGGGCAAGGCTCCCTTGCCCAGCCGTTGGTGGGGCTCAACCTCGCTCGGCCATCATGAGATTGGCCTCGCCTTGGCCAAGCAATGCGGACCTCACGCTGGCTTGGTGAGGTTAAGCCTAGTCGGCGGCTTGGTGAGCTCAACCTCATTAAATCTGGGCGAGGTCAAGCCTCCCCCAGCCAAGCAAAGCTAGCTAGTGGCTAGGGAAGCCTCGCTCAATTAGGTGAAGCTAGCTGGTAACCGAGGGAGTCCTAGGCGACGCTTACCTGGCCACCAGCAAGGCTCCAGTGAGCTCGTCAGACCTTGCCCAACTAGTCGTCAGCAACCAATGGCAATGGATAATGGCGGCGGTGGTGGAAGACAAAGAGAGAAGGAACAAGAACAAGAAAAAAATATGAAAAGAAAAGAGAAAAGATAAAAAAATAAATTTAGGTTTGCTCGATTATGGAATTGTTCCCGAAACAAAAAACAACTATTTTACTCCTTGATTATGTTCCAAATCTATTCCCGAGAACAAATTTGTTCCCAGAATAAAAAATTTACCAAATGGATATTTCAAAACTACTTCCACGAACAAAAGAATAGAATTTGTTACTATTTGGCAACTTGGCAAACACGCCATGAATGAACCATCCATGCATGATCTCCTATTGAGATTCTAAATACTTCTCCACAAAAATGATAAAGAACACAGGCACGGTCATTTAGATAACTATCGAACCAATTTAGGTACCGAAAGGGTGCTCATAGAAATGTTAGCGTAACCTAAGTTCCCGAACTCATTGATCGCTAGTTCCATAGGAATCAAGGAAATATTCCCATTTCTTGCTTGGGTAATCTAGCTGACCCCAAAAAACGAGGTTGTGGCAACTCTTAGTTGATATTAGAGGGTCTAAAAAGAACTTTAAAATGAACACCTATCATGCGAGATATGGATTTGGGAGAGCCCATGTTCATAATTGATGGCCAAGTGTGGATCACCAACTAAATGATGTGTTGGAGCCATGTTTTATGGGATCGGCTACTTAGACTGTCTTATTAACAAACATCTCTCAACTTGCTCCCTTGGGATTAGCCCTTGAGGCAGGTGGGTTGTGACAGAAATGATGCATTAAAAATTGATGTGAGAATCGGTTATAATAACCTCAATTGAGTAATCAACCAAAATTGATCAAAATAAAGAGATTCGGTGCAGCTTTGGCTAAGCTCTAGCTATGACACATGGAGGACAAGCTGTGGAGTGTTGTCGTAAGCTCACGTCAATAAGGAATCATTGGGAATTGGATGGAACGATAGCTGGAACTCACCGAAAGGATCACTAGCGTGAAGATCGACCTTCAAGTTGGGATGAAAATCAGTGGGGAAAGTACATTAGATGTGCCAAAAGTTGTGTACGGTAATCACTTTGGTGCCAAAAGTTTTCGTTGGATCACTTAAGTGCCAAATCGGAGAAAAAACGATCACTTTAGTGCCGTCGGTGAGAGATTCTGGCCAAATTGGTTACATGGCTTTTATATTTAAAAGAAAAAAAAGTTGACATGGCTTTTAAACAACGTCGTTTTCCATCCTCCTTAAGAAAACATCATCGTTTTACTGTCATATGTGGATGGCCTCACAAGAACGATGCTGCACAGCTCATATGGAGGTTGAAATTAGTGTTTTTTTGTTCGATCCTCACCCAACACCGGCCTAGCTTACTTAGCCACGGTCGCTCGGCCTCCGTTGTAGTTGCTCGACTAGGTGAGTAAGGTTTGTAATCACTAAACTTCCTAGGGTTAACAGTAAATTTATAAAGGAAGTATTTGGTTTTGATGTTCTGATGTATACCTTTTACTATCCCTATTGTTTGTCAATGGTTGGTAGATGTTTGTTCTACTTCCACTTGCGTATAATCAAAAGATAAAATGAAGGGGTCGGCGACACGTCCTGGGGCGTTGTAATTCCATGACTGAAGAGATCGAGGGATGCTGTGCGCTCGAGGGTCAAGGTGTGACACCTACAGTCTATCTACACTGTTGCCTTGGTATAATGTCCTAGCATCCAAAAATGCTGCCATGCTCTTGGGTACTCCACCTACTCGACCCCACTCAAATCGTCATCATTGTAATTCGAAAGCAGTAGTGACCCCATCGTACCCCCGTTGGCTCAGGCATACAAAACGATGAACCCCATAAGCACGGGGCCCGTGCTGAGACCGGGGTCCACTGTGAGGATCACCGTGATCTGGATGAATGTGACGTCTGGAAAGTCAGGGTCTGCATGCTCCACCCAATCCCACCTTAGGTTAATGCGAATGTTGTAGAACATGCTGAAAGACACGGGCTGAAGCGGCATGGTCATGTCTTTGTAATGAAATAATCGCACAAGGGGTGAGTACGACCACTTATCAAGTGAAAGCCTATCAAACCATATTACACAAGTCTACTGTTACTCAACTAACGGCATTCTAAACATGTAATATGAAGAGGATGATAAAATTTGGTAACCAACTATAAAGGGTAATACAACATATCATGTCTGAATCTGAATCAACACTTAGAACGACTCCAATAATCGACTTAAGTTTTAAATCTAACTACCGCCATCTTCCAGAGGACCCATGTTGCACCCCTCCAAGCATCTCACATCCCACTTGGCATCACGACAACCTCCGGTTTCATATTTCAGTCCCCGGGCATCCGGAGCGTGTCACGTTACACCCTCGGGCATCTCGCACCCCACCTAGCATCGCGAGGACCTCCGGGGCTCACCACAGTCCCAAGGCATCTAGAGGCATCATTTTCACAACCCTTCAGGCATCCCGACACCTGGGGCATCGTTGCCACGAAGGACCGATAGCATCAACAACAATTTCAACCATGGCGCAGTACCTACGGTTCATTAAAGCCATCGTATACGTGTAACTCAAACCGTTACAGACACCCAAACTGAACTCGACCATCTAATTCGGAGGTTGTATTATTCTATGTTCAACTCGATTCCAACGACTTGCTAAAGATTTCTAGCACCCGAACCCTAAGCCAAAATACGTTGAATCCAACTTGAACTTGCCTAGGATGACCCAGAACACTTCGTACCACCTAGGTGTTGAACACTTCAAGCTAGACCAAAGCCGAACTCGGCTAGGATCGTCTACCCGACTTTAGCCCACAAAATTCCATACCTTCCAATCGATGGGTAGCTCGGTCCACCATCACCATGCAAATCCAGACTTGTGCCGACTGTGTTGTCGGTTGTCACACGCACACAAGAGAATTCAACAACGAATTCGGCTCGACTCGCCAAGGACAGGTCGTTTCACTCCCATACTTTCTAGACGTTGCATCATTTAAAGTTCGAACAGCATCACACTTGAACCGGACCGCCTGCAGAAATCAATCAATGCTAATTCCACATCATCTATCCGACGGTCAACACCTTTCCCACCAGCATGCAAATAGCGTCGGCCACCCCACACACGACAATCCACGCACGCCCGTCATCCAATCCAATCTCAATCAATACACAAACAGACTTAATTCTGAACAGCCTGCCATATTCGAACTCGGACTCTAGTCGATCCTAAACCGAACATGCGAGTAGGATATCGTCATGCAATATAGATTAACAGGACCGTCACTTGCCTCAAATCCTTGGAACGCAAGCGGCGGCGCGCAATGGTTGGTGGTTGGTGGCAAAGCACGAGCGAGACACAGATGAAATGGTGGAAGTCTTTTGAGGTACAGTCTCTGTTTGACAGAAAAATGAACAACAATGGCTACCGAAGAAGAAGAAGATATGGTCACCTCTCTTCCTCGTGCACTCCGCCAATTGACTACATGAGTCAACCCTTGAAGAACTTCGGTGCCAGCTCCAGCAAGCAGTAGGTAGGAGGGACGTGGCCACTGGTGGCACTTCCCCTTTGCCATGCGGACGTCTCTCCAAAGCGACGTGTAGAAGAGCAGGGCTGGAGTTTAGTCAACATTCCCACTTTTGTTGACCGGCTGAGGAGGGAGAAAAACGTGGCTATTGGTGTAGTCCATGGCCTTCGCTCGCTGGCCCCCGGAGAGGAAGGAATGTAAGCGAAGAATTGAGGTTGACGTGAGGCGGCTCAAGGTTAGCATTTCCTTTGTAGTTGATCGCATTGGATGTGTGCATGGAGACGTCGAATGCTTGCATGAGAGACAACTTGGCGATGTACCATCAAGAATGAACATCGGTCTCGCTTGTGGTGTTGTGTGAGAAAATTTTAGATGATGTGCTATACCGAGAATGTGACAATACGTGACGTCTCGGTATGATCAGGGTGGTGATGAAAGGGCGGCCGTAAGTGGCGCCAACGACGTAGTCTGACAATAAACTTGTCGACACATCTTGAACAGTTACGATGAGGGTACTTTCGCCTCATTTCCTCCTCGCTTTCCCACGTAGCCTCTTCAACGTTGGGGTGTCACCACAAAATATTGACTATTGGAATTTTCTTTATCTGGAGCACTTGCTTTTTCCGATCCAGTATCTAGATCGGTTCTTCCACATATCTCACTTTTTCATCTACATCAATAATCTCATGATCCAGTACATGAGCAGGACTGAGCTAATACTTTCTTAACACCGACACATGGAAGACATCATGTAGATTTGACAACTTAGGGGGCAATGCCAATCGATAGGCTACATCCCCTATCCTTTCCAGGATCTCGAAAGGTCCAACAAATCTTGGACTCAACTTGCCTTTCTTTCCAAATCATGATATACCCTTCATCGGGGATACATTGGGAAATACGTGGTCTCCTACGTCAAATTCTAATGGCCATCTACGCTTATCTGTGTAACTTTTCTATCGACTTTGGGCCGTCTTGAGTCTATTCTTGATGATTTCGACTGCATTTGTAGTAGCTTGTACTAACTCAGGTCCTGTCAGTTTTCTCTCATCCACTTCATTCCAGCAGACAGGCGTCCTACAACTTCTCCAATATAGCGCCTCATAGGGTGCCATATCGATACTTTTCTAGAAACTATTATTATACGCAAACTCCACCAGGTGTAACTTCTCATCCCAACTTCCCTTAAAATCAATCACGCAAGCTCTCAAAACATCTTCCAATATTTGGATTACTCTTTTTGTTTGTCCGTTCGTTTGCGGATTAAAGGCAATACTAAATCGGAGCTTGGTCCTTATTGCGGTTTGGAGACCTCGCTAGAAATTTGACGTAAATCTCGAGTCTCGATTGAATGTGATGGTTACAGGAACACCATGTAAGCGTACTACTTGGCTTACATATATTTCAGCATATTTATCCATCGAATAATCCATACATATTGCTAGGAAATGGGCAGATTTAGTCAAGTGATCTACTATTACCCTGATAGAGTCGTGCCCACTTGACGTCCTTGGCAATCCTTGCACGAAATCCATCGTTACGTGCTCCCATTTCCACTCTGGTATATCCAATGGTCTTAGCAATCCTGCGGGCTTGGGATGTTCCGCCTTCACTTGTCGACAAATCAAGCATTGAGAAACATGCTTAGCAACATCTACCTTCATACCATTCCACTAGTACTATTGACATTGATTTCGATACATCTTTGTGTTTCCAGGGTGGATACTATAGTTACTCCTATGTGCTTCAGACATAATTTCCCTTCTTATTTCTTCATTGTCGGGAACACATAATCGTCCCTAGTATCTCACTGTTTCATCCTCAGCAACTTGGAACTCTGGTCTTTTCCCTAAAGATACTTTGTCTCAAAATTTCACGATTCCCGGGTTAGACTGTTGTAGTGTTCTAATTTTCCGAATAATTTCCGGTTCAAACCTCAATGCGGTTAATATACTGGTGAGATGGTCTAGTTCCAACTTAAACTCCATATTTGCTATCCTTTCCAATAGTTTCCATTATGTTGCTCTTATACTTGCCAAATCCATTGCTGACTTACGACTAAGAGCGTCCACTACCTTATTCGCTTTCCCTGGATGATACAATATCTCACAATCGTAATCCCTTAGCAATTCCATCCACCTTCTCTGCCTTATATTTAATTCCTTTTGAGAGAACAAGTACTTCAAACTTTTGTGACTTGTATACATTTCAAATTTCTCCCCATACAGATAATGCGTCCATATCTTTAATGCGAAAATTATAGCCACCAATTCTACATCTTGTGTTGGATAGTTTAATTCATAGGGTTTCAATTGTCTCGATGCATAGGCTATGACCTGATCGTACTACATCAGAACACATCCTAATCCTTTATGTGAAGCATCACTATATACTGTAAATCCACCAGATCCAAACGGAATAGTTAGGATCGGAGCCGTGGTCAATCTTCTCTTGAGTTCCTAGAAACTTTTTCATGTTCACCACTCCATTCAAATTTCACATTTTTCCTAGTCAATTGGGTCAACGAGCCTACAAGTAACGAGAACCCTTATATAAACCTCCTATAGTAACTTACAAATCCCAAGAAGCTTCATATTTCACTTGGCATTGTCGGTCTCGGCCAATTTACTACAATCTCGACCTTTGCTGGGTCCACTGAGATTCCTTCTCTTGATACCGCATGTCCTAGAAATATTATCCGGTCCAACCAAAATTCACACTTACTAAATTTAGCATACAATTTATGGTCCCTAAGTGTTTGCAATATTATGCTTAGATGTTGTGCATGTTCTTCTGGCCCCTTTGAATAGATTAGAATATCATCAATGAAGACGATTACAAACTGATGCAAATAGGGTTTGGATACCCTATTCATTAGGTCCATGAATGCAGCTGAGGCATTTGTCAATCCAATTGGCATAATTAGGAACTCATAATGTCCATAATGAGTCCTAAATGCAGTCTTAGGAACGTCTTCCTTCTTAATTCTTAGCAGATGATACCCTAACCTTAAGTCTATTTTGGAAAAGACTGAACTCCCTTGCAATTGGTGGAATAGATCGTCAATTCTAGGCAATGGGTACTTATTCTTAATGGTTACTTGATTCAATTGCCTATAGTCGATGCATAAGCGCATCGACCAGTCTTTCTTCTTTACAAACAGGACCAGTGCACCCCATGGGGACACACTTGGCCTAATAAATCCCTTATCAAGTAATTCTTGTAGTTGTACTTTCAACTCTTTTAGTTCTGACAAAGCCATTCTATACGGGGCTATTGATATTGGTCTAGTTCCAGCCATCAGTTCGATTTCGAACTCGATTTCCCGTTCTGGTGGTAATCCGAGCAATTCTTCAGGAAATAAATCCAGAAATTCCTGGACTACTCGAATTTTGTTGAGTTTGGCTTCTTCTTTAGTATGGTTTTTTACTACTGCCGAGTATCCTTGACATCCTTTGTCAATAAGTGCATGTGCCTCCACTATTGAAAAAAGAGCTACTGAGGGGTTTGTTTGATCCTCGTAAAATTCAAAACAAGGCAGACTAGGTGGGTTGAACTAAATTATCATTCTATAATAGTCCACCCTAGCCCGTCGTTTATGGAGCCAATCCATTCCTATGATGACGTCAAAGTCATACATAACCATTACTACTAGGTCTATTTCCCGATCTCTTCCACCTATGGATATCTTACATTTCTCACATACTAACGTGGACAACACCATGTCTTTCAGCGATGTAGAAATACGAAGAGGCATATCCAGAGATTTGGCTCCTATTTCTCCTAATTGTTTATATCTTTCAAACACAAAAGAATTCATAGCACCCGTGTCAAATAATGCATATGCCTTCTTGTCATATAAAGAAATTGTACCTGAGATAACGTTTTTGGAAGCTTCCACTTCCTCTTGGGTGATTGCGTACACCTATCATAGTGTTGGCAGCCTCTGTGGGTTTCTTTGTGGAGGTGATCTGCCTATACATTGTTGCATCTGTTGCACTGGGTCAACGTTCGACTACGATCCTCCTGTGGACAATCTCTCCTAAAGTGACCTCTTCGCCCACACCCAAAACACCTTTGGTGATCTAAATAAGGTCCTAGCCAGTGTTGTCTACCACACCTCTGACAAGAATTATTTTGATATGGCACTTTACTTGGGGCATGACCACTCCTGGTCTTCCCGAAATTTCTGAAATTCCACTTTTTCTTGGAATCCCAAGGCAGCTCTTAGGTTGGATAAGGTCTCTTGCCTCGTCAGGCATCACTTAGTGTCATTCTCCACCCTGATTCCATTCGCTCCCTTATTACTTCTTGCTCCACGAGCTGGGTCTATTCATAAATTTCATTATAATCTCTTATATTCAGGGGCATTAGTTGTCCCCTAATATCCATCCTCAGGCCCTTCAGAAATCTCTTAGCTTTTTCCTCTCGGTCTTCTATCAATCTAGGAGCATACCTAGATAGTTCAGAAAATGTCGCCTCATATTGGTCTACTGTTAGCTCCTTTTATTCTAGTTGAACAAATTCGGTTACTTTCTTATCTCTAGCACAGTCAGAGAAATGCTTTCCATTGAAAGCCCTGACAAATTCATCCCAGGTTACAGCAGTACTAGGTGGAAAGATTGTGTCTTCAGAGGTTGTCCACCAATGCTTGGCGTTTCCCTATAATTGGTACTCTACCAAGGTTATCCTTTCTGTATCATTACAGTTCAACAGCCGGAAAATTCTCTCTATCCCATTGATCCATTGCTCCGCCTCTCAGGACTTCCCATACCAGTAAACTTTGGTAGCTTTAAGTTCAGGATTTGTTCCACCAATCCTTGAGTACAATGTTCTGCTCTCGGTTGTTGTTGGGCTTTCCTTTTCAGGTCTGCCACATCGTTCCTTCATCCTTGCCCTTGTTTCATTGCGGAAGCGAGTGTCTAACTCTCTCTTAATTTAAAATGATAAACACGAAGTACAAACCAGGCACTTTAATTTATTTATAATTTTCAGACAACACCACTCGGTACATATAGGCCAAGAGATCCTATTTCTAGCTAAACCAAGATTTGTCCGACTATCCTGTAGTCTATCTACACTATAGTCTTGGTATCATGTCCTGGCGTCCAAAAATGCTGCCATCCTCCCGAGTCGTCCACCTACTTGACCCCACTGGAACCATCATCATCGTCATCTGGAAGGGGTAGCGGCCCCATTGTATGCTCGTTGACTCGAGCATACAAAACGATGAACCCCATAAGCAAGCGAGCCATGGTGAGATTGGCGTCCACTCTGAGGATCACCGTGATTTGGATGAATGTGATGTCCAGAAAGTCAGGGTGTGCATGCTCTACCCGATCCCACCTAAGGTCAATGGGAATGCCATAGAACATGCCAGAAGACGTGGGCTAAAGTGGCATGGTCATGTCTCTATAATGTGATAATCCCACAAAGGGTGAGTACGACCACTTAGCAAGTGAAAGCCTATCAAACCATATTACACAAGTCTACCGCTACTGAACTAACGACATTCGAAATATGTAATATGAACAAGATGATAAAATTCGATAACCAACTTTAAAGGGTAATACAACATATCATGTCAGAATCTGAATCAACACCTAGTACGACTCCAATAATTGACACGACTTTTAAATCTAACTACCACATATTCCAGAGGGGCTTGTGTCGTACCCCTCCAGGCATCTCACATCCCACCTAGCATCACGAGAGCCTCTGGTTTCATATTTCAGTCCTTGAGCATCCAGAGCGTGTCACGTTACACCCCCGGGCATCTCGCACCCCACCTGGCATTACGAGGACCTCCGGGGCTCATCACAGTCCCCAGGCATCCAGAGGCATCATTTTCACGAACCTCTAGGCATCCCGACACCTGGGGCATCATCGCCACGAAGGACCAACGGCATCAACAACAATTTCAACCATGGCATGGCACCTACGGTTCATTAAAGCCATCGTATCTATGTAACCCGAACCATTAGGGACACCCAAACAGAACCCGACCATCTAATTCGGAGATTGTATTATTCTATGTTCGACTTGATTCTAACAACTCCTTAAAGATTTCTAGCACCCAAACACTAAGCGAAAATACGTCGAGTCCAACTTGATCTCACCTAGGCATTGCACACTTCAAGCTAGACCAAAGCAGAACTAGAATATGATCATCTACCTGACTTTAGCCCACAAAATTCCATACCCTTTAATCAACGAGTCGCTCGGTCCACCATCACCGTGCAAATGGAGACTTGTGCTGACTGTGTCGACGGTCGTCACATGCACACAAGAGAATTTGACAACGAATTCAGCTCAACTCGCCAAGGACGGGTTCGTTCATTCCCTTACCGTCTAAACGTCACATCATTTCAAGTTCGAATAGTAGCACACTTAGATCGGACAATTTGCAGAAATCGATCGATGCTAATTCTGCATCATCTATCTGATGGTCAACGCCTTTCCTCACCAGTATGCAAACAGCGCTGGTCACCCCACACTCGACAATCCACGCATGCCCATCATCCTATCCAATCCCAATCGATACGCAAACAGACTTAATTTCGAACAGCTTGCCATATTCGGACTCGGACACTACTTGATCCTAAACCGAACATGCGAGTAGGATATCGTCACGCAATATAGATTAACAGGACCGCCACTTGGCTCAAATCCTTGGAAAGCGAGCATTGGCGTGGCTGATGGCGAGATGACGAGACGGTGGTGCACGGTGAAGCTGTGGGCAGTGAGTGATGCAGCTAAAGAAACAGTGAGCCGCGTTTTCCTAGTCGGCGCGGCAAAGGCGAGATGGCGTGGGAGCTAGTAACGTGCGTGATCGGCGATTGGCGGCAAAGTGCGAGCAGGACACGGATGTTTTCAAATCAAGACACACAAGTCAAGTCAAGTCAAACATCAAAACAATCCAAACAAACCAAAAGTTCGACAAATTTAAGTTCAAAGTTTTCAAATCTCGCATCTCTCCCCCTTTTTGTCAACATAAAAAAGGTTGAGATGAAAATAGAGTCAAGATTGCTTGGGAACATGAACAAGCTAGAAATCTCCCATTGATTGAACGATGCCTTCCAACCTTTTCAAGTCTTCCTTCAGTTGTGCAACCTCCTCACCCTTAGCATTAGCCTGAATCTGAAGAGAAAGAGCTTGGATCTTATCATTCATGGAACCTAAAGAAGCTTGACCTGCATTCTGCAAATTCTAAACTTCGCATCCCAGAGCATATATCTGACCTCGCATTTCCAAGAAAACATCCAGATTTCTGCGAAAATCTGCTGAATTATCGGTTTGCGTACTAGCTTCGGCATGATCTGATGGAGTAAAGGCAGATGATCGGATTAAATCCCCCAACACGTAGATCACTTGGGATATTTGCAAGGGTTTCTTCTGCCACCCCTTTAGGAGCAATTCCTAAACTTTCCATTTTTCACAAAAAGATGTACTCATTCCCATATCCTTTGTTCTTAAGAAACTCATCGACGTAGTTCAATAGAGTACCAGTCTTCTTTAAAGCACGGTAAAGCTTATAATAAAAGAGGGCCTTTGAATTCTTACAAGATCTGCGTCTTCAACTATTTCTTCCTCTTGTTGATGACCAACACCCTGTGGACTAGTTGGTGGAGAATGACGCTACTAAGAATGTTGTGGGCTCTACTACTGATTTGGAGCTCTTCTTCCTCGGTGAGATCGAAGTGCGTAGGCCCCTCACTCATTCGCCGTGGTCCCCTGCTTGCGATCCTCGAAGACTTTCTTGAAGACGACATCTTTCTCAGTCTTGGAAAGATTCCTTGCTTGACTTTCCCAAGAAAGATGACAACTTTTTCGAAGATTAAACAAGGGAAGAAAACAGGAATGGAAGATCGGTGCTTTCTTAGGGTTTTTGTGAGTGAAGCGAAGAAGAAACGACAGTGCATAAACGGTTAAAAAGAGGCATACTGAACGTCATAAAAGAAAGTAAAAATATGCATTTTCAAAAAATAACTGCCTTTTTCGAGAAAATAGTCATTTAAAAAATAACTTCGTTTTCGAAAAGGAAATGTTGCAATAATCACATCAATTAAAGATAACAATAATCATACACGGTTGATAATTGTACCTTTTCAAGATGAGATTCGAGAGAGAGAATAATTTACAGTCAAAATCTTGTTTGTCTGAGTCTGAGAGTCTCTAGACTTTAATTTCTTCAAACCTTAAAATGTTGAGTCTGGAATGAATAATTTCATATTGATTTTTCTCCAAAGGCTTTGTGAGTATATTTGCCAGTTGGTTCTTTGAGTCAACAAATTGAACCGAAACTTCTCCATTTTGAACATGATCTCTAATCAAGTGATGTCGAATCTCTATATGCTTTGCTCTTGAGTGAAGAATTGGATTTTTAGTAAGATTGATTGCACTGGTGTTGTCGCAGTTAATCTCCGTGCATGAATCTTCAATTCCAAAGTCTCTTAGTTGTTGTTTTATCCACAGAATTTGTTAACAACAACTTCCAAGAGCTACATACTCTGCTTCTACTGTAGAAAGAGCTACTGTACTTTGCTTCCTTGAAAACCAAGAGGTTGTTCTGCCTCCAAGTAGTTGACAGGTACCCGAGGTGCTCTTTCTATCAACTCTGCATCTGGCTAGGTCTGCGTCTGAGTATCCAAGAAGAGTAAAGTCTCCCTTTTTAAGATACCAAACGCCGATGCTTGAAGTTGAAGCAAGGTATTTGATAATACGCTTTGCAGCACTTGAATGAGATTCTTTAGGGTCTGCTTGAAATCTGGCATAAATGCAATTAGTAAACAAAATGCCAGGTCTAGAAGTAGTAAGATAAATAAGTGAGCCAACGATACTCCTGTATAGCTTCTAGTCGACTTTCTTTCCCCCTTCATCTTTGTCTATCTTCAAGGAACTTGACATTGGTATATCGGCCTTTTTGCAATTGTCTAGTCCAACTTTTTGACAAGATCATTAGCATATTTTTCTTGATGAATAAAAGTTCCTTCCTTCAGTTGTTTTACTTGAAGCCCGAGAAAGAAAGTTAACTCACCCATCATGCTCATTTCAAATTCATCCTGTATAGTCTTAGAGAATTTCTTGCACAGACTTTCATTAGGAGATCCAAATATAATATCATCAACATATATTTGAACTACCACAAAACTTTTGCTTTCTCTTTTGATAAACAGAGTAGTGTCTACTTTACCTTTTACAAAGCCGTTTTGAATTAAAAACTTACTTAGCCTGTCATATATTTAAACCATATAAGGCCTTTTTGAGTCTGAATACTGAGTCTAGTTTCCTTGGGTCTTCAAACCCAGGTGGTTGTTCCACATAGACTTCCTCATGGATGAATCCATTTAGGAAAGCACTTTTGATGTCTGTTTGGAATAACCTGAAATTCTTATAACAAGCAAAAGCAAGTAATAAACTAATTGCTTCTAACCTTGCTACTGGTGCATAAGTCTCGTCATAGTCTATCCCTTCTTCTTGCGTATATCCCTTGGCCACGAGTCTTGCTTTGTTTCTTACAACCTTACCTTTCTCGTCTATCTTGTTCCTGAAAACCCATTTAGTTCCAATAACAAACTTACCTTTCAGGTTAGGAGTCAATTCCCATACATCATTGATACTTGAATTGCCGAGCTCTTCTTGCATAGCTTCAATCTAGCTTTCATCAGATAAAGCTTCTTCTATGCTTTTGGGTTCTATTTCGAGACAAGAGCCACAAAGACTAGACTATTCATGCCTTTTGGAACTTGTGTGAATTCCTTCATTAATGTCTCCAATAATAAGATCTTTGGGATGACTGGACTTATGCTTCCAGTTACTAGTTAATTTGTCAAGTTGATGATCACTTCCTTCATTTGAATCTTCAATAACCATTTGTTGCTGGTCTTTCAGAGTCTAAGCTGCTTCTTGAGATTTAGACTTTGTAGAGTCTGGAGCAGGTTCAGATTCTTCAAGATGAATCTGAACAAATTCATTTTGCATAGAATCTTGGAATCTAACATTCATTGATTCCTCCACAGATTGAGTCTTTTTGTTGTAGACTCTGTACGCTTTGCTTGAGGTTGAATATCCAAGGAAGATGCCTTCATCTGACTTTTCTTCAAACTTGCCAACTCGATCATTTGCATTTTTCAATATAAAACATTTGCATCCAAACACATGAAAATATGAAACGATGGGCTTCTTTTCTTTGAATAACTCATAGGGGGTTTTTTCTAGAATAGGCCTTAGAAAAACTCTATTAATAATATAACATGTTGTAAAAACTGCTTCAGCCCAAAAACGTAAAGAGATATTGCTTTCAATTAAGAGAGAGTTCTAGCTATTTCTTGAAGCGATCTATTCTTTCTTTCCATAACTTCATTTTGCTCTGGAGTATATGGAGAGGAGAACACATGCTGAAAACCAAATTCATCACAAAATTTTGTAAAATATTGATTTTCAAATTCACCTCTATGGTCTGTTCTTATACTTGAAATAATATGCCATTTTTCATTTTGAACATTTTTAGCAAATTTTTCAAAATAAGGGAAGGTTTCAAACTTACTTGCTAGGAAATATGCCAAAGTAAATCGTGAGTAGTCATCCATAATTACTAGGCAATATTTCTTACCTCCAATGCTCTGTGTTCTGGTTGGTCCAAAGAGATCCATATGCATAAGTTACAGTACACGGTTAGTGGAAACTTGATTTATTGGTTTAAAGGAATTTCTTACTTGTTTTCCCAATATGCATGGTGTATATAGATCAGACTTTTGGTATGATAAATTGGGTAGACCACGAACAAGTTTCTTTGCTGAAATTTTGGCTATTTGCTTCATATTAATGCCCAAGCTTTTTGTGCCATAAGTTTGCTTCGTGTTGAATTGAAATCAGACATTGCGATTCCTCCGGTTTCACATCTAAGAGGCAGATATTTCAATGTCTTCGACCCATGAATGACTGAGTAGAATCTTTACTTGGTTCCCGAACATATTTTCTCTTAAAAGTTGATTTTGAAACTAGTATCACACAACCGATCGATACTTAGCAGATTGTAGTTGAGTCATTCTACTAAATAAACATTGCTTATTGTGAGATTTCCAATATTTACAGTTCCAAATCCCACAATTTTTCCTTTGTTGTTTCCTCCAAACGAGACTTTCCACCATTTACTCGAACAAGCTTTATGAAGCAATTTGAGTCTCCTGTTATATGTCTTGAGCATCCACTATCCATATACCATTTTACCTTTTTCTTGATAGTGACCTGCATTTAAAAAAAAAAAAAAAAAACTCAAACTTTCTTTGGTACCCATATTTTCTTGGGTCCATTGGTGTTAGTATGATATGCGGTTTTTGACCATACCTTTTTAACAGGTTTCCAAACCATAAGACATTCTTTTTCAAAATGATCTGCACTATTGCACTTTGAGCATCTCGAGAGTATTACGACCTCGGTTTTACAAAGGTCCTTTTAAAATGATTTTTGTAAGCATCTCTTGTGGGTCTTTGTTTGATTCTTTCCTTCACTTTAGGAAAATCAATTAAATGAATGGTTTCAGCAGTCATTCCCAAACCAGATTTATTGAAATAAGGTCTTTGAACATATCCTACAGAAAATCTTTTAGAAATGTTTGAGATATCATATTTCAAGAATGCATTTTCTTTTGAAAGATTATCTTCACTTTTTTTAAGAGAAGAAACATTCTTGTTTAAACATTTCACATTTTCTTTCAAAACATTTTCTTGTTGTTTTATAGTAGAATTTTCTCTTTTAAGTTCGAAAAACTTTTTAAGAGAAGTTTTAAGACTAAAACACAACTCATCAATGTATTTAAAAACTTTGATAGGGATTTTGAAGTTACTCCCCTCAAATTCACCGTCTGCGAATCGATTAATCCCGGAGTTTGAATCAATTCGATAGTGCCATTTGATATATGTTGGCATAATCATCATCACCTTCTTCACACTTTGTATCACTCTAGATTTATGCTTTAAGAGCCTTTCGATACTTTTCAACTTTTCCTTTCTTCTTCCTCAGAAGAGGACAGTTGGGTCTGATGTGTCCCCTTTTCTTACATTCAAAGCAAACTACATTTTTGTTTGATTCATCATCTTCAATAGACTTAGTCTGTTGCTTTTGAAAACTTTGTTTCTTTGAATTGAATCTTATTCCTATCCTGTTCAACTTTCTGAATCTTCTTATCATGAGAGCAAGCTCCTTATCATCCATATTATCTTCAGAATCTGTAACATCAGAATCATCATTGGATTTTAATGCAATGGATTTCTTACCTTTAGGGTCTTCGTCTTCATTGATTCGTTCCACTTCATAAGACTGAAGAGTCTCAACCAACTCATCAACGGATAGTGGCATGATTCTTTAGGTCTGTCTAATTGAGGTCTTTATGTGATTCAAATCCTTGGAGAGTCCACGCAGTAGCTTGTTTACCTTCATGGGACTAGAAATTAGTTGACCTTGATTTTCAAGACCATTCACGATTTCTGTAAAATGACTAAACATGTCAGTTATAGATTCTTCTGATTTCATTTTGAAGGCTTCGTATTGACCGAGGAGAATGTTGATTCTAGTCTCTTTCACTCGATCGATTCTTTCATAGGTAATATGTAATCTATCCCAGACTTCTTTAGCTGTAACACAAGAAGATATTCTGTTATATTCAGTAGGAGAAAAAGCACAATATAAAGAATAAATTGCTTTTGCATCAAGAGCTTGTCTCTTGATTATCTCTTCCTGAGTTATTTCACTAGACTCAACGGTATCTTTTCCTCTCTCTAAGACAGGTGCAGCTTTAGGAATGATTCCTTTTTCTGCAACGTCCTATTCTAGAGGATCCTTTGATCTTAGCAACGCCTTCATCTTGTTTTTCCATATGTTGTAATCCTTTCCATCAAAGTAAGGTGGTCTGGTATTGCTTTGCCCTTCTACCAGCCCTGGAGCCAACATACTAGCCATGGATCTTTAACTCTGAAGTAAAACACTTCAAACAAAGTGAGTACACAGGCTCTGATACCAATTGAGATAGCTAGTATAAGCACCTAGAGGGGAGTGAATAGGTGTAAAAACAATTTCTCGAGATACGACAGCGATATTAGGTAGACGATAGAAAGGAAGTTCTCTTTTGATTAATAAAATGAATTACGATCAAAGTAAAGTAAAGAGTAGGGAAGAGAAAATTGAACACAAGGTTTATAGTGGTTCGGCTTATTCCAAGCCTACGTCCACTCTTTTGCACTGACAGCCCATCGGCTAGATTTCACTATGAATAAAAGAGATGTTACAAAGACAGTTCTCCGTGATTCCACGGTGTAGATATTCTACCACACTTCCTCAAGGTTTCTCACAAATATAGACTCTCTTTTGTGTACAAAATTTCGCTCAAATGAATTGACTAAAAACAAAGAGCTTCAGACTTTGGAATTTTTCTATCGCGCACACACTCGAACAACTGGAACATCTTCCTTATATACTCCTTTATGCCATCATACCCGTTGGCACTTACCAAAGGAATTCCTCCAATCTACTCGTTGGACGGAATCAATTAGGAAGATCATTCGAGCTATTAAAGGAACATGTCGATAGCCCATCAATCATGTTTGCCCATACAATCAGGATCTCGGTTTCCATAAGTAGAACCTTCCAAGAATATTTCGCCAATCATCAGATCCTTAATCTTCGAATCAATCATGATCAAATAAAGGATTCTATTATGTCATATCCGGCCAAGAGATCTTCTCCAGCTGATAAGTTCACATCCTTAATGAAACATCCAGTTCTGGATAAGCCTTCTTCGACAGTCTAGAAACTGTCAATGCAGATAGACTTTGAGTCTTGAGTTTGGCTGTCCGAAGGTCTTCAGACTTTAAATAGTAGAGTTTGCAAATCTTCAGACTAGACTGAGGGAAACGTTTTGTCAGCTTCAAAATACTCCGAAAGATTTCTCCAACAAAGTGTACCTTTTGGAAGTTTTGGCAATTATGTATTCCCCGTGTCAAGTTGTGGCGGTTGGGGTGCTCTTTACTAAAACATTTGGGATTGGATCTTTTTCATAAAAGTTAACCATTCGGAATAGTGATAATTCGAAGCATTCATTTGGTTATCTTTATACCTCAAAATGGGTTGATTAAAGTCATTAATCTCAGGTACTATCAAAAGATCACCACACCCTTTTTATGTGAGAAAGAAACTAAATTTGTAAAAGCTTAGGAGAGGCGTGGAGCGTTTTGTCGTCATTTTGCCTATATTTAGTAAGGGAAATGAAAGTTTCAGCTAAATGATGTTTGCAAAGTTCTCTTCCATGTAAACTTGTTAAACAAGCCATGCAATTGTTAGATTACAGGCATTCTTAGGGTGAGGAAAAACTATGAACCCAAAGAAAACTAGCAATAAAATCCTACACTTTTGAATTGGGGAGGCATTTTCAAAACACTCACTCAAGAATGAAAAAGGACAAAATTGCTTTTCAAAACTTTCTTCACGTCATCTTGTTTAATGCTTAAAAACTAGAATAATATCAGTGTAGGTTATATTCCAATAGGCAGACTATTCATTTCAAAGTCCAAAGATTTTCCGATGACAATGCTATATCCTTCCAATGTAGTTGTGAGTTTATGCTCACCGAATATAAAGGTGGATGTCTCTAGATACCATAAATATGCCAATGCTCAAAGAAAACCAAAATGGAACTTCACATCTAAGAGAGGGAGCAGCTACCCTATCTTGGACTTCATGAAAACATGACTAATTGGATTGAGTCTACCCCACCATATGTTCATCTCATCTTTAAGAGCAACGATAATTCGAATGCTGATTCCACCCATCGTTTATAGACCAAGATTTACAATTAACCTATGTCATGATATACAGAAAAGTAAGTAAATTGCAAGACAAAGTTTTAGAACACTTACTTCACCTAGTAAAACCATTGCTATCACATAGACATGTACATGAGATGTGAGGCCTGATTTCTATTCTAGACAAGCTTAGCAAATGAAGCCATATGATTACTGGACTCAACCAATGTGGTCGCAATTTGGTTGGGGTTTACATGACTTCGTCAAAGAGCCAACTCGTGTCATGTAATTGTAGACTAGGGTGGTAACTCTATGACACTAGACTTTTACTATGAAGTTGTTATCAAAGTGTCAATAGTCTTAATACCATCCTAGCAGTCTTGTGCGCCAAGGTCCAGCACAAGTAGTATGTGTTGTGTAGTGTTTATGTAGAATATGCACAATAGTTTACATCAAATAGCATTTCGAACTTAAAATAAACCATATATTCCTACACCTCTCTACAAAAAAACAAAAAAAAAAGGTTAGCAAAAGTTTCCCCTTATACCTCTTATCTGCAAGAATATTTAACACCTTAAACGTTAGAGACATACCTAGGATCCTCATTGGCAAACAAAAACATTTTTTTAAGAAAGAAAATGCCTAAGTCCACTAAGTATTTTCAATGGTCCCTAGTGGAGTTGCCAAGCTATCGCGACCTAACTTTCCCTAGGTGCACCATCTAGGGGGTTTGGTTAATGGATTATTAAGTCTAGATTAATTCAAGCTTTCCCAAACCCCTACCAATTTGCACCTTAGGGTTCAAGTTCTTAACATGCAAATCATTTTTATTTAGGAGTCACCATTAATTATTTTTACGGTAGGTTGATTAGGCACCTAAGTAAGATAATAAGAGAATTATTTTACTCTTATAAATAGAGATTTTGGATACGGGGACTTGGGTATACTAGAATTCTCTAATGCACTTTTGGTACTATTCTTTTTTTTTTTTTTTTTAAATGTTAGGCAAGCAGCTTGGATTCATTTTATTACATCTTAACATGTGAGGTGACCATGTGAATGTGCAAGCCACCAATTTAATGCCCAATAAAGCAATAAATAAATTGTAAAACTTACCTCATAACAACAAAAGCATACACAATGTTAGCTTATAAATTGCATCAACAACCCTAGATGTGATTTTCTAAATAACACACAGTTACTTAATTTTGGGGTTTTCACTTATTTAATGAGTCCTAAAAAAAAAACTACGTGCATTGCTTGTAATGACGCACAAAAATACCTAACTAATGCACCTAAGCAAGTAGTATATGGCATAGTATTTTGGCACAAAATGAAATTTGGTGTTCTGCAAGAGGTTGGATCTTAGAATTTCAATGGATGATCGGGGCCACTAAGGTTAAAAACATGGAGGCGAGACTCTACGAGTTGTCTTTCTTAGTGACTATCCATTGCATTTAGATGGAACACAACCATAGATGGTTTCAAAACAAGTTGATTGAGCCTTATCTTCTTATAGCCAGAATTTGAAAAATTGTAAGAGGTAGGGTGTCACTCCACCAACAATGTAGGCCTTCCTAGGCAATATTTTATTGGCTAGTGTATGGATGCTTCCTTCCACCTTTTCGCATAATTAGGGTCTTTGAAATGTTAGGGGATTTCTCTCAGCTTGTGTACCTCATCTAATTAATGATACTCACATATTTACACCCAAAAAAACCAGAATTATGAGAGGAATAATAATCTCATTGGCTCAAATTGTATTGGCCCACCAGATTGATGTTGAGGGGATCTTTGAGAGAGATGAGTGAAGAGGAAGATGTGGATGGAAGGATTGATGATGCTAAGGAGCTGGAGGATTTACTATATTTGAAGAGGTATATGTTGTCGAGAATTTTGCCACAATAGAAAATGTCATGAAATGTTTTGTATTTTGTTGTCTTTAAGTATATAGTATGTTATTTGTCCAAAATAAAAAAAGTATATAGTATGTTAAAATATTTAAATAATAAATTACACATTCATATAACAACTTAAATTTTTAAAACAGTTGACAGTTATCCTATCAAAATCTCATATGGTATTAGATCTAGGAGGTCTCGAGTTCAAATCTTCCGGACCTCCTAGCTTCAATATGATATGTGATTTTGTGGAACCATTGCAACCATTCTAAAAATCTTAAACTATTAGAAAAAGGCATGGACTGAAGAGACCACTATTTTCGCATACTAAAATGAAGGCTGATTGGCAATCATCATATATAAAACTACCAACTTCCCTCTCACATTGGAGAAAATCCTGGTACTTGTATTGAGGATCCCGTGAAATCTTATCGATATGATGTTATTTTTCATCAAAAGCTTGGTAACTCTTAACTTACCTTTTTTTTTTTTTTTGCATGGACTCTGCGAACCGTGGGTCCATTTCGTACTTTTGCCAATGCATGCAAGGTGCCCGCGCTTACCCGTATAGTGTAAGGCTTCATTTGATCATCTTTAAACAACATCTACGGAATCTCCAAAAAGAGCAAATGCCTCCAACTGATTACGTTTGATTGAAAACAAAAGGTCTCACTCCCCCATTTCTGTTGTGCAGAAATTGACTTCAGGCCCCGCCAGCTGAAAATTACATGGGCATGCTTGCTCCAGCAAATCAGCAGCAGCCGGAGTCCAAATTTCAATTCAGATAATGCACTGTAATCCCAGTCTTTTCCCGAGCTCTTTAAGCGTTAACTTTAATAAAGTTGGACAATAATAGAGTCCACTTTGTGCAATAATTCTTTCTCATGTTGTACTATGTGCCCATTGCCAGTTTGGCCAAAATGCTTTTCTCATTGGAAGTTAGTTTTATTTTCCTTCAAAAGCATATTGCACGTCATAAGTCCACAATGCCTCCAGATTGGAGAAATGCCATTACAAATACTATAATTTTTGTATAGCGTAACTTCAGTACCCTTTTTTTTTTTTTTGTCATTTGAGTGTTATAGCTTCAATATGATATGTGATTTTGTGGAACCATTGCAACTGTTCTAAAAATCTTAAGCTATTAGACAAAGGCATGGACTAAAGATACCACTATTTTTGCAAACTAAAATGAAGGCCGATTGGTAATCATCATATATAAAACCTCCAACTTCCCTCTCACATTGGAGAAACTCCAGGTACTTGTATTGAGGATCCCGTGATATCTTATCGATATGATATTTTTCATCAAAAGCTTGGTAACTCTTAACTTACCTACTTTTTTTTTTTTTTTTTTTGCATCGACTCTGCGAACCGTGGGTCCATCTACGGAATCTCCAGAAGAGCAAATGCCTCCAACTGAATACGTTTGATTGAAAATAAAAGGGCCCACTCCCCTATTTCTGTTGTACAGAAATAGACTTCAGGCCCCGCCAGCTGAAAATTACGGGGGCCATGCTTGCTCCAGCAAATCAGCAGCAACCGAGTCCAAATTTCAATTCAGATAATGCACTGTAATCCCAGTCTCTTCACGAGCTCTTTAAGCGTTAGCTTTAATAAAGTTGGACAATAATAGAGTCCACTTTGTGCAATAATGCTTTCTCATGTTGTACTATGTGCCTATTGCCAGTTTGGCCAAAATGCTTTTCTCATTGGAAGTTTGTTTTATTTTCCTGCAAAAGCATCTTGCATGTCATAAGTCCGCAGTGCCTCTAGATTGGAGAAATGCCATTACAAATACTATAATTTTTGTATAGCTCTCACTCCAGTACCCAATATTTTTCGATCATTTGAGTGTTATAGTTATTTTTACGATGGCTTCTAAAAAATGTACAATTGAGTGCCATAATTTTTTCAAAGAGGTTCGCCACAAGTGCTAGAAATTCAATTTATTATGGCACTCATGGTTAACGATTTTCGAAAAAAGTTTTAGCATGTGGACATTTTTTAGAAGTCATAGCACTCAATTAATAAAAAAATATCATGACACCCAAGTAACTGTCGTACGAAAGTTACATCACTTGTGGTGGTCTTATCTTGGCTAACTTCTATTAGAACTTCCATAAGAATTGGAAAGTGTTTGAATCAACATATGCACTCTTCAATGCCCAACTACGCTCTTCAAGCTACTAGATAACTGGCTAAAGATACCGCCAGCATAGTCATCTTGCCATTGCCACAGATCCTTATATAAGAACAAAACGGGCTCCTTCAGATTTGACATCTAATTGTTTCACTATACCGCCTTCTTGATGATTCACTACGACCAGATGCTCGGTAATGAACCAATGTTTGACCTTCAGCTTTACCCAATGCTCTTGAAGCTTTGGAAGGATCAATTTGATGAGTTCTCCGTGTCTGTCTAGAAGAATTGCCAAACAAGTCAAATGAAGAACTTAAAAATAACATTTTAATACAACTTTCAGGAAAATATAATACTTAAACTGGACTTGAATTGTGGAAAGTCAACGTGCAATAATATCTACTATACACGCATTGCATTGCAATTTCCACAATGCTTCGAGTGTTGAGGACGGGTATATTAATCTCTACCCTTCCCTAAGAGAACGATTTTCTTCATTGTGCAATTTTCTACAAAGCTTTGAGTATTAGGGCCATAAATCATTGATGTGGATGCTAGCCAACCTAAGTGGTACAGCCAGTGATGACATGACTAATTTTTATAATATTTATTTTTAAACATTTTTTGTTATATTTTTTTTTTCTTTTTTTTTTCTTCTTTACCTTTTTTTTTTTAATATTTTTTTCCTTATCCTTTTTTCCCTTTTTCCCACTACCAACCATCATCAGGCCTCATTGATGGCCAATAGAGGTTGCTGCAGTTGCCCGCGAGGGTTGCTCTTGCTTGGGTTGGCGAGGGAGCCCCTTCATTAGATTGGGCGATCCTCTCAAGGCCAATAAGGGTAGCTCTCGCCTAAGGTAGGAGAACTCTGCTGACTGAGGAAAAAAGAGGAAAAAAAAATTAAAATTAAAATTAAAATTAAAAATATTAAAAAATTATTAAAAATTGTGCATGTCATTACCGGCTATGCCTTGTAGGATGGATGGCATCTACATCAATGATTTCTAGCTAGAATTGAAGAAATGGACTTAATTAACAAAATATAAAAATATTTAAAACTTAATTTGAATGATTAAAAGGTTTATGAACAAAATGGAAAAAGCCCAACAGGTTTAAGATTTTTTTGGACAATTTTCCCAATCTTTGGGAGATATGAGTGAAGAAGAAGATGTGGAGGGAATGATTGATTATGCTGAGGGTCTGGGGGATTTACTATGTCTGACGAGACATTTTGTCAAGAACTTTACCACAATCGAAAATGTCATGACACGTTCCATATCTTGTCTTCGCCCACTACATCGACGCCTAGGACAATCGGAAACAGAAGCTAAGACTGAAAGGCCGCCATCTGCACAAACTAAAATGGAATCTTCAACTTCCCTCTCATATTTGAGGAAATTCCAGTACTTGTTACTGAGGATCCCATGGTCTTTTATCAATATGATGTTATCTTTCATCAAAAGCTTGGTAACTCTTACCCTGTATTTTTTTGCATGGACTCTGCGAACTTTGCCTCCATTTCGTACTTATTGTCTGATGCATGCAAGCTGCTCGTGCTTACATGTATTGCGTAAGGCTTCATCAACCAAAAGACCGACATGGCTTATGAAGTTGTTTTGTGTTGGGAATAACGGATTCCCTAAAACCAGTTCCGATACTTAATCGAACCCTTAAAATGAACACAGAATACGAGCCCAGAAAACACATGTATCACCAATCAAAGATACACTACGGAATCGAGCGTGCCTTATTTGTCACAGATTAAACACCAATGTTGAAGTTCAAGGAAGAATCCCGATGCCGTTCTACCGAGGAGCGTACTGCTGCTATTAGGGAGAGTAAAACTCTGAAAAGACATACGTTCCTTTTTTCTGGGAGAGGGAGAAAGTGAAAGCATTCCTACGTAAAGGTATGTTCTCTTTTTCTTTATGTCTCTTAAAACATCTCCCCGAAATGACGTAAGCCCTCAACGTAAAACGCCTCTTCCAAAAGATGCAATCTCTCAATGTACCATTTCATATCTCAACCCTTGATACATGGGCCCTTAACCTATGGGCCGGGTTCGTAGGCCCATCATGGACAGACGAGCCTACTTAGGCCCATCCACACATAGAAAAACCCATCATCTCCCACTCGCACATGGTGGGCTGAACAGGATCCTCTTTACCTCTCTGCAACATTCATACCGGTGAATAATCCGTGCGACCAGCATACTTTGAGAGCTCGTTGCCATACATCTATTAGGAATATATAACATCTCATAATGGGCATCACACTCTAAGTAAATTAGTATGCAGTACCCTCGATCGATTGATCACATTTATATCTCTCTCTTGATCTCTTTTTAAACAATGATATAACGTATTCACAATTATGATTATCCCAAAAACAATTATAATTGGTCCACCAGTGAATACACAACTAGAATGTGATTCTCCAAATTCGATTTTCCCCTTTCCTTCAAACTCCCAATTACAGTTCAACTTGCTTTTACTAAAAAGTCCCATTAGATCGAATCAATTCATGATCATTGGCAATGTCCTAAGATAGCAAATATTGAATAGAAATCTTGAGAATAAGTAAGAGTCATGAGGGCACTAAATTGAGAAACTCTTTTTCTCAAGAGTCTCATATGGCATAAAAGTTGAGATCAAACTTTTGCCACTCTTATTGGTTGTCTCATACATGCATAGTATGAAATACTGTGGCATCCCAAAATTTCATGGCAACCTCTAGATGCATTACGACTGATGAAAAGGTGATGGAAGTGTTACTGATTTATGTTATGGCCTTTAGACCAAAGAATTTTAATAGATTAATGCCGAATATTTTAATGGAGAATTATTTGGGTAGAAATACATCTTATGTTAATGGATGATCAAGGTTGGTGCTATAGGACAATTTGATAAAGAAGACTTTGTTCTTGACTATGCACTTTATAGATTTGATTTTATGGATTAATGTCACAAAGTCTTTTGGCCATTTTATTATGCAATTAGGTATTTATTTAAATGAGGATTGAGATGTATTATTAAAAATAAACTTGGGCCACTTAAGTTTGGACTTTAGGCTGTGGCACCCCTCGACGGCCCCCGATCAGCTAGAGTCACCACGGTTCGCTTACCTTTCATTTTCCTTATTAACAAGTCACTCTGATACCATTTTTAGTTGCAGCGGGTCCATACAACTTGGGGGTTTACATTTTTTTTTTTTTTATCAATCGGTCCCTTGCGCAATTTATATGCGGAAGCACATCCAACAACTCCCTTCCCTATATTCAGAAAACGATGCACACTTACTAAACATTTATAGGTAAAAGCCGTACACCTTTTATTTACTTAAATCAGATGGACATTGTTCATCGGTACATCAAAATGCCGTAGTCTTCTATATTCGGCTACACTCCAAAAGATGACCGATGTTTCCTCAAACAATCATACACTTAAAGTCCATTGATCAGTGTCGGCGTCCAAAAGCTCCTTCCCTTGCTATCCTCCTCCTCACGGTTATATCCAACCGTTCAAACCATCTACTAATCTGAAATGTTGGTCCCCAAAAGGGGTGAGTACAACGACTCAGCAGATAGGAAAATCTAATAACATTCCAATGCATCATACAATTCATACATGCATTGCAGGCGTAACTTACCTTGCAGCCATGCGTAATGCTATCATGCATCATCATGCCTTATCATCATGCATATCATATCATCATATGTCATCATCATAATCATCATCATGGCATCATTATATCATACATGTCATCCTTATCATGACATCATCACGTCACATATTATCATCATCACCTTGCATATCATACCATGGGTGATCATCATATCACAACACATATCATCATCATCATCATGCATGTCATCATGCATATCATACCATGGGTGATCATCATATCACATCACATATCATCATCATCATCATGCATATCATCATGCATATCATACCATGGGTGATCATCATATCACATCACATATCATCATCATCATCTCAATCATCATGCATATCATACCATGGGTGATCATCATGTCACATCACATATCATCATCATCATCATGCATATCATCAAGCATATCATACCATGGGTGATCATCATATCACATCACATCATCATCTCCATCATCATGCATATCATCATGCATATCATACCATGGGTGATCATCATATCATATCGCATCATCATCTCCATCATCATGCATATCATCATGCATATCATACCATATCATGCCATGAGTTAATTTTCATCTTTATCTTTAAATTTGATCACCACATCACCCTTCCTCGATTCATCAATTTTATCTCATATTTTACACTCGCATCTCATGCGAGAAAAACCTCCGGGCATGTATCCAAGATACAACCGGGCATCCGGTCCCCCACATTCCGGGCATCTCGCATCCCAACTAGCATCACGAGGAACCTCCGGGCATGTATCCAAGATACAACCGGACTTCCGGCCTTTACCCTTCTAGCCGGGCATCCCGCACCCCAATCCAGGCATCGCGAGGCATCTCCGAGCATGTATCCAAGATACAACCGGACTTCCGGCCCCCCCACATTCCGGGCATCCTGAAACTCCCAGGGAATCTCTGGAATTATGCCACTCGGCCACCAGATATCATCCTCCGCCACAACCTCTTACTCACATACCATTTTCCACTTTTTATCATCCTTTTCATCTTGTTATTTCATGGCATATGATTTACATACATGCATCACAATTCATGATCATACATGCATCAATGTCATATAGTAATGCATCCTAATTCATGATCATACATGCATCAATGTCATATAGCAATGCATCATAATTCCATAGGACTCATGGCCAATAAAATAATCCACCTTTTATTTTATTATTATTTTATTATTATATTATTATATTTATTTATTTTCATAAATAAATATTATATTTAATATTTATGATTTTCCAAAAATCATAATCTTCAATCAATCATTAAACAAACAATTAGAATCAAATTTCACATAAAATCCATGGCTAATTTGCATTTTACATAATTTCCCAAATTTCCACAAAATACACACAACATTCGGATCATGGCCAGATTGCACAGTTTTTGAATTAATTCAATTAAAATACTCATATAACCTCCGAAAATTCCCAAATTTTACAGGATAATAGCCAACACATTTTCGTGCATTTTTCATGAATAACTCTAAGCCAAATCATTTATAAATTAATTTATATAACTCCACGTAGCTTCTGGAACCGCTACCGTTTCGTCCAGAACGTACATCACCGAAAAACTTAGGTTTGACCCACCAAATCTCTTTCGTTTCTCCTGAAATTCGAGTATGTTATATATCAATGTGTTCTTTACAAGTTTCATGAAGAGATCTAGGTTAAATAACCAAATTATGATCCTCTTTTAAGTCCTTGAAGTCTCGGGTGTCTCGGTTCACTTCAACAGAACCATCCGTCTCAAAGATCTAGCTGATTAACTAGGCTATACTCATTCTTTTCTCCTAAAATTTGAGTATGTTATAGTTTAGGATGTTATCTACAACATTCATGAAGACAAAAAAGTGAGATATCCAACAGAAATCAACATGCAACCAAGAAATGAACAAAAGGTCAGTAGGAAATTCGCAGATCTAAAGCCTCCGTGAAATAGAACTTTTGACCCCTCATATCACCATTGTTTTCCATGAAATTCGAGTATGTCATACCTCAAGATGTTAGCTTCAACTTTCATGAAGACACCAAAGCCAAAATCACACTCCAAATACACATGCAAGCTCGAATAAGATATTGTCTACCACCAACCGAACGGAAACAGCCACATAACATGAACACATTCAACCCTTACTTCGGTATTTCGCCCAAATCACCCCTAAAACCGAACATGCAACCAACCAAAACAACATGCAAGAGAAGTGAAGGACCCCCCCCCCCACACTTGCCTCCAAAATGAACGAACAGCAAGCACAAGGCGGCGTAGGACGGTCGGACAAGGCGGCGACGGCGAGACACGGCGGCGGCAACTCTCGGCTCCCATTCCTCTCTCTCGGTCTCTCCCCTTTCTCGAACACTCTCTCTCTCTCTCTCTCTCACCTTTCTCGGCCAAAATGAGCTAGAGGAACCGGCCACTCTCTCTCCTAATCCCCTTTTTATATCCCATCATTTGTAATGATTAACTCACCTCAACCATGGCCAATGCATGAGGACTTGTCTTGCCACTTGTAATTCTTGTTTTTAAATTTGAATTTCAACGGGCTTGGGCTTAGGGCCAACCGGCCACTCCTTCTTGGGCTGGTCGAACTCCCCTCTTGGGCCCTAATGGCCAACTAGCTTGGCCCACCAAGCTCTAGGCTAATGGGTCCAAGGCCCATTTCGAAAATAACCCTATTTTCTCTTCTTTTTTTGAATTCCTTTTTATAAATATTTTTAAATTCCAATTTTCATCTTGGCCAAAGTCTTTGGGCATTTTTGTTCATTGAAATTTAATTTATAAATCTTATGGCCAAGCATAGATTATTAATTTATCCTATAGTCCTAAATTCAAAATTTATAAACACAAGCACAATAACACCTAGCCTTAAAAAAACCAATGGCTAGCACATAGACCATAGGTAATTTCATTACCTAATTATAGGCTTTAATTTCTCTAGAGGATGTCTTGAATTTTGGGCTGCCACATAGGCCCAAGAGCGTTGGCCTAAAGTGGGCCAAGAGGGGCAGCCCATAGAGCCCATAGTGCTGTCGACCGCATGGAAAGGGGAGAGAGGAGCCGGATGGGCCTCCTCCATGTGTCTTCAACAAGAAGACACTTGTCTCCTTCTTAGGGGCAAGTGTCCCTCCATGCAAAAATTTGGAGACAAGTGTCCCTCCATGCAAGAACTAAAGCATGCAAGGGTTTTAATTCAACTAAAAGGAAAAGGGGGAGGGGGATTTTGACTGGAATAGAGAGAGGAGAGAGAGAGAGTTACCATCTGAAAGAAGGAGAGTGAGCAAGCGAGCAAGAGGAGAAGAGGAAGAACCTACCCTTTTCTTGTTGTGATGTGTGTGTAGAAAATAGTGAATTTCGGTTGTGCTGGAAGAAATGAAATTTAGGAGTTTTGGGGAAAAATTTGTTGGCCTAGCATGCTGTTTTCTGGAAAGATCAGTTCGACCTTTGAGGAAATTGTGAGCTTCATGTGACTTTTTAGTTGGAATATTAGTTCTACTCCTTGATGAAAGATGTAGAGAACCTCTTGGAGAGTAACATATCATGATTTCAGAAGAAATGGACAAGTATAGACCGGTGAAACTATGTTTCTTTGGAAAAGTCAGATCTGGAAACGAAATGCCGACTTAGTATGGTTCTGTGAATTTTACAAAACTCTCCGGTTGAAATTTGATCTTGTGTTATGAATGAAAGTTGGTGATGATATGTTAAGGAGTAACATACTAAAACTTTAGAGGAAATGAATGGGTTTAGGTTGGTGAAAAGATTTTATTTGAAATGGTCAGATCTGGGAATTTTGCCGAGAGTTAGAGACGGTTATGATGGCTATCTTTTTTAATCCATCACAAATATGATTTCAAGTTCTTCATGAGATATTTACTTATGGATCTTTTCTATAACATATAAAATTTCATAATTTTTGGAGTTGATTTAGGATTTTTACCGAGTTTGTGAACAAAACTGTGTATGGCAATATTCCGAAATTTTAAGGACTGTGGTGCGTAAATTGTACTGATTTGTGTGATGCTGTTTTGATTTGGTGTTCTGCACAAAATATTTTCCTCCAGATCTTGTATATAACATGTTAAATTTTTAGAATTTAATAAGGCTGTTTACTAATTTTTCAAGAATTATGACCAAAGGAGCGCAATCTGTTTTTATCCGAAATTTTGTTATATTTTCAAAAATAAATGAAATTGCTCCATGTGATAAAATGTCTTGAGTGGTTGATTATGCTACATATGTGGTGACATATGGCATGTTATATGACATCAAAAGCTTATTGAGACTCTTGATATTGATGCATCAAATGCCATGTTGAAATTGAGATACATGTGTGAATATAAATTATGATAATGTCGGAGGTGTGAGCCGACGATGCCCCGGCAGTCGGAATGCCAGAGGGTCAAATGAGTCGATGCCCTTTGGATGCCTGGTTGTATTATGAATACATGCCCAAAGGTTTTCCTCGGGAGTGTCAGGATGCTCGGTTGTATTATGATACATGCTCAGAGGGTGAGGGGTTGTATTATGATGCATGCCCGGAGGATAGGGGTAACTATTTTCATGGCAGGCCCCGGAGATTCCTCGTGACGCCAAGTGGGATGCGAGATGCCCGGAGTGTGTGTGCTGGATGCCCGGAGGTGTGTGTCGGAGGCCCTCGCGATGCCAAGTTGGATGCGAGCGATAAATTGCGGGATGCAAACATTGGTCCCTGGATGAAAAATAATGAGATCCTTGTAAAAGATAAGAATTGAAATTAAATCATGTGCCTAGGTGTATGCATATGGCATGATGCATGATTTGCTTATGAAAGTAAATTGATGTTATTTGATATTGACAATGCAATCATGAAGGCGTGAATAGATCTCATGGTGATGTATGCTTGATAGCATGGACGATATGAGTGCATGGTGGTATACGCATATTCCATGGTGATATATGTATGGCTACTTGATGCTATAAGTAAAAGTGCATGGTGGTATATGCACGTTGTATGGTGATATATGCATGGCTACTTGATCATATAAGTATAAGTGCATGGTGGTATATGCATGTTATATGGTGATATATGCATGGCTGCTTGATGATATGAGTACAAGTGCATGGTGGTATATGCATGTTGTATGGTGATATATGCATGGCTGTAAGGTGAGGTATGCTCAAATGCATGAATGATATGTGTTTCATTCATTATACCTTGATTGTTCTGTTTAACGCATTGTGTAGTTTGGTGGATCTTTACTGCTGAGTGGTTGTACTCACCCTGTTTGGGGGATAAGTACACTAATGGTGCCATAAGTTGTGTACGGCGCTCACTTTGGTGCCAAAAGTTTCCGTTAGATCATTTAAGTGCCAAAAAATTTGAAAAACGCTCACTTTAGTGCCAACGTCAATCTGATCGGCCAGAAATCTAACGTGGCCTTTTTTTTTATTAATTTCTTATGCTGATGTGACTCATTGGAGTTTCCATTAGATAACTTAGGCCTTCAAACGACGTCGTTTTCGCATCCTAACACCAAAACGACGCCGTTTTGTGTCTTTCCCCCAAATTCAAATCCCTAAATCCCCAAATGACACCGTTTTGTGTCGTCTTCTTCCCCGAGCAGATTCATCTTCTTCCCCGAATAGATCCAGCAACACCAACAGCACCAAACCAACAACACCAGCAGCGAAGAACTAGCAACACTAGTAATTTTTCAGAAAAGAAACCACGCATTCGCCTCCGCCCTCCCCCACTAGTTTTCCCCCATTTTTAATCACCTTATCAACCTTTTAAATCCCTGAATCTCAGCCTCACCATTGCCTTTTCCCAAGCCATCCGGAACGCCACGAAGGTTGTCGGCTAAGCCAGTTGCTACGAAGGTGGCGGCTATGGCCCCGCCATCCCCTCCTCCGCCCTCATCATCAACACCTCCCTCTTTCTCGGGATTTTCTGTTCATTTTTTTTCTCTTTCTTTCTTTTGTCTTGCTGTGGCAAGCAACAACAATGGAGGTTGAGGGATGGCGGCTGAGCGACGGTGGCTGAGGGACGGCAGCCTAGTGACGGCGCTTAAGGGACAGCGGCCGAGCGACGGTGGATGAGCAATGGCGAACAAAAAAACCATAATTTCAATCTCCAAATAAAATTAACAAAACGGCATCATTTTTGTGAGGCTATCCACATAGGACGACAAAATGACGTCGTTTTCTTAAGGAAGACTAGAAAATGACATCGTTTAAAAGGCTTCTCGATTTTTTTTAAATATAAAAGCCACGTAATCATTTTGACTGGAATCTGCCATTGATGGCACCAAAGTGATTGTTTTTCCTCTGATTTGGCACTTAAGTGATTTGGCGGAAACTTTTGGCACCAAAGTGAGCGCCGTACACAACTTATGGCACCATTAGTGTACTTATCCCCCCTGTTTGGGGACTAACATTTCAGACTAGATAAGATACCTCTGTTGCTACTACCACCGGTAGATGGATCAAGTGGTTGGATATGACCGCGAGGAGGAGGATAGCAAAGAAAGGAACTTTTGGACGCCGACACTGATCAATGGACTTTAAGTATACGACTGTTGGAGGAGATGTCGGTCATCTTTTGAAGTATAGCCGAGTATAGAAGACTATGGCATTTGATGTACCGATAAATTATGTCCATCTGGTTTAAGTAAATAAAAGTGTACGGCTTTTAAGTTGTGTACGGCGCTCACTTTGGTTGGTGTGCGGCTTTTACCTATAAATGTTTAGTTGGTGTGCATTGTTTTCTGAATATAAGGAGGGGAGTTGATGGATGTTCTTCCGCCATATAAATTTTGCAGGGGTCGATCTAAAAGATGTAAACCCCTAGGATTCATAGACCTTCCGGTCAAGCAAGAGAATGGAAATCGAACTGTGGCGACCCTAACGGTTCGGGGGCCGTTGAGGGGTGCCACAAATACGTATTATGGTATTAACTCCTTTCCTATAGAGTGTATGTTTACACTATTAATACCGTACAAATGATAGTTCAGACATACCTAATGTCTAACTTGAGTTCACGTATCTACTCTTTCACGGAATTTATCAAAACTCACATCTGGCATCATAGACAGATAAAGTAAAATATGTGGGTTATTTTACTTTCGGACGTAGTAAATATTATGTCATCATTTTAATACTCAGTTAAGGTGACATATGTATTTTAAGCTTGAGCTCTCAATTATCATCTAGATAATAAACTTAAAAACTGTCCCATCTCTATTTATCACATAGTAAATAGAGGCGATTACCTGTGTGAGTGGGCTATTCTTTTATCTGTCCGACATACTTTCTCAAATCTATATAATGCACTAAACATTAAGATGCATAAACATCAAATAAAGATTTATAGGCATTAATAATGAAAAACACAAATTCATTAAATATGAACACTTCAAGGAAATTACAATATTTAGTACATCAACCTCTATGCAATCTTAGAGATTTTACATGACCACACAACATATCTCTAGGTATTAGCTTTGTCATAGGATATGCTACCATTCTATGCGTAGATATGTACTGTAAGTTCACATCTTTTCGTGCAATCATATCTTTGACAAAATTGTACTTGGTATCTATATGTTTGGTTTTGCCATGATATTTTGCATCTTTGGTGTACGCTATAACTGCTTGGCTATCACAATTAACCAATAATAGATTTGCAACATACCCAATAACACCTAAATGATCCAAAAATCTCTTAAGCCAAACACATTCTTGTACTGCTGCTGATAATGCCACAAACTCAGCTTCCATCATGGACAAGGCTATACATGTTTGCTTCTTACTGCTCCAAGATATGGCGCCATTGTTTAGTAAGAAAGCAAAACCAGAGGTAGATTTCATTTCATCTAAATCTCCTCCCCAATCAGCATCTGAATAGCCTTCAAGTCACAGATCATTTCCTTGGTAATTCAGCTTGTAATCAATAGTTCCCTTCAGATACCTTAGTATTCTTTTAACGGCCTTCCAATATACTTGACCTGGATTGGATTGGTATCTACTCACCATTCCAACTGCAAAACATATGTCAGGTCTTGTACACATCATAGTGTACATTAAGCATCTCACAGCACTAGCATAAGGAACATGTTTCATTTGTTCATTTTCTTGTGGAATCCTTGGACATAGTCTATGACTCAATCCTTCACCTTTTGCAATAGGAGTATCTATGGGTTTACAATATTGTATATGAAATTGTTCAAGAACATTATTTATGTATGTTTCTTGCGAAAGAGATAATGACATCTTCAAACGATCTCTTGAAATCTTAACTCCAAGAATGTATGCAGCCTCACCCATAACTTTCATCTCAAAGTTGGAAGATAACCAACTCTTGATAGTATTAACAAACTCCATATTGCTTCCAGCAATTAGTATATCATCAATATACAATGATATGATCACAAATTGATCTTTAAATCTTTTGATATATACACAATGATCCTCATCAATAATTGTAAAATCATATGCCATTATGGCATTATGAAAACGTATATACCATTGTCTCGATGATTGCTTAAGACCATATATCGATCTCAAAAGTTTACATACCTTTTTTTCTTGGCCTTCCATAATGAAACCAGCAGGTTGTTCCATATATATTTCTTCATCTAATTCTTTATTGAGAAAAATATTCTTTACATTCATTTGATGTAACTCAAGATCCATACTTACCACTATTGCTAAAATAATGCGAATCGAGGTAAATTTCACTACAAGAGAAAATGTTTCTTCATAATCAATTTCTTCCTATTGAATATACCCCTTCGCCACAAGGTGAGCTTTATACCTTTCTATCAAGTCATTAGCTTTACACTTTATTTTGATAACCCACTTGTTACCAATGGCTTTGTGTCCTTTTGGAAGATCAACCAATTCCCAAACATTGTTTGACTTCATTGACTCAATCTCCTATTCCATTGCATGCATCCATTTTTCCTTACTAAGGTAATTTAGAGCCTCATTAACATTTCTTGGCTTATCTTCATCTTGTGAAGCAACCATAAAAGTTTTCCCTTCAGTGTTAAAGCGTCGACGGGGAATACTTTTGTGACTTGTTCGCTTTATGGGAGATTGTACACTTTCCACATCATTCCCCATTATGCTCCCACTCGTACTAGATAATGACAATATTGTCTCATTATATGGTTGTAATTGAGAGTGAGTTGAATTAAATTAATCATTTCTCATGTTACTCCCACTTGGACGAACTCTACTGAATTCATTATCTGGATCCAAGGTTTCAAATAGGGAGTAATCCTCACCTATTTCGCCCTTCTTAGGAAATTCATTCTCTAAGAATGTGACATCCCGAAATTCAAATTCAGTTATACTTCCATTTTCTTGCTCACCTATGATCACATACCATTTCGAGTATTCAGAGTATCTTATGAAAATACTCTTCTTTCCTCTGGGACCTAATTTCCCAAACTTGTAAGAGGGCTCATGAGTATAGGCAGTATAACCCCAGGGTTTAAAAAAATTTAAGTCCGATTTTCTACTTGTCTATAACTGATATGGAATGGAAGTAACTGATTTCGAAGGCACCCGGTTAAGTATATAGTCAGCAGTTAATAACGCATTACTCCAAAAAGTGATAGGTAAGTTAGTATGCGTCATCATGGACCTAACCATTTCCAGTAGGGTTTTGTTCCTTCTCTCTGCAACACCATTTTGTTGAGGAGTATATGGAATAGAAAACTGTCTTTCTATTCCTTTTTCACCACATAAATTTTGAACTCATCAGATAAATATTCTTGACATCGATCGAATCTAAATACTTTTATTTTCTTGTCTAATCGATTTTCTACCAAGTTCATAAACCTTTTGAAACAAATCAATGCTTTAGATTTATGAGAAACCAATAGATGTATCTGAATCGAGTATAATCATCTATAAATGTGATGAAATAAATAGACCCTGTGGCACCCCTCGATGGCCCCCGAACCGTTAGGGTCGCCACAGTTCGATTGTCATTCTCTTGCTTGACCTGAAAGTCTATCAATCCCAGGGGTTTACATCTTTTAGATTGGTCCCTGCGCAATTTATATGGCGGAAGCACATCCATCAACTCCCTTCCTTAGATTCAAAAGACGATGCACACCAACTAAATATTTATAGGTAAAAGCTGAACACTTTTATTTACTTAAACCAGATGGACATCATTCATCGGTACATCAAAATGCCATAGTCTTCTATACTCGGTTATACTTCAAAAGATGACCGACATTTCCTCCAACAGTCGTATACTTAAAGTCCATCGATCAGATTTTGCGTCCAAAAGTTCCTTCTTTGCTATCATCCTCCTCGCGGTCATATCCAACCACTTGATCCATCTACCAGTGGCAGTGGCAATAGATGTATCTTATCTAGTCTCAAATGTTATTCCCCAAACGAGGTGAGTACAACTACTCAGTAGTAAATATCCACCAAACTACATAATGCGTCAAACGAAACAATCAAGATATCATGAATAAAACACATATCATTTATGCATTCGAGCATACCTCACCTTACAGCCATGCATATATCACCATACAACGTGCATATACCACCATGCACTAATATGATCCATGCTATCAAGCATACATAACCATGCAGTTGTGCATATATTATCATGCAGTCATGCATATCTTGTCATGCCATCGTGCATATATCACCATGCAGTCATGCATACCTCACCATGCCATTATGGATATATCACCATAATTCGTATCATCCATGCTATCAAGCATACATCACCATGAGATCCATTCACGCCTTCATGATCGCATTTTCAATATCAAATAGCATTAATTTATTTTCATAAGCAGATCATGCATCATGTCATATGCATACACCCATGCACATGATTCAATTTCAATTCTTGTCTTTCATAAGGATCTTATCATTTTTCATCCAGGGACCAATGTTTGCATCCCACAATTTATCGCTCGCACTCAACCTGGCATCACAAGGAACCTCCGGGCATGCATCATAATACAACCCCTCACCCTCCGAGCATGTATCATAATACAATCAGGCATCCAAAGGGCATTGACTCATTCGAACCTCCGGGCATCTCACACCTAACATGGCATCACGAGGAATCCCCCCGGCACACACCTCCAGGGCTTCCGGCACACACCTCCGGGCATCTTGAAACTCCCGAGGACATCCGGGCATGTATCAAAATACAACCAGGCATCCGACACCCACACTCCGGGCATCCCAACACTCCTAGGGCATCATTGGCTCACACCTCGACGGTCTTGTTATTATCACAATATATAATCTCATATATGTCTCATTTACATCATGGCATTTGATGCAACAATATCAAAGATCTAATTCTTACCCTTTACCAAAAAAAAAAAAAAATCAAAGATCTAAACCATCTTTTGATGTCACATGATATGCCAAACATCACCATATATGCAGCATATACATCCAGTCAAGGCATCATATTTCGCAGGGCAATCCATTTATTCTTGAAAATATAGCAAATTTCGGATAAAGCAGAATACACTTATTTAATAAAAATTCTGGAAAAATTGGTAAACGATCTCAATAAATTCTAAAAATTTAACACGATGTAAAAAAGATCCAAAAGAAGATATTTTATGAAGAACACCATGTCAAGAAAGTTCCACATCAATCACATAGATCCATACATCACAGCAAAAGAAATTCCAGCACCACTTTTGCACAGTTTCGGAAATAATTTCGATTAAGCCCTTAAATGAACTCCAAAAATTCTGAGATTTTGATATGTTATAGCTGAGATCTAAAGGTAAAAGTCTCATGAAGAAATAAAAATTTAATTCCTTCTGGATTAAAAGTTATAATTTTTATAACTCTTCCTATCTCTCGGTTCACTGTCTAGATTCATCCTTTTCAAAGAAAATCGTTTTCCCCAAGCATTACTTGTCTTTTTATCCTCAAATTTTAATATGTTTCTCCTCAAGATGTCATCTACAACTCTGATCAAGAACACGAGATCAAATTCCGACTGGATAATCAGACAAAACTCACGAAATCACAACAGATCGACATAACAGTTTCCAAATCTAGCTTCATAAAATAAAAATGGTTTCATTGACCTATACTTGTCCATTTTCTTTAAAATTTTGATATGTTATTCTCCAAGAAGTTATTTACGACTTTAATCAAGAAGTCGAAGTCAGATTCCAACTAGAACATCACATGCAACTCACGAAATCATCAAAGGTCGACATAACAGTTTCCAGATCTAGTTTCTTCAAAGGAAAATCATTTCACCAAACAATACTTGTTCGTTTCATCTCAATTTTTAGTGTGTTAATCTTCAGGAAGCCCTCTACAACGTTCATCAAGAAGTAGAAATAAGATTCCAAATAAAAAGTTGCATGCAGCTCACAAAATCATGAAAGGTCAGACTGATTTTTCCAGAAAACAGCATGCTAGGCCAACAAATTTCTCCCCAAAGCTTCGAAATTTCATCACTTCCACCACAACCGAAGTTCACCATTTTCTACACACATAACACAGCAAGCAAAGGGTAGATTTTAGGACTCTACTTGCCTCTAATCCAAGCAAAACACAGCTAGCAAACGGCGGCGATGAACCTCCTCCTTCTTCCTCGCACGCTCGTTCTCCCTCTCTTGATTTCACTCTCTCTCTCTTGGTAGCCCTCTCTCTCAATCCGCCCACTCTCCCTCTCTTTCTTTCCCCTTCATCATTTGGTTTGCATGGCTAATGCCACTTGGCTCTAGGGGAAGGAAGCTTGGCAAGCTTCTCTTGCCACTTGGCATTTTTGCCATGCATATGATGGGCCTTCATTTGGCTGGTCTTAGGCCAACCTTGGTCGACTACTTCATGGGCTCCTTATGCCGGGCCTCTTGGCCCACTTTGGTTCCAATACATTTGTGTCTAAAGTCCAACTTTTAGATGGCCCAAAACAATACTAAATAAGCCAATAATTGCTCTTAACAATTTACTTTAATCCCCACTTAATTTCAAAATCTCAAATACTCACATGGCTATAAAATTTTATAATATAAATCAATAAAAATCCAACTTATAAAGTACATGGCCAAGAATCAAAAATTTTCCTATCAATTTATCCTTTAATACAAATCCTTAATCACTCATGGACATAGGATATACTTCCAACCAAATAATTGTCCATTAAAAATGCTCGACCTTAATCTATTGTAATTCATCAGTCTAATGGCTATAATATAATCCAATGGCGCTTCTATCACCTATTCATAGTTCATGGTATATCCAGGGGTTGTCATGGAATTTTGGGATGCCACAACCCATGCCTTCCTCTCACCTTCATTAGACCACAGATGTTATAATGGATTAAATGCAAAGGAAATTAAGCTCCTATGCATTTTCCGAATGATTTTCTTGTCGTTTTCCTTGTCAGGCAATGCTCACATATGGGTAAATCAACTTTTTCAATATTGCTTAACAAGCCCTCTTTGGCTAGTCTATTTATACGTTGTTGGCCAATATGACCAAGTCTAGCATGCCACACATTTACATCATTGTCATATGAATTAGGGGATGTGAAAAGGGAATAACAAACATTGACATTACTATAGTCAATATTTAATACAATAAAACCATCTAGAAAATAACCACAACCATAGTAATTTGTATCCAAGTACAAATCCACACCACTATTATGGAAGTTCATATTAAAACCAAGCTTAATTAACACTAAGACAGACATTAAATTCCGACGAATCTCCAGAGCATACAATATACATCATGTAGGAACAAAGTGCGTCGACCACGCATGTTCAGTTGGCAGGTGCCAATCCCTTTTACTTCTACTCGGAGTTATTTCTTACGTAGATCTACTTAGTTTCAGTTGGTACTCGTCGAAATTCCATGAAGGATTCTCTATCCTTCACTACATGGTCTGTTGCTCCCGAATCTACAGTCCACAAATGATTAGATTCGGCTAAGAATACAAAACTTGACACATTAGCAAAGTTCTTAAGAGTACAATGGGTGACTACCATCTTTGTCTCACGACAGTCGCAAGCGTAATGACCCTTCTGCTCACAGTTGTAACACTTCACCCTTGAAATACTCTTCACTTGAGGACGTTTTCCTCTCTTATGTTGGTTAGCTCTTGGTTTCTTGCAAGAAGCATTTGATCCCTTGCATTTTCACCCATTGAACCAATCAATGCCCTCGCACTTAGAGCTCGAAGCCCCTACTGAGTTGGAAGTAGCACAGTAAATATATGCTTCCCGCTCAAATGCCTTTAGGCAGTCCTCTGCTAGCTCAAGGTGGCACATAAAATCCTCAAGATCTTTCATAACATGGTGAAGAGCTTTTAGTGCTTCGTGCTTTTCAAGCACATATTGAATTTTCATATTCAATATTTCACAGTTCTCGCCGTTCAATTTCTCTTCTTTGTTCAAATCAACAATTATGTTGTTAGTTGTTGAAGTCATCAATTTGAATATATCAAACATATATGCATGAATTATTAATGCCTATCATTTATGCATCCATTTTGCAGAGACCATCATATTAATGAATAATTTCAAGTAAGATTTCAGAATCAAAATGTCACTATTTTCCAATCATCATCCAAAAAATCCTAACTCAAAACTATCATTAATATAATCTTTTACGTAAAATAAGTTCATCAAAGTCACTAAAAATTTCTTGAACTTTCCACAACTAATTGTAAATTAACATACTAATTTATAGCAATAAATAACACTGAGCTTTCAATAATTAAACATGTCCATTACACTAAGTAATATATCCAAAGGAAAAATATCAACATAGAAAGAGATATTTACACCTAAAACATCTCAAACTAATCTAAGAAATAAGTAGGGAAAGTCTCTTCTAATATATCAGTAAAATTCTCTAAGAAATCTAAAGGCACATTGGCTAACCATGGAAAAACTTTTGGAGAGCTCTCATGCCACCTCCAAGGTGCATTCACTCTGCACCATGTGGCACTCATCGCAAGGGTTGAAGTTTTGGTTAACTCGCTCCTATAGTATTCTCTTACAAAAGCTATTATAAGCCTCCTATAATCCGGGACCACGTTCACCTCCCATAAACGATCCAACATTGTTTGCCATACAGGTGGAAGAGTGTTCATTAAGGCCGGTACCTTCTCAAAATCCAGAATAGGATGACTATTCCAGATGATTTCTTGTATCATCTGATTGACTCAGACCACATGTGATACTACATCATCGTCATTCCACTGATAATTAGCTAACTCTATCATTAGTCCTTTAAGTCTTGCATTTTCTTTGTTTCTTCTCGGAAATACAAGTATGCATGCATAACGCATCATAGTTTTTGCAAAAAATGCAGAACAAAAATGGATTACTTATAATCCACACTGAACAAAAGGGAAAATACAGAATTTTCCATGGTTCATGCAACAAATGCATAATGAAAAAAAAAAAGGGATTACTTATAATCCATAATGAACAAAACAGAAAATACATAATTTTCCATGGTTCTTGCAACATATGCAGAACAAAAAAAAAGGGATTACTTATAATCCACAACGAACAAATTAGAAAATACAAAATTTTCCATTTTCCTTTTTTTTTTTGCCAGTCAACAATGGTCAACGCCAATCAAAGGTGGTCAACACAGGTCAATGGTCAATGGGTCGAGTCAACGAGCGGTTGGGTAAGGTTGGATCGGTCGGGTCGGGTCGAATGAACCGACCGGCATGTGCCACGCACCGACATCACGATGTGCATGTGCCGGGCACCTGCGCGTGCGGCGCACGCACCTTGAGGGGACCGAATCGGCGATTGCAGCACACGCGCCGATGACCCTCGTTCGTTCTGGCTGCACATGGTGGCGCATCCGGCGGCCCCTGGCAATGAACTTCAATTTACAAAAAATCAAAAAATGAGGGAAATGGTACAGGTGTTGGGATTTTTTTCGTCCCCGATCGGCCGACGGTGGTGTTTCATGAAAATTCAATCAAAAACAAATCATAAACATGAAAAGGGATCGGGAAACATGAACAATGGCTATTAGGGGGAATCGAGCGTACCTCATTTGTCACAGATTAAACACCAATGTTGAAGTTCGAGGAAGAATCCTAATCCCGTTCTACTGAGGAGCGCACTATTGCTATTAAGGGGAGTAAAACTCTGAAAAAACGTACATTCCTTTTTTCTTTTTTGGGAGAGGGAGAAAGTGAAAACATTCCTACGTAAAGGTACGTTCTCTTTTTCTTTCTGTCTCTCAAAATGTCTCCCCGAAGAGACGTAACCCCTCAACGTAAAATGCCTCTTCCAAAAGACGCAATCCCTCAACGTACCCTTTCATATCTCAATCCTTCATACATGGGCCCTTAACCTGCGGGCCGGGTTCTTAGGCCCATCATGGGCAGACGGGCCTGCTTAGGCCCATCTACACATAGAAAAACCCATCATTTTGAATAGGAGAAGCTCTAATTCAAGGAGAAAAGTATAAGAAAAAGTCATAAACTTATTGCAATTATGCTAATTTAGTCATAAATCAATCAAAGCATTTTCACATTATGCTATTTGAGTTCATCTAGTTAACTTTGGCCAAAAATTTCTAACATGGACATCATCTATCCTACGTGACTTGTATTGCCATTGACATTTCTAGGAATATTTTAATAATATTTTAATTGAGAGTTGGCAAGGGTCGCTATTGAATCGGGCGAGGGCTGCAACACCGGCCGATCAGTGTGTCAAGGAGTTGTAACCTTCCTCGAGGTTGGTGAGGGTCGCAACGCCCTTGCCTAGCCCAAATCAAGGGAGGGATGTGACATCCCAGATTTTCAACCATGTTTTCTACTGAATAAATCAAGCATTTCATGGACGTGCCTGTAGGGTTATTTGTTAGAGCCAATTACTCTTGAGATAACTAGACTGTCTGGAGAAACCATTAAGGAATTTTAAGGCAATAGACTTGAGAATTCGACTAGGAATCGGCTTCTCGACCGTGTCCATCTTTAGAGGTCATTACGACACACTTAAAAATAGATTTGGCATCAGAGATAAACTGATTCGATAGAGATGTGTGGCTAATCATGGGTGACACCACTAAATTGGAAAATTCTCGTCGGCTGGTACTAAACTGATTTTCTTATTGTTTTGGTACCCTGTGTCCGTATTTGAATCATCGAGATTTTCACGACAATCAAGAGTCGCCAATGAGATGAGTGGGTTCATTGTGGTGTGAAGAAAATCGACCACGGGTTATTTGCACTAAAAATTTCTGAAACTTACCCGGTAGCCTAGATCACACTAAAAACGCGCCAAGTTGAAATTAACTATGAATTCAAGTCCGATTTCAGAAATTGAAGTTTTTATCATGTCACAATAAATTTTAGGAGTGTCGACTTAGTCCCAGAAGATTTTTCTGCAACCCAACACTTTTTGGGAAAAAGTCATCACCGTGACGTTTTTGTGCATAAAAAGCTATGAATTGTTTTCGATGCCAAATTGGAAAGCACGATGGATATGTGAGTGAGAAAAAATGTTGAGATGGTCAATGGGTGACCAATTGAGTTTATTGTAGCCAATTGAGGTTTGATCAAGTGGAGAATGGTGTCCAATTGAGAGAGATGAGTGCCAAATTCGTAGCTTCCCCATGCCCTAGCCATTTTGGACCATCTCACATGTCCAAGAAGGAGCTTGGGTGGCTCAATGGAGGCCAAGGGATTATATTTGGCCAATAATGGTTTTCAGGAGATATTTGTCTGGAAATTAAATGCAAAGGGCCCCCCTCCCATCTCTCTCTCATCTCTATCTTCTCCCTCTCTCTCTTTCCACCAGTCGAAACACTTTCCCTCCCTCCTTGCTTGTGCAAAACCAGCAACCACCAGAGGAGAAGCCGGAGCCGCCAGTCACGCTATGAGGCATCCCAAAATTCATGGCAACCTCTAGTTACATTAAAGTCTATGAATAGGTGATGGAAGTACCATCAAGTTATTTTATGGCCATTTAATCCATAATTTGCAATAAGATTTATGGCCAAGCTTTTAATGGACAAGTATTTGATAGGAAAGAAAATCCTATCATTGGCCATGTGTTTTATAAATTGGGATTTATGGAATTATGATTTCAAGATTTTGGCCATGTGAAATTAAAATTTAAAATAATTAAAAGTGTTTAAAGGTGAAATTAGGATTTAAATTAGGTTTGGGCCTTAAGCCCAAAATGTGGATTTTAATCGGCCAAGTTGGCCGGCCCATTGAAGCCCACAAGTGGGCTGCCGTCGACCAAGAAAGGGGGAGGAGTGGCCGGCCCAAGCCCAAGCCCAAGCCCAAAAGCCCAAGCTCATATTGCACGTGTTGTGACAAGTGGCACAAGACTCTCTTGCATTGGCTTAGGGAAGAAGGCCATGCACTGGCTGGTTTGTAGGCAAGTAATAATGAGGAATTGGGGGTATAAGAGGGAAGAGAGAGAGAGAGTGGCCGGATTTCCCTCATTCGGCCAAGAGAGTGAGAGAGAGAGAGAGAGATTTCGAGAGAGAGAGGAGGAGCAGCCGAGAGAGAGAGGAGGAGGAATCGCCATCTATCCCCGTGTGCCGCCGTTCGTGAGATCTAGAGGCAAGTTGGGAATCCACTTTCTACTCTTGCACCAATGTTTTCGCATGAACTGTTTGGAGTCAGAAACTTGTTTGAGCTTGCATGTGTGTTTAGGGTCCGATTTTGGCTTCAATTTCTTCATTAAAGTTGTATATAACATCTTGAACTATAACATACTGAAATTTCTAGGAAAATAATGGAGATTTGGGGGGTCAAACCCTCATCCTACGGAGATGCTAGATCTGGAATATTTTCGTATGAATTGTTTGAGTCAGAATGTTGTGAGAGATTGCATGCATTTTTATAGTTCGATTTTGGCTGCAATATCTTCATGAGAATTGTAGCTAACATCTTTAACTACAACATATTGAAATTTCGTGGAAAATGATGGAGATTTAAGGGGTTAAAATCTTATCCTACTGAGACCTCAGATCTGGAAAGATTTCACTGACATCTCGTTGGATTTGTGGTTGCATGTTGGTTTGTGTTGAGAATCTCTTTTTGATTTCTTCATGAAAGTTGTAGGGGATATCTTAAAATACAACATACTCAAATTTGAAGTGAAATGAACAAGTATAGCCTAGTAAATCGACTAGATCTTAAAGACGGTAATTCTGGTGATGTGTTCCGAGATACCCGAGACTTCATGGACTTAAAAGATGACTATACTCTAGTTATTTGACTTAGATTTATTGATCAAACTTGTAGAGGATATATTTATGTATAATATACCTAAATTTCAGAGAAAAATAAAGAGAATAGGTAGGTGAAATCTCAATATTTCGGAGGTGTGTACACTGGACGATGCAGTAACGGATCCAGAAGTTCGTGAGGTTGTATAAAATAATATAAAAAGAATCTGGCTTGGAGTTCTGCATGAAAGTTGTACGAAAATGTCTTGGCTATATCCCAGTAAAATTTCATAACATTTGGAGGCCATATGAGTATTTTAATTGAAATTATTCGGAAACTGTGCATTCTGCTTCTATCCGAATTTACATGCTGTTTTGTGTGAATTTTACCTTCTTGTGTGGAATTCGATTGGGCATGTATCTTTCATGAGATTGCCATCTTATTGACTTGTCTACCACTAGCCTTAATTTTATGATTTTTGAGAATCGTATGAATATTTAATCTAAATATTTTCTGAAAGTGGTATTTGCTGGAATTTTATATGGATTGGATGATGATGTATTGATGCATGCATGACTATGAATTGAGATGCTGCATATGATCTTGTTGGTCATTATATTGTGTGCCATGATGAGTTGAGAACTAAATTGGTGACCGTGGATAATGATGAATGAGGAAGTCATTTGTGGCGGATGATTATTCCTCGGGAGTTTCGGGATGCCCGATGGTATACGGTACGTAAATCCAGGGGAGGCCTGGTGGTATGTCGGTACGTAATTCCGGAGGGCAGGGGAAACCATTTTTATGGCGAGCCCCAGAGATTTCCTCGGGAGTGTTGGGATGCCCGGTGGTATACGGTACGTCATTCCAGGGGAGGCCAGGTGGTATGTCGGTACATAATTCCGGAAGCCCTGTCGGAGGTTTTTGCCCGAAGAGAATGCCTCGCGATGCTAGTTGGGATGCGAGATGCCCGGCTAGGGAGTGTAAATGCCGGAAGCCTGGTCGGAGGTCTTTGCCCGAGAGGATACCTCGTGATGCCAGTTGGGATGCGAGATGCCCGGAATGTGGGGGTGCCGGATGCTCGGTTGTATCTTGGATACATGCCCGGATGGTTCTCGCGATGCCAAGATTGGGCGCGAGTGATGAATGTGGGATGCAAACATTGGTCCTAGGAATGAGAAATGTGGCGGTCCAAGATGAAATTTGAATTAAATCATGCATGGTGATATATGTATGACATGATGCATGATGGTGATATGCATGATGATATGCATGATGATGGTGATGATGATATATGATGACACGCATGATGATGATGATGATGATATGCATCATGATGATGATGACGATGATGATGATGATGATATGCATGATAATATGCATGATGATGATGATATGCATAATAATATGCATGGTGATGATGATGATGGTGATATGCATGATGATATGCATGATGATGATGACATATGATATGGCATGATAACATGTGTAATGTGATGATGTCATGATGAAGATGACATGTATGATATGATAATGCATGATAGTATGCGCATGACTTCAAGGTAAGTAATGCCTACAATGCATGTATGACTTGTATGATGCATTGAGTGGTTATTGGATTCCTTTACCTGCTGAGTGGTTGTACTCACCCCTTTTGGGGACCAACATTTCAGATTAGTAGATGGATCGAGTGATTGGATATGACCGCAAGGAGAAGGATAGCAAAGGAGGGAACCTTTAGACGCCGACACTGATCGATGGACTTAAAGTGTATGACTATTGAAGGAGATGTCGGTCATCTTTTGGAGTGTAGCCGAGTATAGAAGACTACGGCATTTTGATGTACCGATGAATGATGTCCATCTGGTTTAAGTAAATAAAAGTGTACGGCTTCTACCTATGAATGTTTAGTAGGTGTGTATCGTTTTTTGAACATAGGGAAGGGAGTTGTTAGATGTGCTTCCGTATTTAAATTGCGTAAGGGACCGATCTAAAAAAATGTAAACCCCCATGGTTGTATGGACCCGCTGCAATTGAAATGGTATCAGAGTGACATGTTATTAGGAAAAGTGAATGGTAAGCGAACTGTGGCGACCCTAATCAGATCGGGGGCCGTCGAGGGGTGCCACACGCTAGCCAGCCACTGTCGCACGTCCACGCTGCCGTCCGTCATGCACACTGCCCGCGCCAACCGTGCACCGTCCAATCATGACCCCACCTCCTCGTGCCGTCTAGCAGCCCCATCTCGCCGTTCCAGCCTTGTTCAGCTGCTGCAAGGGGCTGAGGAAGCCTCTCGAGCCGCTGGTTTGGACCCAAAACCACCACCATTGCTTCCCCAAGCCTTGCCTCCACCTCAACCTTGTTTTCCCTCTATTTTGTAGCCATTTCTAGCACGTCAGAAAGTGGGTCTCGTAGCCACTTCCAAGCCCATCTTGAGGTGCTTGTGGGCCCCGGACCTTAGGCCCGCTTTGGAGTAAAATGTCCCTCGCGACGTTCCCAACGTTTCAATCTAAGTGGATTGTTAAACGAGTGAGTTTAACTCACTAATCCTCACTAAGTTTGCTAATTATGCTTAGGGTTGATTAGTGTTAATTAAGCTTGATTAGGATGTTAGATTAGTTTAGATAAATTAAATTAGTGACTTAACAATGCTTGTTAGGTGGTTAGACATAGCCACGTTGTATTAATTATTGAATGGGTCATTGAATTTTTCTCAGTCCGTTCCGACTTCCAATTAGGCATTACGAGCCTAAATTGGGTTTTTAGTAATTATTTAATTAATTTTTGAATTTATTTATTTAATTAATTATTTTCGAAAATTCTACCCAGATGGTCGTGACCAAAATTTCATGCTAATTGTTGTGGTGCAGTCCGTTTATTTATTTGAGCTTTGAATTGTGCCGAATCGGTTTAATTGTGAATTTTAGGATATGATCCTAAATGAGTTGATTTTTGATTGTTTGATTAAGAAATAATCGGGTATCGGTTGTCAGTATCGAAAGTAGATTGGTGAACTATAGAGAAAGGCGTTGTTTCATAGTGGATTCATGGTAGGAAGTATATCACCTGGGAGAAGGCACGTGGGCTCGGTGAGTTGATCTATCACCTGGAGAATGCACGTGGGCTCGGTGATTAAGTATGGCATTGTGAAAGAGACACGTGGGCTCGGTGATTTGATGCATCACCTTGGCAAACTGGTGCCTTAGAGAATGCACGTGGGCCCAATGTTTGAGTATGGCATCGTGAAAGGGACACGTGGGCTCGGTGATTTGATGCATCACCTTGGCGAATTTGGTGCCTTAGAGAATGCACATGGGCCAATGTTTAAGTATGTCATCTTGGCGAAGACGTTGCCTTAGAGAATACACGTGGGCTCGAAGACTTGGTATGGCATCCTGGAGAATGCACGTGGGCTCGATGACTAGGCAACACCTCCACCTCCTTGTCCTCCGATGCATTTTGGTATCCCTCAAGAACTCACTAAGTTAGAGATCAACTTCCATATACACCTTCTGGATTGGAATACATTTTAGTTAAGTTGACCCTCTGGATTGTGGGACAGGATGCCCTAAGGCCCCATGAATATCGGTTGTGGTACCATGAATACTTTGATGGGCCAAAAGAGGGTCCCATACCTGAGGGTGACATACTTGTGTACGCCTTGGAAGAGGCGTTCTGAGAAGGAATAGTCGATCATAAGGATGGTTCGATAGTGGATGTTATGGACCCGAACCTTGAGGCCGAAGCTCATACTCCCGTGTACTCACTCGACGACGACAACTGGAACGAAGAGGACGGTGAGATCATGGAGCAGGAGGAGTGGCAGGAGGATGAACCTATGGAGGAGGAGCCTATGGATGAGCCGGAAGCTGAAGCTAAGGATAAGCCTGAAGAAGAAGAAGAAGAAGAGATGGAACAAGACAAAGCTGGAAGAAAATGAACTTAGTGAAGAAGAATCAAAGGAGGATCAGGATGATCCCGAGTACGACCTGGATAAGGACTGAGATCCCCTCCTATTTTGCAAACTGTGAGTTTTGATCGGTGTACAGAAGATAAGACTCGTGAATAATATTGTATTATAAACTATATAGTTTGCTTTACGTAAAAGTTTGGTTATGGTTTTCCAGTTGCGAAAAATATGGCCCTACTTTTCTATCCTATTGTTTTATTGTTTGGGGATTTATTATATGCTTCGGCATGCGTATTAAAATCAAAAGGGTCGGCGATGCATCCAGGGATGTCGCTATTAATCGACCAAGTGAGGGATAGGCACGTGTTCGAGGATTGGGGCGTGATGTGCCGTTTCAGTGGTATTAAAGCGAAGTTGATGATTGGAGTGATATGGAGCAGTGGTTCATCAGATAGTAGTAAAAAGGCCTTTAACTTCATGTTGGTGCATGTTTGTGTTAGCTGAGCGCTAGAATTGCTTGTTGTTTGGATCGCTCTATTTCTAATTCGGTGTTGAATTGGAAGCAGGTGTTAGTAGATTAAAGCTACACCATGAGCGATCAGGAGCCAAGGACTCTTGCTAAGAGGGCCGGTAAGGCCGTGACTTGGGGAAGAGCACCGACCAGAGTCGGTACCCGAGGAGGCAGAGGTCAAGCGCTAGCTTAAGCTAGTGCTAGTGGAAAAGCGCCAGCTCCTATTGGTGCTGGGGTAGCAAACCCTTGAGATCCTAGAGTGGATGGGATCTTGCAGTTGATAGAGGCCATGAGGGACTTGATTGGGCAGCAAGCCCAGAATCAAGCCGTCACCATCGTAGCAGCCACTATTGTCGCTGCGGCTGCTACTACTAGAGCCGCACCCACTGCTGTACCTGTTGATGTACCTGCCGCCGCACACGTTGAAGGTCCGCCCGGAATAGTGGTTGTTGAAAGACCAATTCATAAGTTGGTAGAACAATTGCTGAGGCTGAATTTGCCTCAGTTCATTGGGGCAGGAGAGCATGAAGCTGCTGTTTCATGTATCCAGAAGTTAGAGAAAGCCTTTGCACTGCTGATGTGCAATGAGAATGAAAAAGTAGTACTTGCAACTTATTAACTGGAGGAAGTTGCAAATACTTGGTGGAAGACAACCCGAGGAGCCGTGTTCCCTAAAGGCGTTTTTCTAGAGTCGAACACCTTTCTAGAGGCCTTTAATGAAAAATATTTCTCAGAAATTGCTAAAGAGGTGAAGATGGCCGAATTTCAACGCCTTCGCCAGGGTTCCTTAACCGTCGACCAACATGAGGTGAAGTTTGCTGAACTTTCGCAGTATGCTCCAGAATTGATTGAGAATCCGGCAAACCGAGTGAGAAGGTTTAGGGACGAATTCAGACCAGACTTGAGAAGCATACTGGTCTCTCTGGATATAAGGACGTACAATGACATTTATGGGAGAGCCCTGAAGATGGAAAAAAGATCTGAACGAGAGAGCTGCCTCATCTATATCGAGGTTTAGCTCCCATAAAGATGCAATCTGGCAAGGAAAGAGGCCAATGCCTTGAGACATATTCCAAGGCCCGCCCAGTAAGAAAGGTGGATTTAATAGGTCAGGGCCTAATAAGAATGAACCGTGTTGCTTTTGTGGGAGGAGACACGGGTTAGCACCGTGCGCAGCTAGGACAGGTGCGTGTTTTGAATGTGGCCAACAGGGCCACATAGCTAGAAATTGTCCCAGGAAGCTAAAGGGACAACCGCAGCTACCGCCGCCACCACCGACGAGACAAATAAGGGGGTATGCCCCTTATAACGTGCTGCAAGGAGGATAGCTGAGACCTCCGGTTTAGGGCATTATGTATGTGATTACACAAGGTCAGGCAAAAGTTACGCCCAACGTGATCACAGGTATGGTTTCGCTCAACGACCATTCTGCTTATGCTTTGTCTGATCCGGGAGCAACCCACTCCTTCATTACTGAGCAATATGTTGCTTAAAGCCATTGTTGCTTTGGGTTGTTTGGGGTGCAAGTTAGTGATTGGTGAGCGAGTGGGGAAAATAGATCTATTAGTCCTAGCTACTTATGATTTTAATTTAATAATTGGCATGGACTGGCTCACCAAGCAAAGAGCTAAAATGGACTGCTATTGCAAAGCGATTCAGTTTGACCCATTAGATGGTGGGAGCTTCGAGTTTGTAGGAAGTTGAGGAGGACCCTCGATTGTCCTGATCTCGGCACAAGAGATAACTCATTTGTTAGACGAGGGTTGTTAAGGTTACCTGGCAACTGTCGTGGGTACGACAGTTGAAGAACTGAAAATGGAAGACATTTTAGTTGTGCAAGAATATTCGGATGTTTTCCCTAAGAAATTGCCAGGATTACCACTAGAAAGAGAGATTGAATTTGTGATTGAGCTAGCACCCGAGACAAAGCCAATCTCTAAAGCCCCTTATTAGATAGCGTTGTCTGAATTGAAGGAACTGAAAGTGCAGATGCAGGGATTATGATTCATTCGTACTAGTGCATCACCTTAGGGAGCACTAGTTCTGTTTATAAATAAGAAAGATGGTTCATTGCGCCTATGCATGGACTATCAACAAATCATCAGGTAACGATTAAGAACAAGTATCCCCTCCTAAGGATCGATGACCTGTTCGATTAGTTACAAGGAGCATCAATATTCTCAAAGATTGACTTAAGGACGGGATATCATCAACTGACAATTAAGAAAGAGGACATTTTTAAGTTAGCATTTCGTACTCTGTATGGTCATTATGAATTCACAGTGATGCCATTCTAGTTGACGATTGCTCTAGCTGCCTTCATGGATTTGATGAACAGGGTATTCAAGGAATATTTTGATCAGTTTGTAATCGTGTTCATCAATGATATCCTGGTATATTCGAGAAGTGACGAGGAGCACGAGAATCATTTGAGGTTGGTACCAAGGAAGCTAAGAGTACATCAGTTGTACGCCAAGTTTAGCAAGTGCGAATTTTGGTTGACTGGCGTTGCTTTCTTAGGACATGTGATTACAAGCGAAGGAATTTCAGTGGACCCGAGCAAGATAGAACTCGTGATCAATTGGCCAAGATCGACTATAGTGACAGAGATCAAAAGTTTTTTGGGTTTGGTAGGTTGTTACAGACGGTTTGTGGAAGGATTTTCATCATTAGCATCACCTCTGACAAAACTCCTAAGGAAGGAAGAAATGTTTATATGGACAGACAAATGCAAGCATAGTTTCCAAGAGCTGAAGGAAAAGCTAACTACCGCACTTGTGCTGATGATTCCATCTGGCCCTTGAGGTTTCAAGATCTATAGTGATGCGTCGTTCAGAAGATTGGGTTGTATGCTGATGCAACATGGTAGAGTTGTTGTATACACCCCTTGACAGTTAAGGAACCATGAGCAGAACTACCCGACGCATGACTTAAAGCTCGTAGCAATTATTTTTACCCCGAATATTTGGAGACATTATCTGTGTGGGGAAATATTCCAAATCTTCATGGACCATCAAAGCCTCAAATATCTGTTCTCTCAGAAGGAGTTGAACATGAGACAACGCAGATGAATGGAATTTTTGAAAGACTACAACTGTGATATTCTATATCACCCGAGAAAGGAGAACAAGGTCGTCGATGCTTTGAGTTGGAAGTCTTCAGTAGCGCATATCTTGATTAAGGAGTGGAACTTAATCAAGAGAGGTCAGGATTCGATATTCCAATTTGAGGTAAGCCACATTTCAAGTCTTATGTCCACCCTCATAATTGAACCGAATGTCCAGGTCTGAATCAAACAACTCCAACCGACGGATCCAGATGTAGAGAAAATTCTTCAAGAGGATACTGAGAAAAGAAAGGCTAACTTTCAGACTTCTGATGATGGAACATTAAGGTTCTGAGGAAGTTTGGTTATACCTGCCGATGTGGAGCTTCGAGATGATATTTTATCTGAAGCACATCGTAGTAGTTACAGCATTCACCCTGGAAGTACTAAGATGTATCAGAATCTGTGTCAACACTATTGGCGGTTAGGTATGAAGGTAGACATCACCAAGCATGTCGCCAAATGTTTGATATGTCAGCAAGTAAAAGCCCAACATTGCAAGCAGGGAGGACTTCTGCAACCTCTCACGATCCTATAATGGAAATGGGAGCATATCACGATGGATTTTGTGACCGGACTATCGATGAGTCAAAGAGGAAATGATTCGATTTGGGTGGTAGTCGACAGACTGACAAAGTGGTTCGAATGCATGGAGTGTCGGTTCCGATAACCTCATATAGAGACCCAAGATTTACAGCCGCTTTTTGGAAAAGCTTGCAAAGTGCTCTAGGTATAAAGCTTTAGTACAGTACGGCATATCATCCTCAGATGGATGACTAGTCTGGGAGGACAATTCAGACCCTCGAGGACATGCTGAGAGCTTGTGTAATAGACTTCAAAGGAAGTTGGGAAGATCAGCTTCACCTGGTGGAGTTTGCCTACAACAATAGTTACTAGTAGAGCATTCAAATGGTTCCTTTTGAAGCATTGTATGGCAGAGCGTGCAGAACACCAGTGTGTTTGGATGAAGTTGGGGAAAGAAAGATAACAGGCCCAGAGTTGGTCCAGCAGTCAGTGGATGCCGTGGCATTAATTAGAGGCAGGTTGAAGATCGCACAGAGTAGACAGAAAAGCTACGCAGATAAGCGTCGGAGATCATTGGAATTCCAAGTTGGTGATCATGTTTTTCTAAAGGTGTCACTAATGAGGGGAACTACGCGCTTTGGAAAGAAGGGCAAACTGAGTCTGAGGTACATAGGTCCATTCGAGATTCTTGAGAGAATCGGGACTTTAGCATATCGTCTTGCGTTGTTGCTGAGATTGGTGCAAGTGCATGATGTCTTTGACGTGTCGATGTTAAGGAAGTACGAGCCTGACCCGACTCATGTGCTCAATTTCGAGGAATTGGACGTGGATGACTATGTGTCATACATGGAAAACCCGGTCCAGATTGTGGGTAGAAAAGAGAAAGTGCTGCGTACAAAGACCGTTCCATTGGTCAAAGTCGTTTGGCAACACCACGATACTGAAGGAGCAACATGGGAGACTGAAGAGTCGATGAGAGAATTGTACCCTCACCTTTTTGCTTAAGTTTTGTAACGGTTTAAATTTCGAGGACGAAATTTTTATAAGAGGGAAAGTGTTGTGACATCCTTTCAACTCTATTTTCTACTGAATAAATCGGGCATTTCATGGACGCGCCGATAGGGTTATTCTTAGAGCCGATCACTCTTGAGATAATTAGACTGTCTAGGGAAACCATTAAGAAATTTTAAGGCAATAGACTTGAGAATTCGATCAACAATCGGCTTCTTGACTGTGTCCATCTTTAGAAGCTATTACGGCACAGTTAAAAATCGATTTGGAATCAGAGATAGAGTAGTTTGACAGAGATGTGTGGCTAATCGCGGGTAACACCACTAAATTGGAAATCCTCGTTGGCCGGCACTAGACTAATTTTCTTATTGTTTTGGTACCCTGTCTCCGTATTTGAATGCTCGAGATTTTAACGACAACCAAGAGTCACCGGTTCATTGTGGCTCGAAGAAAATCGATCACGGGTCATTTACACTAAAAATTTCCAAAAGTTACTCGATAGCCTAGGTCAAACTAAAATCACGCCAAGTTGAAATTAACTGTGAATTCAAGTCCGATTTTACAAATTGAAGATCCTATCATGTCACAATAAATTGTAGGAGTGTCGACTCAGTCTCAAAAGATTTTTCTACAACCCGATACTTTTTGGGAAAAAGTCGTCGCTGGGCCGTTTTTGTGTAGAAAAAGCTGAGAATTGTTTTTGATGGAAAAATTGGAAAGCACGATGGATATACGGGTGGGGAAAAATGCCGAGATGCTTGATGGATGACCAATTGAATTTATTGAAGCCAATTGAGATTTGATCAATGGAGAATGGTGTCCAATTGAGAGAGATGAGTGCCAATTTCGTAGCTCCCTCATGCCCTAGCCATTTTGGACCGTCTCACATGTCCATGAAGGAGCTTGGGTAGCTCAATGGAGGCAAAGGGATTATACTTGGCCAAGAATGGTTTTTAGGAGATATTTGTGTGGAAATTAAAGGCAAAGGGCCCCTCATCTCTCATCTCTATCTTCTCCCTCTCTCTCTTTCCATCGGCTGAAACACTCTCCCTCCCTCCTTGCTTGTGTGAAACCAGCACCCACCAGAGGAGAAGCTGGAGCCGCCAGTCATGCCAGCCAGCCACCGTCGCATGTCCACGCCGCTGTCCACCGTGTGCATTGCCCATGCCAGCCGTGCGCTGTCCACTCGTGACCTTGCCTCCTTGTGCCGTCCAGCAGCCCCATCTCGTCGTTCCAACCTTGTTCAGCCGTTGCAAGGGGCTGAGGAAGCCTCTCGAGCTGTCGGTTTGGACCCAAAATCACCACCGTTGCTTCCCCGAGCCTTGCTGCCACTTGAACCTTGTTTTCCCTCTGTTTTGTAACCATTTCAAGCAAGTCAGAAAGTGGGTCTTGCAGCCACTTCCGAGCCCGTTTTGAGTTGCTTGTTGGCCCCGAACCTTAGGCCTGCTTTGGAGTAAAATGTCCCCCGAGACGTTCCCGACGTTTCAATCCAAGCGGTTTGTTAAATGAGTGAGTTTAACTCACTAATCCTCGCTTAGTTTGGTAATTATGCTTAGGGATTGATTAGTGTTAATTAAGATTGATTAGGACGTTAAATTAGTTTAGATAAATTAAGTTAGTGACTTAACAATGCATGTTAGGTGGTTAGACATAGCCATTAGCTTGTAGACACGTTGTATTAATTATTGAATCGGTCACGGGATTTTTCTCGGTCCGTTCCAGCTTCCAATTAGGCATTACGGGCCTAAATTGGATTTTTTTAGTATTTATTTAATTTATTTCAAATTTATTTAATTATTAATTGTTTTTGGAAAATTCTATCGAGATGGTCAGTGACCAGAATTTCATGCTGATTGTCGTGGTGCAGTCCATTTATTTATTTGAGCTTTGATTTGTGCCGAATTTGTTTTAGTTGTGAATTTTAGGGTATGATCCTAAATGAGTTGATTTTTGATTGTTTGATTGAGAAATAATCAAGTATCGGTTGTCAGTATCGATAATAGATTGGTGAACTATAGTGAAAGGTGTTGTTTCATAGTGGATTCACGGTCGGAAGTATATCCCCTGGGAGAAGGCATGTGAACTCGGTGAATTGATCTATCACTTGGAGAATGCACGTGGGATTAGTGATTAAGTATGGCATCGTGATAGGGACACGTGGGCTCGGTGAATTGATGCATCACCTTGGCGAATCTAGTGCCTTAGAGAATGCACGTGGGCCCAATGTTTGAGTACAACATCTTGGAAGGGGCACGTGGGCTCGGTGACTTGGTGCATCACCTTGGCGAATCTGGTGCCTTAGCGAATGCATGTGGGCTCGGAGACTCGGTATGTCATCCTTGAGAATGCACGTGGGCTCGGTGACTAGACATACCACCTTGGAAAATGTACTTGGGTTCGATGAGTAGGTACATCGTCTTAGAGAAGGCACGTGGGCTCAAAGACTTGGTATGTCATCCTGGAGAATGCACGTGGGCTCGACGACTAGATAATCCATCGTGGGGAATGGTCTGAATGACATGTAATCAACTAGGTCGATCGATCGATAGTTCAACCTATGTTGATTAAATGGGCTGCTTGTATTGAATTGTACTAACTTGCAAGTGGGAACTGAGGCTAAAGTAAGTCCTCTGACTTGTGTGTGCTTAGGCAGCCCATAATGTATTGGTTTGCTAATCGAGTATTAGGAGGTAGAACTCGTTGAGACATGGTCTCATTGGTTATTGTATAACCATCTCAGGCCCCTAGATGGTAGCACCTCCACCTCCTCGTCCTCCGATGCATTTTGGTATCCCTCAAGAACTCACCGAGTTAGAGATCCACTTCCACATACACCCTCACTCGGAAGGATTGGAATACGTTTTAGTTAAGTCGACCATCTGGGTTGAAGTGGGACAGGATGTCATAAGGCCCCATGAATATCAGTCATGGTGCCATGAATACTTTGATGGGCGAAGAGAGGGTCCCATACTTGAGAGTGACGTACCTATGTACGTCCTGGAAGAGGCGTTCGAAGAAGGAACGGACAATCATAAGGATGGTTCGGTAGTGGATGTTAAGGACCCGAAACTTGAGGCCAAAGCTCATACTCTCGTGTACTCAATTGACGACGACAACTGGAACGAAGAGGACGGTGAGATCGTGGAGCAGGAGGAGTGGCAGGAGGATGAACCTATAGAGGAGGAGCCTGTGGATGAGCCAGTAGCTAAAGCCGATGATGAGCCTGAAGAAGAAGAAGAAGAGATGGAAGAAGATGAAGAGCTGGAAGAAAAAGAACTTAGTGAAGAAGAATCAGAGGAGGATCAGGATGATCCCGAGTACGACCTGGATGAGGACTAAGATCCTCTTCTGTTTTGCAAACTATGAGTTTTGATCGGTGTACAGTAGATAAGACTCGTGAATAGTATTGTATTATATACTATATAGTTTGCTTTATGTAAAAGTTTGGTTGTGGTTTTCCAGTTGCGAAAAATATGGCCCTACTTTTCTATCCCATTGTTTTATTGTCTGGGGATTTATTATATGCTTCTACATGTGTATTAAAATCAAAAGGGTCGGTGATGCGTCATGGGATGTCGCTATTAATCGATCGGGTGAGAGATTGGCACGCGTTCGAGGATCGGGCGTGACAAGGGCATCGGACCTTCACCTTTGTTGTGGCCGGCGAGAGCCGCCATGCGCTTATCGGACACGGTGAGGGCCCACGAGCCATAAAAAATAATAAAGAGAAACATAATTAAAATATATAAAAAATTCAAAATTATTAAATATTATTAAAGAATGTCAAAGTTAGCACTAGTCATCCCATGTAGAATGGCTAGCGTCCATGATAATAATTTCCTACCAAAATTGGCCGGATGCACTAAATTAAAAAAATGTGAAAAATTTGAGTGAATTGATACAAATAAAATGTTTATGACTAAATTGGTACTAACACATTTAGTTTTGGATTTTTTTACACTTTTTCAAGATCTAGGTGCAAAATCCATGATATCTAGAAACGTGATTGTTAACAACTAGCACAACGATAGAGGGAGTTATTAGTGATAAGATGTGTGTTTTAGTAAAGAAAAAAAATTCGAGAACCATACATGGGTCAATTGCTTGAATATCCTAATAAACGAATAATTTCATTCTAGTTATATCTTTTTTAAGATGTATTTCTCTGATGCATTCGTATTTGCATTCCAGCGTGTCATCCGATCATCTTTATACAGCATCTTCGGAATCTCCAAAAGAGCAAATGCCTCCATTTGATTACATTTGATTGAAAACAAGTGGGCCCACTCCGCCATTGCTTTTGTACTAAAATTGACTTCAGGCCCCCACCAGCTAAAAATTACGAGAACACTCCAGTCCCAATCACTTCACGATCTCTTTAAGTATCAGCTTTAATAAAGTTGCACAATAATAGAAGAATTGCCAAAACAAGTCAAATGGAGAACCAAAAAAGTTAACATTTTAATACAGCTTGATTCTGGCCATATCATTTCCAAGTGATTCTGGCCATATCTTTTTTAAGTTGTAGTTCTCTGATGTATTCATATTTCAGCATGCCATCTGATCATCTTTTCGCAACATCTGCAGAATCTCCAAAAGAGCAAATGCCTCCATCTGATTAAGCTCGATTGAAAACAAGTGGGCCCACTCCACCTTTTTTTTTTTTAGTATTGGAGAGAAAGACACCCCAAGTGCCAAAACTTGGCAAGGGTGGACATAGGATTGAGCATAGCTTTGAGGTAGAACCTGGAACTTGAGATTTGGACCTATGGGGACTTATAGGTTCTAGGTTCCAAGATATACATGGTAAGTTCTAGGTTCTTTTCTAGAGAAACCTAGAACCTGTAACCTATAACTTGTAACCTAAAACCTGAAACAAGTTTTAATGTTTTTCTTGCTTTATGTCTTTGCACGATCTTGCGATATTCCTACTATTTGACGACGAGGGTAGTCTAAGCTTCCATTTTATGACAAAGATTTTTATTTTATTAATGTTCGAATCTTTCGTGTGTCTAAATATAATTTATGGTCAATAAATTGTAATGGTAGGTGATGATCATTAATGGTTTTAATTCACTATAATCATTTAATTAATAATATATGTTGAACTTGGTAAACACTCCACATTCTAGGGTGTGCGGAGTAGGTTCCAAGTTCTAAAAAATGAAAAACCTATTCCAACGAATACGTTCTAGGTTCTAGGTCAAACCTATACGAAACCTGGAACCGCTCATCCTTAGGCAAAAGTGCCAAAACTTACAAAAGGTATACCTAAGTACAAAAATTATAGAAAAAATGAACACTTAAGTATATGGCGAGAATTTCCAACCAAACACTTGACGTGGCTTTTTCCAGCAAGATTTTAATTGATGTGGCAATTCTTTTATAAAAAATTATCTACATAGACACCAAGAGTATGCTAAACAATATCGTTTTTTGCTCTTACACGATCACTTTCTGCAAACTTGGTAGTTAATTGTTCACTTTTAACCATGGGTGACAGTTACATGATCACTTACACAAATTTTAATTCAAATAAATGCACTCCAATCTTAGTCACTTCACGAGCTCTTTAAGCATCAGCTTTAGTAAAGATGGACAATAATAGAGTCCACTTTGGGCAATAGTGCTTTCTCCATGTGCCCACCACCAAATTTTTGAATTTTACCGAAATGCTTTTCTCATCAAAAATTTGTACTATTTTCCTAGTAAAAGCATATTGTATGTAATAAGTCTTTAATTAATAATTTGGTTAAAAAATTAAGGTTTATGCCAGAACAACGTCATTTTAGTCTTGTATTTCATGTTTTACTAAAATAATGCCACGTAAGAGAGAGAAAATATTTAAAAAGCATCATCATACTAATTGGATGGAGTTAACGATTGTATCAACTTGACAAATTTTAGGATTTGATTGCACTTTTTGTAAGTTTTATAACTCAATTACACTTTTATGACTAGTTTTAGGATTTTCAATATAGTTATCCGTAGATTTTGAGTAATCATGCCTCATCATTTGAATATAAACTTTAATGAAACTAGTTTTTCAGCCCCAAAATTATACACGGATTACATCTTGATGCTCTTTTAACATGAAGAAAAACCATAAATATTGTGAGATTAAGGTTAGAATTTAGATAAGTAATAATTTATAGTAAATACAAAAATATTCACCAAATCTTCTTAGGAGTTAAAAAAAAATAATAATAATAAGGAAGGAGGGCTCAGCTCCCAAATTCAGAACATTAAGCTGGCAAAATCAACTTCGGATAGAAATTAAGATAAACCAAAAAATCAACCGTGGCAACTAACTGATTTTCAAAAGAATGAAATATAAAAACTGTGTCTCCAGTGATTATCCAGTGACAAGTCTGTGTGGAATGCAGGGACCATCACACCTAATGGAGATTAGTCGAATACTTAAATAGTCCTAGACACTCCATTGATATTTAAGACATTTATCTTTTAATCTTGTGAATATGCATAGGTTTTGAGTTGTGCACACAACTTCATTAAGAGGAAGTGGATGATCATGGAAGATGCATTTTCAATTTTATTTATATAAATTACTAATTATAATCATCATTTATTTCAGAAGCTCATTTTAATAGTTCTAAAAAACAATCCAATTTCATTGATTGATTACACCGTGTTGACGGATCAAATGTACATCTCTCTCTCTCTCTCTGACATTTCTTTGCTAATAATCTCCACGTCGTGACCCTCATTCTGGTTCTCTGCAAAAATAACGTAACCATTCTCTACAAACTCCAAATCCTTAGGTGTCTCTCTCCTTCCCTTAACAACGACACTTCCAGCATCGTTACTCTCTCTCTCTCTCTCTCTCTCTCTCTCTCTCTCTAACCAGGGTGGAGTTAAGTTTGCTTTTCAGCCATGGTCGGCCACTTACCAATTATTAAAACTTCATGTTATGTCAACCTCACACTGAGGGACCCGACTCCAGCGTGTTGTCTCTCTTTCTCAGGGTTGGATTTTCTTGTCATGATGGTTTTAATTATTTTTATGATGGGCTTAAGGCCCATCCCCCCATGTTGGGCCTAAGAACCCAGCCCACAAAATTAGGGCCCATGGATGGAGGGATACGTTGAAGAGTTGTAACTTTTGGGGAGACGTCTTTTGTTGAATGGACATGTCTTTTGGAGAAGACGTACTTAAAGGGAGAAAAGAAAAAGAAAAAGTACCTTTTGGACATACGTGCGCTTTTCTCTTCCCCTCTCCCAAAACCAACGTAAGTTTCCCCCCTTTGAACCAACAGTACGCTCCTTGGCAAATCGGGATCAGATTCTTCTTCGAACTTTAGCATTGGTATTTAATTTGTGGCTAACAAGGTACGCTCGATTTCGTGGTGTGCTTTAGGATCGGTGATACATGTGAATTTCCCGGGCTTGTCTTCCGCATTCGTTTTAGGGGTTTGATTTAGTGTCGAATCCAGTTTTTGGGAATAAAAAATTCCCAACATTGGTATAAGAGCTAGGTTCATGTTTTCCCGACCCCTTTCATGTTTATGAATGATTTTTTATTGAAATTTCGTGAAAAATCGGCCGACAACGATAAGGGGCGAAAAAATCCCGACACCCGATTCTGTTCGCCTCGTTTTTGGGTTTTTTGTGAGTCGAAATTTTTTTCTAAAAGCGTAGGATCGAAGCCCTTGTCGAGACGAGAAAAACGAGTGGCGAATCGCTACCGAGAGGCCACTGGACGCGCCACCACGTTCCCCTTAGGCGCGTGCGACGCACACGCCATTTTGGCCGAAGGCGCGTCGAAGCTTTGCGCGTGCCGCGCACGTGCCAGCTAACGTCTACCTGACGTCAGCCTGCTCACGCGCACAGCACGTGCCGGTTGGTTTGCCCGACCTGCCCGACCGGCTTGTCCGGCCCGACCGACCCAACCGGCCCGTCCGGCCCGTCCGGCCCGACCGGCCTGACCGCCGCCCTTTGACTCTGACCGTTGACCCGTTGACTGTTGACCATTGACTCGTTGACCGTTGACTTTGACCGTTGAGCAGAAAAAAAAATTCTGTTTCTTTTTCAATTATGTCTATACGGGTTATAAGTAATCCATTGTTTATTCTGCATTTGTTGCATGAATTATGAAAAATTATGTTTTTTCCCTTATGTGCATTATGGATTATAAGTGATCCATTTTTAGTTCTGCATTTGTTGCAGAAACTATGATGTGTTATGCACGAATACTTGCATTCCCGAGAACGCACGAAGGAAGAGCAAGACTTAAAAGGTTGATGACAGACTTAGCTAATTATCGGTAGCATGACGGTGATTTAATATCACATGTGGTCGGGGTTAATCGGATGATACGGAAATCATCACGGAATGGTTATCTTATGCTGGATTTTGAGAAAGTGCTAGCCTTGATGAACACTCTTCCACTTGAATGGCAAGCAGTGTTAGATCGCCTATGGGAGGTCAACGTGTTCCCTGGTTATAGGAGGCTAGTAGTAGATTTTGTAAGAGAGTACTATAGGATTGAGTTAACTAAAACTTCAACCCTTAGATTGAGCGCCACATGGCGCAGAATGAATGCACCTTGGAGGCGACATGAAAGCTCTCCAAAAATTTTTCCATGGTTGGCAAATGTGCCTTCAGATTTCTTAGATATTTTGATTGATGGATTAGAAGAGACATTCCCTATTTATTTCTTAGATTAGTTTGAGATGTTTTTTGGTGTAAATTTCTCTTTCTATGTTGATATTTTTCTTTGTATATATCACTTAGTGTAGTGGATAGTTGTATTATGTGAAAGCATTATTATTCTATTGGATGCCAAATATTATTTGCTTTCTGTTGTTGTTGATTGCTGTGGGTTAGTTCATAGAAGTTTTTGTAACTTCATAGAATTTATTTTGCATAAGACAATTATATTAATAATAGTTTTAAGTTAGGATTTTTGGAGGATGATTGGAAACATAGTGACATTTTGATTCTGAAACCTTACTTGAAATTATTCATTGATATGATAGGTCTGTGCAAAGTGGATGCATAAATGATAGACATTAATTATTCGTGCATATATATCTGATGTGTTCAGATTGATGGTTTCAGCAACTAAGAATGTAATTGCTGATATGAACGGCAACAATTGTGAAATATTGAATATGAAGATTCAATATGTGCTGGAAAAGCAAGAAGCATTAGAAGCTCTTGACCATGTTATGGAAGATCTTGAGAATGTTGTGCGCCACCTTGAGCTAGTAGAGGGCTGCCTATCGACATTTGAGCTGAAAATAGATATTTGCAATGCTGGTTCTAGCTCAAAAAGGGTTTTGAGCTCTAAGCGCAAGCATATTGATTCGTTCAATATGTGGGAATGCAAATGATCAAGTCTTTATTGCAAGAAATCAAGCGTTAACCAACACAAGAGAGGAAAACGTCCTCAAGTGAAGAAAATGTCAAGAGTGAGGTGTTACAATTGTGACAAAATAGGTCATTATGCTCGCAACTATTATGAGCCGAAAAAGGTAAACACCTCTTGTGCATTTGAGAACTTTGCTTATGTGTCAAGTTCTATATTATTAGCCGAATCCAATTCTTTGTGGACTGTAGATTAAGGAGCAATAGACTATGTAGTGAATGATAGAGGATCCTTCGTGGAATTCCGACGAGTACCAACTGAAACTAAGTGGATCTATGTGGGAAATAACTTGAGCTAAAGTTAAAGGGATTGGCACCTGCGAATTGAACATGCGTGGTGGACGCACTTTGTTCCTACATGACGTTCTATATGCTCCAAAGATTCGTCGAAATTTAGTGTTTGTTTTGGTTTGGTTAAGCTTGGTTTTAATATGAACTTCCGCAATAGCGGTGTAGATTTGTATTTGGATACAAACTACTATAGTTGTGGTCATTTTCTGGATGGTTTCATTGTATTAGATATTGACTAAGTTAATGCAAATGTTTGTTATTCCCTTCTCACCTCTCCTACTTCATATGATAATGATGTGAATGTGTGGCATGCTAGACTTGGTTATATTGGCCAACAACGTATGAATAGACTAGCAAAAGAGGGCTTGTTGGGCAACTTTGAAAAAGTCAATTTGCCCATATGTGAGCATTGCCAAGTAGGGAAAATGACATAGAAACCATTTGGAAAAGGTAAAAGAGCTGAATTTCCTCTACTTTTAATCCATTCCAACATCTATGGTTTCATCACTTTTATAGATGATTATACTCAATTCGGATATGTCTATTTGATTTCTCATAAATCTGAAGCATTAAGTTGTTTCAAAAGGTCTATGAACTTGGTAGAAAATCAATTAGACAAGAAAATAAAAGTATTAAGATCCGATCGAGGTCGAGAATATTTATCTGATGAGATAAGAAAATTATGTGATGAAAAATGAATAGAAAGACAGTTGTCTATTTCATATACTCCTCAACAAAATGGTGTTGCGGAGAGAAGAAACAGAACCCTACTGGAAATGGTTAGGTCCATGATGGCGTATGCTAACTTGCCTATCACTTTTTGGAGTGATGTGTTGTTAACTGCTGCCTATATACTTAACCGGGTGCCTTCCAAATCAGTTACTTCCACTCTATATGAGTTATGGACAGGTAGAAAACTGAGCTTAAGTTTTCTTAAGTCATGGGGTTGTGCTGCTTATACTCATAAGTCCTCTCACAAGTTTGGGAAATTGGGTCCTAGAGGAAAGAAGAGTATTTTTATAAGATACTCCGAACACTCGAAAGGGTAGAGGTGTTCATAGGTGAGCAGGAAAGTGGGAGTATAACTGAATTTGAATCACGGGATGTCACATTCTTAGAGAATGAATTTCCTAAAAAGGGCAAAATAGGTGAGGATTACTCCCTATTTGAAACCTTCGATCAAGATAATGAACTTAATGGAGTTCGTCCAAGTGGGAGTAACATGAGAAGTGATGAATCTAATTCAACTCACTCTTAATTACAACCACATGATGAGATGATATCGTCATTATCTAATCCTAGTGGGAGCATAATGGGGAATGATGTGCAAAGTGTACAATTTCTCATACGGCGAGCAAGTCGCCAAAGTATTCCCCGTCAACATTTTGACATTGAAAGGGAAACTTTTATGATTGCTGCACAAAATGAGGAAGAGCCAAGAAATATTAATGATGCTCTAAATTGCCCTAGTAAGGAAAAATGAATTCATGCAATGGAAGAGGAGATTGAGTCAATGAAGTCAAACCAAATTTGGGAACTGGTTGATCTTCCAAAAGGACACAAAACTATTGAGAACAAGTGGGTTCTCAAAATAAAGCGAAAAGCTAATGGCTCGCCTTGTGACGACGGGTTATAATCAACATGAAGGAATTGATTATGAAGAAATATTTTCTCCTGTAGTGAGATTTACCTTGATTCGCATCATTTTGGCAATAGTGACTAGTATGGATCTTGAGTTACATCAAATGGATGTAAAGACTGCTTTCCTTAATGGAGAATTAGAGGAAGAAATATATATGGAACAACCTGTTGGTTTCATTAAAGAAGGCCAAGAAGTAAAGGTATGTCGACTTTTGAGATCGATATATGGCCTTAAGCAGTCATCGAGACAATGATATGTACGTTTTCATAATGCCATAATGGCATATGATTTTACAATGATATATGATGATTATTGTGTATATATCAAAAGATCCAAGGATCAATTTGTGATCATATCATTATATGTTGATGATATACTAATTGCCGGAAGTAATATGGAGTTTGTAAATACTGTGAAGAGTTGGTTATCTTTCAACTTTGAGATGAAAAGTATAGGTGAAGCTGCATACATTCTTGGAGTTAAGATTTCAAGAAATCATTCGAAGAGGTCGTTATCTCTTTCATAAGAAATATATATAAATAAGGTTCTTGAATGATTTCATATGCGAGATTTCAAAGGGTGAAGGATCGAGCCATAGATTGTGTTCAAGGACTCCACAAGAGAAGGAACAAATGAAACATGTTCCTTATGCTAGTGTTGTTGAGAGCTTGATGTACGCTATGATGTGTACAAGACCTGACATATGTTTTACAGTTGGAATGGTGAGAAGATACCAATCCAATCCAGGTTAAGCACATTGGAAAGCCGTTAAGAGAATATTGAGGTATCTAAAGGGGACTGCTGATTATACGCTGAGTTATTAAGGAAAGAATTTGCAACTCAAAGGCTATTCTGATGCTGATTGGGGAGAAGATTTAGATGAAAGAAAATCTACCTCTGGGTTTGTTTTCTTACAGAATAATGACACCATATGTTGGAGCAGTAAGAAACAAACGTGTATAGCCTTGTCCACGATAGAAGTTGAGTTCGTTGCATTATCAGCAGTAGTATAAGAAGGTGTTTGGCTTAAGAGATTTTTTGGATCATTTAGGTGTTATTGAGAAAGTTGCAAGTCCATTATTGGTTAATTGTGATAGCCAAGCAGATATAGTGTACACCAAAGATCCAAAATATCATAGCAAAACCAAACACATAGATACCATGTATAATTTTGTCAAGGATATGATTGCACGAAAAGATGTGAACTTACAATACATATTACGCATAAAATGGTAGCAGATTCTATGACAAAGCCAATACCTAGAGATTGTTTTGTGGCCATATGAAATCTTTAGGATTGCGTCGAGACTGATGTACTGAATATTGTAATTTCCCTAAGTGCTCACATTTGATGAATTTGTGTTTTCATCATTAATGCCTATGAATCTTTTGTTTGATCTTTATGCATCTTAATGCTCAGTGCATTACATTAAGTTAAGAAAGTATGTCGAACAGATAAAAGATTAGCCCACTCACATAGGTAATCGCCTCTATTTACTATGTGATAAATAGAGATGAGACTGTTTTTAAGCTTATTATCTATGTGATAATCGAGAGCTCAAGCTTAAAATATATAAGTCGCCTTAACTGAGAGTTAAGATGAGGACGTGATATTTACTATGTCCGAAAGTAAAATAACCCATATATTTTACTTTATATGTCTACGATGCCATATGTGAGTTCTGATAAATTTTGTGAATAAGTAGATACGTAAACTCAAGTTAGACATTGGGTACGTCTGAACTATCATCTGTACGGTATTGAAGGTGTAGACATACACTCCATGGGAAATGAGTTAATACCGTAATACTTATTTCATACTATGTATGCATGAAACGATCAATAAGAGTGGCAAAAGTTTTTGATCTCAACTTTTATGTCGTGTGAGACTCTTGATGAAAAGAGTTCCTCAATTTTAGTGCCCTCATGACTTTTACTTATTCTCAAGATTTCTATTTAGTGTTTGCTATCTTAGGATGTTGCCAATGATCATAAGTTGATTCGATCTAATGGGACATTTTTAGAAAAGCAAGCTGAACTGAAATTGAGAGTTTGAAGGAAAGAGGAAGATAGAATTTGGAGAATCACATTGTAGTTTTGTATTCACTAGTTAACCAATTATGATTGTCTTTGGGATAATCATAATTGTGAATACAATATATATATATATATATATCATTATTTAAAAGAGATCAAGAGAGATATAAATGTGATCGATCGATCTAGGGTACTGCATACTAAATCTACTCAGAGTGTAATGCCCATTATGAGCTGCTATATATTCCTAACAGATGTATGGCAACGAGCTCTCAAAGTATGCTAGTCGTAAAGATTATTCACCAGTATGAATGTTGAAGAGAGGTAAAGAGGATCCAGTTCGGCCCACCATGTGTGAGTGGGAGATGATGGTTTTAATTATTTTTATGATGGGCTTAAGGCCCGTCCGCCCATGTTGGGTGTGGCATCCCAAAATTCATAATGACCTCTAGTTAAGATTTATGGCCAAGCTTTTAAGGGATAATTATGTGATAGGAAAGAAAATCCAATCATTGGCCATGTGTTTTGTAAATTGGGATTTATGGAATTATGATTTCAAGATTTTGGCCATGTGGAATTTACTAATTAAATTCTTAAAAGAAAGAATTAAAGATGAATAATTGAAAGGTGAAATTAGGATTTAAATTAGGTTTGGGCCTTAAGCCTAAAAGGTGAATTTTAATGGGCCAAGTTGGCTGGCCCATTGAAGCCCACAAGTGGGCTGCCGTCGACCAAGAAAGGGGGAGGAGTGGCCGGCCCAAGCCCATCTTGCATGTCTTGTGACAAGTGGCAAGAGGTCTTCATGCATTGGCTTAGGGAAGAAGGCCATGCATTGGCTGGTTTGTAGGCAAGTAATCATGAGGATTTGGGGGTATAAAAGGGAAGAAGAGGAGAGAGAATGGCTGGTTAGCCATTCGGCCAAGTGAGGGAGAGAGAGAGAATCGTGCGAGAGAGAGAGGAAGCCGAGAGGGAGAGAAAGGAGCCCGTTCGCTGCCGTCCGCTCGTGCTGTTCGTGAGGTCTAGAGGCAAGTTGCGAATCCACTTTCTACTCTTGCACCAATGTTTTCGCATGAACTGTTTGGAGTCAGAAACTTGTTTGAGCTTGCATGTGTGTTTAGAGTCCGATTTTGGCTTCGATTTCTTCATGAAAGTGGTAGCTAACATCTTGAGATATAACATACTGAAATTTCGTGGAAAATGATGGAGATTTGAGGGGTGAAACCCTCATCCTACGGAGATGCTAGATCTGGAATATTTCGTATGAACTGTTTGAGTCAGAATGTTGTGAGAGCTTGCATGCATGTTTAGAGTTCGATTTTGGCTGTTATATCTTCATGAGAGTTGTATATAACATCTTGAACTACAACATACTGAAATTTCGTGAAAAATTATGGATATTTGAGGGGTTAAACTCTCATTATACGGAGACCCCAGATCTGGAAAGATTTTACTGACCTTTGGTTGGATTTGTCATTGCATGTTGGTTTGTGTTGAGAATCTCGCTTTGGTTTCTTCATGAAAGTTGTAGGGAACATATCAAAATACAACATACTCAAATTTGAAGTGAAAGTAACAAGTATAGCTTGGTAAGTCAACTAGATCTTGAAGACGATGATTCTGGCGATGTGTTCCGAGACACCCGAGACTTCAAGGACCTAAATGATGACTATAATCTGGTTATTTGATCTAGATCTCTTCATGAAACTTGTAAAGGACATCTTGAAACATAAAATATCCGAATTTCAAAGAAAAATAAAGATAATAGGTAGGTGAAATCTCAAAAATTCGGAGATGTGTGCACTGGACGATGCGGTAATGGATCCAGAAGCTTCATGAAACTGTATAAAATAATATAAAAATAATATGGCTTGGAGTTCTGCATGAAAGTTGTACAAAAATGTCTTGGGTATAATCCAGTAAAATTTTATAATTTTTGGAGGCCATATGGAGATTTTAATTGAATTTATTCAGAAACCGTGCATTCTGGTTTCATCCGAGAAGCATAGGATGTTTTGGAAAAATTATGAGATTTTGTAAAAATTCAATTTGGCCATGAATTTTGCAAGTAATTATCATCCTATGAGTTTGTTTAATAATTCCTTGAATTTTGATAATTTTGGGAATTTATAGTTTCATAAAAAAATAATAAATAAAATAAATAATACATAAATGAATAAATAAATAAAATGAATTATTTTATTGGCCATAAATTCCATTTAAGTAATTCATGTTGCATGTGTTATAAAGCCTTGATATGTGTACGATATTGAATTGAGTTGCATATGTGATGAAGTCTTGATGTATGTATGACATTGAATTGAGATGCATGTGTGAATCCTATGCCAAGTATGATTTGTTTGATATCATACCATATGCCATGTTAAAATTAAACTATAATTGAAGATGAGAAATGAGATGTATGAGAATATGCATCGTGGTGATGATGATACCGTTGGAGGTGTGAGCCGACGATACCCCGGGAGTCGGGATGCCCAAAGGTTCGAATGAGTCAATGCCCTTTGGATGCCTGGTTGTATTATGAATACATGCCCAGAGGTTTTCCCCAGGAGTGTCGGGATGCCCGGTTGTATTATGATACATACCTGGAGGGTGAGGGGTTGTATCATGATGCATGCCTGGAGGGTAGGGGTAACCATTTTCATGGCGAGCCCCGAAGATTCCTCGTGATGCCAGGTGGGGTGCGAGATGCCCAGAGGTTCAAATGAGTCGATGCCCTTTGGATGCCCGGTTGTATCTTGGATACATGCCCGGATGCCTCGTGATGCTAGTTGGGATACGAGATGCCCAGAATGTGGGGGTGCCGGATGTCTGGTTGTATCTTGGATACATGCCCGAATGGTTCTCGCGACGCCAAGATTGGGTGCGAGTGATGAATGTGGGATGCAAACATTGATCCCGGGAAAAGAGAAATGCGGCAGTTCAAAATGAAATTGAAATTAAATTATGCATGATGTGATGATGATGTTACATGCATGGATGCATGGTAATGATGATGGAACATGTGATATAAGGATATGATGATGATGTTACATGCATGGATGCATGGAAATGATGATGATATGTGATGTGAAATAATGATGATCACCCATGATATGATATGCATGATGATATGCATGATGATGATAATGATGATATGCATGATGATATGCAAGATGATGATGATGATGATGATGATATGCATGATGATATGCATGATGATATATGATATGACATGTGTAATGTGATGATGCCATGATTGATACGAAGATGATACACATGTATGTATTATAAATTGATATGATGATGCATGATAGTATGTGCATGGCTTCAAGGTAAGTAACGCTTACAATGCATGTATGACTTGTATGATGCATTGAGTGGTTATTGGATTCCTTTATCTGCTGAGTGGTTGTACTCACCCCTTTTGGGGACAAACATTTCAGATTAGTAGATGGTTTGAACGGTTGGATGTGATCGTGAGGAGGAGGATAGTAAAGGAAGGAGCTTTTGCACGCCGACACTGATCGATGGACTTAAAGTGTATGACTGTTTGAAGAAATGTTGGTCATCTTTTGGAGTGTAGCCGAATTTAGAAGATTATGGCATTTTGATGTACCAATGAATGATGTCCATCTGATTTAAGTAAATAAAAAGTGTACGGCTTTTACTTATAAATATTTAGTAGGCGTGCATCGTTTCTGTATATAGAGAAAGGAGTTAATGGATGTGCTTCTATTATATGAATTGCGCAAGGGACCGATTAAAGAAAAAAAATGTGTAAACCCCCATGGTTGTATGGACCCGTTGCAATTGAAATGGTATCAGAGTAACATGTTAATAAGGAAAGTGAAAGGTGGCGACCTTAACGGATCGGGAGCCGTCGAGGGGTGCCACATTGGGCCTAAGAACCTGGCCCACAAAATTAGGGCCCATGGATGGAGGGATATGTTGAAGAGTTGTAACTTATAGGGGGACGTCTTTTGCTAAAGGGACATGTCTTTTGGAGAAGACGTATTTAAAGGAGAAAAGAAAAAGAAAACGTACCTTTTGAATGTACGTGCGCTTTTCTTTTCCCCTCTCCCAAAACCAATGTAAGTTTCACCCCTTTGAACCAACAGTACGCTCCTTGGTATACCAGGATCAGATTCTTCCTCGAACTTCAGCATTGGTGTTTAATATGTGGCTAACAAGGTACACTCGATTCCGTGGTGTGCTTTAGGATTGGTGATACATGTGAATTTCCCGGGCTCGTCTTCCGCATTCATTTTAGGGGTTCGATTTAGTGTTGAATCCAGTTTTCGGGAATCAGAAATTCCCAACATGTCCAATGGAAGGGCACAACCAAGCTTATTGATCAACAAAAGAGACATGTAAGCCTGTCTCCAGAAACAAAGACAAAGCTCTCTGGCCTGTTCCCGTCTAATGCATGTGCTCGTCATATCCTTTTCAACCTTCCATACCTAGTTCCTAGTTATCTTAATTTACTTATTTATATAATATATATCCTCCAAGTATATGTTATATGGATAATCGTTGTCCTTTTCTAGCTCCAATTTGCCGCACCATAAGCCCAAGAGCTTGGCATAATCACTAAGGCTGCATTTGTTCGCCTGGATTTGGATTGGGATAGGGTAGGATAAGATAGGATTAGAAATCCCTCAAATATCCTTCGAATTGTAAAAAATCATTTCCCATGTTCGGTGCAATCCAAGAGAGGATTCAAAATCTTTGACAATCTCACTTGCTTACTGAGGTAAAACTTTTCAAATCTAGGGTAGCATCTTGTTGATGTAATCTTGCATGGCTTGAAACTAGCACCATCTTGAGTGATCACCATTTTCGCCACAGCTCCTTCTCCCCCTTCTCCTTTGATATCTTCCGATTATCAGCACAAAATCTCAAATTTGAGTAGTAGACAAGATCAGACGTCAAAGCACCATGGGAAAATTAGGTGACCACCGTTTAGGACCAACATATGAATGTCCAAAACTTCATGCATTTTGGTTTTTCTTCTTTGTCAAAGATGACTTTTTTAGTCAATATATCAATTTATGTCATTCAGTGTTGATAGCTGATTTGGTTCGACAATCATCGAACGACAATCGGCTAGACATCAATGATGATTGGCGTTGGTTGGAGAGGATGACGAGTGCATGGTGGTCAGGAGTGATAACCTATTGTGGCAGTGGTCCTTGCGCAGTGGCCAATGAAGCCGGATTCTATCACCACATCGTTGGAAAGAAATTGCAATGATTTTTTTTTTTTCACTAACTTTTTGATCCAATTCAGGTCTACCCCATCCTCTAGCCTAGATTTCTCATCCAACAATTTATCTAGGTATGTATGGGTTTATTTGATCCAAAAGATGTCAACAAACATTAGATTGGATATTTTGTTATCCTATCCAGGCTCAAATATAGACTACCAAACGTTACCTAATGCTCTTTGGTTTGAGATTGGAATAAATGGAAATTATGTATAATGTAATCAAGTTTCTTCAATGCTCTTAATTGTTGTTTCATCTATTCCTTCTATTAATCTTTGTCGGTATTTTTAACCTCTCTATGAGATTGCTGCCAATTGTACCTCTCATTACAGGCGACATTCAATTTTAGTTTGGAACGCCAATCCCAATTTTAATTTAATTTCTCAAAGCATTTTTTTTTTCCATTTCTTGATATTAGTTTCGATTAGAGCTTTGGATGAATTACCACACTCATTTGTTTAGCTTAAAAAAAAAAAAAAAAAAAAAAATTCCTCCTCATGGAGTTTATGTAGATATGAATCTTTTTCACTGTTGATTTATCTTTTCCACCGTCAGATTTGCCTAATCAATGTAATTTTCATGATGAAATTACATTAATTATTATTAGTATATTGACATCTATTTACTTCATAGGCAGTAGGAAACTTTTGGGATTCCGATTTTCCATAAAAGCTAACCATTCAGAATAGTGATAATTCGGAGCATTCATTTGGTTATCTTTACACCTCAAAATGGGGTTATTAGAGTCATTACTCTCAGGTATCATCAAAAGATCACCACACCCTTTTATGTGAGAAAGAAATTAAATTTGTAAAAGCTCAGGAGAGGCATGGAGTGTTTTGCTACCATTTTGCTTATATTTAGTAAGGAAAATGAGAGTTTAGGCTAAAATGGTGTTGACGAAGTTCTTTTCTGTGCAAACTTGTTGAACTATGAGGATTACAAGCATTCCTACAATGAGGAAAAATTATGGACTCAAAGAAAGCTAGCAAGAAAATCTTACTCTTTCAAATTGGGGAAGCATTTTCAAAACACTCACTCAAGAATGAGAAAAGACATGTTCCACAATTGCTTTTTAGAACTTTCTTCACATCATCTTGTTTAATGCTTAAAAACTTGGATAATATTAGTGTAAGCTCTATTCCAATACGTGGACTAATCAATTCAAAGTCCAAATATTTTCCAATGACAATGCGATATTCTTCCAACAAAGGCATGAGTTCATGCTCACCAAATATAAAGGTGGAAGTCTTCAAGCACCAGAAATGTGCCCATGCTCGAAGAAAACCAAAACGGACCTTCACTTCTAATGGAGGAAGCAACCACCCTATCTTGGATTTCACGGAAACATGGCTAATAAGATTGAGTCTACTCCACCTTATGCTTAGCTCATCTTTAGGAGCAGTGATAATTTGAATGTCGACACCTCCCATCATATATAAATCAAGACTCACGACCAACCTATGTCATTAAATGAGAAAAAAATATATAGAAAAGTAAGTAAATTACAAGACAGAGTTTTAGAACACTTACTCCACCTAGTAAAACCGTGATAATCACATAGACATGTACATGAGACTTGTGACTTGATTTCTATTCTAGACATGCTTAGCAAATGAAGTCACAGGATTGCCGGATTGAACCAATGTGGCTGTGGTTTGGGCGAGGTTCTCATGACACTGATTTCATTAAAGAGCTGAACCATGTCGTGTAGTCACATACTAGGGTGGTAACTCTATGACAATAGAACAAAATTTAGGATATAAGAAGGACGACTCGTACTGCGAAGTTGTAGTCGAAGTGTCCATGGCCTTAGTACCATCATAGCAATCTTGTGCACTACCATCGTTTGCAATCTTGTGCACGCAGGTCTGGCATAGGTAGCAGGTGCAATGTAGTGTAAACGTAAGGCATGCACAATAGTTTATATCAAGCAATGCTTCATATCTAAAGTAAATGATACATTCCTACACCTCCCTACATTACAAGGGTTAGCAAACACTTCTATGTGTAAGAACATTTAACACCTTAATTGTTAGGGTTGTACTTGGGATTCTCACTGCCAAACAAAGACTTTTTTTTTTTTCAAGAAACAAAAAGGGCCTAAGCCCACTAAGTTTTTTCAATGGTCGCTAGTGGGAGTTGCTAAGCTACTGTGACCTAACCTTCCGCAATTGCATCATTTAGGTTGTCACATCTCAAACACCTTAGTCCCGGGGATGGGACCTATGGGTATTATTATTGTGATGTCCCAAGCATTGCCGACCCATTTCTTTTTAATCTTTGATTTAAGCACATATATAAGCATTACAACATCAACACCTAACCACAACACAACAAACAAGTAGGCAGGAAAATACCACACAAAGCATACTGCTACTATATTACGTCAACATATTTAAAAGCCTTTCTCTACAGGCCTATTTCCATTCATTTTACACCATTCAAAAAGAAGTAAGCCGAGGAATCCCTAGCTCCTCTAGTGAGGCTGCAACTCTGAATGAGACGACATTCATACCTACAAATCTGAGGAAAAACAATGGGGTGAGTCAAAGACTTGGTAAGTAAAATCACTAATCCTCATATAGGAGGACGTCCCATCGTCGAAGCGAGCATGCGAACATCACTCGCGCTATAGCATCAATGGCAAATCAATAAGAAATCTATTGCTACACCTCGACTATATGCAAGTAATCAATTCCTGCCTATCATCAATGCATGATCTACCTCAATATATCAAACAAGCATATAATAACATGTACAAATGTTCATTAATCATATCAAACAATTCTTCCCATACTTTTAGGGGCAATCTAACTTAACCAGGGCATCTCGTTCTCATAAACGAGGCATCTTGTCCTTCTAACAAGGCATTTTGTTGGCATAGGGGCATCTTGTTCTCATTAATGAGAATTTTGTTGGCGTGGGGACATCTCATTCTCATGAACAATGCACTGTCACCATCTCAATTGGTGACGCATCTCGTTGGCATGGGGGAATTGTCGCCACCTTACCTGGCGATGGTTTTTATCTTTCATTATGTGATCACATGTTGTCCACCTTATAAGCTTGTTCATTATCTTTCATCTTAGTCAATGTAAACAAGGCTCAAATGATAACACGTCCAAGGCTTGAATAGAAATTCGTGAATTTCGGAAAATGGACAGAATTGAATGGTTTTGAGTAATTTTTTAAATCAGTGTCATTAGCTTACCAAATGAGCTCAAAAAACCATAAAAATTTAATATGTTGTAAAGAAAACCTTAAATAATATTTTTCATGAAGGAAACCAAGTCTAATTTATTTTGTGGAAAGAGCAACAAATCATCAAAAACACCCAAAATTTTGTCCCTCGAATAGATCAACAACCGTACAAAAAAACCCATTTTGAAATCCAAATCTTTATAAAACTCTTTGAAATTTTCATATGTTGTAATATGGATATCCTTTACAAATTTCATAAAGGAAGCATGCCTGGATTCAAAAGGAAAATTTTATAAAATAAAAATAAAAATCAAGAAGACAACTAGGTCGTCATTTTTATCACACTAGACAGTTTTCACAAGGTAAACGACTAGGCTTTCCCGCCAACCATTTCATCTTAGAAAAATATGAAATTAAAGTTGTTGTAGACTACGATGTTTTGAACAACTTTCATGGAGGAAGTTTCACCAAATTTGAACCATAAAAAGCTTTATAAAATAAGCAAATAGTGAGGGTCCAGTGGATTCGACATTTTAAATCAAAGTCAGTACTTAAGAGACCATTCAAAGCTTTGGTCCCATGAATTTTAGCTCAAAGACAAACGCACGATTCGTACGATGAGCAAATCAACATAGCATGGGCAAGCCCAACAACATAAGCAAACCATACAAACAATCATTAAAAAGCATATAACTAAGAGGATGAGGACATAGCCAAGCCCAACAACATAGCACATCACCCTAGCTATGGTAATCCACACGACAAGCGAGTGAGCGGCGAGGCAAGATTTGGGCAAAAGAGGCACCCCAAAGAGAGAGAGTGAGCAACCAAGAGAAGAGAGAGGGTGGCAATGAAGGTGAGGGGTGAGAGGGACATGAAGTGGCGTCAAGAAATAAGAGGAGGATCCCTCTATTTATAGGCCATTTGTCACGCCCTGAACCCCGAGCGCGCGCACATCTCTTGGCGGTCGACTGAAAATGCGACGTCCTAGGATGTGTCTGTGACACCCCGAACCCTTCGCAGGTCATCACCAGCGCCGGTGTTACATCTTTTACCATCTCTATCTCTTGGCTAAATTAAGCCTTGCCAGATTACAGGCATTTTTTTTTTTTTTTTTTAAAAGCGGTCCCATGCGCGACTCATAGCGGAAGCAAAATTCACATCGTCATCTATCTCCCTTCTAACCCATGATACAAATACACACCAGCTACACATCAGAATTTTATATACGAACATCGACACTTTATTTACATATTCTTTTAAGATGGGACTCCTCCTTTCTCGGGTCGATACAAAACAAGAAAAGCGAGGACTCTGCCATGTCCTGCCTAAAATCTCAAAAAGAAACTATCAACCCTCTACATCAAGTGCACAAGCTCCCATTAAAGGTGTCGATTATCTACATCAAAAAGCTCGGCTCCTATTCGTCGCGCGTGAGTCTCACACCCAACCTGGTGCATCAGGTGGTGGCGGCGGCAGCATCCCTCGCATGGCACCATCTCGACGGATGTGAACAGAAATGAACTCTTGTATGATAGGGCCCCCAGCCAGGCCGATATCATACATAACTAAGCATAGCACTCGGATAAACGTCAATCCGGGCATAGAGGGACAATCTATCTCCGTACACTCCACCTCAACATCAGACGGTATACCGTAAAATACCCTACGCGAAATAGCAGGTAGCGGCATAGTGCTAATCTGAAATGTTATCCCCAAAAGGGGTGAGTACAACCACTTAGCAGATAGGGAAATCCAATAACAACTCAGTGCACCATGCATACCATCATACAATGCAAGCATTGCTTACCTTTTTGATGTCATGCATCATCATAGCATATATATCATCATCATGGCGTCTCATATATCATTATCATCACATCATCATTAACCATACATCACCATGCATATCACATCATATCATCATTAGCCATGCATCACCGTGCATATCACATCATATCATCATTAGCCATGCATCACCATGCATATCACATCATCATTAGCCATGCATCACCGTGCATATCACATCATATCATCATTAGCCATGCATCACCATGCATATCACATCATATCATCATTAACCATGCATCACCATGCATATCACATCATCATTAGCCATGCATCACCATGCATATCACATCATCATTAGCCATGCATCACCATGCATATCACATCATATCATCATTAGCCATGCATCACCATGCATATCACATCATCATTAGCCATGCATCACCATGCATATCACATCATATATCAATTTCCACTTTTATTTATCAATTGATCCCCACATTATCTTTTCTCAAATCATCAAATTCACCATCATCACCATCCCTTCGGGCAGAAACCTCCGACAGGGATCCCAGTATCCCAGCCATCTCATGGCCAGTGGGCTTCCGGCCAGTATCCCAGCCATCTCATGGCCAGTGGGCTTCCGGCCCCCCCACATTCTGGGCATCTCGCATCTCAACTAGCATCACGAGGCATTCCCTTCGAGCAGAAACCTCCGACAGGGCTTCCGGCCTTTACCCTTCTAGCCGGGGATCTCGCACCCCAATCCTGGCATCGCGAGTCACTCCCTTCGGGCAGAAACCTCTGACAGGGCTTTCGGCCCCCCACATTCCAGGCATCCTGAAACTCCTAGGGAATCTCTGGAATTATGCCACTCGGCCACCAGATATCATCCTCTGCCACAACCTCTTACTCACATACCATTTTCCACTTTTTATCATCCTTTTCATCTTGTTATTTCATGACATATGATTTACATACATGCATCACAATTCATGATCATTCATACATCAATGCCATATAACAATACATCATAATTCATGATCATACATGCATCAATGTCATATAGCAATGCATCATAATTCCATAGGACTCATGGCCAATAAAATAATCCACCTTTTATTTTTTTATTATTATATTATTATATTATTATATTATTATATTTATTTATTTTCATAAATAAATATTATATTTAATATTTATGATTTTCCAAAAATCATAATCTTCAATCAATCATTAAACAAACAATTAGAATCAAATTTCACATAAAATCCATGGCTAATTTGCATTTTACATAATTTCCCAAATTTCCACAAAATACACACAACATTCGGATCATGGCCAGATTAGACAGTTTTCGAATTAATTCAATTAAAATACTCATATGACCTCCGAAAATTCCAAAATTTTACAGGATGATAGCCAACACATTTTCGTGCATTTTTTATGAAGAAATATAAGCTAAATTCTTTATAGAATAATTTATATAACTCCACGAAGCTTCTGGAACCTCTACCGTTTCGTCCAGAACGTACATCACCGAAAAACTTAAGTTTGGCCCATCAAATCTCTTTCGTTTCTCCTGAAATTCGAGTATGTTATATATCAATGTGTCCTTTACAAGTTTCATGAAGATATCTAGGTTAAATAACCAAATAAAGATCCTCTTCTAAGTCATTGAAGTCTCAGGTGTCTCGGTTCACTTCAACAGAACCATCCGTCTCAAAGATCTAGCTGATTAACTAGGCTATACTCATTTTTTCTCCTCAAATTTGAGTATTTTATATTTTAGGATGTTATCTACAACATTCATGAAGACAACAAAGTGAGATCTCCAACATAAATCAACATGCAACCAAGAAATCAACAAAAGGTCAGTAGGAAATTCGCAGATCTAAAGCCTCCGTGAAATAGAATTTTTGACCCCTGATATCACCATCGTTTTCCATGAAATTCGAGTATGTTATACCTCAAGATGTTAGCTTCAACTTTCATGAAGAAACCGAAGCCAAAATCACACTCCAAGTACACATGAAATCTCGAATAAAATACTGTCTACCACCAACCGAACGGAAACAGCCACATAACATGAACACATTCAACCCTTACTTCGGTATTTCGCCCAAATCACCCCTAAAACCGAACATGCAACCAACAAAACAGACATGCAAGAGAAGTAAAGGACCCCACTTGCCTCCAAAATGAACGAACAGCAAGCACAAGGCGGCGTAGGACGGTCGGACAAGGCGGCGACGGCGAGACACGGCGGCGGCAACTCTCGGCTCCACCTCCTCTCTCTCGGTCTCTCCCCTTTCTCGAACACTCTCTCTCTCTCTCTCACCTTTCTCGGCCAAAATGAGCTAGAGGAACCGGCCACTCTCTCTCCTAATCCCCTTTTATATCCCATCATTTGTAATGATTAACTCACCTCAACCATGGCCAATGCATGAGGACTTGTCTTGCCACTTGTAATTCTTGATTTTAAATTTGAATTTCAATGGGCTTGGGCTTAGGCCCAACCGGCCACTCCTTCTTGGGCTGGTTGAACTCCCCTCTTGGGCCCAATGGGCCGACTAGCTTGGCCCACCAAGCTTTAGGCTAATGGGTCCAAGGCCCATTTCGAATTTTCGATCCCTTTTTTTTTTCTTTATAAATATTTCTAAATTCAAATTTCATCTTGGCCAAAGTCTTGGAATATTTTTAATTATTGAAATTTAAATCATATGGCCAAGCATTAATCTATTAAATTTGAATTTCCACAATCACAAGCATAATTCATCAAATTAAAAGACAAATTGGCTAAAGCATAAGCCATAAAATTCTATTACCTAATTAAAGACATTTAACACACCTTAAGGCTCGGCTTTGAATTTCCGGGATGCCACAGTGTCACCTACCCATTCTTTTTATTTCAATTAAGCACAAGCGGAAGCGAATTAAATTCACACCCGGCCAATAAACAAACATAGGGATAGTAGAAACGCAACAAATGTTGCCGAAGACCACATATTCATTTATTCACTGTTACCCCTAGGAAGTTTAATAGTACAAGCCTTTCTACAACCACTTCCTATCAATCCTCTCAAAATCTTTAGGGATCAAGGTCACCCTAAACTTCGCTAACGGCAGGGCTAGCCAAAAGGTGTCCCATCTCGCGCCCACCAAATCCGCACTCTGCAAATCTCCATGCTACGACCCTGAAAAAGGTTAACCCACGATGGGGTGAGATAAAATCTCAGTGAGTCAACAACCTAAGTCTCGACTAGGACACAAATTCGCCTCAAAGGCAGCCCTAAACATGCACCATACAAAACTCACCTCACCTCGGTGCGTCCCTGCATGTTAGCTCATCATATATGCTATTATCAATGCAGCAAGCGCAATTAATAATCGGAACACATCATTTTCATCCTTCAAACAATCACATGGGTCCCGATTGTAAGGTAAAACCATTATGACACGTGTAATACCATGCCACACAATTTACCCCATAATCAGGCGTGACTATCACAACTAGTTAGGTGTGTACGAGTTATTACAACCCATCGGCCACAGCCAACTTGAAAGTCGGCGATCATCCTGCATAACCAAGCATTGTCCCACTCTGTCGGGCACGACATTATCCTGCGTATTCATACGCATCAAGACAGCATTCCATAAAGGAGCATCGGCCCGACCTCCACCGCGACCGACATTCGTTGACGTGGGGCATCCAAACTTAATCAGGCATCGTCCCGCATATTCATTCGCATCAGGACGGGTTCATTACCTTGCATATGAATATGCATCGGATATTAGGTAATCACTTGAGCACACTATCACTCAAGCCCATTTCTTTCTTTCTCATTAGCCAAGAACGCCAAAAATGCCTTTTTTTTTTTGTTCAAAACTTTCTGAAAATTCGTAGGTGCTCGCATACTCAAAATTAATCCGTCAAACTTTGCACACACCTAGTTTAAACACCTCATTGTTTTATTGAGCAAATAAGTTTTGGTGTTCAAACTCGATACCTCATTATTTTTCTGATTAAAAGCTTATAAAGCCATATTTTGCAATAACAATAGACAATCACCATAGAACAACCATTCACATATGGTGACATCCTGAATTTCGACCTCGTCCCAATTTTATGAAATGGCCATTTCTTTCAACGCGCCTATGGTCCTTTTTCTCGTCCCAACTTTCGAGTTAACTGATCTATCAGGTGAGGCCCTTAAGGGATATAAATGCAATAGACTGGAGAATTCGACTCAGGAATGACTTCTCAACCGTGCTAATCTACAAGAGTCATTACGACATCGTCAAAATCGATAGAGGTATGTGCTTAGTGTGTGGGTGATTCCACCTGATTGCAAAATTTCTGTTGAACGGCACTAAACCGATTTTTCTGTCATTTTCATACCCTGTGTTCGTATTTGAAACCTCAAGATTTTCATGACAACCGAGAGTCATCAATGTGCTGAAAATGTACGCTGTGGTTCAAAAATAATCAACCATGAGTCAAACGCGCTAAAAATTCCTAAAAGCTACCCGGTAGATTGGGTTGCGCTAAAATCGCATTCGGTCACTTTTAACCACGAAATTGAAGTTGGTTTCAAGATTCAAACATTCAAGCGTGTCACGATTCATTTATAGGACATCGTCTCGTCTTTCGAAAAGATTTCATCTAGTTCGGGATTTTATTTACGGAAAATCAATTCGGACGATTCGAAAAAAAAAAGGAATTTCGGATGGGCCAAATTGAAGGGATTTTTGGCTTCCAAATCGAGCTAATTAGTGAAGGGAAAGTGTGGAAATTGTGTGGGCTTCTTCCTCAGCAAAATTCGACATCAAATAGGAGAAATTGACGAAGAAATGGAAGTCCAATTGGATGAAATTCGTAGGCTAGAGGGGCTGTCATATTTTGGTCTTCATTTGGACTTCAATTGGGGCAAGTTGGTGTTGAAATTGGCCTTGGATGACCAAATGATATTGTTAGTTAAAGATAAGGATGACTAAACACTCTTGTGGTCAAAGATTGGTGTTTGACTACCTTCTCTCTCTTCCCCCTACAGGTGTCCCTCTCTCGCACGTCACTCTCTTTCTCTCCCCCTCTCTCTCTCTCTCTCTTTCCTTGCTTGTGCTGATTGCAATGGTGTGTTCAGTTTACGCAATTCGGTGTTATTTTGTGCAAATTGAGTGCTGATTGGAATTTTGGTTATTTATTCCAAAATTTGTGAATCTCAATATTTATTCAGAAAATCTTGGGTGTTGGGTTTTAACACCGAAAATAGTTTTATATACCCGGTGAAATTGGAGGATATTAATTTTTGTGGTTCGATCTGACTGTATATGCATACACAACTATTTTCAACGGGTATTTTTCATACGAGGAAAACGAGCCAAGTGCATTATTTTAATTGAGACATTTGAAAGCAATGCACAGTGTCCTTGGCCATAATTGAATGATTGTGTGTTGGTTAAGAGAACTTGTCTCGGGCTATTAAGCTGGACGGTGACCCCTATTTGGGACGCCCCTAGACAACGGGAAGTTGGTCGCAGTAGATTATAGACCTGTGCTTCTTCGAGAAAGCCATCTAGGAAAGACGTAGCTGTGCTCAATTGTGTGAGACGATGCTCGGCAATGCTAGAAGACCGCTAAACAGAGAGTAGGCCGTGCTATAAGTCGAGATCGTAACTAGGAACGCATGTTTAATTGAGTTGAACGTGCCAAATTATGGGATAAAATTGTGTGGCATGGTATGGGACGTGTCATAACGAGTTTGCCCAATAATCAAGACCCCTATGCTAGTTTGAGAATTGAGTATGGCGTTCCAGTTGTTGGAGCTTATTTACTACTTATGCTTTCATGACTGTCTATGATATGAACTATGCTGACCTGCAGGGAGGATCTGAGAGGAGGTAAGTCTCTGTGGTTGTATGATTGTGCGGTTATGACACCCCTAGGCATATTACCCTCCTAATAAGGGTTTAGAGCATGAACTCGGTGAGATTTATATCTCACCCCATCGTGGGCTCATTTATTTTCAAGACCGTAGAGTGGAGGATTTGGAGCCGAACTGAGTTGATATGAAGTGTAGGTCAGATAGGACCAATTACTTTTTAAAGTTAGTCCTTTGAAATCTTTTGGGTATAGACTTTAGTACATGACTCGGTGTGTATATAAAAGCATGTGTTACTGTCAGGAGATTTGTATCCCAAGATGGTTACTCTCAAGGGATTTGTTATTCACTTCCGTATGTGCAATAAAATGAAAAGGTCGGCGACTCGTCCTAGGAAGTCGCATTTTTATTATCGACCACCGAGGGATGGGCACATGCTCGAGGATCGGGGTGTGACATCTCCGTTTAAGTGGTATTAGAGCTAGTCAGCAGTTGGAGTGATAAGGTGCGATGGGTTCTTAGGATAGTTAGTAGGAAAGGCCATTTAATTATGCTTATGCATGTGAGTGATAGCTAATTGGTAGCTTGTTTGTGGGATCACTCAAATTCTAATATGGTATTGGAATTGAAAAATAGGTTTCTATAAAGATCCTGTAGTATAAGTGATTAGGAGCGGAGAACTCCTAGGAAGAGGTCGGTAGGACCTGTCACTCGGGGTAGGACGCCAGCAAGGGTCGGTACCTGAAGTACCCGAGGTAAAGCATAGGCTCAGGCCAACGCAAGTGTAAGGGTACCGCCCCAGGCTGATGCTAAGAGTGTAGCAGCACCGAGCAATCCTAGGTTTGATGGGATCGTTCAGGTGCTAGAGACTTTGGGAAGCATTTTGGGTCAGCAAGCATAGAACCAAGCCGTCGTTGTTGAAGCTGTCACTACCGCCACCAATGCTGTAATCACTGTTGTTACCACACCTACTGAGGTCCAACATGGAGTTGTGATCGGGGAGCAAGCTACCGCATCTGAGTCAAGATTTAGTTTTGGCAGAAAGGATAACCGACTAGGGAAGAGACCGATGTCAAAAGAAAGGTATTCCGTCCCTCTCAATAGGAAGGGTCAGATAGGAAAGTCAACATCGAGCTAGAATAGAGTGTGTTGTGCCTGCGGAAGACAACATGGATCAACCTCATGTCCTGCTAGGACGGGTGCTTGTTTTGTGTGTGGCCGGTAGGGTCACATGGCCAAGAACTTTCTCAGAAGGCAAATGGGATCACAGCAGCTACCGTCACCACCACTGATACAACAGAACAGAGGGAATGCGCTACAAGACATTCAGTGGGGTACTTGGAACAGGTCTCCAGTGTAAGAAAGGGTGCTTGCTATCACTCAATAGGAGACAAATGACTCACCGGATGTGTGCCAATTTTGTAGAAGAAAGCATGGATTAACCCAATGTCCTGGTATGACTAGAGCGTGCTTTAGGTGTGGCCAACACGGCCATCAGGTGAGGAACTATCCGCATAGGTCCAGGGGAGTACAAGCACCACTACTGCACTTAGGGCGCCATTAGGATGGCTAAAGAAACAGGAATGGACCAACCATGCATCAATCGGAGGAGAAATGTTTTTGGGGTGATGTTATCAACATAGTGTAGCGGAGTTTTGGTTAAGTTTGGAAAATTTCAGTTTGTTGTAATAAGGCTGTTGAAAGAAGAATCACTGGTTAAAGTTGTACTTGACTAGTTTGCTTATGTATAACTTTGACGTCATGTATAAAAATGTTTGGCTCAAGGAGCTTTTTGTTGAAATGAATGGTTGTCGTAAGGTGATCTAGTTTAAACCGTTAATATGTGAGAACTTCGAGTTTATCGAAAGTCGAGGAGGACCCTTTATCCCTTTTTAATCTCGTCGCTTGAGGCAACTCGTTTGTTAGATGGGGGTTGCCTAGCAACTGTTGTGGATACGAAAGTTGAGGAGCTGAAGATCGAGGACATCGTAGTGGTGCAAGAATTTCCAGACGTTTTTCTGAAGGAATTGCCGTGTCTCGCTGCGCAGAGAGAGATTGAGTTTGTAATAGAGTTAGCTCCTGGGACAAAGTCAATCTCTAAGGCTCCTTACCGAATGGCATTGTATGAGTTGAAAGAACTAAAGGTGCAAATGCAGGAGTTATTGAATAAGGGATTCATACGTCCTAATGTGTCACATTGGGGAGCACCAGTTCTGTTTGTGAAAAAGAAAGATAGTTCGTTGCGTTTGTGCATCGAGTATTGTTAGAATAGTAATTCTGTGATGCATGGTCTATATCAAATTTTATGAGGGTCTTTTGGTGTGGTGTCCTGCATGAAATATCTGCCTTTATGTCTTGACTATCACATGTTCGAATTTCATAATTTTTAAAGGTCATTTGGTTATTTAATGGAAATATTTTCTAAAACTGTGCAAGCTGGATTGAGCGAATTTCAAATGCTGTAATTTATGATTATTCTGCTTTGGATGAGCCCTATTAATTATATTGATTGAGGTGATTGAATCTTGCTGAGCATGTGAAGATATTTGGCATTGCATATAGAATTAAATGCTGAATTTGACTTTGTTGCAATTACATCATGTGCCATGTTGATTGTGAGACATAAATTGGTGAATATGAATTATGATGAATGAGGAGACTGTTGGAGGTGGGCCGATAATGCCCTAGGAGTATCAGGATGCCTGGGATGGGGGGTGCCAGATGCCCGGTTGTATTGTGATATATGCCCAGATGTCCTCGGGAGTTTCGAAATGCCTAGAATGGTTGGGTGTCGAAAGCCTTGGAGGTTTGTGCCCGGGAAATGCCTCGTGATGCCAGTTGGGATGAGAGATGCCTGGAATGTGGGGGTGTCGGATGCCCGGTGGTGTGTGCCGAAGGTTTTCTCATGATGCCAAGTTAGGGTGCAAGTGATAATGTGGGATGCAATTACTGATCTGGGAAAGAAAGATGTGGTGATCAAATTGAGAGAAAAAAAGTAGAAATTGAATCATGCATGGTATGGTGACATGTATGGCTGTATGATATGATGTATATGAGTGCATGGTTGTATGTGCACCTATGGCATGATGGTATGCGTACATGAGGCATGGTATATGTGTGGATGATTGATGCTGAGTGCATGGTTGTATGTGCATCTATGGCATGATGGTATATGTATGAATGCTTGGTGATGAGTGCATGAGGATGTATGCACATATAGTATGACGACATATGCATGGTTGCAATGTAAGTTATGCTTGGATGCATGGATGATATGTACTGTGCTATGATGTTGTGATTGTATTGTGTGATGCATTGAGTAGTTTGTTGGATCTTTTACCTGCTGAGTAGCTGTACTCACCCCTTCGAGGACCAACATTTCAGATTAGGAAGATGTCGCTCTCTCCAATCACGCAGGGTACCTTTTATGGCCTCCCATCGGACGTGGAGGTAGAGTGTTTGGAGATTGATTGCAATACCATCCTTGGTCTGACGTTTGTGTGAGTTCGCATGCTGGTCATGTACAATGTGGGCCTGGCTGGGGGCCTGGTCATTCAGGAGTTTTTGTCAGTCCACATCCGCCGAGATGTAGTGATTCGGGGGATGTTGCCGCCACCACCGCCTGACACGCTGGGATGGGTGTGATGGCGACGTGAGAAGTAGAGAGCTGACATTTTTTTAGAGTAGCCGGCACTGATAGATGGAGGATGACACGTGATCGTTATAGGGGTCGATTATCTTTTGGGTTGTGGCTAAGTGTAGTTAAAAGTCTTGGCTTTCTTTTTTATTGTACCGACCCGAGAAAATCCATCATGAAAATATATAAATAAAAAGTGGTTCGGCCCTATATTTTCATAAGATGTGTAGTTGGTGTGCATTGCATTATGGTTATTGGAGGGAGAGATTGTGAAACTCAATTATGCTTCCGCTAATAATTTGCGCTTGGACCGTTTTCAAAAAAAAAAAAAAAAGCCTAAGGACCTCCGTCTTTCTAAAAACCCCTTTTTATAAAAGCCAAGTAACGAATATCTTATGAGAGAGAAAGCGATAGGTAGGCTGTGGCGACCCTAACGGATCAGGGGCCGATGAGGGGTGCCACAATAAAACAATGAGATAGGAAAGTATGACTGAATTCCGAACTTTCAGAAAATAACCACACCTATATACATTGCAAACTAGTGCACATATATATATGGCGGACTACTATGCCATATTCAACTTGAACAAGTTCAAAATCAAGGTCTATAAGCAGGAGTGGGGGTTCCACAAGCTATGGGTCCTCATCCTTCTCTTCATCATCCTTCACACTCCAACTGAAGCCTTCAACAAACTGCACCGGACTTTTGAGATCTTCAAAATCCAGGTCTGTTGCATATAGGGACCTAAAATGTTGTCCCACTACCAGGATGAGACTACATGTCTAGAGGCTGCCTAAGCACAACACGGGTCAGAGGACTTACCTTGACCTCAGTTCCTTCCTGCAAGTCAATATATATATCAAATATACACTATCACATCACATCACACCAATCAGATCGGAACATCGATCAACTGACTTAATCGATTACATGTCATCTCGACCATTTCTTAATCGGCTCATCTCATACTATCTATAAGTCCGTTCATATCAGGACTGCTCACTGCTAAGCTGATAAATAGATAATATAGCTCGCTTATGAGATAATTGGATATACTACTCTCTACTAATTTGCCATATTGCCCTTTAGGTTGATATAGTATACCGACAATGCTCAATCTAAGTTGATAAGATATACTGCTCTCTGCTAAGCTGCCATATCACCCGTAGGCTAATATAGTATACCGACATTGTTCTCTGCTAAGCTGACAAGTTATACTACTCTCTGCTAAGCTGCCATATCAGTGCCCGTAGCTTGATATAGTATACCGACATATTCCATCAAAACTAATAAGGTATACTGCTCTTTGTTAAGCTGACATATCAGAGCCCGTAAGTTGATATAGTATACCGGTATACTGCTCTATATCTAAGTTGACATATCACCCGTAGGTTGATATAGTATACCATCTCAACTATTCAATCAGTTCAATCTTTAATCATTCTCGATAAAATAGCCATGTGTGGGGACACGGTCGACCTTAGCCAAAATATAATAATTTCACTTTTTGAACAACCCACTGGTTTCAACAGCCTATTACATATTTTTGGCGCTGTAAACTAACGGTCGATAATTTTCCCATTAATTACCAAAATTAACTAATTTATGAATAAAATCATAATTAACTCAATTCAGCACAAATCAACGCTTAGATAATAAATGAATTGCACCACAACAATCAGCATAAAATTTCGGTCGTTGGCTATCCCTGCCTAATTTTTGGAAAATAAATAAATAATTAATTAATTCCTAATATTAATAAATAATTACAATAAATCCAATTTAGGCCTGTAATGCTTAATTGGAGGCTGAGACGAACCGAGAAAAAATCGCGAGGTTCATTCAATAAATAATAGGACTTGTCTACTTGCTAAGTACATTAACCATTCTCCTAATATGCATAGGTAAATCCCTAATTTAATTATTTTAATCTAATCTATCAACCTAAATGCACTTAATTAAATATAATCAACCCCTAAGCATCATTAGCCTACTAAGAAGGGATTAGTGAACAAAACTCACTTGATTTGTGAAGACCGAGTCACGGTAACGGTAGAGCGACGGCGGCCAAATCTCGGGTTTTCGGTGATGTCGACGGGCACACGGATTGGGCCCAAAGGCCTTACGGGCCCACAAAAATTACTGGGCTTGGACTAAACTCGCGGTTGGGCTTGGTTTTCGTGGGCTTGGGTTGGAAATTGGAATTCTAATGGGCTAGACCCAAGGCTGAAATTCACGGGCTTGGACTGCTTAATTCTTGGACCGAAGTTGGGCTGAAATGTTGCTATGGAGATGGGCCTTCAACACTGACTGAAACTAGACTTGCGTTGAAGCTGGGCTGAAGACACGGGCCCAAATGCTTTGGGCCAAAATTTGCTGGAGAAGGCCACACGGAATGGAGCAGCTTTGGCTTCGCTTGACTAAGATAGGCCATTGAAGCTCGCTGGGCTGAACACTGAAGACGTTGGATCTCACGGCCTGCTTCGTGGACTTTGCTGGTCGCTGGATTAAACCGAACGGAGAGGGAGAGACGCAGCTTCGGGCGATGCTGGCAACTAAAGGTGGAGATGCATGGATGCTTGGACGGCAGAGCTACCATGCGGTCAACGTAGTTCGCTGGTGTCGAGCTGTGGGCAATGATGTTGCTTCAGTTGACTGCAACACATAAGACACGAGCTAGCAAAGAAGCGGACGCGTGGAGCTTTGGTCAACCTTTCGTGGGGTGCGGCTGGTTTATTGACACGGGTGGGGGACAAATCCCGGTGGGAATGGGTGCCTTGATTTGAAGAAATGAATTTCAGTGGTGGAGGGGTAGCTTCGCAGGGAAATTAGAAAGGAAGAAAGCAAGGCAGAAATAAAATGATTGAAGAGGCTGCTTGAATTGGCGACAATAGAGAGGTGCACGAAGGAGACCGAGGCTGCAGTCTTCATAGCGTGGAGGAAGCAGCACCGTGGAAATTGAAAGCGTAGTACTTTAGCTGGTACGTCCATGATGGGGTGCGATTGGAACGCACTGTTTCGTCTTAATGCGTTACGATCAAAATACACTAATGGAAGGGTACGAAGGGAGATGTATAAAAGTCTCCCGAATACAACCGTTGGACTGGTTGGCAAACATACGCACCAGATTTCTCTCCATTTCCATCAAAGAAGAAGAAGGCATTCCAATTTCAGTTTTGCAAGTTCAATCGGCATTTATGCTGTGGAAATCTGGTGTTTTCCTTGTGATTGCATCTAGAGTAATGTGAGGTAGTGTTGTTCGTGTTTCATCAGCAATTCAACGTTCGTTCCGGGGCAATTTGCTTGTGGCATCCCAAAATTCATAATGATTTCTAATTACATTAAAGTCTATGAATAGGTGATGGAAGTACCATCAAGTTATTTTATGGCCATTTAATCCATAATTTGTAATAAGATTTATGGCCAAGCTTTTAAGGGATTATTATGTTATAGGAAAGAAATCTATCATTGGCCATGTGTTTTATAAATTGGGATTTATGGAATTATGATTTCAAGATTTTGGCCATGTGGAATTCAGTAATTAAATTATTAAAAGAAAGAATTAAAGATGAATAATTGAAAGGGAAATTGTGGGTTTAATTAGGTTTGGGCCTTAAGCCCAAAAGGTGGATTTTAATGGGCCAAGTTGGCCGGCCCAATCGAGGCCCAAGCCCAAGCCCAAGCCCAAAAGCCCAAGCCCATCTTGCATGTGTTGTGACAAGTGGCAAGAAGTCTTCATGCATTGGCTTAGAGAGGGATGGCATGCATTGGTCAAATGGGGTGGCAAACAATGATGAGGAAATTGGGGGATAAAAGGGAAGAAGAGGAGAGAGAATGGCCGGTTAGCCATTCGGCCAAGTGAGGGAGAGAGAGAGAATCGTGCGAGAGAGAGAGGAAGCCGAGAGGGAGAGAAAGGAGCCCGTTCGCCGCCGTGTGCCGTCCACTCGTGAGGTCTAGAGGCAAGTTGGGAATCCACTTTCTACTCTTGCACCAATGTTTTCGCATGAACTGTTTGGAGTCAGAAATTTTTTTGAGCTTGCATGTGTGTTTAGAGTCCTATTTTGTCTTCAATTTCTTCATGAAAGTTGTAGCTAACATCTTGAAATATAACATACTGAAATTTCGTGGAAAATGATGGAGATTTGTGGGGTTAAACCCTCATCCTACGGAGATGCTAGATCTTGAATATTTTCGTATGAACTGTTTGAGTCAGAATGTTGTGAGAGCTTGCATGCATGTTTAGAGTTCGATTTTGGCTGTAATATCTTCATGAGAGTTGTATCTAACATCTTGTACTACAACATACTAAAATTTCATGGAAAATGATGGAGATTTGAGGGGTTAAAGTCTCATCCTACGGAGACCTCAGATCTGGAGAGTTTTTACTGAGCTCTTGTTGGATTTGTGGTTGCATGTTGATTTGTGCTAAGAATCTTTCTTCGATTTCTCCATGAAAGTTGTAGGGAACATCTTAAACTAAACATACTCAAATTTGAAGTGAAAAGAACAAGTATAGCTTGGTTAATCGACTAGATCTTCAAGACGATGATTCTGGTGATGTGTTCTGAGACACCCGAGAATTCAAGGACCTAAAGGATGACTATATTCTGGTTATTTGACCTAGATCTCTTCATGAAACTTGTAAAGGATATCTTGATGTATAACATACCAAAATTTCAGAGAAAACGAAAGAGAATAGGTAGGTGAAACCTCAGTTTTTCGAAGATGTGTGCACTGGATGATGCGGTAATGGATCCAGAAGCTTCGTGAGACTGTAAAAAATAATATAAACATAATCTGGCTTGGAATTCTTAATGAAAGTTATACGAAAATGTCTTGGTTATATCCCGGTAAAATTTCATAATTTTCTGAGGTCATATGGATATTTTAATCAAATTATTTCCGAGACTGTTCATTCTGCCTCTATCCGAATTTATATGCTGTTTTGTGTGAATTGTACCTCCTTGTGTGGAATTCGATTTGGCATGTATCTTTCATGAAATTGCAATCTTATTGACTTGTCTACCACTAGACTTAATTTCATGATTTTTGAGAATCATATGAATATTTAATCTAAATATTTTCTGAAAGTGGTATTTGCTGGAATTTTGTATGGATGGGATGATGATGTATTGATGCATGCATGACGATGAATTGAATGCTGCATATGATCTTGTTGGTCATTATATTGTGTGCCATGATGAGTTGAGAACTAAATTGGTGACCATGGATAATGATGAATGAGGAAACCGTTTGTGGCGGATGATTATGCCCTGGGAGTCGGGATGCCCAAAGGTTCGAATAAGTCGATGCCCTTTGGATGCCTGGTTGTATTATGAATATATGCCAAGAGGTTTTCCCCGGGAGTGTCGGGATGCCCGGTTGTATTATGATACATACTCGGAGGGTGAGGGGTTGTATCATGATGCATGCCCGGAGGGTAGGGGTAACCATTTTCATGGCGAGCCCCAGAGATTCCTCGTGATGCTAGGTGGGGTGCGAGATGCCCAAAGGTTCGAATAAGTCGATGCCCTTTGGATGCCCGGTTGTATCTTGGATACATGCCCGGATGCCTCATGATGCCAGTTGGGGTGCGGGATGCCTGGCTAGAAGGGTAAAGGCCGGATGTCCGGTTGTATCTTGGATACATGCCTGGAGGTTCCTCGTGATGCTAGTTGGGATACGAGATGCCCGGAATGTGGGGGTGCCGGATGCCCGGTTGTATCTTGGATACATGCCCGGATGGTTCTTGCGATACCAAGATTGGGTGCAAGTGATGAATGTGGGATGCAAACATTGGTCCCGGGAATGAGAAATGTGGTGGTCCAAGATGAAATTGGAATTAAATCATGCATGGTGATATATGTGTGACATGATGCATGATGATGATATGCACGATGCATATGATGATGATGATGATGATGATGATGATGATATGTGACGTGATATGATGATCACCCATGGTATGAGATGCATGATGATATGCATGATGATGATGATGATATGTGATGTGATATGATGATCACCCATGGTATGAGATGCATGATGATATGCATGATGATGATGATGATATGTGATGTGATATGATGATCACCCATGGTATGAGATGCATGATGATATGCATGATGATGATGATGATATGTGATGTGATATGATGATCACCCATGGTATGATACGCATGATGATATGCATGATAATGATGATATACGACATGATATGATGATGAGATATGATATGCATGATGATATGCATGATGTTGATGATAATGATAATGATACATGATATGGCGTGATAACATGTGTATTGTGATGATGTCATGTGAAGATGACATGTATGATATGATGATGCATGATAGTATGCGCATGGTTTCAAGGTAAGTAACGCCTGCAATGCATGTATGATTTGCATGATGCATTGAGTGGTTATTGGATTCCTTTACCTGCTGAGTGGTTGTACTCACCCCTTTTGGGAACCAACATTTTAGATTAGTAGATGGATCGAGTGATTGGATATGACCGTGAGGAGAAGGATAGCAAAGGAAGGAGCTTTTAGACGACGACACTAATCGATGAACTTTAAGTATACGATTGTTTGGAGGAGATGTCGGTCATCTTTTGAAGTGTAGCCGAATATAGAAGACTATGGCATTTAGATGTACCGATGAATGATGTCCATCTGATTTAAGTAAATAAAAGTGTACGGCTTTTACTTAAAAATATTTAGTAGGTGTGCATCGTTTTCCGAATATAGGGAAGGGAGTTTGTTGGATGTGCTTCCGTATATGAATTGCGCAAGGGACCTATAAAAAAAATGTAAACCCCCATGTTTGTATGGACCCACTGCATTTGAAATGGTATCAGAGTGGCATGTTATAAGAAAAAGTGAAAGGTACGCGAACTGTGGTGACCCTAACGGATCGGGGGCCGTTTGAGGGGTGCCACATTGCTATTTGTGCATAGGAATCCGGTAAGTCGTCTTCTGCTGACTTGAATTCCAACATTGGTATCGTCAGCGCAAATAGCAAATAGCCCTAGAACAAACGTTGAATTACCGATGAAACACGAACAACACTACCTCATGTTAGTCTCGATGCGATCATAAGGAAAATACCCGATTTCCACGGTGTAAATGCCGATTGTTATTGCAAAACTGAAATTTGAATGCCTTCTTCTTTTTTAATGGAAATGGAGAGAAATCTAGCGTGTATGTTTGCCAACCAGTCTAACGATTGTGTTCGGGAGGCATTTATAAGTCTCTCTTTGTACCCCTCCATTAGTGTCTTTCCATCATAACTCATCAAGAAGAAATTGTGCATTCCAATCGCACCTCATCATGGACGTACCAACTAAAGTATGACATCTCCCACTCGGACATGATGGGCTTGATAGCGCTCTATCAAGAATATAAGGCATTCAACATTCAACAACTTTACAAAACAATTCATACTAGCAAATAAGCCGTGTGACCAGTGAGTACACCTGCACTTGGGAGCTCAAATTATGCACCTGTTAGGGATGACATAATGGCTACAACCCTAAAAGACATAAACAATTGATGTCTCACAATGCTCAAAACATATTTTGTTACATCAGTCAAAGTATACCTATCCCTTAAAGACTATACTTGACTATTCTCAAAAACACCATGTATTTACAATTACATCCGCAATCACATAGGGTGATATAATTGGTCGACTAGTAAATACATGTGATAGATGTAAAACAACAACAGTCTTCCTTCACACTCATGTCTCTCTTAATTTCAGAACAACTGCTTTTCTAGACATGTCCCATAGGCTATATCTATTCATGACAGCCCGTAACATGCTAAAGTAGCAACATTGATCTTTTACTTCAAGAACATAGTTAGAAGTAACATAAGGCACATAATGAGATAAATTATAAATTACCTCAAAGGCTCACACGATGAGTAAATAGGAATAATTTTACTCACCTTTCCTTATGGGTCGTACAATGTATATGTAGTATGAATTACATGCTATAGTGGATTACTCTTTCTATAAGAGCATATGTCATTTATCAAATATATCAACTATACAGATCTTAGGCTAAACATAGTCACGTGCTTCTCATGTACTCATGTTTAGCCTGAGTGCTATATCAGCTCGCTTTCTATAGTTCCCAATTAAGTACTCGCATCTGGCATCTTTCAGGTATACATGATTATGGGACTATCATATTCGGCCTTATTATAAACAAATCACAAACCTCATCTTGACTCCAATCAATGCGACATATTTTATGTACCAAACTTGCTCTTTAGCATTTATTTGTACATAACGTATTATCTCAACATGCTAACTACAGCACTTAAGGTGATTGCTCGTGTGAATGAGCCAATCATTGCTTGCTGACATACTTTCAATAATATATGCATGTTTGTGCTAGTCTCATAGCGGATTTGTACTTATTGATAAAACATCAAATCACTAATAAACAAACAAGTACAATACATCTGTCCACAAATACATAAACCAATGATCCTCTACAATAACATATATCACATTCTACGCAATCCTAGTGACATCCTATGGGTCAAGAATATGTCTTTAGGAATGGCCGTCATAAATGGATTAGCAACTATTCTATTAGTTGAAATGTATTCCAGGATCACTTCTTTATGCGCTATAATATCTCTGATAAAGTTATTCTTTATGTCAATGTGCTTTGCTCTTCCATGATACTTGAGATCCATCACATAGGCAATGGTTGCTTGACTATCGCAATAAACTATCACCGATCTTGGAACTTTAGTGACAGTGACTAAATTTTCCAAGAAACTTTTTAGCCATACTGCTTCTTGCACTGAGGCAGAACATGCAATGAATTTTGCCTCCATCGTAGACAAGGCCATGCATATCTGTTTCTTACTATTCCAAGAAATCGCACCTCCATTGAGCACAAACACATATCCATAAGTTGATTTACGCTCATTCAGGTCTCCACCCCAATCGGCATCTGAATAACCCAATAAGCGTAAATCATTCCCTTGGTAACAAAGTCGATAGTCCATGGTGCCCTTCAAGTACCTCAGAATCCTTTTCCCTACTTTCCAGTGTGCTTGACCAGGATTTGATTGATATCGACTCACGAATCTCACGGCATAACATATGTCGGGTTGGGTACACATCATAGCATATATCAAACTTCCGACTGCACTAGAGTAAGGAATAGTTTCCATCACATTGATTTCGTTCGGAGTCTTAGGACACATCTCAGTACTTAGGCCTTCACCTTGCATAACAGGGGTATCAATGGGATTACAATGCTGCATATTGAAACGCTCAAGAATCTTCATAGACTACTCAAGTCTGGTTTCTTACTAGTCCATAATTCATAAGGGGTGGAAGTGACCGATTTTGAGGGTACACGGTTAAGTATATAGGCTGCAGTCAATAACGCATCTCTCTAATAGGAGATAGGTAAATTTGCTTACGCCATCATAGACCTAACCATTTCCAATAGGGTTCTATTCCTTCTCTCAGCTACCCCATTTTGTTGTGGAGTATTGGGAATATTTAATTGTCGTACAATTCCTTTTTAATCACAAAGAGCCTTGAATTGATCCGATAGATACTCACGTCCACGATCGGTTCTCAATGCCGTTATTGTTTTGTTCAACTGATTCTCTACCATCGCTATATATCATCTAAAGTAGTCTAATGCTTTGACTTATGGGAGATCAGAAAGACAACCGAAACGTGTGAAGTCATCTATGAAAGTGATGAAATATGAGCCTCCATGCCTCACCCTCACATTCAAAGGACCACAAATGTCAAAATGTATAAGATGCAATGGAAATTCAGCTCTAGTCCATTTACCGAATGGTTTTTTAGTTGCTTTTCCCACTAGACAATGTTCACATACGAATAGACTAATATTAGTGAGTGACCCTAAAAGGTCTTTTCTAGCTAATCTTTGCATTCTTTGCAATCCAATGTGACTTAATCTAGCATGCGAAGTACTTGCATCAATCTCAATGTTATTAGAAGATGCAATTAAAGAAAAACAACCATCAACATTAACATTGTATTGATCATAGTCAATGTCTAACACCATAAAACCATTCGAAACATGACCTGAACCATAATAAACTGTTTCATACAAAATGACAACACAATTACCATGAAAATTCAATACATAACCTAAGCTTAGAAGAACAACTACAGAGACCAACTTTCGTGGAATATCTGGAGCATAAAGGACATCATGCAAGAATAGGTTTCGACCATCACGTAAGATTAATTTACATGTACCGATTCCCTTCACTTCAACTCTTGAGTTATTCCTAACATATATCCATCTTCATCCAGACGGTATCTGACGATACTCCATAAATGCTTCTCGGTCTCTAGCTACATAATCTGTTGCTCCTGAGTCTACAGTCCATATTGGATGAGATTTAGCAAGCATTACAGTACTAGAAACAAAAGCATTACTCAAAGCAATGGAGTAATAGGGTAACTTTTTCGGCTCAATGCATTCACGAGCAAAGTGACCTATCCTGCCACAATTGTGGCACTCCATCTTAGCCTTATCCTTCTTCCCACCACGGTTCTTCCGTCGGAAGGTCTTGGCCCTATTGGGTGCCTGATCAGTCCACTTCCCTTTGTTGTTGAATTGAAGATTCCTCTTGCGCTTGAAGCCCAAAGCTTTGCGCAAACTCGATTAAGCAAGATAAGCATGGGTAAAGGATCTCGCAGCCTCTAGGTGCTCATCCTCTAATTCCAAATGACGCGCAATATCATCAAAAGTGACAATATTCTCATTATGGATCATATTGATCTTCATATGCTCCTAATTGTCAAGAAGAGACCTTATAACAGCCTGAACTTGATGTCCATCAATAAGGGAGTGACTTGCCGACTTTAGCTCATGGATCATGTTTGACATCTCCCGAAAATGCTGCCTCATCGTTACATTTGGGCGCTTTCGAATGCACCGAACTTGATGGTGAGTCTCCTCAGCTTAGTGGCAGATGTACCCCCAAACTTATCTTTCAAGGCAATCCACATAGCTTGAGCTTTATCATAACTCTCAAACTCACACATGAGATCATCTTGCATACAGCTTAGCAACGTGATGCGAGCAATGCTATTTTTCTTTTTCCAAGCTTGATAAGCTTATAGATTTCTTCTGTGTTGAGCTGACGTTCCACGCTCAAATTCATCCATGGTATGGTTGAGCGTTTCCAAAACCTCTCGCTCCACAAGGATGTACTGAACCTTTTGGTGCCAAATATCATAATTATCACCATTCAACTTCTCACTCTTATTGAGGTCAGCCACAATGGTCTTGGATGCCGAGGCAATATTAACACACTTTACAGAGTAACACACATATTTAATTTGCAGAAAGACAAACTAAATTAATGATAATTCAACAAAAGACACAAAAGCAAAAGTGCACTATGTTCCCAATCAACTTCTATGTATAATTATTCTATTATCATTAATTATTTTAATTTGTGCAAATTTTAAGTTCTCGGTGAGAACTCCTTTTAATTCTACTAATCTACGAACTCCCACTAGGAAAAATAATTACATGACCTTATGTAATTTCTACTTTTTTTCTTAACACAAAAAAACATAGCATGATAATAACCAACATATAAAGAACAATTATGCTTCAACTATAATAAAAATTGCAATTCAACATGTAATGGATTTCCTACCATTGTTCGAATTTTCTAGCAACTAGAAAATTGCAAGTATTTTAAATTATATGTATGTTATCAACGAACCAAGCTCCACACAGCATATATGACATCATTTGCATACAAGCTAGCTACTGTATTTCCTAAATCACAAGAAAATACAAGCTACAAATGAATAAACTATGCATTAAACCCCAAAAATACGCGTACATAGGGTTTCTTACACATTTTCATATATTTATAAAATTTTAATTTAAAAATAATTATACCACAGTGTAGAGCCATCTATACGATGGGGCGCTATAGAAAGCGAGCTAATATAGTACTCGGGCTAAACATGAGTATGTGAGAAGCACGTAACTATGTTTAAGCTAAGATCCGTATAGTGGATATATTTGATAAATGACATATGCTCTTATAGAAAGAAAAATCAACTATAGTATGTAATTCATACTACATGTGCATTGTACGACCGATAAGGGAAACCCTATTTACTCATCATGTGAGCCTTTGGGGTAATTTATGATTTACCTCATTTTGTGCTCTATGTTACTTCTGACTATGTTCTCGAAGTGAAAGATCAATGTTACTACTTTAGCATATTACGGGCGGTCATGAGTAGATATGGCCTATGGGACATGCCTAGAAAAGCAATTGTTCTAAAATTGAGAGAGACATAAGTGTGAAGGAAGACTATTGTTGTTTTATATCTATCACATGTATTTAATGGTCGACCAATTATATCGCCCTATGTAATTGTAAATACACCACTTGGATGACATCATCGATGATGTCAGCGCCGGCGGCAGTTGGCCAGCCAGTGACCTGATTCGACTTGTGACCCGAACCAACCCGAGATCCGACCCAACTTGACCATTGACCGGTTAACGGTCTGACCAGTCAACCGGTCCGGCGGTCAAACCGGTCGGACCGGCCGGGAGTCGTTTGGCTTGCTAGCACGTGCGCCACACGCACAACGCACTCAGGCGGCGCATTGGGGCATGTGCAAGTTCCAATTGGAGCATTGTTGGAGGCGTTGGGTTGATATGGATGTGCTCTACATTGTGGTATAATTATTTTTTAATTTTGAATTTTATAAATGTATGAAAAGGCGTAGGAAACCCTATGTACGCATATTTTTTTAGGGTTTAATGCATAGTTTATTCATTTGTAGCTTTTATTTTCTTGTGGTTTAGGAAGCACAGTAGGTAGCTTGTATGCAAATGATGTCATATATGTTGTGTAGAGCTTGGTTCATTGATATCATACATATAGTTTAAAATACTTGCAATTTTCTAGTTACTAGAAAATTCGAACATTGGTAGGAAATCCATTACATGTTGAATTGCAATTTTGATTATAGTTGAAGCATGATTGTTGTTTATACGTTGGTTATTATCATGCTATGTTTTTTAAGTTATCGAAAAATGTAGAAATTGCATAAGGTCATGTAATTATTTTTCCTAGTGAGAATTCGTAGGTTGGTAGAATTGAAAGGAGTTCTCACCAAAAACTTAAAATTTGTGCAAATTAAACTAATTAATGACAATAGAACAATTGTACATAGAAGTTGATTGGGAACATAGTGAACTTTTGCTTTTGTGTCTTTTGTTGAATTATCATTAATTTAGTTTAGTCTTTGCTGCAAATCAAATATGTGTGTTACTATGTAAAGTGTGCTAGTATTGATTCTACGACTATTATGTCAATGTGTTATAACAATTGATTATGACATCAGCATCCAAGACCATTGTGGTTGACCTCAATAAAGGTGAGAAGCTGAACCATTACAATTATGATACTTGGCACCGAAAGGTTCGGTATATCTTTGAGGAGCAAGAGGTTTTGGAAACCCTCAACCATATCATGGATGAATCTGAGCATGGAACTTCAGCTCAACACAGAAGAGATCTGGAAGCTTATCAAGCTTAGAAAAAGAAAAATAACATTGCTCTCATCACATTGCTAAGCTGTATGCAAGATGATCTCATGTGTGAGTTTGAGAGTTATGATAAAGTTCAAGCTATGTGGGTTGCCTTGAAAGATAAGTTTAGGGGTACATCTGTCACATTTTGAAAGCGCCCAAATGTAACAATGAGGCAACATTTTCGGGGGATGTCAAACATGATTAGTGAGTTGAAGTCGGCAGGTCACTCATTTACTGATGAACAGCAAATTCAGGCTGTTATAAGGTCTCTTCCTGACAATTGGGAGCATATGAAGATCAATATGACACATAATGAGAACATCGTCACTTTTGATGATATTCCGCGTCATTTGGAATTAGAGGATTAGCGCCTAGAGGCTGCGAGATCCTCTACCCATGCTTATGTTGCTGAATCAAGTTAACGCAAGGCTTCGGGCTTCAAATGCAAAAAGAATTCTCAATTCAACAACAAAGGGAAGAAGACTGATCAGGCACCTAAGAGGGCTAAGACCTTCCGACGTAAGAAGTGTGGTGGGAAGAAGGAAAATGCCAAGATGGAGTGCTACAATTGTAACAAGATGGGTCGCTTTGCTTGTGAATACACTAAGTCGAAAAAGCTACCCTATTACTCCATTACTTTGAGTAATGCTTTTATTTCTAGTACTGTAATGCTTACTGAATCTCATCCAATGCGGACTATAAACTCAAGAGCAACAAACCACGTAGCTAGGGACCGAGAAGCATTTGTGAAGTATCGTCGGATACCGCCTGGAAGAAGATGGATATATGTTGGGAATAACTCAAGAGTTAAAGTGAAGGGTATCGGCACATGTAAATTAATCTTACGTGGTGGTTGAAACCTATTTCTGCATGATGTCCTTTATGCTCCAGATATTTGATGAAACTTGATCTCTGTAGTTGTTCTTCTTAGCTTAGGTTATGTATTGAATTTCCATGGTGATTGTGTTGACATTTTGTATGGAACTGTTTATTATGGTTTAGGTCATGTATCGAATGGTTTTATGGTGTTAGACATTGACTATGATTAGTACAATGTTAATGTTGATGGTTGTTTTTCTTTAATTGCATCTAATAACATTGAGATTGATGCAAGTACTTGGCATGCTAGATTAGGTCACATTGGATTGCAAATAATGTAAAGATTAGCTAGACAAGGCCTTTTAGGGGTCACTCACTAATGTTAGTCTATCCGTATGTGAACATTGTCAAGTTGGAAAAGCAACTAGAAAACCATTTGGTAAAGGGATTAAAGCTGAATTTTCATTGCATCTCATACATTATGACATTTGTGGTCCTTTGAATGTGAGGGCAAAGCTTGGAGCCTCATATTTCATCACTTTCATAGATGACTTCACATGTTTCGATTATGTCTTTCTGATCTCCCATAAGTCAGAAGCATTAGACTGCTTTAGACAATATATAGCGATGGTAGTGAATTAGTTGAACAAAACAATAAAGACATTGAGAACCGATCATGGACGTGAGTATCTATCGGATCAATTCAAGGCTCTTTTTGATGAAAAGGGAATTGTATGACAATTTACTATTCCTAGTACTCCACAGCAAAATGGGGTAGCTGAGAGAAGGAATAGAACCCTATTGGAAATGATTAGGTTTATGATGGCACAAGCAAATTTACCTATCTCCTATTTGGGAGATGCGTTATTGACTGCTGCCTATATACTTAATCGTGTGCCCTCAAAATCGGTCACTTCCACCCCTTATGAATTATGGACTGGTAGGAAACCAAACTTGAGTAGTCTATGTCCATGGGGATGTGCAGCTTATGTTCTTGATCTTTCCCATAAACATGGCAAATTAGGTCATAGAGGGAAGAAATGTATCTTTATAAGATATTCCGAACATTTCAAAGGGTACGTGTTCATAGGTGAACAAGCTGATGAAAATGTGACCGAAGCAAAGTTAGGAGATGTCACGTTCTTGGAGAACAATTTTCCTAGTAGAGGTGAGATTGATAAGGACTTCTAATTATATGAGATGGAAGATTCTGATAACACACCAACTGATGTTGTAGAGGAAAATGAAGATTTACCTCAACACACAAGACCTAGTGGGAGTGTTGCATCACTTGATGAACTGAATTCAAGAGGAATTCAATTGCGTAAAAGTAATCGTAAAAGTATCCCCTGTCGTCATTTTGAGATTGAAGGGGAAGCATTTATGATTGCTCAAAAGGACGATGCCGAGCCTAAGATTATTCAAGAGACTCTCTCATTCTCTGATAAGGAAAAATGGAGAAAAGCTTTGGAAGATGAGATGGTGTCAATGAGGGCAAACCATGTTTAGGACTTGGTTGATCTACCACCTAATCGTAAGGCCATTGGAAACAAATTGGTCTTTAAGATTAAGCGAAAGACGGATGGATTCATTGAAAAGTATAAGGCTCGCACTGTGGCAAAAGGTTATACTCAACAAGAGGGTATAGACTATGAGAAAACTTTTTCACCAGTTGTAAGGTTTGCCTCAATACGCTTTATTCTATCCATCGTTGCACATTTGGACCTTAAATTACATCAAATGGATGTAAAGATGGCATTTCTCAATGGAGAATTACATGAGGAAATCTATATGAACCAATAAATAGGTTTCATAGGTAAAGGTTAAGAGCATAATGTTTGCAAACTTCATCGCTCAAGATGAAGGGCATCGAGCCATAACCACTTTTGGTTTTCATTTTCAGTGGTATCTTCATTTTCATCGAGCCATAACCACTTTTGGTTTCATAATGATCGAGGAAGATCATTGTGCATATGTCAAGCAGACCGAAGATAAATTTGTGATTATATCATTTTATGTGGACGATATTCTATTAGCTGGAAATGACAAGGTTTTGGTTATCTCCATAAAAGAATGGTTGTCCTCCAATTTTGAGATGAAGGACATGAGAGAAGTTCCTTATATATTATGAGTTAAGATTGAAAGAGATCGATCAAGGAAACTCCTTACTTTATCAAAAGAGTCTTATATTATGAAGATTCTTGAGCGTTTCAAGATGCAGCATTGTAATCCCATTGATACCCCGGTTATGCAAGGTGAAGGCCTAAGTACTGAGATGTGTCCTAAGACTCCGGACGAAATCAATGTGATGGAAACTATTGCTTACTCTAGTGCAGTCGGAAGTTTGATGTATGCTATGATGTGTACTCAACCCGATATATGTTATGTCGTGACATTGGTGAGTCGATATCAATCAAATCCTGGTCAAGCACACTAGAAAGCAGTGAAGAGGATCCTGAGATACTTGAAGGGCACCATGGACTATCGACTTTGTTACCAAGAGAATGATTTACACCTATTGGGTTATTTAGATGCCGATTGGGGTGGAAACCTGGATGAGCATAAATTGACTTATGGATATGCGTTCTTGCTCAATAGAGGTGCGATTTCTTAGAATAGCAAGAAATAGACATGCACGGCCTTGCCTACGATGGAGGCAGAATTTATTGCATGTTCTGCCGCAGTGCAAAAAGTAGTATGACTAAAACTTTTCTTGGAAAATTTAGCTAATGTCACTAAAGTTCCAAGACCGGCGACAGTTTATTACGATAGTCAAGCAACCATTGCCTATGTGAAGGATCTCAAGTATCATGGAAGGATAAAGCACATTGACATAAAGAATAATTTCATCAGAGATATTATAGCGCAGAAAGAAGTCATCCTCTAATACATTTCAACCAATAGAATGGTTGATGCTCCATTTACGAAGGCCATTCCTAGAGACATATTCTTGACACATAAGATGTCACTAGAATTGCGTAGAATGTGATATCTGTTATTGTAGAGGATCATTGGTTTATGTATTTGTAGATAGATGTATTGTACTTGTTTGTTTATTAGTGATTTGATGTTTTATCAATAAGTACAAATCCACTATGAGACTAGCATAAACACACATATATAATTGAAAAGTATGTCAACAGGCAATGATTGGCTCATTCACACAAGCAATCGTCTCAAGTGCCGTAGTTAGCACGTTGAAATGAGACGTTATGTACAAATAAATGCTAAAGAGCAAGTTTGGTATATAAAATATGTCGCCTTGATTGGAGTCAAGAAGATGAGGTCTGTGATTTGTTTATAATAAGACCGAACATGATAATCCCATAATCATGTATGCCTGAAAGATGTTGGATGCTAGTACTTAATTGGACGCTATAGAAAGCGAGCTGATATAGCACTCGGGCTAAACATGAGTACGTGAGAAGCATGTGACATACGCTCTTATAGAAAGAGTAATCCACTATAACATGTAATTCATATTACATGTGCATTGTACGACCGACAAGGAAAGGTGAGTATAGTTATCCCGATTTACTCATCGTGTGATCCTTTGAGATAATTTATAATTTACCTCATTAGGTGTCCTCTGTTACTTCTGACTATGTTCTCGAAGTGAAAGATCAATGTTGCTACTTTAGCATGTTACGGGCGGTCATGAATAGATATGGCCTATGGGACATGTCTAGAAAAGCAGTTGTTCTGAAATTGAGAGAGACATGAGTGCAAATAAAGACTATTATTGTTTTACATCTATCACATGTATTTACTGATCGACCAATTATATTGCCCTATATGGTTGCAGATGTAATTGTAAATACATGGTGTTTTTAAGAATAGTCAAGTATAGCTTTTAAGGGATAGGTATACTTGGGCTGATGTAGCAAAATATGTCTGGGCACTATGAGACATCGATTGTTTATTTCTTTTAGGGTTGTAGCCATTATGTCATCCGTAACAGGTGCATAATTTGAGCTCCCAAGTGCAGGTGTACTCACTGGTCGCATGGGTTATTTGCTAGTATGAATTATTTTGTAAAGTTGATGAATTTTGAATGCCTTATATTCTTGATAGAGCGCTATCAAGCCCATCATATCCGAGTAGGAGATGTAGTACTTTAGCCAGTACGTCCAAGATGGGGTGCGATTGGAACGCACCATTTTGACTTGTTGCGTTACGATGGAAAGACATTAATGGAGGGGTACGAAGGGACATGTATAAAAGCCTCTTGAACACAACCGTTGGACTGGTTGGCAAACATACGCACCAAATTTCTCTCCATTTCCATCAAAGAAGAAGAAGGCATTCCAATTTCAGTTTTGCAAGAACAATCGGCATTTATGCCGTGGAAATCGGGTGTTTTCCTTGTGATTGCATCCAGACTAACGTGAGGTAGTGTTGTTCGTGTTTCATCGGTAATTCAACGTTCGTTCTGGGGCTATTTGCTGTTTGCGCATCGGAATCAAGTAAGTCGTCTTCCGCCGACTTGAATTCCAACAGAAAGGGAGACAACAACCGTAGGGAACAGCTGGATTTTAGGGAAAAATGAGTCAACAAGCTTATCTCCTTAATTAAATACTTGTTCCCCAATTCTTTCTAACCAACATAATCCAAGAATTAACCAAATTGATGCAAAATAAAATCAGCCCCCAAGCCATAGGTCCGAATTTGACAATTTGAGCTTCAATTTCCTCATGAAATTTCTCAAATCAACATCCAATTTCATCGTGGAAAAAGCCCGTAGAATTTCTACAAATGCCCCTCGTTAAAAAGCTCGGTATAGAAGTAAAAATCATCCTTCAAATTTCCATAAATTTTTGAAATGTTTGAAACGATTTTCCGTAAAAATCTCGGAATCTCTGAAAATTTTTCAAATGATGAGTCAACGTTCCTAAAATAGCTCGTGACACCACAGAACTTTCAATTTTTGAAATCAGGTTCAACTTCACGGTTAATTTCAATTTGGCGTGCTTTTAGCGTAACCTAATTTACTGTGTAACTTTTAGGAATTTTTGGTACAATTGACTCGTCATCGATTTATCTTGAGTCACAAAGTGCATCTTCGACACATTGGCGACTCTCGATTGTCTTGAAAATCTCAAGGTTTCAAATACGGACACCGGGTACAAAAAAGACAAAAAAATCAGTCTAGCATCGTTCGATGAGAATTTTGCAATTAGATGGAATCACCCATACTCTAATTACATATTTCAATTGAATCGACCTATCTACGGTGTCGATCGATTTTTGACGGTGCCGTAATAACCCTTGCAAATCGACACGATCGAGCAGTCGATTCCTAGTCGAATTCTCAAGTCGATTGCATTTAGATTCCTTAATTGTTTCCCCACATAGTCCAGTTATTTCGTGAGTAATCAGGTTAGAGAATTGCACTATAGGTGTGTTGATGAAAGACTCGATTTATTTAATCGAAAACGAAATCTGAAAATTCAAGCTGTCACATTACCTTTGCCTTAGTTTCTTCCTGCAAGTCAATACGATTCATATATTCAATCAATCACTTCAATTCAAATCAAATCATCAATCAATCAATCAATCAGCTCAAGACCATACCAACAGTACAACCTATCTATTCAATACCATATACCCATCCTCTAGTACTACCACTACTCACAACAGTTGCAATATATGGTCTTAGCTTGCTCAAGCTGATATATAGATAGATAGCTCACTCAACACGATAATTATATAGATCATGCTCACTCAAGCTAATAAAACGATCATAAGGGATGTGTATATATATATATATAGAGAGAGTGAGAGAGAGAGAGAGAGAGAGAGAGAGAGAGAGAGAGAGAGAGAGAGAGAGAGAGAGAGAGAGAGGTCGTGCTCACTCAAGCTGATAAAACACCACATTGAAATAACCCAATAAATATCTTTCTTTTAGAAATTTCCACTAGTCATAATAGTCTATAAATACATTTTTGGCACTATAGACCGATGCCCAATATTTTCCAATTAAATATCCAAATTACACAATTTGGAATAATTACCTAAAATTATAATTCTCACTCAAATTGCACAATCTAGCAATCAATTAAACAAACCAAGCACACCATTGCAATCAACACAAAATTCCGATCATCAAATATCCCGATATAATTTCCAAAAAATAAATTCATTTAAATACCATAAATAGAAACTTAGGTCGAAAATGCCTAATTAAATACCGAAACGGGTCCAAAAAATTTCTGAACCTATCTAGATAAATAATACAACCTATCAAGTCGCTAATTAAGCCAATCTAACCACCTAACATGCATAAACGAGTAATTAAATCACTAATCCATTCAAACTAGCCACCTAAACCATACTTAGCCTAAACTAATCAACCCTTAAGTATCATTAACTCCCTGAGCATAGTTTAGTGAGTAAACTCATCAGTTTTTAAATCCGATAAGTCCACAATGATGGCGAAGTGGAGACGGGCAACAAACTTCAAAGCGGCGACACCTTACGAGGCCCAAAAGTAGTCCAACATGGGCCTTGAAGCCCACGGTGGTTTGCTGGCTTCAGCTTTTGATTGGTGGGCCGAGATGCTAAAATGGAGACTAGTTGGAGCGCGAACAGTGAGAGATGAGCGGACGGGTTGTAGTGGTACTAGGCGGAGGCGGATGGGGCTTTCGGCCACCACAACGGCGACGTACGGTGGCCTAGTGAACTGGCCTCGCAGGCTCGGGCGCACGAGCTATGAAAGCTAGTACGAGCACCTAGAGGGGGTGAATAGGTGCGAAAACAAATTTTCGCAATGTAAAGAAAATGATTTCGCTTTTAAACCAATTCTGTTTAGCAATGGATTATGAAAAAGGAAATTAGACTCTAATAATCAAACAGAGTTACGATCAAAGTAAAGAGCTTAGAGAAGAGAATAAAACATAGGGTTTACAGTGGTTGGCTTAATCCAAGCTTATGTCCACTCTTCCGCACTGATAGCCCACCGGTTGGATTTCACTAGGAATCAAAAGAGTTGTTACAGTATTGCTCTTCCTTGATTTCATAGTGTAGAGACTCTACTACACTTCCTTAAGGTGTCACAGAAGCATAAACACTCTTTTGAGTACAAGTTGTCACTTAAAAATTGAATTGACAAAGAACAAGGAGCTTCAGACTTTGGAATTCTTCTATCGTGCAGACACTCGAATAACTGGAATACCTTCCTTATATACTCCTCCATGCCTTTACTCGTTAGCACTTACCAAAGGAGTTCTTCCAATCTACCCGTTAGAAAAAATCAATTAAGGAGATTTCGAGTTATTTAAGGAAAATGACAATAGCCCACCAATCCTGCTCACCCATACAATCAGGATCTAGGTTTCCATAAGTAGAACCTTCCAAGTATGCCTCGCTAATCAACGGATCTAAATTATCCAAATTGAAGTCAAAACAAATAATAGATTCCAAGATGCTATCTCCAGCCGAGAGATCTTCTTCAGTCGATATAATCAAATCCTTAACAAGATAGTTAGTTCTTGATAAGTCTTCTTCGACGATCTAGAAACTGTCAATGAGGATAGATTTTGAATCTTGAGTCTGGCGGTTCAGTGATCTTTAGACTTTAACTAAAGAGTCTACAAGTCTTCAGACTAGACTGATGGAAACATTTTGTCATCTTCAAAACACACAAGGAAGTTTTCTCCAACACGAGCGAGCAACACTAGCAAACGAACAGTGGGCCTGGCGGCGGTCAGACAGGCATGCGATAGGCAAGGGGGTTGGCTCAGCTTCTCTGCAATTCTTAAAGCTTCAAAGGGTCTCTAATGGGGAATGCAAGCCTAAGGTAGAAGAAGATATGACTGAAGAGAAGAGGGGTCCCTCCATGGCCCTAAAAGTCCACCACTCTATCTCTTTGTCCCCAAGACAAGGTCCCACATGTTCAGCTCTATCCTCAACCAATTTTGTGCACCAAAATCCACCTAGAACAAGTCCCAAATGGTCCAAAAGGTGAGGGGGACCATGGGATACGAAATTTGCACCATCCCCCCCAAATCCACTTCAAATTTCCTCTTGAATTGATTTAAATCGGCCCTGATAAATCCATTTCAAATTTCCTTTTGAACCAACTTGCATCCCAAAAACACAATAAAAAACGGTCCCCATAATATTTCAAACAAAAACGGCCATATTTTGAATTTCCACCAAAATCTCGGTTTGCAGAAAAATCTTCGGAGGATGAGTCGACGGTCCTAAAAAAGTCATGACATGACAGAACTTTCAATTTCTAAAATCGGATTCAAATTCGCGGTTAATTTCAATCTGATGTGATTTTAGCGTGACCTAGCCTACCGAGTAGCTTTTAGAAAATTTTAGTGCAATTGACCCATGGTCGATTTATTTTGAGCCATAATGCACATCTTTGACACATTGGCGACTCTCGGTTGTCGTGAAACTCTCGAAGTTTCAAATACGGACATAGGGTACCAAGATGACAAAAAAATCGATCTAGTACCGATCGATGAGAATTTTGCAATTTGATGGAATCACCCACACTTTGATCACCTATATCAATGGAATTAACCTATCTCTAATCTCCAATCAATCTTTAACTGTGCCGTAATGATTTTTGTAGATGAGCATGGTCGAGTAGTCGATTCTTGGTCGAATTCTCAAGTTTATTGCGTTGAAATTTTTTAATAGCTTCCTCAAATAGTCTAGTTATCTCATGAGTGATCAGCTTAGAGAAGAGCACTATAGGCGCATCAATGAAAGGCCCGATTCATTCAATTGAAAACATAACTAGAATTTCAGGATGTCACACCGACACCCAGGGAACCTCTGGGGCTCACCATGTCAATGATGTCCCATAGGCATCCAGAGGCATCACCATCACGATCCTCCAGGCAACCCGTCACTCGGGGCATCATCATCCCGAGGGTTCGACGATAGCAATAACACATTAACCATGGTTTTGTAATTAAATCATTTCAATGCCAAAACGTTTTCTAAAACAATTTGTGAGCAAAATTTTCAAAGCATTGCAGCTGCTAAAATTGATGCATATATGAAGGCCAAAATCACAATCTCTTATGAGAAATAAGAAGCTCCTTTAGTAGCCTAGCCTCAAAACCGATCCCATCCTCCCGAATCCACCGTTCAACACAAGAATTCGAATCATACAATCTAGTAAGGCACTTCCTCATGCAACAACAGCAATGCACTATATAGGTTAGTAGACTTCCACTTGCCTTAGGTCCAATCGGCGTTGACGGCGAGTGAACCACGACTACAAGCTACGGTTGAGGCGAGGAGAAGCGGTGATGGCAACAATGGCGTGCAGTGAGGCGCGAGCCAAGGCCTCTCAGAACCTGCTGTGATAGAGGGGCGGCGACTGAACTCAAGCTAGCAGTGGTGCGGGTTCGGCTAGGAGTGACGGGTAATGAGCTGCGAGATGGTGAGAGGCCGGTGACGCGGTGGTGCGGTCAGCGGCCGGGCTTAATTGAAACGGTGTAGGGAATGTGGGTGAAATTTGTTGAACTTTGGATGAAGAGAGAGAGCGGTCGACAGTGATGAAGTGAAGCCGAGCGTGAGAGGGAAGAAGACCGCACCTTCTGCCTTCTTCGCGGGTTTCGTCCCTTTTTCCCTTTGTTGACTTTCATTGTCATCATTTGGGTGTGTGGTGGCCGTCCAAGCCAAAGGCAGGCAGAGGGAGGCGTTGCCAAGAGAATTGCCGCATGCCACCTTGCATATTTCATGCAATACGTGGCCTTTTCCACTGATTGAAGAAGAGGAGTCGTGGCTGCTCCTTCAGTCGACAATTCTTCTTTTGTTGAACCCCATGGACGTGAGCGTGGGCCTTCATTTGCGGAATGGGGAGGGCAGCGTACGTGGTTGCATGGTGTGCAAATGTGGCTATTAATGGTGTGGTCAAGGTCTTCTATTTTTGCATGAAGATGCATGGTTTAACGTAGCTATGGGTTGAGTCAACAGAGAAGAATCTGTAGCTGCAGAATTTTGAACCAATGGTCTTCTCATCCTTGATGGCCGTCCATGAAGAAAACGGGGGTGGCGGAAGTCCATATGAGAGACAACTTGGTGACGTGCTATTTGGGATGAACCTCGATCTCGCAGATGGTGATACGAAAGGAATTTTCGACGAAACTATAAGTTATACGAAAATCAGATCGTCTCGACGCAGCAAAGACGTGACCACAAGGGTACGTCATAAGATCATCACGAAACGTGATGTCTTGGTTCCTCAATGGTAGTGACAAAACGACATCCTCAAGTGGTGCCGACAACATAGTCCGATGACAAATTCGTCGATCTGTGATGGCCGTTACGTATTCGAGGTCCGGCGAAATCTGGATGTCGCAGATGCGTCCTAAAACGTCACATTTTTAATCAGCCACTGAGGGATGTTCACATACTCGGGGTTCAAAGCATGACATCCCCGTCCGAAGTGGTATTAGAGTATAGTCAAGGTTTTGAGTGATAAGATGCAATGGGTTATGGGATAGTTAATTAGGAAAAATATTATCCTTATGCTTACGCTTGTGATTGATTGATTGTTCGTGCGGGTCGCTCAGATTTCTAATTTCGTGTTAGAATACGAAAGCAGGTTTTTGTAAGGACCCTACGAAATGAGCGATCCTGAGCGGAGAGCCCCTCGGAGAAGGGCTGTAGTGGCTTTGACAGGTGCTAGAGGGAGGGCACTAAGATGAGCGAGTACTAGCGAGAGAGCATCAGCTCAGACTGGTGCTGGAAGAGGAGCACCGTGTGATCCTAGGTTGGATAGAATCATATAGGTGCTGGAGACTCTAGGCTACTACTACCTAGGAGCACCAGGCGATCCTAGTTCAGTAGGCTTAGAACCGAGCTGCTACTACTACCACCGCCACTGTTGCCGCCAATGTTGTTGCTGCGTTTGCCACCGCACCTACTAAAGTCCCACCAAGAAATGAGAATGTTGAACGGCTTATGCATAAGCTAGTGGAGCAGTTCCTGAAACTAAAACCACCAAGGTTCACTGGAGGATGCGATCTGGAAGCTGTAACCTTCTGGATTCGAGAATTAGAGAAGGTCTTCGTACTGTTGAGTTGCTCTGAAGAGGACAAGGTAGTCCTAGCTGTCTACCAGTTGCAAGGTAGTGCGAGTACTTGGTGGGAAGCCACCAAGGGGAGAGTGCTTCCCGAAGGTACGGTCCTGGAGTGGGATACCTTCGTTGAGGCCTTCTATGGAAAGTATTTTTCGGATTGCGCGTGGGAACAAAAAATGCCCAAGTTCCAGTATCTCCATTAAAATCAGATGTCCATGGACCAATATGAGGCGAAGTTTGCTGAGTTGTCCAAGTATGCACCGAGGTTAATTGAAGAGCCGGTGGACAAGGCAAGGACGTTCAGAGATGGTCTGAGGCCAGAGATTAAGGACCCGCTGGTGCCGCTGAATCTCAAGGACTATGATGAACTGTGCAAGAGGGACCAATTGAATGAGATGAATCTAAATGAGCGAGCCGCCACATCTGGGTCACGATTTGTACACAACAAAGATAATAACCGATTTCGAAAAGGGCCGATGACAGGAGGAAAGTATTCCATTCCTCCCAACTGAAAGGGTGGAATTGGAAAGTTGGTGCCCAACTCGAATGGTGTGTGCCGATTCTATGGAAGGAAACATGGACCAACCCCGTGTCTTGCTAGAACGGGAGCGTGCTACAAATGTGGCTAGCACGGCCATTAGGTGAAGAACTGTCCACGCAAGCCCACGGGAGCGCAAGCACCACTACCGCGGATAGGATAGACAACAAGGAGTGCATCGCAAAATGCACAACATGGCATTCTAAGTAGGCCTCCGATGCAAGGAATGGTGTATGCTGTCAACCAAAGGGAGGCAGAGGACTTGCAAAACATGGTTACAGGTACGGTCTCATTCAATGACCATACTGCTTATGCTTTATTTGATCCTGGAGCCACACATTCATTTATTGCTAAACAATTTGTTAAGTTAGTAGGATTAAGTTCAAAACCGTTGCAAACAATTATTAGTATATTAACCCCATTAAAGGATAAAGTGTTGTTTCCAATAGGGTGTCCTGGTTTCAAGTTAGTGATTGGTGATCGAGAGGAAATGATAGATTTGATTGTGTTGGCAATGTTTGATTTTGATGTGATTATTGGTATTGATTGGCTCACCAAACAATGAGCTACTGTCGACTGTTATTGTAAATCGATTCAGTTTAACCCATTAGAGGGTGAAAGTTTCGAGTTTATTGGAAGTCGAGAAGGACCCTCGATTACCTTAATTTATCACTTGAGGCAACCTGATTATTAGAGGTGGGTTTCCAAGTTTATTTGGCAACCGTAGTTGATACGTCAGCTGAGGAGCCAAGAATGTAGGACAATGCCATAGCGCAGGAATTTCCCGACATGTTTCCTAAGGAATTGTCTTGTTTGCCCCCAGAAAGGGAGATAGAGTTTGTGATTGAGTTGGCCCCTGGGATAGAGCCAACTTCTAAGGCTCCTTACTGCATGGCGCTATTGGTGTTAAAGGAGCTAAAGGTGTAGATGCAGGAGTTGTTGGACAAAGGATTTATTCGCCCTAGTGCATCGCCTTGGGGAGCGCTAGTTTTGTTGGTAAGGAAAAGGATGGTTCGTTGCGTCTTTGCATTGATTATCGGCAACTCAATCAAGTAACGATCATGGACAAGTATCCATTGCCAAGAATAGATGACTTGTTTAATCAACTGCAGGGAGCATCAATATTTTCCAAGATTGACCTAAGGACAGGTTGCCATCAGCTGAGGATTAAGAAGGAGGATATACTGAAAACGGCTTTTCGTACGCGGTACGACCATTATGAGTTCACGGTAATGCCGTTTGGTCTGACTAATGTCCCAGCTACTTTCATTGATTTGATGAATTGAGTGTTCAAGGAGTATCTGGACCAGTTCTTGATTGTGTTTATTGACAACATCTTGGTGTATTCGAGAAGTCTAGAGGAGCATGAACGGCACTTAAGGACGGTACTTCAGACCCTGTGAGAACACGAACTATATACCAAGTTCAGTAAGTGTGAGTTTTGGCTAACTCATATAGCTTTCTTAGGTCACATGATTTTCTGGCAAAATGGAAGGCTATTATGGACGTTTTGTTGAAAGATTTTCTGGGATAGCCATGCCCTTGGCACAATTGCTGAAGAAGAATGAGAAGTTCGAATGGATGAATAAGTGCGAGTGTAGTTTCCAAGAGCTCAAGCAAAAGCTAACTATCACACCCATGTGGACGATTTTGTCTGGTCTGTGAGGATATGAGATTTATAGCGATGCGTCATATAGAGGATTGAGCTATGTTTTGATGCAACATGGGAGAGTTGTTGCGTACACGTCTCATCAGTTGAGGCCTCATGAGTTGAATTATCCGACGCATGACTTGGAACTCATAGTGATCATCCTTGCCCTGAAGATTTGGAGGCATTACTTATGCGAAGAAAAGTTCCAGATTTTTACGGACCATCAAAGCCTAAAGTACTTATTCTCTCAGAAGGAGTTGAGTATGAGGCAACATCATTGGATGGAGCTTCTCAAGGACTATGACTATGACATCTTGTATCACCTTGGAAAGGCCAATAAGTTTGCAGATGCGTTAACTCGAAAGTCATCGAATGTGCAGATGATGGGTCAGGAGTGGATCCTACCCGAAAGAGTTTGAGATTCGTATTTCAAGTTTAAGTTGTGCCACCTTTCAAGTCTCATGTCTACCCTCATAATTGAACCGGAAGTGCAAGTGAAGATTAAGATACTGCAGTTGGCAAACCCTGAAATCTAGAAAATTATGCATGAGGATGTGGAAAAGAGGAAAGCTGGCTTTCAAGTTACTAAGGACAGAATACTAAAGTTTCGTGGACAATTGTGCGTACCCAACAATGTCGAGCTTAAGGAGGAAGTTTCATCAGAAGTCCATTGTAGCAGTTATAGTATTCATCCAGGTAGAACCAAAATGTATCAGAATCTGCACCAACACTATTGGTGGAACGTTATGAAAGCGGATATCGGTAGACATGTTGCCAAGTGTTTGACGTGCCAACAAGTGAAAGCATAACATTGCAAGCCTAAAGGACTTTTGCAACCTCTCGAGATTCCCGAGTGGAAGTGGGATCATATCACAATGGATTTTGTGATGGGATTACCAAGGAGTTAGCGAGGTAACGATTCCATATGGGCTGCAGTTAACAAGTTGACCAAGTCTTCTCACTTTATCGTCGTACGAAAGCATTTTGCGTAGACAGATATGCTAAATTGTACGTGCGACAGATAGTTCGTTTTCATTGAGTGCCAGTGACGATCACGTTAAATCGAGACCCAAAGTTTACGGCAGCTTTTTGGAAAAGTTTACAAACTATCTTGGGAGTGAAGTTGCAATATAGCACGGCCTATAATCTGTAGACAGATGGTCAGTTTGAGAGGACTATTCAAACCCTCGAGGATATGTTGTGAGCTTACGTATTGGACTTCAAATGAAGCTGGGAGGAACTGCTTCATCTAGTTGAGTTTGCCTACAACAACAGCTATCAGCAGAGTATCAAGATGGCACCAATTGAAGCATTGTATGGTAGGGCCTACGGACTCCCGTCTGTTGGGACAAAGTTGGAGAACGCAGGATTACGGGCCCTAACTTGGTTCAGCAGTCAATAGACGCCGTCAAAGTCATTCGAGAATGGCTCAAGACCACCCAGAGTCGTCATAAGAGCTATACAAATAAGTGGCATAGACCATTGGAGTTCCAAGTAGTTGAACACGTATTCCTCAAAGTGTCACTAATGAGGGGTATTTCGTGCTTTGGAAAAAAAGGGAAGCTAAGCCTGAGATATGTCAGTCCCTTTCAAATCTTGGAGCGGATTGGGACTTTGGCATATCATCTTTCGTTGCCGCCGAGACTTGCTCAAGTGCATGACGTCTTCCATGTGTTGATGCTGAGGAAGTATGAATCTGATCCAACCCACGTGCTAAATGTTGAGGAAATAGACGTGGACGAGAGAGTGTTGTACATGGAGAGATGGGTTCGGATAACGGATCGAAAAGAGCAAGTGCTACGCAGTAAGACGATCCTCTTGGTTAAAGTGGTTTGACAACACCACAGAACGGAGGGAGCCATGTGGGAAAGCAAAGAGTCGATGAGACGTCAACACGCTTACCGTTTTGAAGAAGGGTTGTGAAAGTTTAAATTTTGATGATGAAATTTTTGTAAGAGGGGAAGAGTTGTGACATCCCAAAATTTGGCCCCTGTTTTGAATATATGAAATTGTTATTTCATCGACGTGCTTATGGTTATTTTACTCGGAGCTAATCACTCCCAAGTTAACTAATCTATTATGTGAGGCCGTAAAGGGTTATAAACACAACAGACTAGAGAATTCGATCAAAAATCCGCCGCTCGACGATAATAATCGGCAAGGGTTAATACCACACTATTATAAATCGATTAGTGAAAAAATATAGGCTGATTGGATGGGAGTACATAGTCGAATCATGGGTGATTCTGCATGATTACGATAGTTGCGTCGAACGGCAATAAGTTGATTTTCTATCAATATTATATTTAGAATACATAATTGAATCCTCGTGATTACATGACAACCGAGGGTCGTCTACGATTCGGAGATGCACAAACGTGGGTTGAAAATTATCGACCACGGGTCAAGCATGCCAAAACCCCTAAAAGCTACCCGATAGATTAGATTGTACTAAAGTCGCGTTCGATCGATTTGCACCATGAATTTTTTGTAAGAGGGGAAGAGTTGAGACGTCCCAAAATTTGGCCCCCATTTCGAATATATGAAATGGTTATTTCATCAACGCACTTATGGTTATTTTACTCGAAGCTAATCACTCCCAAGTTAACTAATCTATTATGTGAGGCCGTAAAGGGTTATAAACGCAACAGACTAGAGAATTCAATAAGGAATCGACCACTTGACCATAATAATTGGCAAGGGTCAATACCACACTGTTATAAATTGATTAGCGAAAAAATATAGGCCGATTGGATGGGAGTACGTAGTCGAATTACGGGTGGTAAAGCATGATTACGATAGTCGCGTCGAATGAGAATAAAATGATTTTCTCTTGATATTGTATTCAGGATACGTAATTGAATCCTTGTGATTACATGACAACCGAGGGTTGTCTACAATTCAAAGATGCACAAATGTGGGTTGAAAATTATCGACCATGGGTCAAATGTGCTAAAACCCCTAAAAGCTACCCGATAGATGAGGTCATACTAAAATCGCCTTCGATCGATTTTAACTACAAAATTTAATTCGATTTTGGGAATCGAACTTTTGAACATGTCACAATTCAATTAATGGATGTCATCTTATCTTTTGCCAAAATTTCAACCAGTTCGAAATTTTCCGAAAAAATGATTTTTGGACAAAAATATAAAGGAAATGAAATTCGGATGGGGAAGCAAATTGGAATTTTGCTTCCCAAAAAGCTTTATGTTTGGCGAAATTAGGCTAAAGAAGATATCTAGGAGACCGAGGATGAACATATAAGACTTTTGTGGCATAGGGATAAAGTGTGATGATGAATTTTAGGATATTTTTCCTTAGAAGTCTTTGGATTGGCTTCTCTCTCTCTCTCTCTCTCTCTCTCTCTCTCTCTCTCTCTCTCTCTCTCTCTCTCTCTCTCTCTCTCTCTCTCTCTCTCTCTCTCTCTCTCTCTCTCTCTCTCTCTCTCACGTAAACCCCTTACAGCCGACTCTCCTCTTCTACTCATTTCCTCTCAACATCTTCCTCACGCCTTCATCCCTTCCCCTTCATTTTCTCCCTTCCTTTTTTTCTGCCGCTAGCCCATTTCCTCTCCACCTTGATCTGGTTGTCCATTTCGTTTCATTTTGCTACCGCCACTTCACCCTTACACAGCCACCACTCCTCACACTGCCACCACCACATCACGCCAGCTTCATCATCAACACACCTACAACACCACTCTAGCCACCACCCGCCCGTTTTACTGCCTCACCATCACCACACCACCACCACCGGAACTTCACCACTCACCAAAACTCAACACCCCTCTAACGTCCAGCACCATCAGCCGTCCGTCACCTCCACGGAAGCTTGAAGGACTGCCACCACCGTCATCGAGTTTCGTTTGAGTCGCGGGTGTCGTGTTGTCGTCGCTGTCGTGTCGCTGTTGCTGCGAGCCCACTGCTGTCAAAACCAATGTTAACTTCCTAATCTTTTATTAGGCCGTTAATTGCGTTAAGGGGGTGGTTAGATTAGTGTTAATGGTGATTAGTCTTGGTTCACCTTGGTTTAGTTTTAATTGCGATTAAGAATGTTTTAGGTTAAATTTAATTATGATTAGTGTAGATAATTACGATTAGTTTAATTAATTGTGTTTAGATTATTTAATTGCGTTTATCTTTATCAATCGTAATTTTTTTAATGTATCGCAATTAGCGTAATTAGTGAAGGATTAGTCGTTCGGTACAATTTTGCGCTCATTTTCTTGGATGAGATTATTCGTTATTTTGATTGTTTGCACGTATGATATTATGTGATTGATTGCTCTATGGTAAATATAGATCGTTATTACAAAAGATGAATTTATGAGCAATTAAATAAAAAAATTAGGTGTCGGGTTTGGACACCAAATTTTATGTGCTCAATAAAACAATGAGGTTTTGAAATACAAGCCTGCAAATTTTGAAGGATTGATTTCAAATACGTGACCACATACAAAAAAATTTCGGAGAGTTTTAAAGAAAAAAAAGGGGTTGGCCAAGTTTATTATTTGAAGATGAAATATTGTGTTCTTGGCTAATAACGGCAATAAAAGTTGGCTTGATTGATGGTATGCTCAAGTGGTCACTTAATCAAACCCGTCATCCAACGGGAGTTTGGGGGGGGGGCGATGCCCAATATTATCACATGCCCGGCAGGAATCCGAATGCCGAGTCGCGGTTGAGGCCAGATCGAAGCTCCTTTATGGAATGCCATTTACGGGGAGGTCCTAGACAATGCCGTGCCAGATGGGGCAGGACGATGCCCGGTTACGCCAAAACACTGCCAACACTTGTGTTGGCCATGGCCTGAGGGGTTGTAATAATTGAAACACGTGTGTCAACAAAGCGCGTGAAATTCTCGTATGTGTTCTAATTGTTATTTGTGCACGTTACACTATTATTATTGTACAAGAGGTGGTAATATATAGGGGCGTGCCGAGGCGAGGTGAGTTTTTGTTTGGTGCGTGCTTAGGCCGCCTTCAAGTCGAATTCATGTCCTAATCGAGGATTAGGGATTTTAACAAGCTGAGATTTTATCTCACCCCGTCGTTGTCAAACATTTTTTAGGGCCGTAGCGAGGAGAACTGCCAGGTGCAGTTGTGGTGGGCGCAAGATGCGACACCTTTTTGGCTGGCCCTCTCGTTAGTGAAGTTTAGGTTAACCCTAATCCCTGAAGGTTTTATTGAGAGGGTTGATAGGAAGTGGTCGTGGTAGGCTTATGTGTATTAAACTCCTGGGGTTAACCTGTTAATAAATAAATCATAGTTTGTGGAAAATCATGGTTGTGTTTAACTATCTCTACCTCTGTTGGTTAACTGGGTGTTTATTTAATTCGCTTCAACATGCGTTTAATCGAAAGATGAAAAGAATGAGTTGGCGATGCATCCTAGGATGTCACATTTTTAATTGGCCGCTGAGGGATGTGGGCATACTCGGGGTTTGGGGCGTGACCGCTCGAGTGGGGTTGAGTAGGTGGAAGACCCGGGGAAGATGACGGCATTTTTGGATACCAGGACGTGATAACAAGATGACACTGTAAATAGACTACAAGATGGTCGGACAAATTTTGGTTTAGCTAGGAATAGGAATTTTTTGGCCTATATGTACCAACTGGAGTCATCTGAAAATACAAATAAATAAAAGTGTCTGGTTTTTATATATCATGTGCGTCGTTTTAAATTATGATGGAGGTAGATACACGCTTCCTCAAAGAAACAAGTGTAAGGACCAAGGAACAGCGTGGCGGACCCTATGTGATGAGGGTCATGTCGGTCATCACACGTTGAGCCGCCTTTTTGTAGAAATCATAGTTTAGGGTGTTGTGGAGCCATAGGGTTTTACGGATCATGATTTGAGCTTATGGTTTGTCTGAAACAAAATTTCGAAGTTTCTCGTGCACAGTGAATAAGATGCGTCCAATAGCTTTGGGCCCGTATTATCATTTGTCGGTTTGATTTTGGGATGGCGAAGTTGGGGTTCCTATAGTATGTTTGAAGGGTTTTCTTTTGACTATAAATACATTTGGAATGGGGTTTAGAGGAGGAAATTATAGCGTAACTAAATTTTGCGCTTAAACTCCACGTTGCGAATGGCTTAAACAATCACTTTGGTTATGCGACTTGTTAGCACATAGGAGTCCTTTTATTTGAGTTAAGGCATAATTTAGTCCTTTTGTAGTCGAGATAGAGTTTTATTTGACTTTAACATTCTTCCCTGGTTATTTGACAGGGCCGTGAGTTCCATGATACGAGTATCGTTTGTTGTTTGATCGTAGGTGTCGAGGTGAGTAGTACTATATCTTCTTTGGTTTTGTAAAACCATGTCTTGAAGTATATGTATATATATATATATGTATGTGTATATATGTGTATATATGTATATATGTACATATATACACATATATACACATAAATGTATATACATATATATACACATATACATATATATGCATATACATGATATATGTATATACATATAAATTCAGAATTTTGAAAGCATAACACGTTTCTTAAATTTTTTTAGAACAGTGCCACAAGATATAGCAATTTCAATGCAAATTGGGAGATTTTCTAAAACAATTTGCGAGCAAAATTTTCAAAGCTTTGCAACCACTAAAATTGATGCATATACGAAGGCCAAAATCGCACTCTCTTATGAGAAATAAGAAGCTCCTTCAGTAGCCTAGCCCCAAATCGATCCCATCATCCTGAATCCACCGTTCAACACAAGAATTCGAATCATACAATCTAGTAAGGCACTTCCTCAGGCAACAACAGCAATGCACTATATAGGTTAGTAGACTTCCACTTGCCTTAGGTCCAATCGGCATTGACGGCGAGTGGACCGCAACTACGAGCTACAGTTCAAGTGAGAAGAAGTGGTGACGGCAACAACGGCGTGTGGTGAGGTGCGAGCCAAGGCCTCTCAGGTTATGCTGCGGCAGAGGGGCGGCAACAAAACTCGAGCTACGGTTGAGGTGAGATGGTGCACTTCCCGAGCTGGCGGTGAAGGAGGTTGATGGCTAGCGGTGGTGTGGGGTCGGCTAGGAGCGACCGGTGATGAGCTGCGAGATGGTGAGAGGCCGGTGACGTGGTGGTGCGGTCGGCGGCGGTGATCAGCAGCCGGGCTTAAGGGAAATGGTGTAGGGAATTTGGGTGAAATTTGTTGAACTTTGGATGAAGAGAGAGAGCGGTCGACGGTGATGAATTGAAGCCGAGCGTGCGAGGGAAGAAGACCGCACCTTCTGCCTTCTTCGTCGGTTTCGTCCCTTTTCCCCTTTGTTGACTTTCATTGTCAACATTTGGGTGTGTGGTGGCCGTCCAAGCCGAAGGCAGGTGGAGGGAAGTGTTGCCAAGAGAATTGCCGCATGACACCTTGCATATTTCATGCAATACGTGGCCTTTTCCGCTGATTGAAGAAGAGGAGTCGTGGCTGCTCCTTCGGTCAACAATTCTTCTTTTGTTGACCCCCATGGACGTGAGCGTGGGCCTTCATTTGCTGCATGGGGAGGGCAGCGTACGTGGTTGAATGGTGTGCAAATGTGGCTTTTAATGGTGTGGTCAAGGTCTTCTATTTTTTAATGAAGATGCATGGTTTAACGTAGCTATTGGTTGAGTCAACACAGAAGAATGCGTAGCTGCAGAATTTTGAACCAACGGTCTTCTCATCTTTGATGGCCGTCCATGAAGAAAATGGGGGTGGCGGAAGTCCGTATGAGAGACAACTAGGCGACGTGCTATTTGGGATGAACCTTGGTCTCGCAGGTGGTGATACGAAAGGAAACTTTCGATGATACTATAAGTTATATGAAAATCGGATTGTCTCGACGCAGCAAAGACGTGACCACAAGGATACGTCATAAGATCATCACGAAACATGACGTCTTGGTCCGGCAATGGTAGTGACAAAACGACATCCTCAAGTGGTGCCGACAATGTAGTCTGATGACAAATTCGTCGATTCATGATGGCCGTTATGTATTCGAGGTTCGGCGAAATCTGGATGTCACAGACGTGTCCTGGAACGTTGCATTTTTAATCGGCCATTGAGGGATGTGCATATACTCGGGGTTCAGGGCATGATATCCCCGTCCGAACTGGTATTAGAGCTTGGCCAAGGTTTGGAGTGATAAGGTGGGCTGGGTTATGGGATAGTTAGTTAGGAGAAACATTATCCTTATGCTTATGCTTGCGATTGATTGATTGTTCGTGCAGGTCGCTTAGATTTCTAATTTTGTGTTAGAATATGAAAGTAGGTTTCTGTAAGGACCCTACGAAATGAGCGATCCTGAGCAGAGAGCCCCTCGGAGAAGGGCCGTAGTGGCTTTGACAGGTGCCAGAGGGAGGGCACTGAGACAAGCGAGTACTAGAGGGAGAGCGTCAGCTTAGACTGGTGTTGGAAGAGGAGCACCAGGCGATCCTAGGATGGGTAGGATCGTACGGGTGCTAGAGACTCTAGGGAACATGATCAGTTAGCAGGCTCAAAACCAAGCTGTTGCTACCGCCGCCGCCACTATTGCCGCCAATGTTGTTGCTACTGTTGCCGCCGCACCTGCTAAAGTCCCACCAAGAAATGAGAATGGTGAACGGCTTTTGCATAAGCTGGTGGAGCAGTTCTTAAAACTAAAACCGTCAAGGTTCACTAGAGCAAGCGATCCAGAGGCTGCAACCTTCTGGATCCGAGAATTAGAGAAGGTCTTTGCATTGTCGAGTTGCTCTGAAGAGGACAAGGTAGTCCTAGCCGTCTACCGCTTGCAAGGTAATTCGAGTACTTGGTGGGAAGCCACCAAGGAAAGAGTGCTTCCCGAAGGTATGGTCTTGAAGTGGGATACCTTCGTTGAGGCCTTCTACGGAAAGCATTTTTCGGATTGCACGTGGGAACAAAAAATGGCCAAGGTCCAGCATCTCCATCAAAATCAGATGTTCGTGGACCAATATGAGATGAAGTTTGCTGAGTTGTCCAAGTATATGTCGAGGTTAATTGAAGACCCGGTGGACAGGGCAAGGAGGTTCAGAGATGGTCTGAGGCCAAAGATTAAGGACCCACTAGTTCCACTGAATGTCAAGGACTATGATGAACTGTACGAGAGGGCCCAATTGATTGAGAGGAATCTGAATGAGCGAGCCGCCGCATCTAGGCCGCGATTTGTGCACAATAGAGATAACAACCGGTTTGGGAAGAGGCCAATGATGGGAGGAAAGTATTCCATTCCTCCCAATCGAAAGGGTGGAATTGGAAAGTCGACGCCCAACTTGAATGGTGTGTGCCGATTTTGTGGAAGGAAACATGGACCAACCCCATGTCTTGCTAGAACGGGAGCGTGCTATGAATGTGGCTAGCATGGCCATCAGGTGAAGAACTGTCCACGAAGGCTCGTGGGAACGCAAGCACCACTACCGCAGATAGGATAGACAATGGGGAGTGCATCACAAAATGCACAACATGGCATTCTAAGTAGGCCTTCGATGCAAGGAAGGGTGTATGCTGTCACCTGAAGGGAGGCGGATGACTTGTAGAACGTGGATACAAGTACAGTCTCGTTGAACGACTATGCTGCTTATGCTTTATTTCATCCTAGAGCCACACATTCATTTATTGCTGAACAATTTGTTAAGTTAGTAGGATTAAGTTCAAAACTGTTGGAAGTTATGAGTATATCCACCCCGTTAAAGGATAAAGTGTTGTTTGCAATAGGGTGTCCTGATTTCAAGTTAGTGATTGGTAATCGAGAGTAAATGATAGATTTGATTGTGTTGACAATGTTTGATTTTGATGTGATTATTGGTATTGATTGGCTCACCAAACAACGAGCTATTATCGACCATTATTGTAAATCGATTCTGTTTAACCCGTTTGTGGGTGAAAGTTTTGACTTTATTGGAAGTCAAGAAGGATCCTCGATTACCTTCAACCTGATTATTAGAGGTGGGTTTCCAAGGTTATTTGGCAACCGTAGTTGATAAATCAGTTGAGGAGCCAAGAATGGAGGACATCGTCGTAGTGCAGGAACTTTCCGACATGTTTCTTGAGGAATTGTCTGGTTTACCCCTAGAAAGGGAGATAGAGTTTGTGATTGAGTTGGCCCTTGGGATAGAGCCAACTTCTAAGGCTCCTTACCGCATGGTGCTATCGGAGTTAAAGGAGCTAAAGGTGCAGATGTAGGAGTTGTTGGACAAAGGATTTATTCGTCCTAATGCATCGCCTTAGGAAGCGCCAGTTTTGTTGGTAAGGAAGAAGGATGGTTGGTTGCATCTTTGCATCGATTATCAGCAACTCAATCAAGTAACGATCAAGAACAAGTATCCATTGCCAAGAATAGATGACTTGTTTAATCAACTGCAAGGAGCATCGATATTTTCCAAGATTGACCTAAGGACAAGTTACCATCAGTTGAGGATTAAGAAGGAGGATATACCAAAAACGGCTTTACGTACGCGTTACGGCCATTATAAGTTCACCATAATGCCATTCGGTCTAACTAATGTCCTAGCTGCTTTCATGGATTTGATGAATTTAGTGTTCAAGGAGTATCTAGACCAGTTCTTGATTGTGTTTATCAATGATATCTTGGTGTATTCGAGAAGTCTAGAGGAGCATGAACGACACTTAAGGACGGTACTTTAGACCCTGCGAGAACACGAGCTGTATGCCAAGTTCAGTAAGTGTGAGTTTTGGCTAACTTGTGTAGCTTTCTTAGGTCACGTGATTTCTGGCAAAGGGATTTCCATGGACCCGACCAAGATTGAAGTGGTTATAAACTGGCCGAGACCAACAACGGTGACGGAGATCTGAAGTTTCTTGGGATTGGTAGACTATTATAGACGATTCGTGGAAAGATTTTTTGGGATAGCCATGCCCTTGACATGACTGCTAAAGAAGGAAGAGAAGTTCGAATGGACGAATAAGTGTGAGTGTAGTTTCCAAGAGCTCAAGCAGAAGCTAATTATTGCATCCATGTTGACGTTTCCATCTAGTCTGGGAGGATATGAGATTTATAGCGATGTGTCGTATAGATGATTGGGCTACGTTTTGATGCAACATGGGAGAGTTGTTGCGTACGCGTCTCATCAGTTGAGGCCTCATGAGTTGAATTATCCGACGCATAACTTGGAACTCACAGTGATCATCTTTGCCAAGAAGATTTGGAGGCATTACTTATGCAATGAAAAGTTCCATATGAGGCAATGTCATTGGATGGAGCTTCTCAAGGACTACAACTGCGACATCTTGTATCATCCTGGAAAGGCCAATAAGGTCGCGGATGCGTTAAGTCAAAAGTCATCAAATGTGTAGATGATGGTTCAGGAGTGGATCCTACTCGAAGGAGTTCGAGATTTGGGTTTCAAGTCTCATGGCTACCCTCATAATTGAACCAGAAGTGCAAGTGAAGATTAAGATGATGCAGTTGACAGACCCTGAAATCTAAAAAGTTCTACATGAGGATGTGGAAAAGAGGAAAGCTGACTTTCAAGTTACTGAGGACGGAATACTAAAGTTTCGTGGGTGATTGTGCATACCCAACGATGTGGAGCTTAAGGAGGAAGTTTTTTCGGAAGTCCATTGTAGCAGTTATAGTATTCATCCACGTAGAACCAAAATGTATCAGAATTTGCGCCAACACTATTGGTGGAACAGTATGAAAGCGAATATCGCTAGACATGTTGCCAAGTGTCTGACGTGCCAACAAGTGAAAGCACAACATTGCAAGCCTATAGGATTTTTGCAACCTCTCAAGATTCCCGAGTGGAAGTGGGAACATATCACAATGGATTTTGTGATGAGATTACTGAGGAGCTAGCAAGGTAACGATTACATATGGGTTGTAGTCGACAGGTTTACGATGTCTTCTCACTTTATTGCCGTACGAACGGACTTTACAGTAGACAGATATGCTGAATTATCGTGCGATAGATAGTTCGTCTTCATGGAGTGCTAGTGACGATCACGTCAGATCGAGACCCAAAGTTTACGGCAACTCTTTGGAAAAGTACTGCCTTACGAAGGAAGTTGCAGTACAACACGGCCTATCATCTGTAGATAGATGGTTAGTTTGGGGGGACTATTCAAACCCTCAAGGATATGCGGTGAACTTGCTTATTGGACTACAAAGGAAGCTAGGAGAAACAGCTTCATCTAGTTGAGTTCGCCTACAACAACAACTATCAGCAGAGTATCAAGATGACACCATTTGAAGCGTTGTATGGTAGGGCTTGCAGGACTCCTGTCTGTTGAGACGAAGTTGGAGAGCGCAAGATTACGGGCCCTAACTTGGTTCAGCAGTTAGTAGACGCCGTCAACGTCATTCGAGAAAGGCTCAAGACCGTCCAAAGTCATCAGAAGAGCTATGCAAATAAGCAGCATAGACCATTGGAGTTCCAAGTAGTTGAACATGTATTCCTCAAAGTGTCACCGATGAGGGGTACTTCCCGCTTTGGCAAGAAAGGGAAGCTAAGCCTGAGGTAAGTCAGTCCCTGTGAAATCTTGAAGCGAATTGGGACTTTGGTGTATTGTCTTGTGTTGCCGCCGAGATTGGTTCAAGTGCATAACGTCTTCTTTGTGTTGATGCTGAGGAAGTATGAACCTGATCCAACCAACGTGCTGAATTTCGAGGAAATAAATGTGGACGAGAGAGTGTCGTACGTGGAGAGACCGACTCGGATAATGCATTGAAAAGAGCAAGTGCTACGCAGCAAGACGATCCCCTTGGTTAAAGTGGTTTCACGACACCATGGAACGGAGGGAGCCACGTGGCAAAATGAAGAGTCGATGAGACGTCAACACCCTCACCTTTTTTTAGAAGGGTTGTGATGGTTTAAATTTCGAGGACGAGTTGTGACGTCCCAAAATTTGGCCCCTGTTTCGAATATATGAAATGGTTATTTCATCGACGCGTTTATGGTTATTTTACTTGAAGCTGATCACTTCCAAGTTAACTAATCTATTATGTGAGGTCGTAAAGGGTTATAAATGCGATAGACTAGAGAATTCGATCAGAAATCGACTGCTCGAACATAATATTCAGCAAGGGTCAATACCACATTGTTATAAATTGATTAGCGAACAAATATAGGCTGATTGGATGGGGGTACGTAGTCGAATTATGGGTGGTTCCGTATGATTATGATAGTCGTGTTGAACGGCAGTAAACCGATTTTCTATCGATATTATATTCAGAATACGTAATTGAATCCTCATGATTACATGTCAATTGAGGGTCGTCTACGATTCGGAGATGCAAAAATGTGGGTTGAAAATTATTGACCACGGGTCAAACACGCTAAAACCCCTAAAACCTACTCGATAGATTAGGTCATACTAAAGTCGCGTTTGACCAATTTTAACCACGAAATGTAATTCGATTTCGGGAATCAAACTTTCAACGTGTCACGATTCAATTATTGGATGTCGTCTCATCTTTCGCCAAAATTTCGACCAGCTCGAAATTTTTCGGAAACATGATTTTTGGACAAAAAGAAAAAGGAAATTAAATTTAGATGGGGACGTAAATTGGAATTTTGCTGCCCAAAAGCTTTAATTTTGGGGAAATTAGGCTAAAGAAGATATTTGCGAGACCAAGGATGAGCATAGAAGAATTTTGTGGCATCGGGATAAAGTGTGATGATGAATTTTAGGATATTTTTCCTTAGAAGTCTTTGGATTGGCTTATTTCTCTCTCTCTCTCTCTCTCTCTCTCTCTCTCTCTCTCTCTCTCTCTCTCTCTCTCTCTCTCTCGTGTAAACCCCCTGCAGCCAACTCTCCTCTTATGCTCATTTCCTCTCAACTTCTTCCTCACGCCTTCATCCAATCCTCTTCATTTTCTCTCTTCCTTTTTTCTGCCGCCAGCCCCATTTCCCCTCCACCTTGATCCGATTGTCCATTTCATTTCATTTTGCTACCGCCACTTCACCCTTACACAGCCACCACTCCTCATGCCGCCAATGCCACATCACGCTAGCTTCATCATCAACATGCCCGCAACACCACTCTAGCCACCACCCGCCTGTTTCACCGCCTCACCATCACCACACCACCACCATCGAAACTCCACCACCTGCCAGAACTCAACACCCTCCAACATCCAGCACCATCAGCCGTCCATTACCTCCACGGAGAGCTTGAAGGACTGCCACTGCCGTCGCCGAGTTCTCATTTGAGTCGCGAGTGTCGTGTTTTCGTTGCCATTGCCGTGAGCCCAATGCTGTCAAAAAGCCATGAGTTAACTTCTTAATCTTTGATTAGGCCATTAATTGTGTTTAGGATGTGGTTAGATTAGTGTTAATGGTGATTAGTCTTAGTTAAGAATTGTTTAGGTTAAATTTAATTACGATTAGTGTAGATAATTGTGATTAGTTTAATTAATTGTGTTTTTGATTAATTAATTGCATTTAGCTTTATTAATCATAATTTATTTAATTAATCGTAATTAGTGTAATTAGTGACGGATTAGTTGTTAGGTAGAATTTTATGCTCATTTTCTTGGATGAGATTATGCGCGATTTTGATTGTTTACACGTATGATATTATGTGATTGATTGCTCTATGGTACATATAGATTGTTTTTACAAAAGATGATTATATGTGCAATTAAACAGAAAAAAATGAGGTGTCGGGTTGGAACACCAAATTTTATGTAGAAGTGTGCAATGTTTGACGGATTGATTTTGAATATGTGACCACGTACGAAAGTTTTTTAGAGAGTTTTAAAGGAAAAAAAAGGGTTGGCCAAGTTTATTATTTGAAGATGAAATATTGTGTTCTTGGCTAATGACACAATAAAAGTCGGCTTGATCGATGGTATGCTCGAGTGGTCACTTAATCGAACCTGTCACCCAACGGAAGTTTGGGGGGGCGATGATCGATTTTATTGGATGCCCAGCGGGGGTCCAGATGCTGAGTCGCAGTTGAGGCCGGATTGAAGCTCCTTTATGGAATGCCATTTAGGTGGGGGTCCTAAACGATGCCGTGCCCGATGGGGCGGGAAGATACCCAGTTACGCCGGAAGAGCATCGACACTTGTGTTGGCCATGGCCCGAGGGGTTGTAATAATTGGAACACGTGTGTCAACAATGCACGTGAAATTCTCGTATGTGTTCTAATTGTTATTTATGCACGTTACTCTATTATTATTGTACAAGACGTGGTAATATGCAGGGGCATGCCGAGGTGAGGTAAGTTTATGTTTGGCGCGTGCTTAGGCCGCCTTCAAGGCGAATTCGCGTCCTAATCGAGGATTAGGGATTTTAACTCGTGGAGATTTTATCTCACCCCGTCATTGTCAAACATTTTTCAAGGCTGAAGCGTGGAGAATTGCTAGGTGTAGTTGTGGTGGGCGCAAGATGCGTCACCCTTTCGGCTGGCCCTACCGTTAGCGAACTTTAGGTTAACCCGATCGTTGAAGGTTTTTGAGAGCGTGGTAGGCTTGTGTAGATTAAACTCTTGGGGTTAACCTGTTGATAAATAAATCATATTTTGTGGAATATCGTGGTTGTGTTTTACTATCCCTACTTTTGTTGGTTGACTGGGTGTTTCTTTAATTCGCTTCCACATGCGTTTAATTGAAAGATAAAAAGAATGGGTCAACGACGCGTCCTTGGACATCAAATTTTTAATCGGCCACTGAAGGATGTACGCATACTTGGGGTTCAGGGCGTGACAACTTGAGTGGGGTCGAGTAGGTGGATGACCTGGGGAAGATGGCAGCATTTTTGGCCACTAGGACGTGATACCAAGATGACAGTGTAAATAGACTGCAGGATGGTCGAACAAATTTTGGTTTAGCCAGGAATAGGAATTTTTTGGCCTAATGTATCAACTAGAGCCATTGGAAAATATAAATAAATAAAAGTGCCTAGTTTATATATATCCTGTGCGTTGTTTTAAATTATGATCGAGTTAGAAACACGCTTTCGCAAAGAAACAAGAGCAAGGACCAAGGAACAGCGTGGTGGACCCTAAGGGACAAGGGTTGTGTCGGCCGTCACACTTTGAGACGCCATTTTTTGGTAGAAATCATACTTTAGGGTGTTGTGGAGCCATAGGGTTTTACAGATCGTGATTTGAGCTTATGGTTTGTCCGAAACAAAATTTCGAAGTTTCTCATGCACAATGAACAGGATGCGTCCAGCAGCTTTTGGCCCGTATTATCATTTTTCGGCTTGATTTTGGAATGGTCAAGTTGGGGTTCCTATAGTATCTTTGAATGGTTTTCTTTTGACTATAAATACATTTGGAACGGGGTTCGGAGGAGGATGTTATAGTGTAACTAAGTTTTGCGCTTAAACTCCGCGTTGCAAATGGATTGAACAATCACTTTGGTTATGCGACTTGTTAGTGCGTAGGAGTCCTTTTGTTAAGGTTAAGGCATAATTTAGTCCTTTTGTAGTTGTGATAGAGTTCTTATTTGACTTTAACATTATTCCCTGGTCATTTGATAGGGTCGTGAGTTTGACGAAACAAGTATCGTTTGTCGTTTGATCATATGCGACGAGGTGAAGTATATATGTATGTTTGTGTGTATATATATATATATATATATATATTGAATTGAGGAGCATTTTTATTGCATAAAAACCAGATGAAACATTTGCTACTCTTTAGTTGATTATGAATGTTTCACAAGCGTGTTATACAAAGCTTGTGGAGTAATATATGTGAAATTGCTTTGTGATTTATGGATTTATCAAGTTTTTATGGTATCAAAGTAATAGAATTTAAGGTAAAGAGAAAGGACATGATCTGTGCGCGACCCTAACGGATCAGGGGCCATCGAGGGGTGCCACACCTAACGCCCACTCGTCCTAAGGTGGCATGAGGCCAAACCATGTCACCTTCCACAAAGACGACACGCACCATTCTGCTGTGGCACTAATTTTCCAATTCCACCGTACCTATTGGTTAGGACGTGGAACCTTCCTCCAGCCATAGCCCTTTTCCCATACCGGTTCTCATTTCCGTTAGAACTAAACCACGACCCAGATGCGGTGGCTTGTTCATTCTGGTCTCTCTATCAGCTGGGCCTGTTCATACAAGTCATTGTAGTCCTTCAAATTGAGTGGCACTAGCAGACTCCTCACTTTTGGTCTGAGCCTATCTCTGAATCTTCTAGCTCGATCTACCGAATCTTCGAGCCATCTAGGGGCATACTATGATAGCTCAGCGAACTTCACTTGATATTGGTCCACAATCATGGTACCTTGGCGAAGGCACTGAAATTCCGCCATCTTCAATTCTCTGGCACCGTCAGAAAAATACTTGCCGTTGAACACTTCGACAAAGGTGTTCCACTCCGAGACCACACCTTCCGGGAACACTATTCCTCTAGTGGCTCTTCACCAAGTGCTTGCAATCCCCTCCAGTTGATAGTGTAAAAGCCTTTTCCAATTCCTGGATCCAAAGGGCCGCGGCCACGGGATCTCCTGCACCAGTGAACCTCGGCAGGTTCAACTTCAAAAACTGCTCCACAAGCTTGTGGATCAGTCTTCCTCTCTTAACAACTACATTCCTAGGTGGAACTTTGGCAGGAGCGGCAATGGTTATGGTAGCAGCAGCAGCATCAGCGGCGGCATTGGCGGTAGTAGTGGCGGCTGTGGTAGTGGCAGCTGTAGCGATGGCTAAAGCAGTGGCAGCGGTAGCTTGGTTTTGAGCTTGCTACTCCATCTTATTCTCTATTGTCTCTAGCACCTATGATCCCATCCATTCTCAGATCAGCAGGGGCTGCTACCCTAACACCAATAGGAGGCAGTGCTACTCCACTAGTGCTAGCTTGAGCTGGTGCTCGACCATGATCCCCTCAGGTACCAACCCTAGTCGGTGTCCTACCTTGAGTTACCGGTTCAATGGTCATCTTTCTAGGAGTCTTTTGCTCCCGATCACTCATCTCACAGGATCTTTAAAGAAACCCGCTTTCTAATTCCACACAGAATTAGAAGTTGAGCGATCCCAAACAAACAATTTACCAAACCACTATCACAGTCATGCACCAATATGAAATAAAGGCCAATCCTACTAACTATCCCATAAACTTATTGCTCCTTTTCAATCAAACTATCAACCAACTTTGATACCACTCCAGGTGGGGGTGTCACGCCTCGATCCTCGAGCACGTGCCTATCCCTCGGTGGTCGATTAAATTTGTGACGTCCCAAGATGCGTCGCTGACCCATTCATTTTAATGTACATGTGGAAGCGATTAAATAAATCCTCAGACAACACAAATATGGGACAGAAAAGTAAGGCCACAAATTTTTAAAACCACGACACACTTATATACATATCAGACCAAGTCTTATACAATACTAGTCTATATTTATACAGGTCTGCAAAAGGTAGAGGGCTACAAATCCTCTAAACATTTGAGCCCTCAACTAAAGGCTCCGGTGTCTCGAGCTCCGGGGAACTAAGGTCTACCACTAAACCACTAGGAGGTTCAGTCGTACCCTAGCCAAAAACGATCTCTAACACTGATAGTGGAATCTCAGATTCTAGTAGGGGACTTTCTCTAGGTCCATCTCGCCCGTAACGATACCATGGTCTGAATTGATTGGGTACCCTCCATGATCACACGAGTTTGTAGACCCAGTCTCTTTGGCTTCCGGGAAGGGGAATCTGAGAGATCTATTCGGTGACCTTCTTCAGCTGGCCAAAACGCTCAGGAGGAATAACCATCTAAGGACCTGTACATGTTAGCCTATGATGGGGTGAGACGATGTCTTAGCAAGTTCACCCCCTAAACTCTAACTAGGAAGGAAATACACCTAAAAGCTATCTAAGCACACACAAGATAGCGGACTTACCTTTGCGTCAGTTCCTTCCTACATGTGGCATCCCAAAAATAACTCATGGCCATGTGTTTTATAAGTAGGAGTTTATCGAATTATGATTTCAAGATTTATGGCCAAGTGAATAAGAATGATCAAGTATTTATATAAATGAATAATTATTTTTGTTGGAAACGCGTCCTATGACCATGTGAGACCAAGGATTTTATTTGATGAGGAAATTATGTTTTTGGCCATAAATTTTATAAGTTGGATTTTATTAAACTATGTTACAAAGTATTATGGCCATTTAAATTTGTAATTTGGTACCTTATATAAGTGGGATTAAGATGGATTACCAAAAATAAATATGGGCCATTTGAGTTTGGATCTTAAGCCCAAGTGTGTTGGGCCTAAAGTGGGCCAAGAGGCCCGGCCCATGGAGCCCATGGGGTAGTCGACGCATGGAAGGGGGGAGGAGCCGAATGGCCACCTCCAAGTGTCTTCGGCAAGGGAGACACTTGTCTCCTTCTTGGGAACAAGTGTCCCCCATGCAAAATGAGGAGCATGCAAAGCTAACACTTGTCCTTTCTCTTTTGCCATCTGTCCATTTTAAACTTATTGATCAATCAAAAAACAAAGAAAAGGGGGAGGGGGTTTTGTACGAAGGCAGGAGAGACCAAGAGAGAGTTTGAGAGGATACCAAACCAGAGAAAGAGAGGAAGACAGGAAGAGAGGAAGAGGAGACACCGTCGAGCCCGCCTATTCCCACCGTTGTTCTTGCTGTGTTTTCCATTGATTTGAGGCAAGTGAAACCCTAAAACCTACTCTTTACATTTCTGTGTGTATGTGTAGTAGATGATAAGTCTTGGTGGTGGTAGATGGGATGAAATTTCGAAGCTATGGAGAGAGATACGTTGGCCATGCATGCTGTTTCTGGAAAGACCAGTCCGACCATCCATGAGTTTGTGTGCTGCATGTGACTTTTTGGTCAAAATATTGCTTTGATTTCTTCATAAAAGTTGTAGAGAACACCTTGAAAAAAAACATACTACAATTTGAGGCAAAACGAACAAGAAAAGGTCAGTGAAATGATTTTTCTTTGGAGAGACTAGATCTGGAATTCGTTGTGCTGACCTTTAGTGGTTTCGTGGTCTGTAAAGTAACCTTCTTGTGAAAATCTCACTTTGATCTCTTAACAAAAGTTGTAGTACACTTCTTGAGGTAGAACATATCAAACATTTAGAGGAAATGAGCAAAAATAGGTCGGTGAAATTGTTGTCTTTTGAAGAAACTGGATCTGGGAAAAACGCTGCTTTGACCTAGTATGATTTCTGGATTTTTATAAAATCATAAAGTTAACATTTGATCATGTTTCCTGAATGAAAGTTGTAGGTAATATTCTAAGGAACATAATACTGAAATTTCAGAGTAAATGGACCAGTAATGATCAAGGAAACGATTTTTTTCTTCAACACGAGTAGATCTGGAAAACGATACCGAGAATAGGAAAAGTAAATCGATTTTATCTTTTCATCTAGAACGAATTGGACTACGATTTCTGCATGAAAATTGTACCTCTAGGTCTTAAATACATCATGTCCAAATTTCACAATTTTCTAAGTTTATTTTTGGGTTTAATCAAAATTTATTTCAAAACTATGCATAGATGATGTTAAATCCTTTTCCGGTGATGCATGGAACTGTATGTATTCTGTGAAGCCTTGTTTGATATGGTGTTCTTCATGCAATGTGTTTTCTTAGATCTTATATACAATGTGTTAAATTTTCATAATTAATTTCCATCGTTTACTAATTTTCAAGAATTTTTCAGAAACTGCACGCATTCTGTTTAAGCTTAAAAAAAAAAAAAAACTGTTCTATTTATAGGTTATTGATTTGCTATATAAATTGTGATATCTGGGATTATCATTCGTGCAATGATGTGGTGACATTCATGCATATCATATGACGTCAAAAGATTCATGGATTTTCATGAATTCAATGAATTTTCTCAAAACCATTGCATCAAATAATATTTTTCCCAATGCATATTATATGATTTTAAAAAGGTTGATTCCAATCATTGGCATTATTACATCATGTGCCATGTTGATATTGAGACACAAATGTGAATATAAATTATGATGATGATGATACCATTGGAGGTGTGAGCTGACGATGCCCCGAGAGAGTCGGGATGCCCGGAATGTGGGGGTGACAGATGCCCGGTTGTATTACGATATATGCCTGGATGTCCTCGGGAGTTTCGAGATGCCCGGTGGTATACGGTATGTAATTCCAGGGGGGAGTGCCTGGTGGTATGGCGGTACGTAATTCCGGAAGCCTCGGAGGTGTGAGCCGAGGGGATACCTCGTGATGCTAGTTGGGATACAAGATGCCCAGAATGTGTGGGTGTCGGATGCCTGGTTGTATTGTGAATACATGCCCGGAGGTTCCTCGCGATGCCTAGTTGGATGCGAGCGATAAATTGTGGGATGCAAACATTGGTCCCTGGAAAGAAAAACTGATGAGATCATTATGAAAAATAATAATTGAAAATGAATCATGTGCATGGGCGTATGCATATGGCATGATGCATGATCTGCTTATGAAAGTAAATTAATACTATTTGATATTTAAAATGCAATCATGAAGGCATGAATGGATCTCATGGTGGTATATGCACATATGGCATGGTGATATATGCATGAATGCTTGATAATGAGTGCATGATGGTATATGACATATGCATGGCTACAAGGTAAGTTATGCTTGAATGCATGGATGCTATGTGCTTTGTTATGATGCCTTGATTGCTTTGTTTGATGCAATGAGTAGTTTGGTGGATTTTTACTGCTGAGTGGTTGTACTCACCCCTTTTGGGGATTAACATTTCAGACTAGATAAGATTCCTCTATTGCCACTGCCACCGGTAGATGGATCAAGTGGTTGGATATGACCGCGAGGAGGAGGATAGCAAAGGAAGGAACTTTTGGACACCGACACTAATTGATGGACTTTAAGTATACGACTGTTGGAGTAGATGTCGGTCATCTTTTGAAGTATAGCCAAATATAGAAAACCATGGTATTTTGATGTACCGATGAATGATGTCCATCTGGTTTAAGTAAATAAAAGTGTTCGGCTTTTACCTATAAATGTTTAGTTGGTGTGCATCGTTTTCTGAATATAAGAAAGGGAGTTGATGGATGCACTTCAGCTATATGAATTGCACAAGGGACCGATCAAAAAAAAAATGTAAACCCCTAGGTTGTATGGACCCACGGAAATAGAAATGGTATCAAAGTGACATATTATTAGGGAAAGTGAAAGGTAAGCGAACTGTGGTGACTCTAACGGATCGGGAGTCGTCGAGGGGTGCCACGGTTTAGGCGCTAGTGTTCCTTGGAAATTTGTTGAGTCGCAAGCTCAAGACCGAGCTGTTGTTGTTACTGCCTTTGCTGAGGTCCAACTTGGAATTGGGATCAGGGAACAGACTTCGATTTTGAGTCAGTTTAGGTAGAAATGGAAATCGATTAGGGAAAAGAACGACGTTGAGAGAAAAGTATTCTATTTCACTTGATAAAAATGTTGGGATAGTCAGGTCAACACTAAGACAAAATGGAGCATGTTGTCTCTGTGTGTGATGATGGAGATTGGCCTTATGTCTTTCCTAGGACAAGAAATTGTTTTGAGTGTAGCCAACAAGGTTACCTAGCCAGAAACGGTCCTAGAAGGCTGATGGGATAGATCAGAAGAAGTGCGCCATAGAACGCATTGTGGAGTTTTTGGAACAGGCCTCCAGTAAAAAAAAGGGTGCATGCTATCACCTAACAGGAGATAGAGGACTCACTAGATGGGTGCCAAAATTGTGGAAGGAAGAATGGATAAATCCAGTGTCCGGGTATGGCTAGAATGTGTTGTGATTTTGACCAACATGGCCATCAGGTGAGTGACTGTCAGTGAAAGTCTAAGGGAGCATGGACACCGCTACCGCAGATAGGACGCCACTAGGATGGTGAAGGGGACAGGAATACTACTAACCCTGCACCAATCAAAAGAAGAATGTTCTTGGAGAAATTTTATCAGAGTATCGCTGCAGAGTTTTGGTGAAGTTTGGGGAACTTCAGTTTGTTGGAAATAAAGTGAAAGAGAGGGGAATTACTAGTTATAGTTGTACTTGACTAGTTGCTAAGGAGTAACTTTGACACCACATGAATAGAGTGGGCTCATGGAGCATCTTATGGCAATGAATTATGGTCATGGAGTAATCCAACTTAGTTCATTAGCATGTGAAAGTGTCAAGTTTATTAGGACTCGAAAAGAATCTTCGATTTCATTAATCTTGTCGGTTGAAGGCAACTCGTTTGTTAGACGGAGGTTGCCAGGATTACTTAGCGATTATCATAGATAAGACAGACTAGAGAACTGAAGATTGAAGACATCTCAGTAGTCTAAGAATTCCTAGAATTGTTAGGTCGTCATCAAAGAAAGAGATGGAATTTGCGATTGAGCTAGCACCCAGGACAAAGCCACTCTTTAAGGCTTCTTACCAGTTGTCGTTGTCTGAATTGATAGAACCGAAGGTGCAGATGTGAGGATTTTCTAATAAGGAATTCTTGCATATCAGTACATTACTTTGGGGAAACATTAGTTTTGTTTGTGCGTAAAAGAAAGATGGTTTGTTGCGAGTATGCATCGACTATAGTCGACTCAATCAGGTGGCGATCAAAAGTAAGTGTCCATTGCCAAAGATTGACGAACTGGGTGATCAATTTTATAGAGTGTAGATATTTCCGAACATCGACTTGAGGACAGGTTATCATTAGTTGAGAATTAGGAGAGAGGTTATATCGAAAACATCATTTCATACTCGATATGGCCTTTGTGAGAGTAATGTAATGCCATTAGGTCTGACGAACGTTCCAATTGTTGTCATGGATTTGGCAAACCGAGTGTTCTAAGAATATCTAGATCAATTGTGATCATGTCTTTCAATGATATTTTGGTGTATTTGAGGAATGCTAAGGAGTACGAGAGACATCTGAGAATGGTGAAAGAATTTTTGTGGACCCGATTAAGACCAAGGCAGTTATCATTGGACCAAGACCAACAACAGTATTAGAGATCAGAAGCCGTTTGGGTTGGATAGGGTACTACGAAGGTTTGCGTAGGATTTTCAGCATTGGCATCACCATTGATTCAACTCTTGAAGAAATGAGAGAAATTCATATGAATAAACAAGTGCGAGGATAGTTTCCAAGAGCTTAAGCAGAAGCTGGCTACCGCACTTGTACTGATCATTCCATATGGTTCTGGAGGAAGCGAGATCTATAGTGATGCGTTGTTTAGAGGATTGGGTTGTATGTTGATGTAACGTGAGGGAGTGTTGCATACGTGTCCCATCAGTTAAGACCTCATGATTTGAATTATTCGGCGCATGACTTGGAACTCTTAGTATTAATTTTCGCTGTGAAGATTAGGAGACATAAATTGTGTGGAGAAAGACTCTAGATCTTCGCTAACCGTCAAAGTCTCAAGTATTTATTCTCTCAAGAGGAGTTGAATATGAGATAGCGTTGTGAGTTAGAACTTCGGAAGGACTGTGATTGTGATGTCTTGTGTCACCCTGGAAAGGCGAATTAAGTTGCAAGTGCACTGAGTTAGAAGTCTTCAGTTGCAAAGATGGTGATCAAGGAGTGGAATTTACTCGATAGAGCTCGAGATTTGATTTTCAAATTTGAGATAAGCCACCATTCGAATCTTATGGCCACCCGCAAAATTGAATCAAAGGTCCAGTTTTGAATCAAGACATTTAAGTTGATGGACCCAAATGTTAAGGAAATCTTGCAAGAGGATACCGATAGGGGAAAGGTTAACTTTCATATTTTGAAAGATAGAACGCCGAAGTATCGTGGGTGGTGGTAGGTGTCAGACAGTATAGAACTTGAGGAGGAGACCTTGTTAGAAATTTATTGTGGCAGTTGTAGTTTTCAACCAGACAGTACAAGTAAGGCAGAATCGGCGTCAACTCGATTAGTAGACCGATATAAAGATATATATCGTCGAACAGGTTGTAAGTGTCGATGTGTCAATAAGTGGAAGTTCGGTAATGCAAATCGAGAGGACTTTTACAATCACTCCAGAGTCCCGAGTGCGAATGGGAGTATACCACAATGGACCTTGTGACGGGTTTGTCAAGGAATCAAAGAAGCAATGATTCCATTTGAGGTTGTGGTCGACAGATTGACGAAGTCGGCTTACTTCTTAGTAGTACAAGAGTATTTGGACTTAGACAAACATGCAAAGTTGTATGTGCATCAGATAATTTGTCTACGTAGAGTGCCAGTAATGGATTTATATCAAATCTAGACCCGACGTTCCCGGTTTCAGTAGGACAGACAAATGGTTCGTTCTGAAACATTGTATAGCAAAGTGTAGAGAATTCAGTTTTTAAGATGAAGTTAGGGAAATAAAGGTCACAGGCCCAGAGTTAGTTCTGCAGCCACAGGCCCAGAGTTAGTTCTGCAGCCAGTGATTGCAGTTGCCTTGATCAAAAATAGATTAAACACTGCTCAAAGCCACCAAAAAAGTTATATCGTTGAGAACTGAAGGCCTTTAAAGTTCCAAATTGGTGATTACATCTTTTTGAAGGTGTCACCAATAAGGGATGCCTTGCGCTTTGGTAAGGAGGGAAAAGCTAAAATCGAGATACATAGGTCCCTTTGAGATTCTAGAGAGAGAATCAGGATCCCGACGTGTCATCTTTTGTTGCCGCCGAGGTAGGCACAAGTGCATGATGTATTTCACGTGTCGAGGTTGAGGACGTATGAACCTGACCCGACCCACGTGCTAATAGAGTGTCGTATGTGGGAAGCCCAGTTCAGTTAGTGGTTCAAAAAGACTGGATTCTATGTACCAAGATGGTCCCCTTAGTCGAAGTGGACTGACAACACCACGGGACTAAAGAAGCAACTGGGGAAAGTGAGACGACAATACTCCGATCTTTCTACTTCTAGATTGACAAGGGTTTAAATTTCGAGGACAAAATTTTTATAATAGGGGAAGAGTTGTAACATCTTGTAAATTCAGTTCTGATTTTGATTGGATAAGTTGGGGCTTTCATCGATGCAACTATAATGCTTTTCTTTGAGATGACCACTCACAAGATAACTAGCCTATCAAGAAAAGCTATTACGGAATTTTAATGCAATAGACTTGAAAATTTGACCAGGAATCAGCTACTCGACCGTGTTCATCTTTAAAGGTCATTACGGCACAAATATAAGTCGATTAGGAATTAGAGACAGATCGGTTTGATTGAGATGTGTGGCTAAACATGGGTGACTCCACTAAATTGGAAAATTCTTGTCGATCGGTATTGGACTGATTTTTCAGTCGTTTTGGTACCCTCTGTCCGTATTTGAATCCTCGACATTTTCACAACAACCGAGAGGCACTAATGTGTTGAGTGGGTTCATTGTGGCTAAAAAAAAATCGACCACGGGTCAATTGTACCAAAAATGCCTAAAAGATAACTGGTAGCTTAGGTTACGGTAAAATCGTGCTAGATCAAAATTAACTGAAAATTTGAATCTGATTTCAGAAATTGAAAGTTCCGTTATGTCATAGGTCATTTTAGGAACATCGACTCATCTTTTGAGGAATTTTTAGAGAGTTCGGGATCTTTATGGAAAATTGATTTGGGCAATTTCGAAAATGAACGGAAATTCAGATGGGCTCATTAGAAGGGAATTTTGACTTCCAAGCTGGGTTATGTGCTATTGGGAACTTATAGAAATTTTGTGAGCTTTTTCTTCAGCAAAATTGGACGTCGATTTGGGAAATTTCATGAAGAAATTGACACCAAAATTTAAGAAATTTGGAGCTTTGGCTGTTGAGTTGCATTTTGGCATCAAATTGGATAATTTGTGGATTATATTACAAGAAAGTAATAGGGGGCGACTAAAGGTGTATGCATAAAGATCTAGGGGATCAAACATTTAATGGAGAAGATAAACTTGGCTAACTTCTCCCTTCAGCAGCGTCTCTAGCAAGCTTCGCCAGCTACTTTGGTCTTCTTCGCGCGACAAATTCCACGGAAGACCAGTTGCTTTAGTTTTCTCTCGTTCACGCCAGTCTCTCTCTCTCAGTTGCTTAAAGCTACCTCCACCAAGTCTTCTCTTCAAGCTGCCACGAAGACAGCTTGCTGCCATCCCACCAAAGACCAAAGCCCACATCCTCCACCGAGCTTTGTCTCCTTTCGGTCAAACTAACGAACTCCCCAGCTTGTTGACCGTGAAACCCCCACTTGTCCATTTCTTTTCCCTCTCAGCTGCGTGCCATCCCATCGAACTGCTTCTTCTTCCCTTCACCGAGGCCACTTATCTGCGAGCCAGCCTCCTTTGGTCAACCAGCGAAGATCCCTTCCCCTTCGTTGACCCAGCAGATCCCTCCATGCGCCACCTGCCTCCTCCAGCTGCCCATGACCGAAGCTGCTACCCATTTGTCCATCTCCACCGAGAATTCTTCAAGCTACACGATCCATCGAAACTGCTCCATTGAAGATCGCCATCCTTCGCTCGAATTTGTTTTTCATTTGCGGCAAGAAGTCGAGCCCAGCATCTCCGCAAGTGCAGCCCTACCGAGCAGAAACCTTGAGGGTTTCCAGCATGGTGTAGGCCATTTTGGCCCGCTTCCCATCCCCGAAAGCTAAGCCCACCTTTGAGAGAATCGAGCCTAGTTACGTCCCTATCGATTTGCACCGATCGAATCACCGATTAAGTGAGTTTAACTCACTAATCCTTGCTTAGTAGGTTAATCATGCTTAGAGGTTGATTAGATTAAATTAAACATGGTTAGGTGGATATATTAGATTAGATTAGTTAATTTAATTATGTGTCGATGCATGTTAGATGGATAGTTAGTGCAATTAGGGCCTAGACAAACTCTAGTATTTAATTAGAGTGACTCAAAAATTTTCTGAGTTCGTTCGGCGTCCAATTAAGCATTACGGGCCTAAGTTGGATTTATTGGCATTTATATATTATTTTCCGTAATTATTTAATTAATTAATTATTTTCCAAAAATTAGACCGGGATAGTCGGTGACCGGAATTTTATGCTGATTATCATGGTGCAATCTTTTTATTTATTTGAGTGGTAAATTGTGATTAATGGATTTAATTGTGATTTGAGGAATTTATTCCTAAATTAAGTCATTTTGGTAATTAATTGGAAAATTACTGGGTGTCGGTCCACAGCGCCAAAAATCTATTTTTGGACTGTTGAAAGAAGTGGAAAGATCAAAAGTTGAATTATGATATTTTGGCTAAGGTCAACCGTATACCCACACACGGCTATTTTTATCAGGTATGATAAAAATGATGAATTAGCTATATGGGTGAAATGGTATACTACAATGGATAGGGGGCCCTAATTTATCAGCTTTGGGCGAGCATATATAGTATACCTTATTATCAACTTTGGGTGAGCATATTTATTATCAGCTTTGGGCGAGCATATATAGTATACCATAATGACCATGGGGTCCGAATTTATTAGTTTTAGGTGAGCATATATATAGTATACTATATTATCAGTTTTGGGCTAGCTATACTATCTATTTTTAGCTTTGGGTGAGCAGTCTTGATTTGATAGGACCTTATAAATAATATTGAATGTACCAACAAGGGGAAGGTCGTGGTGACATGTAATCAACTGAGTCGATCGATCAATGATTTGATATGATGCTATGAATTGATGGGTTGATGTGATTTGAGGCATCTGCGAATTGTTTTGACTTGCAAGGAGGAAACTGAGGCCAAGGTAAGCCCTCTGACTCGTGATGGTGCTTGGGCAGCCTTTAGGGCGTATTTTCTTCTTAATCGAGTCTTAAGGGGTTGAACTTGCTGAGACATTGTCTCACTAGTTATTGTATAACTATTTTCAGGTCCTTAGATGATGTTGGTGGAGGACTGGAAGCTCCGGAGTTTGGAAATGTGGATAGACCAGAATCGGCGAACAGGTTTGACTAGTAGGTCATAGGATTGTTCCTTTTGGAATGAGCCGACCTTTTGTAAATAGTCTGGTCTTGTAAACAAACCCGATCGTTATAAAAGGTTTGTTTTGGTTTGGAAAATTGATCCTACTTTTCTATCCCATTGAATTATTGTCTGGGGATTATTTATCTGCTTCTGCATGTGCATTTAAAAATGAATGGGTCGGCGATGCATCCTGGGATGTCGCTAATTAAATCGACCAAGGAGGGATGGGCACGTGCTCGGAGGATCGGGACGTGACACCGTATCTATGATATCTCTTGTTTGTTGAAGTAAAGCGTTCTCCCACACTTTATTTCAATTTCTATTCGACTCATAATTAAACCAAATTGCATGTTAGACTGATTAAATCAAAGCCTGAAGTTGCAATTGGTATGGACTCGGGAGAGTCATTGTTAAGTCGTTGATTTAGTAATCCATTAGCTTTCCTTTTAGTGGTTTACCTCTGAGAAGGTCAAAACATGTGAGACTAAAAATCCTTCAATTTTTCCCATTGCTAGGCATTTCGCATTTAACACAATGGAAGTATAGTTTAAGGTACAGCTAAACTTTATTTTATGCAAGCAAGCATTTGCAAATGGAATGCCAACTGGGCGACACCTACGTTGTTCGACTCCGACATGAGCGATGGACTAGTCTACATGCCACACGTATTGACGTGCGATCTAGTGTTACATGATGTAAAAATAACCTTAATTTTCCGTGACGACAGCAGTGCTGACGCACTCAATTTGGAAGCAACCACATAACATTATACCCATAAACACAAAAAGCAGCAGCAGTGTGGAAAAACATACGGCTTTGAGTCTCAAGGCTCTATGTGCATAGCGCTGGACCTGTCCTTGGGCATTAGCAGTGTGCACTTGCTGGTCCTGTCCTTGGGCATTAGCATTGCGCACTTGCAGCTCCTGCCCTTGGGGATTAGCTGGTGAATTCCTCAGGTTGTCCAGCATCGTCCAGTAGCCTTCCAACTCTTTATAGAATCTCAGTGACATTTTCATGTTTTCCCATACGGCAAGGAAGTTGAAAATGGAAACCAGTAAAGAGAGGGTGATTGGAATCCATTTAAGTTTACAACTGATCATCTTCGAGGATGACATAACAGAAGAAAAAATCATACCTTGGAAGACGAAGTACAGATTCGTGTAGCTCAGAGTCCAATTCATGCTGTTCGAGATAAGATCTCTTTGTTTATCAATGGCCTCTTTAACGTCCTTAAAACTTGGATTTTGGCCGAGCCTTTGGTCCGCCATTTCGGGCTCTGCGGTTGGGGTCGGCAATTCGAATTCTCTCTTTGTGGGTGTTTGTGTAGACTTAGCACTAATGAGTGACGGGAAAATAGACAGAGCGTCTTCAATATGGCCATCATGATGCATACCTATATATAGGGAGGTAGGTTGGAACATTAGGTAGGTAGGAACACCCACGTGTTGGTTCCATTAAATTAGCTACTCCAGTCCTCTGGGCTGAGACGTAATCATTTTTAAGCATATAGAAATTAGGATGTCCACGAATATTTCGCCAATTTTGTTTAAGGGACATATGGAGTGTTAGGATAATTTGAAGATGAATTTTCGATTTTGCGAGAGAATTGTAGATTTATGATGTTTGAAGATGAATAGGCTTTTTCTAATTTTTCTATATTTCACCTTTATCATCCTTATAGACAATGATCATAAGACTTACCTTTACATAGACTTGTTATATGACTCTTAATCATAAATTACTCTTAAATATATCAAGCATTACAAAGAGTTACGTTCATGGGAACTTACAAAACATTAGATAGACATAGAAACACCTATAGACTTTTGGAAACAACACTACGATAAAGACTTTCAATTCTTGCACCAATCTTGGAAGCCGAACAGACATTAACATCAGTAGTGGAATATCAACATCGAGGTAACCGATCAACAATCGACAATTGACAACTTCAACCTTGAATCAACAACTTCCTCATAGGGAATTTCATTTAATTTCCAACATGGAGCGCGTCAGATAGCTCGTTGTCCTCGGTTTTCAACTTGCTGTTCACAGCCCAAGAATAATTTGAATGATTCAAAACAAGAATAAATTGACGAGTGTCAGTAAAGGGAAATGTTTTTTGTCTAGGGTTTTATTCACAGTCGAATATTAATTCCAGGAAAAGAAACTTGTCAATTCAGCTATTTTTTGGCCACAAAGTTCACCCACTTTTTTTCCGTCAATTGATAAAGAGCTCATCCACTTTAGCAGCGGAAAAAAGAAACGCGACTATAGAGTCTTCTTATCTTTTTGACAGTTTTATATGCCTCATTATCATATATACAACATACGTAGAGACGATGTGTTTCCTTAATATTGATTCCACAATTCCAGGGAACAAATCTCCCGTTAATGCAATCCTAATTAATTTACGGCTTTCTTTGTTACATATTGATTTTTCTATATGGTCAATTATGGTGGTAAAAAAGTCAACACTATTTTTGAAAAGGTCGCAAGTTCGAGACATATCATGAATGAACCTTTAATCAGCAGCCATGTGTATTTGCTACCTTATGTGAAAATGTTTCCTAATTTTTGGCAAGCCCTACTGTCACCGGCTCGTACAGACTAAGGTTGCATTTGATTTGTTTGGACATTTTTACAGGATAGGATATGGTTAGATAAGATAAGGATAGGATAGTATTTGAAATATCCTATGCAGTGTTCGATAATGTCTAGATATAACATGGATTCAAATAAGTATTACCCAAATGAAAGTTTGAAATACCTGGATAATCTGATTGGACTCATCTGTCTTGATCTCTCTCTCATGGTCAGTAGTGAAGGAAGATGAGACACAATAGACCATCATATCTACATCCTCCAGCAATGATGGGAGGTTAACGATTCCACACTTGGCGTGCGCTGCTATAATTCTCTATTTTCTTTTTTTGGTTGTTCAATCTTCCTCTTCGTAAGTCACCTTTTGGATTAATACACTAAAATCTCTACTCAAGTCCTCCACAGCTAAACTCAAATCCATTTTTTCCTTTCTAAAATTCTTCTCGGAACAAAGTTAAACAGACTGTAACAACCCCAACTCTATCTCCAGGGGCTCGAGTAGTAAGGATTATTTTTGCGACGTCCCGGGCACATCGCCGTCTTGTTTCTTTTTATCTTTTCATTAAGCATCTGCGGAAGTGTACATATAACCCTCATATAACAACAAGCAGCCAAGAAAACAACCACTTACAAACACACAATTACATTAGTTACATTTACAAGCCCTTTTTCATGAGCCATTATATTTACAACCATTACATATCGGAGTAAATCTTAGCTTTTCTATTGAGACTGCAACTCTTCCATACTTACAATTCTAAAAAATAACGGGGTGAGGCATGGACTCAGTAAGTAAAACTTACTAATTTTTAGGTAGGAGGATGCCTCACATATCAATAAGCATATGATTCATCCATGACATTAGTCGATGGAAAATCAATAGCAAAACAAAAGATTTGTCTTGGATGAAACATGAGAAATCCTCAATCTATAATATGCAAGCATAAATCAAGATTCAACCACAACATGAGGAACTCACGCCTCACTCAACATTATGCAAGCATAACCAAGATTCATTCCATAATATGAGGAAATCATGCACCCATGATTCATTTATTAATAGTCAAAATCCACTTACTCTTTCGGAATCCACTGGGCATCCGAACTTAATTGGGTAACATCCCCTAATCGAAGGGTCACGGCTAGAATTATTACAACATCCTGTCCTTCTGACGAGGTATCTCGTTGGCATGAGGGCATCTCATTCTTATTAACGAGGCATTTGGTTGGCGTGGGGGCATCCTGTTAACGTGGGGACATCGTCACCAAAATCCATCGGTCGACGGCATAAATTAGTCCCTCATTTGTCATGCATTAAGCACCACAATTCAGTTCTTTTCTTCACTTGTAGTTCCAGGGCCGAAAGGTGTGCCATGCATAAGTGTGTGAAATGACTTACCAGAACCGAGACGTTGAACATGCCAGGCGCAAATTAAGGATCGCAGCTTGATCTGACACATTTGAGCACCGATCTAGTACCTAACTTGGCTTGGGAACGATATACCTTGATATCGCACCGAGACCATGAAAGGACTAATCCAACGTGATCTCACGTACGTTCAAGGCCGACGAAACCCCTTTTTGGAGCTTGAGGCATGAACTAGAACATGCATTTGTGAAAACAGTTGGGAATAGTTTTGTAAGGAAATACCAAGCTTGAACAAAAATGATTTTCGAATAGGTTTGTATCAAAGCAAAAAACCAAAGAATATCATATAAACACTCAAATCGGGTTTCTTCCAAAGCAACTCAAGCCAAAGCACGAGTCAAAGCTCATCAAACAAGCAGCGAACTCAATCAAGGAACATAGTCACAACATTTCAATCAAGGACTTGCTATATGCTTAGATTAGCATCCTAGCCAAATATTAGTAAGTTCTACTTACACTTTCTAAGTCAGCAGCCTTGAACTGGCGATGACAACAAGCATCACAACAAGGGCGGTGACAAGAATTCCTAGGGAAGAGGGGCCAAACTTTGATAGGAAGAGAGGGAGAGAAGGTAGTGTGTTGTGGGAATGAGGGAGGAATGCCCCATATTTATAGGCAACTCTAACTTGTTCTCCAAACCTTAAAAGTCAAGACTTCATCTCTAAGTCAAGAAGCATTAAATGCATGGTAACTTGGTAACCAAGTCTCAAGGTAGGATAGGACTTTAACTTGGTAGCTGGGGACACCTCAACATGGCATTTAAGGACTCGAGTCCAAGCTTGGGCGTGGCTCGCACCTCTTGGGTGAGAAAAACAGTTACGAAGAATTTCTGAAATCAGTATCTTTACCTTATCAAACAGAATCAAAAAATTATGAAATTTTAATATGTTTTAGAGAATACCTTAAATAACATTTTTCCTTAGGAAGCCAAGTCTAGTTCATGCCATATAAAGAGCATCAAATGACTAAACACTACCCAATAATATGCTCGTCAAGCAGAGCCAATGTTTGCAAAAAAGGACCCATTTAGAAACTCAAATCTTTACAAAACTCTTTGAAATTTTTATATGTTGTAGAAATTGATGTTATTTAAAACTTTTTTGAAGGAATTATGTCCAAATTTGTGGCATCCCAAAATTTCATGGCAATTTCTAGAGGCATTACGACCTATGGAAAAGTGAATGGTTGTGTCGTTGAAGTATGTTGTGGCCACTAGACTGAAGAATTGTAATAGATTAAGGCCGAACACTTTAATGGAAAGATATCTTATGTTCTTGGGTTATCAAAGTTGGTGCTATAGGATAATTTGATAATGAGAACTTTGTTCTTGGCTATGCACCTTATGGGTTTGATTTTTATGGATTAATGTTGCAAGTTTTTGGCCATATTATTTTGTAATTAGGTATTTATTTAAGTGGAAACCAATAGTGGATTATTAAAGGAGGGAGTGGGCTGATTTTTTTGGACCAAACCAGCCCACAATCCCCCACCCTTCGATCGGCGAAGGCCCAGCCCAAAAGCCCCAATGGGCCGTCAACCAAGGCTGGCTCAAGCCCAGCTGGATGAAGCCACCCTCTTGCATGAAGAATGGCAAGTGGCGTGAGGGGTCTTCCAAGTGTCACATTGCATGCAAAGCTAATGATGGTTCATCATTGAGGGGAAGAAATTAGTGAGGGGAAGGGGCGGATTAGGCAAGGAGCAACCGAGAGAGAGAGAGAGAGAGAGAGAGAGAGAGAAATCAAGAGTGGGAGAGCAAGCGTGCAAGAGAAGAAGGGGAAGAGGGAGGTCGTTCGCTGCCGTTCGTCGCCGCCATTGAGCTGCCGAGTCCCGCCTTGCCCCGCCGTCTTTGCTTGCTGTGTTGTGCTCAGATTATAGGCAAGTGGAGTCCATCAATCTATCCTTTGCTTGCTGTGATGTGTATGTAGAAAATGTTAAATTTCGGATGTGGATGAGGTGTGAAATCTCGAAGCTACAAAAGTTGTGTTCTAGCCTGGTGTTTTGTTTCTGGAAAAACAGTCCAACCTTTGATCATTTCATGAGTTGCATGTGATGTTCTAGTGGCATTTTGACTTCGACTTCTGGATGAAAATTGTAAAGGACTTCTTGGAGAGTAACATATCAAAATTTCAAAATAAATTAACAAGTATAAACCAGTGAAACTATTTTTCTTTGAAGTTAGATCTGGAAATCGTAATGCTGACCTAGTGTTATTCTGTGAATTTTATAAAATTTTTCGGTTGAAATTTGATCCCGTGTTCTGAATGAAAGTTGAATATGACATGTTAAGGAGTAACATACTCAAATTTTAGAGGAAATGGATGAGTTTAGGTTGGTGAAACGATTTTATCTGAAACGGTTAGATTTGGAATTTGATGTCGAGAGTTATGGATGGTTATGGTTACTATATTTTTTAATCTATCACAAATCTGATTTTGAGTTCTCCATGAAATATTTACTTCTGGCTTTTTTTATAACATATAAAAATTTCAGAATTTTTGGAGTTGATTTAGGAATTTTACTGAATTTGTGAATGAAACTGTATATGGCAATATTCCAAAATTTTGTTGTATTTTCGAAAATAAATAAAATTGCTCCATATGATATAATGTCTTGAGTGGTTGATTATGCTACATATGTGGTGACATATGGCATGTTATATGACATCAAAAGTTGGTTGAGACTTTTGATATTGTTGCATCAATGCCATGTTGAAATAGAGATACATGTGTGAATATAAATTATGATAATGATGATACCATCGGAGGTGTGAGCTGACAATGCTCGGGAGTGTTGGGATGCCCGAAGTGTGGGTCCTGGATGCTTGGAGTGTGTGTGCCAGATGCCCCGAGAGTGTTGGAATGCCTGGATTTGTGTGCCGGAAGCCCTAGAGGTGTGTGCCGAGGGGATACCTCATGATGCCGGTTGGGGTACGAGATGCCCGGAGTGTGTGTGCCGAATGCTCGGAGGTGTGTGCCGGAGGCTCCTTGCGATGCTAGGTTGGATGCGAGCGATAAATTGTGGGATGAAAACATTGGTCCATGGGAAGAAAAATGATGTGATCTAACTGAAAGATAAAGATCGAGAATTGAATCATGCGCATGGATGTGTGCATATGGCATGGGATGAACCTCATGGAATGCAAGCATGGAGTGCATGGTGGTATATGCACGTTGCATGGTGATATATGCTTGGTTGCTTGATAATACATGTATAAGTGCATGGTGGTATATACACGTTGCATGGTGATACATGGATGGCTGCTTGATGATATAAGTACAAGTGAATGGTGATTTATGCATGTTGTATGGTGATATATGCATGGCTGTAAGGTGAGGTATGCTTGAATGCATGAATGATATGTGTTTTATTCATCATACCTTGATTGTTCTGTTTGACACATTATGTAGTTTGATGGATCTTTACTGCTGAGTGGTTGTACGCACCCCTTTAGGGATTAACATTTCAAATTAGAAAGATGCCTTTGCTACCAGCCGCGCGTGGTACTTATTATGGATTGCCAACTGATGTTGAGGTGGAGTGCATGGAGCGTTCCTGTGTTAGTGTACCTGGTCTGGTGTTTGTTCAAGTCCGTGTCTTAGTGATGTACGATGTGGGTCTTGCTAATGGCCCGGTTATCCAGGAGTTTTTGTCTGTTCATGTCCGGCGTGATGGAGTGATGCTAAGGATGCTGCCGCCGCCGCCGCCCGATGCACCGGGTTGGGTGTGATGGCACGTATGACTGGTGGGAGCCGATACTTTTTGGTTAGCCGGCACTAGATGATGGATGGGTGTATATGTCAAACGTAGGGTTGTGTTCTTTTGAGTTAGCTGAGCATAGTTAAAAGCTTTGGCCTTTTTGTTGTACCGACTCGAGACGTCCATCACGTTTATATAAATAAAAATGACTCCGCTTTATCGTTTTATATGGTGAATAGTTGGTGTGCATTGCATTATTGTTATTGGAATAAGGGATGGTGAGACTCGTTTATGCTTCCGTTGATGAGCTGCGCTAGGACCTCTACAAAAAAAAGGGAGAGAAGAATTTTCTTGATCAACCCCTATGAACTATGGTTCCACTTTAATTAAAAAGTTATTAGACTGGTATGTAGTAGGATAAGTGATAAGTACCTATGGTGACCCTAACGGATTGGGGAGCGTGCCTAGGGGTGCCACAAAATTCAAAATGGAAGATTTTATAAAAATTGAGAAAGTAACTTGGTTACCATTTTCACTATACTAGGCGGGTTCTATACGGTAATTGATTGGGCCTTTGTCCCAACCATTTAACCTCAGAAAAATACGAAATTTAAATATGTTGTACATAAAGATACTTTGAACAACGTTCATGAAGGAAGCTTCTGCAAATTCAAACCACAAAGAGCTCTATAAATTGGAAAATAGTGAAATTCTAGGAGTTTCGAAAATCAAAAATAGCATTCCAAATTGGAAAGAGGTGGCGCCCTACTTAGTCAAGAAGTATTAATTTTTGGACATCCTTATCCTCCGAGTTTCCAATTAGGTTCTAGGTTAGCTTGGACACTTCATCTGGCTCATTAAATGGCTAAATTCCAAGAGATATTAATGTGAACTTATCTTGAGTTCAAAATTTGAATTTGACTTGGCTTCTCTCTCTTTTCCTCTTGAGTGTGTGGCCCTTTCCTTGTGGGCTCCAAAGTCCACATTTCACACTTAGGTATTTAGGGTATGATTAGGCTAGACTATAGAGACACCCTTTTCCACCCATCATTTAATGCATTTATATTTGTTCACACTTGTTTTTCAAAGAAAGGTCAACTAGTTCAAGTTTCATACTTGTCTTCCAAGGCTAAGGCCTAACGTGCCATGTGTCCATCTCAATCGATGCTCCTTAATTAACTACAAGACGAGGGCATTAAATGCAACTTGGAATATCTCAGTTTTGAAGGCCTTGTCATCAAGCATGGACTAATCAAGTTTGACCACAATCGACTATCTTATTTGGCCCGAGGTTCGTGCCTAAGACATGATCAGAAGAAGCGGTCGCAACTAGGGTTAATCAATGAAACCAAGTTAAGACTTCTATTTTACCGTGTAAAGGGCTTGAAATTGAGGATGTAACATAGAGTATCACCCAAAATTGAAAATCATAGGAAAAAAACATTATTGGTTCACCTATCGTTGCTTGATTGATTGAGAAACAAGGTTCAATGACCTAAATACATATTTAATCAATGCACATACATGTGATTATTAGATGTATGATTAGGTGCGATGCATGAGTGTAGGGTAGCCTGTTATGGACACTTAGAACCTAATCTAGGGATAATTGATATCGACACCATTTAGTGACCACAAATGATGGCCAATCATCATTAAACACAAATCAATTAGTCAAGTGATTTGGGGTGGTCGTTATGCATCCTATGCAAAGGCCAATCCCAAGGTTCATTTCTTTGAATCAATGAATTGCTTGTCTTTGTTTGGCATTGGTTGTTTGTATGCTTTCTACATGGCTTGAATGACTCAAGTGTAAAACCAACACCACCAAGGTGGTCCATGGAGGAGGTGGCCGAAGGTCCTAACATTGTAGGCCAAAGATTGATGTCTGATCCGGTCTCTTTTGTACCCCATTTATCACTGAATCATGTCTTGCTCTTTTAATTCCAATTTGTAATAGATACTTGACGAGCTACAGGTTTTCTATCTTCTTGCACTTTGAGTAGCTTTTACTATCTTCCATTGATTGTTTACTTTACGCAATACAATTCCCTTTTATTGCTTGTTTTATTTCTTAGATGTTAAGACTAGAACAAGTTGGGATTCTTAGGGTGCATTTCGTAACCATTATGTTTTCGAGAACAATTTCTAATAAAAAATAATTCTTTTTGATTTTGTTCCCAAGAATAATTTTAAAGCATTTGAGAGCGTTTGGTAACTCCTCAAAATTTTTATCCCCGCAATAGAATTATGTTTGGGACCATCCTCACAATTTCTCATCCAAAGCATTTTCTTTTTAATTTTTTAATAATTTTATTCCTTTTTTCTTTTCTCTTTTCTTTATTTTCTTCCACAAGCTTTGGTTGATTGTCGATCTTGGGATGACTAGCGACGGCGAGACGAGGGTTGGGGACCTTGCCGAAGCCTCGCCAACCCCTAGCAAAGCTGCACCTCGTCAGCCGACCATCTGTGGTAGCTGGGCGAGACTAGCCCAAGCCATGGTTGGGCAAGGCTCCCTTACCTAGCTGCTGGTGGGGCTCAACCTCGCTTGGCCATCGTGAGATCGGCCTCACCTTGGTGGGGCAATGCAGACCTCACGGTAGCTCGATGAGGTTAAGCCTAGTTAGTGGCTAGGTGAGCTCAACCTTATTAAATCAGGGTGAGGTCAAGCCTCACCCATACAGGAAAAGCTCGCCGGTGGCTAGGCGAGCCTCGCTCGATTAGGCAAAGCTAGTTGGTGGCTGAGGGAGTCATAGGCGAGGCTTACCTAGCCACCAACAAGGCTCCAGCGACCTCGTCGGACCTTGCCGAACCAGTCATCGGCAACCGGTGGCAATTGACGGTGGCGGTGGTGGCGGAAGAAGAAGAGAGAAGGAACAAGAACAAGAAGAAAAGATGGAGAGAAAAGAGAAAAGAGAAAATAGAAATTTAGGTTTTCTCGATTATGGAATTGTTCCCGAAACAAAAAACAACTATTTTACTCATTGATTATGTTCCAAATCTATTCCTGAGATCAAATTTGTTCCCGGAATAAAAAATTTACCAAATGGATATTTCAAAATTACTTCCACTAACAAAAGAATAGAATTTGTTACTATTTGGCAAGTTGGCAAACACGCCCCGAATGAACCATCCACGCATGATCTCCTATTGAGATTCTAAATACTTCTCCACAAAAATGATAAAGAACAAAGGCATGGTCTCTTAGATAACTATCGAACCAATTTAGGTACCGAAAGGGTGCTCATAGAAATGTTAGCGTAACCTAAGTCCCCGAGCTCATTGATCGCTAGTTCCATAGGAATCAAGGAAATATTCCTATTTCTTGATTGGGTAATCTAGCCGACCCCAAAAAATGAGGTTGTAGTGACTCTTAGTTGATATTTAGAGTGTCTAAAAAGAACTTTAAAATGAACACCTATCGTGCAAGATATGGATTCGGGAGAGTCCGTGTTCATAAATGATGGCCAAGTGTGGATCACCAACTAAATGATGTGTTGGAGCCATGTTTTATGGGATCGGCTACTTAGACCGTCTTATTAACAAACTTGTCTCAACTTGCTCCCTTGGGATTAGCCCTTGAGGTAGGTGGGTTGCGAGATGCAGTAAAAATTGGTGCAAGAATCGATTATAATAACCTCAACTAAGCAATCAACCAAAATTGATCAAGATAAAGAGATTCGGTGCAGCTTTGGCTAAGCTTTAGCTATGAAACATGGAGGACAAGCTGTGGAGTGTTGTCGTAAGGTCACGTAATTATGGAATCATCGGGAATTGGATGGAATGATAGCTGGAACTCACCGAAAGGATCACTAGCGTGGAGATCGACCTTCAAGTTGGGATGAAAATCGGTGGGGAAAGTACACTAGATGTGCCTACGGTAATCACTTTTGTGCCAAAAGTTTCCGTCGGATTACTTTACTGCCAAATCGGATAAAAAATGATCACTTTAGTGCCACCGGCGAGATATTCCGGCCAAATTGGTTACATAGCTTTTATGTTTAAAAAAAAGGAAGTTGACATGGCTTTTAAACAACGTCGTTTCCGTCCTCCTTAAGAAAACAACGTCGTTTTACCGTCATACGTGGATGGCCTAACAAGAACGATGCCGCACAACTCATATGGAGGTTGAAATTAGTGTTTTTTTGTCCGATCCTCACCCAACGTTGACCTAGCTCGCTTAGCCACCGTCACTCGGCCTCCATCGTAGTTGCTTGACTAGGTGAGTGAGGAGAGGCTGAGGTTGTTGCTCGGGCAGGAAGTGACAGGAAGAATATGAGGTGAGGGCGAAGGAGCAGGAGGAAGAAAGGGGGTTGAAGGTGGAGAGAGCGAAGACGAGGAGGGAGAGTGAAACAAGGAGGCCTCAAATGAAGATGGTGGATTGGGCTTTGCTCAAGGAGCGGTTGAAGTGGGTCCTTTTGAAGGGGGAAGGACAAGGAGGAGGACAAGGGCTTGGGCTTGTCAACAATGTTGGACGAACTGAAGATAGAGTTGTGCTAGTGCTAGTGCCGGTGCTACTGCTCGTGTTGCTGCTAGTGCTGGCGCTAGTGTTGTTCTTCGGGGAAGAAGACGACATGCCATGCCTTCTCTCTCTCTCTCTCTCTCTCTCAATTTGGGGATTTAGGGTTTTGACTTGGGGGAATAATGCCAAATGACGTCGTTTTCTTGTTCAGATGCTGACTGTACTCTCTGGCGAGCCACATCAGCATCATAAATTAATAAAAAAAGTGCACATCGGATTTTCAGTCAATCAGATTGGCGTTGGCACTAAAATGATCATTTTTCAAAATTTTTGGCAACTAAGTGATCCAAAATAAACTTTTGGCACCAAAGTGAGCACTGTACACAACTTTTATCACTTCTAGTGTACCTATCCAAAATCAATTGGTGTCGACACCTATCTTTTGGTAGCACATTTAGTTAATAATTTATTGTATAAGAAAATGAGGAGTTGACCATAGGGATCAAGTGGGTCGTTGTGGTTCGACAAAGAAAAGATAATCCCGAGAGGGAGAACATATTAAGTCTGAAGAAGTGAGGCAATAACAAGCTGAAGCACCCTAAGAATTGCTAATACTTGGGACAGAGATCCATGAAGAGGAGAAAACCACCTTCTATTATTTAATCGAGTGAGTAATTGATGGCAAGTAGTTTGTTGCTGCCTCCCACTCACTTGAATAGCTAGGGCATGATTAATGGTCTCTTGGTTATAAGCTACATTCACATCCACAACGGATTCTTTCTTTGTAGAAATCCTTTTGTTTGAAGAGGATGACTCATTGAACCACCCGTCTCTCAAGCCTATTTAAATTTTCTCCCCACAAGAATGAGATGGTTAAACGACTCAGCAATCGTGATTACCATTCAATTGTAGTACTAGAAGGGGAGAGTTTTAATAAAAATCTTCTTCAACTCAAAGTTGGTCGACTCATGGCTAATTTGAGCAACTAGATTCTTCCACTTGATGGCATAATGATTGAATGACTCAAACTTCTTCTTCTCGGTGCGCTCCTTATCATAGGTCTTGACTCAAGGCTTGCTTGGAATTGGATCATTAAGGATGCATTGTTGATATATTGAGTCATCCATACTAAGTACATTTGTAAATGAGCCTTTGGGCAGTTCATGCTATCACACTTCTTGAATTCATGCATTTTGAATTTTTTTGGCATTTTGGTCTTGGAATAGACCAAAAGGTTTGACGGGTAGTATCTTGAAGGCCTTTTTCAGTTGTTTTACCCTCTCCTCAAGCTTTTCTAAGCATTTGTCATGCTTAGTTTTAGGCACAATATCAACTTTCAGCTTTCCTACTATAACAACGACAAGTCATCTTCTAAAGCGAGCATGTCATCATTGGATTTAGCGGGAAGTCTCTAATCATCTTTCTACTTAGACGCCATAGCTTTAGGGGGTATGCGTGCTTGAGCAGGGCTTGCTTGGGACGCCTTGAATTCAGTGGTCATTTCTTGCATTGAGATGAAGAATTGTTTCATTTCATCCTCCATTCTATATGTAGCATCCACGGTTTCAAGCAATGTGGAATTGGTACGCCAATAGTAGGATTTGTTTGGGACAAGGGCACCATGCCCTATCTCATGTCAATAAACAAAGGCATCGCTCCTTGCACCGTGCCGATGCACACGGGCACCATGCTTTGTATCAGGCCATGGATTAGCCAGTCGACCATAAGGGTTGGTAGTGGGTTGATCACGCACCACTATGGAGCTAGGGGTGATCATAGATCAATTCCTCGTAGACATGCATTGATCATGGGTGATTACACTTGGGCACATATCGACTATGGACGACCATGAATCTATCCCATTCGATTGTGCGTTGGCCGTGGATCGATCCATTTCACTCAACCATGTGACAATCGAAGGACGATCATGTGCATGTAACAAGTCACGGATAGGTTAGTGCTAGGAACTGAGCTCGGCCCTGTGATAAGCTTAAGGCTAGTCACAGGCAGGCCTGGTCTGCTTGGCCCATGCTGACCAAAGTGCCAACTATTAAGCCCCTACAATGGGCCACCGACTTAGTTGAAATAGGCAATTTTTGCTTATGATTAGCCACGACAACGGTAATTTGACTATGAATCTCTGATGGGTCGAGATGGTCGATCATGGATGAATGCGAGGAGTTCGTTAGTGCTTTAAATGGCCTAATTCTCATATTTGTTATGTTCTTGGGAAGAAGACATAAGATTCTAGAACACCTCATTAAATGCATGAGATGAATCACCCTTCTTAGGTGTCCACTTAAAGATTTGATAATGATGGCTCAAGATTTGCCTTGGGGAAGAAGTAAATGACTCCTAGCTTAAGCATATCAATTGGACATAAGGTTCTAGAACACTTCATTAAATGCAAGGATGAGTCACCCCTCTTAGGTGTCCACTCAAAGATTGTGTAATGATAACTTAAGATTGGCCCTGGGGAAGAAGTTAATGACTCATCTAATGGCCTCATTTCCATGTTGGCTATGTTCCTTAGAAGAGGACATAAGAATATGGCTCTAGAATGCTTGGTCATTAAATGCAAAGGGATGAATCACCCCCCTTCAATGGCCATAGGATGATTTGGTAATGATGGGAAAAAAATGCCTTTGGAGAAGCAATGATGAGGGTTTTGCCTACAAATAGAGGCACCACCCATTCATTTCTCACCCTTGGAGCCTTCCTCTTCTCTTGCTTTGCATGTTTCCCCTCTCCCTCTCTTGGCCTCACACATGCCCACCCTCACCGAACCACCTCTCTAGCTCTTGAGGTTCATCAAGATAAGTGAAATCTCTAATCTTTGGTTAGGATGATGTAATACATCATTGGGTTTGACTGTGAGCATGCTAGCCATGTCTTTGCATGAGTAAGTGGATCCCCTTGGCTAGGGCATTATGATACATTGTTGGAGTTAGGTATATTCTTAACTGTGATTGTGTGTTTTGATTATTCTATGACTTGTTCTTGCAATATTTTCTATGGTTTGCTCATGATTATGGATCCACAAATGGAAGCACGCCTTGGGCTACGGATGGGTCTCACTTGGCCCTAGATTGGCGTTGAGGTGTGACGGATTGAACTTTGCTAGGCATTGGATCAATAGTGAGGTGTGTCAATCCAAGCCATGAACCTTGTTCCTTGCTTGGCAGATTATGTAGTTATGGTATTGTAGAACATGACATGTACAGGCTTGCATGAGCACACCCTCGAGCCTTGTATGCTTGGGCTAGGTGGAAAAATGAAAAACCAAGTTGTGTGTTATACAACGTGTGATTACTAACTGAAAGATAAGGCCCATCGTTGCATAGCATTGGCGATGATGCCTCATTCATGAGAACAAGATGCCTGGTGGATTTCGAATGCTTGATGGACTTAGGATGCCTGGTGGATTCCAGATGAACCGTAGGAATGGTTATATTGATGAATAAATTTCCTTGTACATGCTTCTGTATGTGTTGTTTAATGAGTTAGTTTAATAAGTTTGAGGCAGTGCATGCATTGACAGTAAGCTAAAATGGCTCACATGCATGTGATGCCTAACTTGAGGCCGGAGCCATAGTTGATATCAAGAAGCCCTTGAAAGTATGGGATGCCTCGGTTGAGCTGGGAAGAACCGTTTGAGACGGTTAATGAACCTTTTATACATGTTGTCATGTGTTGTTTGATAAGCTTACTTGGTAAGGTAACTTGTTTGTAAGTTGAGGGTAGCTTATTTGATAAGGTAGCTTATTGAATAAGTTAGAGGTAGCTTGTTTGGTAAATTAAGGGTAGATTGTTCAGTAAGCTGAAGGTGGATCATGCATTGAAGGTAAGCTGATACGAACATATGCATATAGTCGACAATAAGTAATGGTTTTTTATTGATCCACCATAAATATCATAGTGCGTGAGATGCCCGCTTGCATGATTCAATGACAAGTCATCCTCCTAGATGAGCCCCGACTCACTCATTTATCTTTTAGACTTGTAGGCATAAAAGTCTCACACCAATTTTGGAAGTTACAGTCACACTGGAAGAGATAGGAATTCCTTTGGTTTATGCAGATATATATATATATATATATATATATATATATATATATTTGGTCAGTCTATACAGATATATATAAGTAGCAAGAAAAAGGGTCCGTAAAAAAGGGGGCTTGTAAAATATAACGATGTTATACAAAGTAGTGTATTTTGTTTGTAGTGCTTCCTTGATTTCCGGCTGTTGTTTTTTTCTGGGAGAATGTCTGTACACGTTTCTACATGTGTATATTAACAAGATAAAAAAGAAACAAGATGACAATGAGCCTAAGACGTTGCAAGGATAACCCCGGTGGTCGCAACCTCGAAATGGGGTCAGGTCGTTACACTGGCAATACGTTCGTACAATTCAGTTTGATTGGTCATTTTTGCTCTCGACCTCGTATGGATGGGTGAGCGGGAATGATTCATAGTCACCTAATTTGAAGAAATGAACGCACATAAGTATCAAAATAAAAAATGCGCCAATCCATGACAAAAGTCTAACCGTTTCATTTTATTCATGAATGAAAAATGATTCTTTATTCAAATGGAAAATCCGATACAAATACGATGAAAGCAAAACTTGAAATTCCCTGCACAAGCATAATAGAAAAATAAATGACTCAACTTCCTAAACTAATAAATCTAGAAATGAAAGATAGATCCAAGCCTTTTTATTGGGCTTGGTCTATATACACATGGGAGGGGACACTCTTTTTGTGACACCTAGAACGTCACCCATGACATGTGTCATTTTAGTTTATACTTATAATAATATCACAGATGTAGAAGCACAATAAAATTTTCACAACATCCCTTACTAGAAAATCGCATGAGTTCAATAATATACATACTCTTCTTTATACAAACAATGATAGTCGTTATCACAACAAAATGAACAGTCCTAGGAAAGGTCAAGGTCACCTAACACTACTAACCAAACACCATCTAGCTCAAGGATTAATGGCCTTCAACATCAACTCGTCCCCTTATTCACCATATTTAGGGAAACCATCCTACAAATATGAAAAAACAAGCGGCGAGCCCAAGCCTAGTAAATGAAATTTCTATGTCTAAAGTAGGAGATGAGCTTAACACTCAACCTAGTGTCAACAAACAACATGAATTCAAAACAATACAAAAGGGCCATCAATAATGAGTACATAAGTATATGTATTATCTTCTTTTATCATGATATGCCGACATAAACCAATAACAATATTACATAGATTAATCACTCAAAAGCAGCGTAGAATAAATTAATGTATTGCATTATTATCACCACTTAGTCACGTGTGAATATATGCATTTATAAACACACATAGACATGCACCGCATTCATTATTAGCATATCGTTTCATCTCGACTCTTAGGGTATCTCCACTTCGAGGCATCCTGAAACACTCCCCAAGGCATCCCAATTCCGGGGCATCTCCACTCTAAGGCATTTGGAGCACTCTCGGGGCATTCCAATTCCAGGGCATCTCAACTCTACGGGATATCACTACTCCGAGGCATCCCAAACACTTTTGGGGCATCCTGACTACGGGGCATCATCACCACTAATATGTGAGCGACGGACATAACTTTTCATAATGCTTGCCATAATTAATCACATAGCAACAATGTACATGAAAATCATCATAATCACAAGATCACCCTTGCATCAACATCAAAATCAATGTTCACTTCAAGAATCAAAATCCGATACGCAACATCTTTTCATCCAATTTACTTTTGAAATATAATTATGTTGCCCTTTCAATGATCACATACGTGAATGATTTTAATGAGATGCTTACCACTCTCATGCAAATAAATGATAACATTATTAGAGAATCAGCCACATCAACATTGATAACCTAAATAGTCAACAATATGACATCAACAACCCAAAAATCGACATTGCTTAGTTAGTAAATCGATAACTTGGTCGAATCACAAAAATATCACTTTCCGATTTAATTTACTGCCAATATCATGGAAGTTGATTAGTCACAACATCAATATAAACAAACTCATTGATTCAAATCAAACAAACATAACGGTTTATCACGCAATCATTATAACTTATCGTACATATCTAAGTTCAAACAAAAATTAACAACCATAAAATAACCAAGTCAAAAGTGCTAAGTAAATCAATCTAACTTAGCCCCTAGAGTTTTCACTTTCCTTGAAAATGATTGGAGCAAATCAAAACTTTAAACACCTTGAAAGAAAAATAATCAAGAACACCAATTGATAACCCTTAATCTTTGTAAGCGACAAAACTAGCTTGTTAAGATGAAGAGAAAATACAATAATTCTCCTTGTGATCACTTGAAAACAGGAAATTAGAAGTTTCAACAACTTAAAAGCAGAGCCTTTGCTTTCACTTGTGGGAATTGAAAACAGAAGTTGAAGAAAGGAGTTGATAAGTGATGTAGGGGTCTTGCGTTCCTTTTAGAAGCCCTCCATCGATCAAGCTAAGGAAGGAAAGGGAGAGCTGAATTTAACCATAAATGGGGCACCAATTGTCTTAAAAATGAAGGGTAAGTATTTTAATGGAATTGTTTCATGTGGTCCCTATAATCATAGCTAGGACACTTGTGGTTTGTTATCATAGCCAAAGAAGGAAATATTTATGAGAAGGGAGATGGCCTCATATCATTTGGCCAATTATAAGCTATAATCCTTCCATGCATTAATCAACTAAGGCCAAATTTCATGAGGCAATACATGACCTCATCGCTACCAAGCTCTATATGTTTAAGAGGGAAACGTGTGAGGGGTTAAATACTTAGGGAAAATAGAAAGAAACACAAATGTGGGACCTTTACCTTCGTGTTAAAAGGATGGGAAAAGAAATGGAAGAAAAGGTGGCATGGAATTCTCTTTTTTCTTTGCAAAAAATGAGCTGAAACTCTCTATTTAGAGCTTGAATACTTGGGGTGGCTTCTTATGATCAATAGTGGGATGTATGAGATACAAAATGATAAGAACAATTGACTATGGGTTAAATGTAATGATAACTTTGAGTTAGAAACATGTGGTGAAAACTAAAGGAGATGTGATCAAATTAAAATGTTACAAATGGCTTAATTTTATGGTTCCAAAGTAGATATTTTGATTCAAATGAGAGATGGCTTAGAAAAAATGAATGGTGAAGAGTTACCTTATCCAATGTATTAATTAGCTAAGGTTAAAATACATGATGCAATGCATGATGTAATTAGATAGACTAAGTTCAATGTCACCATTTAAGAGCAAGTGAGTTGATACTTAAGTGACAAATGGCAAAATTTTGGATGGAAAGGTGAAGATATTTTATTGGAAAGAGAGAAAGAGAGATAAAGAACATCATTGGCCAAGCACAATGCATGAATTAGGATGCATTATTTGAATTGTAATCATTTCAAGCAATAATGAGAAGTAGAGAAGACCTTGATTTATGTATCTCATGAACTAAAAATAATATATTTTAATTAACTAAGGTTAAAAACCAAGATGACATTGGGATTGAAAAACACTTGGTGGAGAATTAGGGAGAGAGAGAGAGACAAAAGATAAGATAACCCAAACTGATGTGTTAATGATGATTCAATTTTAATCAAGAGCATTAATTAGTGGCATCCCAAAATTCATGGCAACCTCCAGATACATTAAGGTCTATGAATAGGTGATGGAAGTACCATGAAGATGTATTGTAGCCATTTGATCCATAATTGGCAATGAGATTTATGGCCAAGCTTTTAATGGATAATTATTTGATAGGAAATAAAATCCTATCATTGGCCATGTGTTTTACAAATTGTAATTTATGGATTTGTGACTACAAGTTTTATGGCCTTATTAATGTTGCAAGTAAGGTATTTATTTAAGTGGAAAATGTTAATGGATGATCAAGGTTGGTGCTATAGGACAATTTGATAAAGAAGAATTTGTTCTTGACTATGCACTTTATAGATTTTATTTTATGGATTAATGTCACAAAGTCTTTTGGCCATTTTATTATGCAATTAGGTATTTATTTAAATGAGGATTAAGATGTATTATTAAAAAAAATAAACTTGGGCCATTTAAGTTTGGACTTTAGGCTTAGGCCCAAGTGAGATGGGCCTAAAGTGGGCCAAAAGGCTGGCCCATGAAGCCCATTGGGCTGTCGACGCATGGAAGGGGGACGAGGAGCCGCATGGCCTCCTCCAAGTGTCTTCAACAAGGGAGACACCTGTCTCCTTCTTGGGGACAAGTGTCCCCCATGCAAACTAAGGATGCATGCAAGTATATAAACCACCAAAAAGAAAGAAAGAGAAGGGAAGTCGCTGGTTTTGAGAGAGTGAGAGAGAGAGAGAGGGTTGCCAAGAGAGTGAGGAACCAAGAGAGAGGAGGAAGAAGCGGTGTGTCCGTCCGTCCGCTCGTCCGTCGCCCGTCGTCATGCGTTCGCCATCCGTGTGCCGTTGTTTGCTCGGTACAAAGGCAAGTTGGGATCCATATTCTGCTCTTGCATGTGTGTTTGAAATGGTGATGAATCTTGGACGTTTAGGGTGTGAGAAACCGAAGCTTGAGTGTGCTGTTCTTGAAAATGTATTTTGTTCTCGTCTATATCGCCTGACCCAGAATGTTGTAGAGGCTTGCATATGGGTCTTCAGTCGGATTTTGGCTTTCACTTGTTCACAAAAGTTGTAAAGAAACATCTCAAAGTATAACATACTAAAATTTGGGACAAAATGGCTGAGTTTTAAGGGGTGAAACCCTCCCTCTACGAAAACGCTAGATCTGGAACCGTCTTGTTGACCTCTTAGTGTTGCATGTCATTGTTTACTAAGCATTTCACTTTGACTTATTCATGAAAGTTATATATAACATCCTGATTATTAACATACTCAAATTTCAGGTAAAAATAACAAGCATAGCCTAGTGAAACGATTTTATTTTGAAGACAGCAGATCTGGAAGTATGGTACTGGACTCCCGAGTCTTCGTGGACTAAATGGTGACTATCCTTTAAGAATCTTACTGAGATCCCTTAATGAAAGTGGTAGTGAACCTCTTGAGGCAAAAAATATCAAAAATTTAGTGGAAATGAAGGAAGATAAGTAGGCGAAACCTCGATTTTTGGAGACAGCTAAACTGGACTGTTCGGTACTAGGAACAGGAGATTCGTCCGTCCATAGTAAATTATCTAGGACGAATCTAGCCTTGATGTCTTCAGTAAAAATCTACCTTAGGGTCTTGAGTATAACCCGGTAAAATTTCATAATTTTTGGAGGTCATTCGTGTATTTAAATTGAAATATTTCAAGAACTGCGCAATCTGACTTTATCCGAATTTTGCATGCTGTATTGTGTGAGCTATATCTTCTTGTGCGAAGCTTTTTTGGGCATGTGTTCTTCATGGAATTGCTACCTTTATGTCTTGTCTATCACATGTTCTGATTTTATGATTTTTGAAGATCATATGGATATTTAATTTACATGTTTTCCGAAATTGTGCAAGCTGGAATTTGCTAAATCTCAAAAGTCATAATGTATGGATCATTCTAAGTTGTATGGACCCCATGGATTGTATTATCATAAGTGGTTGGACCTTGGTGCATATATGATGATGATTGGAAATGCATATAAGAATCAAATGCTGAAAATGATCTTGTTTGCCATCATATCATATGCCATGTTGAAATTGAGCCATAATTGTAAATGTGAACTATGATAAGTGAGAAGGCTGTCGGAAGTGTGAGCTGACGATGCCCCGAGAGTGTCGGGATGCCTGGCTAGGGAGTGTAAATGCCGGATGCTCGGTTGTGTCATGATACATGTCCAGAGGTTTGTGCCGGATGCCCGGTTGTATCATGATGCATGCTCAGAGGGTCCTCAGGAGTTTTGAGATGCCCAGTGGTATACGATACGTAATTCCAGAGAAGGGGGGAATCCTGGTGGTATGTCGGTACGTAATTCCGGAAGCCCTGGAGGTTTGTGCTCGGGGGATGTCTCGTGATGCTAGTTGGGATACGAGATGCTCGGAGGTGTGTGCCGGATGCCCGGTTGTATTTTGAATACATGCCCGGAGGTTCCTCGCAATGCCAGGTTGGGTGTGAGCGATAAATGTGGGATGCAAATATTGGTCCCGGGAAAGAATAAAATGGTGGCCCAAAATGAAAGAATAAAATTGGGAAATTGAAATTGAATTATGCATGGTATGGCAACATGTATGCATGAGTGCATGATGATGAGTGCATGGATGTATGTACACCTATGGCATGATGGTACATGTGTGACATGATGTGCATGGATGTATGTGCACCTATGGCATGATGGTACATGTGTGACATGATGATAGTGAGTGCATGGATGTATGTGCACCTATCGCATGATGGTACATGTATGACATGATGATGGTGAGTGCATGGATGTATGCGCACCTATGGCATGATGGTAAATGTATGACATGATGATGAAGGTTATATGAGGATGTATGTACATGTGGTGTGATGACATATGCATGGCTTCAAGGTAAGTTATGCATGGATGCATGAATGACATGTGTTATGCTATGATTGTTATGATTGTATTGTGTGATGCATTGAGTGGTTTATTGGGTCATTTACCTGCTGAGTGGTTGTACTCACCCCTTTGGGGACCAACATTTCAGACTAGATAGAATATCTCTGCTGCCACTGCCACTGGTAGATGGATCGGGTGGTTGGATATGATCGTGAGGAGGAAGATAGCAAAGGAATGAACTTTTGGATGCCGACACTGATTAATGGGCTTTAAGTATATGACTGTTGGAGGAGATGTTGATCATCTTTGGAAGTGTAGCCGAGTATAGAAGACTATGGCATTTTGATGTACCGATAAATGATATCCATCTGGCTTAAGTAAATAAAAGTGTACGGCTTTTACCTATAAATGTTTAGTTGGTGTGCATTGTTTTCTGAATATAGGGAAGGGAGTTGTTAGATATGCTTTCGTTATATGAATTGTGCAAAGAACCGATCTAAAAGATGTAAACCCCCAGGTTGTATGGACCCGCTGCTTTAATGGTATCAGAGTGAGATGTTATTAGGGAAAGTGAAAGGTAAGTGAACCGTGGCGACCCTAACGGATTGGGGGGGGGCGTTCGAGGGGTGCCACATTAATGGACTAAAGAGGTGTTCAAGTACAAAGTTACAAGTGTCATAATAACATGGCTCCATGCAATAATATTGGCAATGGGGATGAATTTAGAAGATCAAACTTGAGTTCAAATACACGGCACAAATTGGAGAAGATGTGATCAAAATATCACACATGGCTACCTTGGTTAGCTTGATCAAATAACCAAGGTTAAAATAATTATGACTTTGGGTTAAAAGCTTTAAGTGCAATGATGGGAACGATACTTCAATCCAAGGAATACAAGTGGCCTAATATGAGTAGCCAAATGTGAGATATTTTTAGAGAAGCCTTCGTAGCCAAGTAAAATGAGTGAATCATCAAAACATTAATTGGCCAAGGATAATATAGATGTTGTAATGCATGAAGTTATTACTAAACTAAGCTCAGTGTCACAAACTAAAGACATGTAACTTAAAATACTTCATGGAAAAATGAAGAAATATGGTATAAATTAAAGAGGAACAAATGGCTCATTTACTTGGCTTCCAAAGTAGACATTTTGTTAAGTTATCAAATTCTAGTAAATAAATATGTAAACAAGGAAATTAGCAATCATTCTAAGTATTTATAAAAAAAATATAAAAAATATGAACTCTCTAAAATTATTTGTAAAAAATAACAAATGCTAGAAAATCTCAATTTAATAAATTTGAAACTTGAATATTGTCAAATATGCAATTTAAGGAATACAACTAATATGACGGTGAATTAATGATTGTCACTTGACACCACCAACCTACATGTCAATATTTATTACTGAGCTTAATGCATTAAATTCTGACGACTATGCTAAAGGAAAATTATCCTTCGCACCTTTTGCACCTCACAAAATTAACAACTTTCATGACTTCAAACTAAATAACACGTAACCTAAATATTATCTCTAAAAATTATCCTTCGCACCTTCGCACCTTTGGCACCTCAAAAAATTATTGTTTCCTATTCGAATTGGACTTAGGCTAGTGCTCAACGTATCGTGTCAAACCATGGACTCTCTTTTCGTGCTCGGCATATTTTATTGATGTAGTTTCGATAGATCATGAGACACACTCCACCTGGCATGCCATTGAGGCATTCATACTTGGCTAATGAGAAAGATAACAATGGACGTGAGTTGTGTGATGGTATGCCTCTATGATCATTTAAATACCCTGATGCGTATGATTATGCGGGGTGATGGCCATACTGATGCCCATGATTATGCGGGATGACACCTAATTAAATTTGGAGTGTTGAGTGCTCGTATGATCACTTAAATACCCTGATGCATATGATTATGCGGGGTGATGGCTGTCCTGATGCATATGATTATGCAGGATGATGCCAAGTTAAGTTTGGAGTGTTATATGCTCGTGGGATCACCTAAATACACTAATGCGTATGATTATGCAGGACGATGCCCGATTAAGTTCGGATGTCCCCAAGTCAATGGGATGCCATTCACGGATGGATTTCGGAACGAGGCTCCTTATTGGAATGCTGTCCTGAGGCTTATGCATGCGCAAGATGATTCTATGCCTGATGGGGCGGGATGATGCTCGTTATGCCGAATGACTGCAAACCTTTGGGTTGGCCTTGGGTCTTGAGTGGTCGTAAGAATCTGGACATGGTTGTGTGAAAAGTGCATGAGTGCATGAATGCATTTTTTAAGAATGATGCCATTGTTTCCACATGTGTAGCATGGATATACATGAGTTATATGAGAAGAGTCCATGAGTTAAATGTCATTTCAATGACTTATGTGGCATATGCATGCTTTGATTGACCTTGTTTATGAATTGAGAGACATGAGGAAGTCTGCAGGTCAATATTCGAGTCAGAAAGGCATGGATAAGGTTGTGGATTTGTATGCCTTTGATTAGGACTCGTAAGATTTAAGTTGCTGCATTGTGCATGGAATTATTGTTATTCACACATGGACTATTAAATTGTGAACGTCCTATGCTTAATGGAACGTTGCACTCATGTAGTGATTGTTATACTATAATTGGACACATGATAGAGTGTCGTATGTTTAGTGGCCTAAATCCTATTAATAGATAATGCAAAGCAAAGGCCTTGCTATTGATCTGCCATCGATAGATAAGTTGCATGTTTAGGGCGTCTCCGAGGCGAAGAACCCTCCTACACGAGGTTTAGGGAGTTTACTCGCTAAGATATTTATATCTCACCCCATCATGGTTTAATATTTTTCAGGCCCACAGTATGGAGAACCGTCATGTTCGGTTCGGGGTTTCATTCGAGGTGAGAGTTTGGCCTAGCGTTAGTGAAGTTTATATTAACCCTGACCCACTATTGGTTTTGTTGGTTGGTTGGAAGTTTATGGTGTAAAGGCTTGTAATCATTAAACTTCCTAGGGTTAACAGTAAATTTATAAAGGAAGTATTTGGTTTTGATGTTCTGATGCATACCTTTTACTATCCCTATAGTTTGTCAATGGTTGGGAGATGTTTGTTCTGCTTCCGCTTGCGTATAATCAAAAGATAAAATGAAGGGGTCGGCAAAGCGTCCTAGGACGTTGTAATTCCATGATCGAAGAGAGCGTGGGATGCCGCGCGCTCAAGGGTCGAGGCGTGACACCTGTAGTCTACTACACTGTTGTCTTGGTATCATGTCCTAGTGTCCAAAAATGCTGCCATCCTCCTGGGTCCTCCACCTACACGACCCCACTCAAATCATCATTATTGTAATTCGGAAGCAACAGTGGCCCCATCATACGCCTGTTGACTCGGGCATACAAAACGATGAACCCCATAAGCACGAGGCTCGTGCTAAGACCGGGGTCCACTGTGAGGATCACCGTGATCCGGATGAATGTGACGTCTGGAAAGTCAGGGTCTACAGGCTCCACCCGATCCCACCTTAGGGGTGAGTATGACAACTCAACAAGTGAAAGCCTATCAAACCATATTACACAAGTCTACCGTTACTCAACTAACGACGTTCTAAACATGTAATATGAAAAGGATGATAAAATTCAGTAACCAACTATAAAGGGTAATACTACATATCATGTAAGAATCTGAATCAACACTTAGCATGACTCCAATAATCGACTCAACTTTTAAATCTAGCCGCCGCCATCTTCCAAAGGGACCCATGTTGCACCCCTCTAGGCATCTCACATCCCACCTAGCATCACAAGGACCTCCGGTTTCATATTTCAGTCCCCAGGCATCCGGAGCGTGTCACGTTACACCCCCAAGCATCTCGCACCCCACCTAGCATCAAGAGGACTTCCAGGGCTCATCACAGTCCCCAGGCATCTAAAGGCATCATTTTCACGACCCTCCAGGCATCCCAACACCCAGGGCATCATCGCCACGCAGGACCGACGGTATCAACAACAATTTCTACCATGGCGCAGCACCTACGATTCATTATAGCCATCGTATACGTGTAACCCAAACCATTAGGGACACCCAAACCGAACTCGACCATCTAATTCGGAGGTTTTATTATTCTATGTTCAACTCGATTCCAACAACTCCCTAAAGATTTCTAACACCCGAACCCTAAGCCAAAATACGTCAAATCCAACTTGAACTCTCCTAGGATGACCCCGAACACTCCGTACCACCTAGGGGCTGCACACTTCAAGCTAGACCAAAGCCAAGCTAGGATAGGATCGTCTACCTGACTTTACCCTGCAAAATTCCATACCTTCTAATTGACAGGTTGCTCGGTCCACCATCACCGCGCAAATCGGGACTTGTGCCGATGGTGTCGACGGTCGTCACATGCACACAAGAGAATTCGACAATGAATTCAGCTCAACTCGCCAAGGACAGGTCCGTTCACTGCCGTACCGTCTAGACGTCGCATCATTTCAAGTTCGAACAGTAGCACACTCGGACTAGACCGTCTGCAAAAATCGATCGATGCTAATTCTGCATCATCCGTCCGATGGTCAACGCCTTTCCTCACCAGCATGCAAACAGCGCCGGTCACCCCACACTCAACAACCCACGCACGCCCGTCATCCATTCCAATCTTGATCAATACACAAACAAACTTAATTCTAAACAGCCTGCCATATTTGAACTCGGACTCTAGTCGATCCTAAACCGAACATGCAAGTAGGATATCGTCACGCAATATAGATTAACAGGACCGCCACTTGCCTCAAATCCTTGGAACGCGAGCAGCGGCGCGCAATGGTCGGTAGTTGGTGGCAAAGCACCAGCGGGACACAAATGAAATGGTGGAAGTCTTTTGAGGTACAGTCTCTGCTTAACTGAAAAATGAATAGCAATGGCCACCAAAGAAGAAGAAGATACAGTCACCTCTCTTCTTCGTGCACTCTGCCAATTGACTGCATGAGTCAACCCTTGAAGAACTTCGGTGGTAGCTCCAGCAAGCAGTAGGTAGGAGGAACATGGCTGCTGGTGGCACTTCCCCTTTGCCATGCGGCCGTCTCTCCAAAGCGACGTGTGGAAGAGCAGGGTTGGAGTTTAGTCAAATTCCCACTTTTGTTGACCAGCTGAGGAGAGAGAAAAACGGGGCTATTGGTGTAGTCCACGGCCTTCGCTTGCTGGCCACCGGAGAGGAAGGAATGTAACCGAAAAATTGAGGTTGAGGTGAGGCGGCTCAGGGTTAACGTTTCCTTTGTAGTTGATCGCATTGGACGTGTGCATGAAGACGCCGGATGCTTGCACGAGAGACAACTTGGCGACGTACCATCAAGAATGAACATCCGTCTCACTTGTGGCGTTGTGTGAGAAAATTTTAGATGATGTGCTATATCGAAAACATGACAATACGTGACGTCTCGGTACAGTGAGGGTGGTGATGAAACGGCGACTGTAAGTGGTGCCAACAACGTAGACCGACAACAAACTTGTCGACACGTCCCGAAAAGTTGCATACTCGAGGTTTGGCAGAATTCGAATATCACAAGTCTTCCCTCCTTAGAGAATTTCGTCCTCAAAATTGAGGACCTTTTACGTCTCATTGAAAAGATGAGGGTACTTCACCTCATTTCCTCCTCGCTTTCCCACGTAGCCTCTTCAACATTGTGGTGTCGCCACAAAATCTTGACTAGTGGAATTTTCTTTGTCTGGAGGACTTGCTCTTTCCGATCTAGTATTTGGATCGGCTCTTCCATGTATCTCACTTTTTCATATACATCTATAATCTCATGATCCAGTACATGAGCAGGATCGAGCTGATACTTTCTTAACATCGACACATGGAAGACATTATGTAGATTTGACAACTTAGGGGGCAATGCCAGTCAATAGGCTACATCACCTATCCTTTCCAGGATCTCGAAAGGTCCAACAAATCTTGGACTCAACTTGCCTTTCTTTCCAAATCGTGATTCATTGGGGACACTGTGAGCAATACGTGGTCTCCAACGTCAAATTCTAATGGCCTTCTATGCTTAACTACGTAACTTTTCTGTTGACTTTGGGCCATCTTGAGTCTATTCCTGATGATTTCTACCACATCTGTAGTAGCTTGTACGAACTCAGGTCTTGTTAATTTTCTCTCACCCACTTTATTCCAATAGATAGGCATCCTACAGCTTCTCCAATATAGCGCCTCATAGGGTGCCATACTGATACTTTGCTGGAAACTATTATTATACGCAAACTCCACCAGGTGTAACTTCTCATCCCAACTTCCTTTAAAATCAATCGTGCAATCTCTCAACACATCTTCCAGTATTTGGATTACTCTTTCAGTTTGTCCGTCCGTCTGCGGAAGAAAGGCAGTACTAAACCAAAGCTTGGTCCCTAAGGCGGTTTGGAGACCTCACTAGAAATTTGATGTAAATCTCGAGTCTCGATCGAACATGATGGTTACAGGAACACCATTTAAGCATACTACTTGGCTTACATATAATTCGGCATATTTATCTATCGAATAATCCATACATACTGCTAGGAAATGGCCAAATTTAGTTAGGTGATCTACTATTACCCAGATAGAGTCGTGCCCACTTGACATCCTTGGTAATCCTTGCATGAAATCCATCGTTACGTGCTCCCATTTCCACTCTGGTATATCCAATGGTGTTAGCAATCCTGCAAGCTTGCAATGTTCCGCCTTCACTTGTTGGCAAATCAAGCACTGAGAAACGTGCTTAGCAACATCTGCCTTCACTTGTTGACGTAGATTTTGATACATCTTTGTGTTTCCAAGGTGGATACTATAGTTACTCCTATATGCTTCCGACATAATTTCCCTTCTTATTTCTTCATTGTCAGGAACACATAATCGTCCCTGGTATCTCACCATTACATCCTTAGAAACTTGGAACTCTGGTCTTTTCCCAAAAGGTACTTCGTCTCGAAATTTCATGATTTCCGGGTTAGACTGTTATAGCATTCTAATTTTCCGAATAATTTCCGATTCAATCCTCAATGCGGTTAATATACCGGTGAGATGGTCTAGTTCCAACTTAAACTCCGAATTTGCTATCCTTTCCAACAATTTCCATTATGTTGCTCTTATACTTGCCATATCCAATGCTGACTTATGACTGAGAGCGTCCGCTACCTTATTCGCTTTCCCTGGATGATACAATGTCTCACGGTCGTAATCCTTTAGCAGTTCCATCCACCTTCTCTGCCTCATATTTAATTCCTTTTGAGAGAACAAGTACTTCAGACTTTTGTGATTTGTATACATTTCAAATTTCTCCCCATATAGATAATGCCTCCATATCTTTAATGCAAAAATTATAGCCGCCAATTCTAGACCTTGAGTTAGATAGTTTAATTCATAGGGTTTCAATTGTCTCGATGCATAGGCTATAACCTTACCGTACTACATCATAACACATCCCAATCCTTTATGGGAAGCATTGCTATATACCGTAAATCCACCAAATCCATATGGAATAATTAGTATCGGAGCCATGGTGAATCTTCTCTTGAGTTCTTGGAAACCTTTTTCACGTTCACCACTCCATTCAAATTTCACATTTTTCCTAGTCAATTGGGTCAACGAGCTTGCAAGTCGCGAAAACCCTTCTATAAACCTACTATAGTAACCTACAGGTCCCAAGAAGCTTCGTATTTCAGTTGGTGTTGTCGGTCTCGGCCAATTTACTACAATCTTGACCTCCGCTGGGTCCACCGAGATTCCTTCTCCTAATACCGCATATCCTAGAAATATTATTCGGTCCAACCAAAATTCACACTTACTAAATTTATCATACAATTTATGGACTCTAAGGATTTACAATATTATGCTCAAATGTTGTGCATGTTCCTCTGGCCCCTTTGAATAGATTAGAATATCATGAAAGAAGATGATTACAGACTGATCCAAATAGGGTTTGAATACCCTATTCAGTAGGTCCATGAATGCAGTGATGCATTTGTCAATCCAAATGGCATAACTAGGAACTCGTAATGTCCATAGTGACTCCTAAAGGCAGTCTTAGGAACGTCTTCTTTCTTAATTCTTAGCTGATGATACCCTGACCTTAAGTCTATTTTGGAAAAGACTGAACTCCCTTGCAACTGGTCGGATAGATCGTCAATTCTAGGCAACGAGTACTTATTCTTGATGGTTACTTAATTCAATTGCCTATAGTCGATGCATAGGCGCATCGACCAATCTTTCTTCTTTGCAAACAGGACCGGTGCACCCCACGGGGACGCACTTGGCCTAATAAATCCCCTATCAAGTAATTCTTGTAGTTGTACTTTCAACTCTTTTAGTTCCGACAAAGCCATTCTATACAAGGCTTTTGATATTGGTCCAGTTCCAGCCATCAGTTCGATTTCGAACTCGATTTCCCATTCTGATGGTAATTCGAGCAGTTCTTCATGAAATAAATCCGGAAATTCATGGACAATTCGAATTTCGTCGAGTTTGGCTTCTTATTTAGTATGGTTCTTTACTACGCTGTGTATCCTTGACATCCTTCATCAAGAAGTGCATGCGCCTCCACTATTAAAATAAGAGCTACTGAGGGGTTTGTCTGATCCCCGTAAAATTCAAAACTAGGCAGACTAGGTGGGTGGAACTGAATTATCTTTCTATAATGGTTCACCTAGCCCGTCTTTTACGAGCTAATCCATTCCTATAATGACGTCAAAGTCATACATAACCATTACCACTAGGTTTATTTCTTGATCTCTTCCACCTATGGATATCTTACATTTCTCACATGCTAACATGGACAACACCATGTCTTTCGGCGGTGTAGAAATAAGAAGAGGCATATCCAGAGATTTGGTTCCTATTTCTCCCAATTGTCTATATCTTTCAGAAATAAAAGAATTCGTAGCACCCGTGTCAAATAATGCATATGCCTTCTTGTCGTTTAAAGAAATCATACCTAAGATAACGTTTTTGGAAGCTTCCTGTTCCTATTGGGTAATTGCATACACCTATCCTTGTGTTGGCAACCTCTGTGGGTTTCTTTGTGGAGGTGATCCGCCTACACATTGTTGCATCTGTTGCACTAGGTCAACGTTCGACTGCAATCCTCCTTGTGGACAATCTCTCCTAAAGTGACCTCTTTGCCCACACCCAAAACACCTTTCGTGATCTAAACGGGGTCCCGGCCCGTGTTGTCTACCACACCTCTGACAAGAATTATTTTCATATGGCACTTTACCTGGGGCATGACCACTCCTGGTCTTCCCAAAATTTCTAAAATTCCACCTTTTCTTGGAATCCCAAGGCAGCTCTCGGGTTGGATAAGGTCTCTTGCCTGTCGGGCATCACTCAGTGTCATTTTCCGCCATGATTCTATTCTCTCCCTTATTACTTCCTACTCCACGAGCTAGGCCCGTTCATAAATTTCATTATAATCTCTTATATTCAAGGGCACTAGTTATCTCCTAATATCCGTCCTCACACCCTTCCGAAAATCTCTTAGCTTTTTCCTCTCAGTCTTTTATCAATCTAGGAGCATACCTAGACAGTTCATAATATTTTGCCTCATATTGGTCTACCGTCATCTCCTTTTGCTCCAGTTGAGCAAATTCGGTTATTTTCTTATCTCTGGCATAGTCAAAGAAATGCTTCATGTTGAAAGCCCTAACAAATTCATCCCAAGTTACAGTAGTACTAAGTGGAAAGATTGTGTCTCTAGAGGCTGTCCACCAATGCTTAGTGTTTCCCTCTAATTGGTACTCTACAAAAGTTATCCTTTCCGTGTCATTACAATTCAACAGCCGGAAAATTCTCTCTATCCCATCGATCCATTGCTCCGCCTCTTCAGGACTTCCCATTCTAGTAAACTTGGGTGGCTTTAACTTCAGGAATTGTTCCACCAATCCTTGAGTACGATGTTCTGCTCTCGGTTGTTGTTGGGCTTTCCTTTTCAAGTCCACCACATCGTTCCTTGGTCCTTCCACTTGTTTTATTAAGGAAGCGAGTGTCTAACTCTGTCTTAATTTAAAATGATGCAAACAAAATACAAATCGGGCACTTTAATTTATTTATAATTTTCAGACAACACCAATTGGTACATATAGGCCAAAAGATCCTACTTCTAGCTAAACCAAGATTTATCCTACTATCTTGCAGTCTATCTACACTGTAGTCTTGGTATCACATCCTAGCGTCCAAAAATGCTACCATCCTCTCGGGTCCTCCACCTACTCGACCCCACTCGAACCGTCATCATCGTCATTTGGAAGTAGCAGCAGCCCCACCGTACGCTTGTTGACTCGGGCATACAAAACGATGAACCCCATAAGCAAGGGGGCCGTGATGAGACCGACGTCCACTGTGAGGATCACCATGATCTGGATGAATGTGATGTCCAGAAAGTCAGGGTCTGCATGCTCTACCCGATCCCACCTGAGGTCGATGGGAATGCCGTATAATATGCTGGAAGACGCGGGCTAAAGTGGCATATGGTCACGTCTCTGTAATGTAATAATCTCACAAAGGGTGAGTACGACCACTTAGCAAGTGAAAGCCTATCAAACCATATTACACAAGTCTACCATTACTCAACTAATGACATTCTAAACATGTAATATGAAGAGGATGATAAAATTTGGTCACCAACTTTAAAGGGTAATATAACATATCATGTCAGAATCTGAATCAACACTTGGTACGACTCCAATAATCGACATGACTTTTAAATCTAACTTCCACCATCTTCCAAATGGACCTTTGTTGTACCCCTCCAGGCATTTTGCATCCCACCTAGCATCTTGTGGACCTCCGATTTCATATTTCAGTCATTGAGCATCCGGAGCGTGTCATGTTAAACCCCTTGGCATCTCGCACCACACCTGGCATCATGATGACCTCCAGGGCTCATCATAGTCCCTAGGCATCTAGACGCATCATTTTCATGACCCTCCAGGCATCCCGACACCTGTGGCATTGTCGCCATGAAGGACCAACGGCATCAACAGCAATTTTAACCATGGCATAGCACCTACGGTTCATTAAAGCCATTGTATCTGTGTAAACCGAACCGTTAGGGACACCCAAACTAAACCCAACCATCTAAGTCAGAGGTTGTATTATTCTATGTTCGACTCGATTCTAACAACTCCCTAAAGATTTCTAGCAGCCAAACCCTAAGCCAAAATACGTCGAATCCAACTTGAACTCACCTAGGATGACCCCGAACACTTTATACCACCTAGGCGTTGCACACTTCAAGCTAGACCAAAGCCGAGCTAGGATAGGATCGTCTACCTGACTTTACCCTGCAAAATTCCATACCTTCTAATCGACGGGTTGCACGGTCCACCATCACCGCGCAAATCGGGACTTGTGCCGACTGTGTCGACAGTCTTCACACACACATAAGAGGATTTGACAATGAATTCAGCTCAACTCGCCAAGGAGAGGTCCATTCACTGCCATACCGTCTAGACGTCGCATCATTTCAAGTTCGAACAGTAGCACACTCGGACTAGACTGTCTGCAAAAATTGATCGATGCTAATTCTGCATCATCTATCCGATGGTCAACGCCTTTCCGCACCAGCAAGCAAACAGCGCCGGTCACCCCACACTCGACAACCCACGCATGCCCATCATCTGATCCAATCCTAATCAATACGCAAGCAGACTTAATTTCAAACAGCCTGCCATATTCGGACTCAGACACTATTTGATCCTAAACCAAACATGCAAGTAGGACATCGTCACGTGAGATAGATTAATAGGACCGCCACTTGCCTTAAATCCTTGGAACACAAGCATTGGCGCGGCTGATGGCGAGACGACGCGATGGCAGTGCACGGTGAAGCTGCGGGTAGTGAGCGACGCAGCTAAAGAACGGCAAGCTGTGGCTTCTTGGTCGACAGCAGCTGAGGTGAGATGGCGTGGGAGCTAGCGGTGTACGGTGGTTGGCAGTTGGCGGCAAAGTGCGAGCGGGACACGGATGAAATGGCGGAAGTCTTTTGAGGTACAATCTATTCTTGATTAACGAATGAACATCAATGGCCACCGAAGAAGAAGAAGATGCGGTCACCTCTCTTCTTCGTGCACTCCGCCAATTGACTACATGAGTCAATGCTTGAAGAACTTCGGTGGCAGCTCTAGCAAGCAACAGGTAGGAGGGACATGGCCGCTGGTGGCACTTCGCCATTGCCATGCGGATGTCTCTCCAAGGGGACGTGTGGAAGAGCTGGGCTGGAGTTTAGTCAACATTCCCACATTTGTTGACTGGCTAAGGAGGGAGAAAAATGTGGCTGTTGGTGTAGTCCACGACCTTCGCTCACTGGCCACTGGAGAGTAAGGAATGTAACCGAAGAATTGGGGTTGACGTGAGGCAGCTCGGGGTTAGCATTTCCTTCGTAGTTGACCGCATTGGACGTGTGCATGGAGACGTCGGATGCTTGCGCGAGAGACAACTTGGCGATGTACCATCAAGAATGAACATCGGTCTCGCTTGTGGCGTTGTGTGAGAAAATTTTATTGATGTGCCATACTAAGAACATGACAATACGTGACGTCTCGGTACAGTGAGGGTGGTGATGAAACGGCGGCCATAAGTGGTGCCAACGATGTAGTCCGACAACAAACTTGTCGACACGTCCCAGACCGTTGCGTACTCAAGGTCTGGCGGAATCTGGATATTACATTATGACTAGCACTTAAGTAAATATGGAGGACGACGTCATTTTAGACAATGATTGTGGAGTGGACATTTTGGTAAGCCACATTGACCAATTTTATAAAATAATGCAACGTTGGATTTTTGACAAGTTTGCAGGAGTTGGTACTTAATTGTTCAATTTTTTTTTTTTAAAGTAGCACTTAAGTGTACCTTTCGGAAGTTTTGGCACTTATGTATGTTGGAGAAATCTTCTTGAAGTGTTTTGAAGCTGACAAAATGTTTCCATCAGCCTAGTATGAAGATATGCAGACTCTGCTATTTAAAGTCTGAAGACCTCCGGATAGCCAGACTCAAGCCTCAAAGTCTATTCTCATTGACAGTTTCTAATCCGTTGAAGAAAGGCTATCCAGAACTAGATGTTTCATTAAGGATGTGACCTTATCGACTAGAGAAGATCTCTTGGCTGGATATGACATAATGGAATCCTTTATTTGATCATGATTGATTCGGAGATTAAGGATCCGATGATTGGCGAAATATTATTGGAAGATTTTACTTATGGAAACTGAGATCCTGATTGTATGGGCGAACATGATTGATGGGCTATCGGCATGCTCGTTTAATAGCTCAAATGATCTTCCTAATTGATTCCGTCCAACGGGTAGATTGGAGGGATTCCTTTGGTAAGTGCCAACAGGTATGATGGCATAAAGGAGTATATAAGGAAGACGTTCTAGTTGTTCGATGAAGTGCACGATAGAAGAATTCCAAAGTCTGAAGCTCCTTGCTTTTAGTCAATTCATTTGAGCGAAATCTTGTATGCAAAAGAGAGTCTATATTCGTGAGAAACCTTGAGAAAGTGTGGTAAAATATCTACACTGTGGAATCAATGGAGAATTGTGCTGTAACATCTCTTTTGTTCATAGTAAAATACAGCCGGTGGGCTATCAGTGCGAAAGAGTGGACGTAGGCTTGGAATAAGCCGAACAACTATAAACCTTGTGTTTAATTTTCTCTTCCTTACTCTTTACTTTACTTTAATCATAATTCATTTTGTTAATCAAAAGTGAATTTCCTTTCTATCGTCTGCCTAGTATCACTATTGTATCTCGAGAAATTGTTTTTACACCTATTCACCCCCCTTTAGGTGCTTATACTAGCTATCTCAATTGGTATCAGAGCCTGTGTACTCACTTTGTTTGAAGTATTTTACTTCAGAGTTAAAGATCCATGGCTAGTATGTTGGCTCCAGGGTTGGTAGAAGGGCAAAGCAATACTAGACCACCTTACTTTGATGGAAAGGATTACAACATATGGAAAAACAAGATGAAGGTGTTCCTAAGATCAAATGATCCTCTGGAATGGGACGTTGTAGAAAAAGGAATCATTCCTAAAGCTGCACCTGTCTCAGAAAGAGGAAAAGATATTGTTGAGTCTAGTGAAATGACTCAGGAAGAGATAATCAAGAGACAAGCTCTTGATGCAAAGGCAATTTATTCTTTATATTGTGCTTTATCTCCTATTGAATATAACATAATATCTTCTTGTGTTACAGCAAAAGAAGTCTGGGATAGATTACATATTACCTATGAAGGAACCGATTGAGTGAAAGAGACTAGAATCAACATTCTCCTCGGTCAATACGAAGCCTTCAAAATGAAATCAGGAGAATCTATAACTGACATGTTTAGTCGTTTTACAGAAATCGTGAATGGTCTTGAAAATCAAGGTCAACCAATTTCTGATCCCATGAAGGTAAACAAGCTACTGCGTGGACTCTCCAAAGATTGGAATCACATAAAGACCTCAATTAGAGAGACCCAAAGAATCATGCCACTATCTGTTGATGAGTTGGTTGGGACTCTTCAGTCTTACGAAGTGGAACGAATCAATGAAGATGAAGACCCTAAAGGTAAGAAATCCATTGCATTAAAATCCAATGATGATTCTGATGTTACAAATTCTAAAGATGATATGGATGATGAGGAGCTTGCTCTCATGATAAGAAGATTCAAAAAGCTAAACAGAAAAGGAAGAATATTCAATACAAAGAAACAAAGTTTTCAAAAGCAACGGACAAAGTCTGTTGAGGATGATGAATCAAACAAAGATGTAGTTTGCTTTGAATGTGAGAAAAAGGGACACATCAGACCCAACTGTCCTCTTCTAAGGAAGAATAAAGGAAAAGCTGAAAAGTATCGAAAGGCTCTTAAAGTAGAAACTTGGAGTGATATAGAGTGTGAAGAAAGTGATGATGATTATGCCAATATATGTCTAATGGCACAATCAAATTCAAATTCAAACTCCGAGACAGAATAAGATTCAGACAGTGAATTTGAGGTGAGTAACTTCAAAATTCCTATTAAAGTTTCTAAATACATTGATGAGTTGTGTTTTAGTCTTAAAACTTCTCTTAAAAAGATTTCCGAACTCAAAAGAGAAAATTCTACTCTAAAACAACAGGAAAATGTTTTGAAAGAAAAGATGAAATGTTTAGACATGAATGTTTCTTCTCTTAGAGAAAGTAAAGATAATCTTTCAAAAGAAAATGCATTATTGAAAAATGATATCTCAAATTTTTCGAAATTTTTTTTCTATAGGATCTGAAAAGTTGGAAAAAATTATTTCTATTCAAAGACCTTATTTCAACAAATCTAGTTTGGGAATGACTGCTGAAACCATTCCTTTAATTGATTTTCCAAAGGTGAAAGAAATAATTAAGCAAAGACCCACAAGAGATACTTACAAAAATCATTTTAAAAAGATCTTTGTAAAACTAGTAGGTCGTAATGCTCTCAGATGTTCAAAGTGCAATAGTAAAGATCATTTTGAAAAAGAATGTCCTATGGTTTGGAAACCTGTTAAGAAAGTATAGGCAAAAACCGCATATCATATTAACTCCAATGGACCCAAGAAAATATGGGTACCAAAGAAAGTTTGAGTTTCTTTTTAAACGCAGTCACTATAAAGAAAAAGGTAAAATGGTATCTGGATAGTGGATGCTCAAGACATATGACAGGAGATTCAAATTGCTTCATAAAGCTTGTTCAAGTGAATGGTGGAAAAGTCTCATTTGGAGGAAATAGCAAAAGAAGAATAGTGGGATTTGGAACTTTAAAGATTGGAAACCTCACAATAAGCAATGTTTCTTTAGTTGAAAGACTACAATTTGCTCAGTGTCAGCCAGCTATGTGATACCAGTTTTAAAATCTACTTTCAAGAGAGAATATGTTCAAAAACCAGTAAATACTATACTCAGTCATTCATGGGTCGAAGACATGGGAATATTTACCTCTTGGATGTGAAACCAGATGAATCGCAATGTTTAATCTCAATCCAAGACGAAGCAAGCTTATGGCACAGAAAGCTTGGGCACATTAATATGAAGCAGATAGCCAAAATCTCAGCAAAGAAGCTTGTTTGTGGTTTACCCAATTTATCATACCAAAAGTTTGATCTATGTACACCATGCATATTGGGAAAACAAGTAAGAAATTCCTTGAAACCATAAATCAAGTTTCCATTAACCGTGTACTGCAGCTTCTACATTTGGATCTCTTTGGAGCAACTAGAACATAGAGCATTAGAGAAAAATTAGATGAAGGCATCTTCCTTGGATATTTAACCTCAAGCAAAGCCTACAAAGTCTATAACAAGAAGAGTTAATCTGTGGAGGAATCAATGAATGTCAAATTCCAAGATTCTATGCAAAATGAATCTATTCAGACTCATCTTGAAGAGCCTGAACCTGCTCCAGACTCTACAAAGTCTAAATCTCAGGAAGCAGCTCAGACTTTGAAGGACCAGCAACAAATGATTGTTGAAGATTCAAGTGAAGAAAGTGACCATCAATCTGACAAATTAACCAGCAACCGGAAGCATAAGTCTAGTCATCCCGAAGATGTTATTATTGGGGACATTAATGAAGGAATTCGTACAAGATCCAAAAGGCGCGAAGAATCTAGTGTTATGGCTCTTATTTCTGAAATAGAAACCGAAAGCATAGAAGAAGCTTTGACTGATGAAAGCTGAATTGAAGCTATGCAATAAGAACTCAAGCAATTTAGCATTAATGATGTTTGGGAGTTAACTCCTAAACCAAAAGGTAAATCTATTATTTGTGCTAAATGGTTTTTCAGGAACAAGATGGACGAGAAAGGAAAAGTCATTAGAAACAAAGAAAGACTCATGGCCAAGGGAAATTACGCAAGAAGAATGGATAGACTATGACAAGACATACGCACCGCAAAGTAGCAAGGTTAGAAGCAATTAGTTTATTACTTGCATTTGCTTGTCATAAAAATTTCAGGTTATTCTAAATGGACGTCAAAAGTGCTTTCTTAAATGGATTCATCCATGAGGAACTGTATGTGGAACAACCACCTGGGTTTAAAGACCCAAGGAAACCAGACTCAGCATTCAGACTCAAAAAGGCCTTATATGGTATAAAGCAAGCACCTCGAGCTTGGTACGACAGACTGAGTAAATTTTTAATTCAAAACGGTTTTGTAAAAGGTAAAGTAGACACTACTTTGTTTATCAAAAGAGAAAGCAAAAGTTTTGTGCTAATTCAAATATATGTCGATGATATTATATTCGGATCTCCTAATAAAAGTCTGTGCAAGAAATTCTCTAAGACTATGCAGGATGAATTTGAAATGAGCATGATGGATGAGTTAACCTTCTTTATCGGGCTTCAAGTGAAACAGCTGAAGGAATGAACTTTTATTCATCAAGAAAAATATGCTAATGATCTTGTCAAAAAGTTTGGACTGGACAATTGCAAAAAGGCTAATATACCAATGTTAAGTTCCTCAAAGATAAACAAAGATGAAGGAGGAAAGAAAGTCGATTAGAAGCTATACGGGAGTATCATTGGCTCACTTCTTTATCTTACTGCTTTTAGACCTGACATTTTGTTTAGTGTTTGCATTTGTGCCAGATTTCAAGCAGACCCTAAAGAATCTCATTTAAGTGCTGCAAAGCGTATTATCAAATACATTGCTTCAACTTCAAGCATCGACCTTTGATATCCTAAAAAGGGAGACTTTACTCTTCTTGGATACGTAGACGCAGATCTAGCCGGATGCACAGTTGATAGAAAGAGCACCTCGGGTATCTATCAACTACTTGGAGGCAGGACAGTGTCTTGGTTTTCAAGGAAGCAAAGTACAGTAGCTCTTTCTACAGCAGAAGCAGCGTATGTAACTCTCAGAAGTTGTTGTTCACAAATTCTGTGGATAAAACAACAGCTAAGAGACTTTGGAATTGAAGATTCATGCACGGAGTTAACTGCGACAACACCAGTGCAATCAATCTTACTAAAAATCCAATTCTTCACTCAAGAGCAAAGCATATAGAGATTCGATATCACTTCATTAGAGATCATGTTCAAAATGGAGAAGTTTCGATTCAGTTTGTTGACTCAAAGAACTAACTGGCGGATATATTCACAAAGCCTTTGGAGAAAAATCAATTTGAAATTATCCGTTCAAACTCAACATTTTGAGGTTTGAAGAAGTTAAAGTCTAGAGACTCTCAGACTCAGACAAACAAGACTTTGACTGTAAGTTATTCTCACTCTCGAATCTCATCTTGAAAAGGTACGATTATCAACCGTGTTTGATTATTGCTATATTTAATTGACGTGATTATTGCAACGTTTCCTTTTCGAAAAATAAGTTATTTTTGAAATGACTATTTTCTTGAAAAAGGCAGTTATTTTTTGAAAAGGCATATTTTTACTTTCTTTTATGATGTTTCGTATGCCTCTTTTTAACTGTTTATGCACTGTTGCTTCTTCTTCGCTTTACTCTCTAAAAGCACTGATCTTCCATGCCTGTTTTCTTCCCTTGTTTAATCTTCGAAAAAGTTGTCATCTTTCTTGGGAAAGTCAAGCAAGGAATCTTTCAAAGACTGAGAAAGATGTCGTCTCCAAGAAAGTCTTCGAGGATCGTAAGCAGGGGACCACGACGAATGAGTGAGGGGCCTACGCACTTCGATCTCACCGAGGAAGAAGAGTCTCCAAATCAGCAACAGAACCCACAACATTCTCAGCAGTGTCATTCTCCACCAACTAGTCCACAGGGTGTTGGTCATCAACAAGAGGAAGAAATCGTTGAAGATGCAGATCCTATAAGAATTCAAAGGCCCTCATTTATTTATAAGCTTTACCGTGCTTTAAAGAAGACTGATACTCTATTGAACTACGTCAACGAGTTTCTTAAGGACAAAGGATATGGGAATGAGTACATCTTTTTGCGAAAAATGGAAAGTTTGAGAATTGCTCTTAAAAGGGTGGCAGAAGAAATCCTTGCAAATATCCTAAGTGATCCGCGTGTTGGGGGATTTAATCCGATAGATGGGAATGATGATGACAAATTGTACAGCCAATTTCAACCGAGAATGGGTGTTGCAGCGAAAATTCGAGGAAAAAGGGGAGAGTTGTTTAGATCGAAGGAACAGAAGGTTCTATACTCAAAATTGTTAAAGCAAGGGGTGATAAACCCTAGGAGTGTGGATTTTGATTTCCTTGATGCTGTAAATGTCAATTTGAGGGAAAAGTTCAGTTTTCTTCAATTTGAGAAGTTATGTTCTGACACCACAAAAGCCCATGTTGAATTAACTGCATATTTCTATTTGAAGATTAGCTTATTGGATGTGAATAGAATCTCTTTAAATGTCCGAGACTAGGACTTTGTGGTGGATTGGATATGCTGGCAGATTTGATAGGGGTTGAGAGAGGAAGATATCAACCGATCAATGTTTCTATTGCTCGTGCTACATTGGAACTGTTTAAGGATAGAAGAATAGAGGAAAAGATTTCCTACTTGAGGATGAGTGCGTTTAACATTCTGCTTCACAAGATTGTGATCAATTGCCTCAGACTAAAATCAACTTCCAAGACTAATGTTTCAAGTTCAGAGGCAAAGCTGATGTATGCCATCATCACTGGGAAAAAGTTTTCTCTTCCTCACACTATTATGTTCCACATGTATAGAGCAGTGGTGAAGGACAGAGGTCAACTTCCTTATCCAGGTCTTGTGACAAAGTTATTCATACATCTGAATATTCAGCCTCCACAAATTCTCTGTGTTCGATCGTGTGATCATATGGTGGTAGGACTGAAAATGGTGACTAAAATGCATATGAAGGATCTAAGCAAGGTGTTGGAGAAATTCAAGGAGAAGACTCCTGTAAAAACTCATCAAATCTCTTCTGCAGCAAGAAGAAAAGGGAAGGAGCCCATGGTTACTCCATCCAAGAAAAGAAGAGCTCTCATCGTTGAGGATGAAGATGATGAGGAAGACATCACCATTTCTGTAATGGCGTTGAAGAACCTGAGCCGTTCTACTCTAGAGAAAGACTCATAACAGAGGACTCGAGAAAGAGAAGAAAAAGAAGCAGAGGAGAAAGAAAGAGAGGTGAGAGAAGCTGAAGAAAGAGATGCTGAGAAGGAAAGAGTTGAAAAAGAAGAAGAAGAGAAAAGAGATCAAGAGGAAGGAGAACATGGGGAACACCCTTCTCCACTTGAAGGCATGGAAACAGGGGGAGACCAAGAGAAAAGAGGAATGTCCTCATATCCTGCTACTAATGAGGGAGTCAGTCGCTCCCCAGCAAATCCAGAGGACATTTATGCCTCTCAATTTCCTAAGGAAGGACATGATGTTTCATCGCCAAATCTGCGTGATTATGCTAATCTGCCATCGTCTGCCTTTGCTCCATCAGATTGTGCCGAAGCCAATACGCTGACCGATAATTCAGCAGATTTTCGCAGAATTCTGGATGTTCTCTTGGAAATGCATGGTCAAATATATGCTTTGGGATGCGAAGTTTAGAATTTGCAGAATGCAGGTCAAGCTTCTTCAAGTTCCTTGAATGATCAGATCCAAGCCCTTTCTCTTCAGATTCAGGCTACTGCTAAGGGTGAGGAGGTTGCACAACTGAAGGAAGACTTGAAAAGGCTGGAAGGCACCATTCAGTCAATGGGAGATTTCCAGCTTGTTCGTGTTCCCAAGTAATCTTGACTCTATTCCATTTTTATCTCAACCTTTTTTACACTGACAAAAAGGGGGGGGGGGGAGATGCAATATTTGAAACTTTGACTTTTTAATTTAATCGTTTGAATTGTTCGACTTGGAGTGTTTTGATGTTTGACTTTACTTTTGTGTCTGGATGAGGACTGAATTTGGATTTGGATTTGACTACTTATATCTTATGGATGGCTTTATCACATACAAGTCTAACCTATTTTCTGTGGTTGCAGATTCTAGTGTTATCATTCATTAAGCCATTTATCTTATAAGATATCCATATTTGTTTGAGTAATGTTTTGCAGGTCAAAGTTATCCAGATCTGCGGTAAAGTTTTGTCACTATAAAAAAATGGGGAGATTGTTGGAGAAATCTTTTTGAAGTGTTTTGAAGCTAACAAAACGTTTCCATCTATCTAGTCTGAAGATTTGCAGACTCTGCTATTGAAATTCTGAAGACCTGCAGACAGCCATACTCAAGACTCAAAGTCTATTCTCATTAACAGTTTCTAATCCGTTGAAAAAAGGCTATCCAGAACTGGATGTTTCATTAAGGATGTGACCTTATCGACTGGAGAAGATCTCTTGACTGGATATGACATAACGGAATTCTTTATTTGATCATGATTGATTCGAAGATTAAGGATCCGATGATTGGCGAAATATTTTTGGAAGGTTCTACTTATGGAAACCGAGATTCTGATTGTATGGGCGAACATGACTGATGGGCTATCGACATGTTCGTTTGATAGCTTGAATGATCTTCCTAATTGATTCCGTCTAACGGGTAGATTGAAGGAATTCTTTTGGTAAGTGCCAACAGGTATGATGGCATAAAGGAATATATAAGGAAGACGTTTTAGTTGTTCGATGAAGTGCACAATAGAAGAATTCCAAAGTCTGAAGCTCATTGTTTTTAGTCAATTCATTTGCGCGAAATCTTGTATGCAAAAGAGAGTCTATATTCGTGAGAAACCTTGAGGAAGTGTGGTAAAATATCTACACTGTGGAATCAAGGGAGAACTGTCCTATAACATCTCTTTTGTTCATAGTGAAATCCAACCGGTGGGCTGTCAGTGCGAAAGAGTGGACGTAGGCTTGGAATAAGCCGAACCACTATAAACCTTGTGTTTAATTTTCTCTTCCCTACTCTTTACTTTACTTTGATCGTAATTCATTTTGTTAATCAAAAGAGAACTTCATTTCTATCGTCTTCCTAGTATTGCTGTTGTATCTCGAGAAATTATTTTTACACCTATTCACCCCCTCTAGGTGCTTATACTAGCTATCTTAACTTATTCCCCTTGTGTCAAGTTGTGGCACTTGGGGTGCTCTTTACCCGAAACATTTGGGATTGGGTTTTCCATAAAAGTTAACCATTTGGAATAGTGATAATTTGAAGCATTTATTTAGTTATCTTTATACCTCAAAATGGGTTGATTAAAATCATTAATCTCGAAATATCACCACACCCTTTATGTGAGAAAGAAACCAAATTTGTAAATGTTTAGGAAAGGCATGGAGTGTTTTGTCATCATTTTGCTTATATTTAGTAAGGGAAATGAAAGTTTCAACTAAAATGATGTTGACAAAGTTCTTTTCCATGCAAACTTGTCAAACAAGCCATGCAAATGTTAGATTACAAGCATTCATACAGCGAAAAAAAACTGTGAACCCAAAGAAAATTAGCAATAAAATCCCACTCTTTTGAATTGGGGAGGCATTTTCAAAACACTCACTCAAGAATGAAAAAGGACACAATTGCTTTTCAAAACTTTCTTCACGTCATCTTGTTTAATGCTTAAAAACTCGAATGATATCAGTGTAGGTTATATTCCAATAGGCAGACTAATCAATTCAAAGTCCAAAGATTTTCCAATGACAATGCTATATCCTTCCAATGTAGTCGTGAGTTTATGCTCACCGAATATAAAGGTGGATGTCTCTAAATACCATAAATATGCCAATGCTCGAAGAAAACCAAAATGGACCTTCACTTCTAACAAAGGGAGCAGCTACCCTATCTTGGACTTCATGAAAACACGACTGATTGGATTGAGTCTACCCCACCACATGTTCATCTCATCTTTAGGAGCAATGATAATTCGAATGTTGACTCCACCCATCGTTTATAGACCAAGATTCACAACCAACCTATGCCATGTTATACAGAAAAGTAAGTAAATTGCAAGACAGAGTTTTAGAACACTTACTTCACCCAGTAAAACCATGGCTATCACATAGACATGTACATGAGATGTGAGGCCTGATTTCTATTCTAGACAAGCTTAGCAAATGAAGCCATAGGATTACCAGACTCAACCGACGTGGTCGCAATTTGGCCAGGGTTTACATGACTTCGTCAAAGAGCCAACTTGTGTCATGTAATTGTAGACTAGGGTGGTAACTCTATGACGCTAGACTTGTACTACGAAGTTGTTATCAAAGTGTCAACGATCTTACTACCATCTTAGGAGTCTTGTGCGCCGAGGTCCAGCACAGGTAGTATGTGTTGTGTAGTGTATATGTAGGGGATGCACAATAGTTTATATCAAGTAGCTCTTCATACTTAAAATAAACCATATATTCCTACACCTTCCTACGAAAAAAGGTTAGCAAAAAATTTCCCTTATACCCCTCATCAGCAAGAATGTTTAACACCTTAAATGTTAGAGACATACCTAGGATCCTCATTGGCAAACAAAAACATTTTTTTAAGAAAAGAAAATGCCTAAGTCCACCAAGTATTTTCAATGGTCCCCAGTAGAGTTGCTAAGCTATTGCGACCAAACCTTCCCTAGGTGCACCATATAGGGGGTTTGGTTTATGGATTATTAAGCCTAGACTTAACTCAGACTTTCCCAAACCTATATGAATTCGCAACTTAGGGTTGAAGTTCTTAACATGCAAATCATTTTCATTTATGAGTCACCATTAATTATTTTTACGGTAGGTTGATTAGGCACCTAAGTAAGATAATAGGAGAATTATTTTACTCTTATAAATAGAGATTTTGGATACGGGGAGTTGGGTACACTAGATTTCATATTATTACATCTTAACATATGAGGTGACCATGAAAATGTGCAAGCCACCAATTTAATGCCCAATAAAACAGTAAATAAATTGTAAAACTTACCTCATAACAATGAAAGCATACGCAATGTTAGCTTATAAATTGCATCAACAACCCTAGATATGATTTTCTAAATAACACGCAGTTACTCAATTTTGGGGTTTTCACTTATTTAATGAGACCTAAAAAAAAAAAACTACGTGCAATGCTTGCAATGACGTACAAAGATACCTAAATAATGCACCTAAACAAGTAGTATATGGCATAGTATTTTGGCACAAAATGAAATTTGGTGTTCTACTGGAGGTTAGATCTTAGAATTTCAATGGATGATCGGGGCCACTAAGGTTAAAAACATGGAGGCGAGACTCTTCGAGTTGTCTTTCTTAGTGACTATCCATTGCATTTAGATGGAACACAACTGTAGATGGTTTCAAAACAAGTTAATTGAGCCTTAACTTCTGTTAGCCAGGATTCGAAAAATTGTAAGAGGTAGGGCGTCACTCTACCAGTCACTCTACCAACAGTGTAGGGCGTCACTCTACCAACGGTGTAGGCCTTCCTAGGCAATATTTTATTGGCTAGTGTATGGACACTTCCTTCCACCTTTTTGCATAATTAGTGTCTTTAAAATGCTAAGGGATTCCTCTAAGCTTGTGTACCTCATATAATTAATGATACTCACATATTTACACCAAAAAATGTCTTAATGATATTGTGCAAAAACCGGAATTAAGGGAGGACTAATAATCTCATTGGCTCAAATTGTTTGGCCTACCAGATTGATGTTGAGGGGATCTTTGAGAGAGATGAGCTAAGAGCAATATGTGGATGGAAGGATTGACGATGTTAAGGGGGGTGGAGGATTTACTATATCTGAAGAGGTATATATTGTCGAGAATTTTGCCACAATAGAAAATGTCATGAAATGTTTTGTATTTTGTTGTGTTAAGTATATAGTATGTTAAAATATTTAAATAGTCAATTACACATTCATATAACAACTTACATTTTTAGAGCAATTTACAGTTGTCCTATCAAAATCTCATATGGTATTTAGATCTTGGAGGTCCCGAGTTCAAATCTTCCGGACCTCCTAGCTTCGATATGATATATGATTTTGTAGAACCATTGCAACTATTCTAAAAATCTTAAACTATTAGACAAATACATTGACTGAAGAGACCACTATTTTCGCAAACTAAAATGAAGGCTGATTGGTAATCATCATATATAAAACTACCAACTTCCCTCTCACATTGGAGAAAATCCTGGTACTTGTATTGAGGATCCCGTGATATCTCATCGATATGATGTTATTTTTCATCAAAAGCTTGGTAACTCTTAACTTACCCTTTTTTTGCATGAACTCTGCGAACCGTGGGTCCATTTCGTACTTTTGTCAATGCATGCAAGGTGCCCGCGGTTACCTGTATAGTGTAAGGCTTCATTTGATCATCTTTAAACAACATCTATGGACTCTCCAAAAGAGCAAATGCCTCCAACTTATTACGTTTGATTGAAAACAAAAGGTCCCACTCCCCCATTTCTGTTGTACAGAAATTGACTTCAGGCCCCGCCAGCTGAAAATTACACGGGCCATGCTTGCTCCAGCAAATCAGCGGCAGCCGGAGTCCAAATTTCAATTCAGATAATGCACTGTAATCCCAGTCTCTTCACGAACTCTTTAAGCGTTAGCTTTAATAAAGTTGGACAATTATAGAGTCCACTTTGTGCAATAATGCTTTCTCATGTTGTACTATGTGCCCATTGCCACTTTGGCCAAAATGCTTTTCTCATTGGAAGTTTGTTTTATTTTCCTTCAAAAGCATCTTGCGCGTCATAAGTCCGCAATGCCTCTAGATTGGAGAAATGCCATTACAAATACTATAATTTTTGTATAGCACTAACTTCAGTACCCAATTTTTTTTAGATCATTTGAGTGTTATAGCTTCCATATGATATGTGATTTTGTGGAACCATTGCAACTGTTCTAAAAATCTTAATCTATTAGACAAAGGCATGGACTGAAGAGATCACTATTTTCGCAAACTAAAATGAAGGCCGATTGGCAATCATCATATATAAAACTTCCAACTTCCCTCTCACATTGGAGAAACTCCCGGTACTTGTATTCTGGATCCCGTGATATCTTATCGATATGATGTTATTTTTCATCAAAAAAATTGGTAACTCTTAACTTACCTTTTTCTTTTTTTTTGCATGGACTCTGCGAACCGTGGGTCCATTTCGTACTTTTGTCGATGCATGCAAGGTGCCCGCTGTTACCTGTATAGTGTAAGGCTTCATTTGATCATCTTTAAACAACATCTACGGAATCTCCAAAAGAGCAAATGCCTTCAACTGATTACGTTTGATTGAAAACAAAAGGGCCCACTCCCCCAATTCTGTTGTACTGAAATTGACTTCAGGGCCCGCCAGCTGAAAATTACGTGGCCATGCTTGCTCCAGCAAATCAGCGGCAGCCGGAGTCCAAATTTCAATTCAGATAATGCACTGTAATCCCAGTCTCTTCACGAGCTCTTTAAGCGTTAGCTTTAATAAAGTTGGACAATTATAGAGTCCACTTTGTGCAATAATGCTTTCTCATGTTGTACTATGTGCCCATTGCCACTTTGGCCAAAATGCTTTTCTCATTGGAAGTTTGTTTTATTTTCCTGCAAAAGCATCTTGCGCGTCATAAGTCCGCAATGCCTCTAGATTGGAGAAATGCCATTACAAATACTATAATTTTTGTATATCGCTCACTTCATTACCCATTTTTTTTCGATCATTTGAGTGTTATAGTTATTTTTTCTTTCAATTACTTGAATACGATGGCTTCTAAAAAATGTACAATTGAATGACATAATTTTTTCAAAGAGATTCACCACAAGTGCTAGAAATTCAATATATTATAGCACTCGTGGTTAATGATTTTCGAAAAAAGTTTTAGCATGTGAACATTTTTTAGAAGCCATAGCACTCAATTAATCAAAAAATATCATGACACTCAAGTAACGGTCAGACGAAAGTTACATCACTTGTGATGTCCTTATCTTGGCTAACTTCTATTAGAAGTTGCGTAAGAATTGGAAAGTGTTTGAATCAAGATATGCACTCTTCTGGCCAACTACGCTCTTCAAGCTAGCAAATAACTGGCTAAAGATACCACCAGCATAGTCATCTTGCCATTGCCACAGATCCTTATATTAAAACAAAACGGGCTCCTTCAGATTTAACATCTAATAGTTTCACTATGCTGCCTTCTTGATGATTCACTACGACCAGATGCTCGGTAATGAACCTATGTTTGACCTTCAGCTTAACCCAAAGCTCTCGAAGCTTTGGAAGGATCAATTTGATGAGTTCTCCGTGTCTGTCTAGAAGAATTGCCAAACAAGTCAAATGAAGAACTTAAAAATAACATTTTAATACAACTTTCAGGAAAATATAATACTTGAACTGGACTTGAATTGTGGAAAGTCAATGTGCAATAATATCTACTGTACACGCAGTGCAGTGCAATTTCCACATTGCTTCAAGTATTGAGGACGGGTATATTAAGCTCTACCCTTCCCTAAGAGAATCTGATTTTCTTCATTGTGCAATTTTCTACAAAGCTTTGAGTATTAGGGCCATAAATCATTGATGTGGATGCTAGCCGTCCTAAGTGGTACAGCCGGTGATGACATGACTAATTTTTATAATATTTATTATTTTGAATGTTTTGTTATATTTTTATTTTCTCTTCTTTTTCTTCTTTACCTTTTATTTTTTTTCTTTTTTCTCTTCTCCTTTTGTCCCTTTTTCCCACTACCGACCATCATTGGGCCTCATTGATGGCCAATAGAGGTTGCTGCACTTGCCTGCTCTTGGCAAGGGTTGCTCTTGCTTGGGTTGGCGAGGGAGCCCCTTTCGTTAGATTGGGCAATTCTCTCTAGGCCAATAAGGGTGGCTCTCGCCTAAGGTAGGAGAACTTTGTTGACAGAGGGAAAAAGAGGAAAAAAAAAACAAACAAAAGAAAAAAAAGGTAAATGAGGGACATAGAAGTAAGGAAAAGAAAGAAAATAAAAATATTAAAAAATTATTAAAAATTGTCCATGTCATTACCGGGCTATGCCTTGTAGGATGGATGGAATCTACATCAATGATTTCTAGCTAGAATTGATGAAATGGACTTAATTGACAAAATATAAAAATATTTAAAACTTAATTTGAATGATTAAAAGGTTTACGAAAAAAATGGAAAAGTACAATAGGTTTAAGATTTTTTTGGACAATTTTCCCGATCTTTGGGAGATATGAGTGAAGAAGAAGATGTGGAGAAAAGGTTTGATTATGCTGAGGGTCCGGGGGATTTACTATGTCTGACGAGACATGTTGTCAAGAACTTTGCCACAATCGAAAATGCCATGACATGTTCCATATCATGTCTTTGCCTACTAGATCGACACCTAGGACAATCAGAAACAGAAGCTAAGACTGAAGGCCGCCATCTGCAAAAACTAAAATGGAATCTTCAACTTCCCTTTCAAATTTGAGGAAATTCCGGAACTTGTTATTGAGGAGCCCATGGTCTTTTATCGATATGATGTCATCTTTCATCAAAAGCTTGGTAACTCTTACCTTGTATTTTTTTGCATGGACTCTGTGAACTTTGCTAACATGGACATCGTCTATCCTATGTGACTTGTATTGACATTGACATTTCTAAGAATATTTTAATAATATTTTAATTTGGATTTTTTTGGCTTTTTTCTTCATTCTTTTTTTTTTCTTTTAATTGAGAGTTGGCAAGGGTCACTATTGAATTGGGGCGAGGGCCGCAACACCCTGGCTGATCGGCGTGTCAGGGCGTTGTAACCTTCCCCAAGGTTGGTGAGGGTAACAACGCCCTTGCCTAGCCCAAATCAAGGGAGGGCATCACGACCTTCACCTTTGTTGTGGCCGGCAAGAGCCGCCACGCCCTTGTCAGACATGGTGAGGGCCCACGAGCCATAAAAAAATAATAAAGAGAAACAAAAATTAAAATTTATAAACAAATTCAAAAATTATTATATATTATTAAAAAAATGTCAAAGTCAGCACTAGTCATACCATGTAGAATGGCTAGCATCCATGATAATAATTTCCTACCAAAATTGGCCGGATGCACTAAATTAAAAATATGAAAAATTTGACTGAATTGATATAAATAAAATATTTATGACTAAATTGGTACAAACACATTTAGTTTTGGATTTTTTTGCACTTTTTCAAGATCTAGGTGCAAAATCCATCATATCTAGACACGTGATCGTTAACCACTAGCACAACTATAGAGGGAGTTATTAGTGATAATATATGTGTTTTAGTAAAGAAAAAAAAAATTCGAGAACCATACTTGGGTCAATTGCTTGAATATCCTAATAAACGAATAACTTGATTCTAGTTATATCTTTTTTAAGATGTATTTCTCTGATGCATTCGTATTTGCATTCCAGCGTGTCATCCGATCATCTTTATACAACATCTTCGGAATCTCCAAAAGAGCAAATGCCTCTATTTGATTACATTTGATTGAAAACAAGTGGGCCCACTCCACCATTGCTTTGGTACTGAAATTGATTTCAGGCCCCCACCAGCTAAAAATTACGAGAACACTCTAGTCCCAATCACTTCACGAGCTCTTTAAGTATCAGCTTTAATAAAGTTGGACAATAATAGAAGAATTGCCAAAAACAAGTCAAATGGAAATCTCAAAAATAACATTTTAATACAGCTTGATTCTGGCCATATCTTTTTTAAGTTGTACTTCTCTGACGTATTCATATTTCAGCATGCCATCTGATCATCTTTTCGCAGCATCTGCAGAATCTCCAAAAGAGCAAATGCTTCCATCTGATACGCTCGATTGAAAACAAGTGGGCCCACTCCACCTTTTTCTTTTTGTATTGGAGAGAAAGACACCCCAAGTGCTAAAACTTGGCAAGGGTGGACATAGGATTGAGCATAGCTTTGAGGTAGAACCTGAAACTTGAGAATCAAACCGATGGGGACTTATAAGTTCTAGGTTCCAAGATATACATGGTAAGTTCTAGGTTCTTTTCTAGAGAAACCTAGAACCTGTAATATGTAACTTGTAACCTAGAACCTGTAACAAGTTTTAATGTTTTTATTGCTTTATGTCTTTGCATGATCTTGCGATATTCCTATTATTTGATGACAAGTGTAGTCTAAGCTTTGATTTTATGACAGATTTTTATTTTATTAATGTTCGAATTTTCGTGTGTCTAAATATAAATTATGGTCAATAAATTGTAACAGTAAGTGATGATCATTAATGATTTTAATTCACTACAATCCTTTAATTAATAATATAGGTTGAACTTGGTAAATGTTGCACATTCTAGGGGGTGCAAAGTAGGTTCCAAGTTCTAAAAATGAAAAACTTATTCCAACGAATAGGTTTTGGGTCAAACCTATACGAAACCTGGAACCGTTAATCCTTAGGCAGAAGTGCCAAAACTTACAAAAGGTATATTTAAGTACCAAAATTATAGAAAAAATGAACACTTAAGTATACGGCGAGAATTTCAAACCAAACACTTGACGTGGCTTTCTCCAGCAAGATTTTTAATTGATGTGGCAATTCTTTTATAAAAAAATTATCTACATAGACACCAAGAGTATGCTAAACAATATCATTTTTTGCTCTTATGTGATCACTTTCTGTAAACATGATAGTTAATTGTTCACTTTTAACCACGGGTGACACTGACATGATCACTTACACAAATTTTGATTCAGATAAATGCACTCCAATCTTAGTCACTTCACGAGCTCTTTAAGCATCGGCTTTAGAAAGTTGGACAATAATAGAGTCCACTTTGGGCAATAGTGCTTTCTCCATGTGCCCACCACCAATTTTTGCCGAAATGCTTTTCTCATCAAAAGTTTGTACTATTTTCCTAGTAAAAGCATCTTGTATGTAATAAGTCTTCAATTAATATTTTGGTTAAAAAATTAGGGTTTATGCCAAAACAACGTGATTTTAGTCTTGTATTTCATGTTTGAGTAAGATAATGCTATGGAAGAGAGAGAAAATATCTAAAAAGCATCATTATACTAATTGGACGGAGTTAATGATTAAACCAACTTGACAAGTTTTAGGATCTGATTGTACTTTTTATAAGTTTTATGACTCAATTACACTTTTGTAACAAGTTTTAGGATTTTCAATATAGTTATCTATAGATTTTAAGTAATCATGCCTCATCATTTGAATATAAACTTTAATGAAACTAGTTTTTCAGCCCCATAATTACGCACGGATTACATCTTGATTCTTTTTTCACGTAAAAAAAACCATATATAATGTGAGATTAAGGTTAGAATTTAGATAAGTAATAATTTCTAGTATATAAAAAATATTCACCAAATCTTCTTAGGAGTTAAAAAAATAAAAATAATAACAAGGAAGGAGGGTTCAGCTCCCAAATTTAGAACATTAAGCTGCCAAAATCAGCTTTGTATAGAAATTGATAAACCAAAAAATCAAGTGTGGCAACTAACAGATTTTCAAAAGAATGAAATATAAAAACTGTGTCTCCGGTAATTATCCAGTGACAAGTGTGTGTGGAATGCAGGGACTACCACACCTAATGGAGATTAGTCGAATACTTAAATAGTCTTAGACACTCCATTGATATTTAAGACACTTATCTTTTAATCTTGTGAATATGCATAGGTTTTGAGTTATGCACACAACTCCATTAAGAGAAAGTGGACGTTCATGGAAGATGCATTTTAATTTTATTTTATTTTTGTAGAAATTACTAATTCTAATCATCATTTATTTCAGAACCTCATTTTAATAGTTCTAAAAAACAATCCAATTTCATTGATTGATTACACCATATTGACGGATCAAATGTACATTTCTCTCTGTCTCTCTGACATCTCTTTGCTAATAATCTCCACGTAGTGACCCTCTTTCTGGTTCTCTGCAAAAATAACGTAACCATTCTCTACAAACTCCAAATCCTTATGTGTCTCTCTCCTTCCCTTAACAACAACACTTCCAGCATCGTTGCTCTGCTCTCTCTCTCTCTCTCTCTCTCTCTCTCTATCCAGGGTGGAGTTAAGTTTTGCTTTTCAGCCATGCTCGGCCACTTACCAATTATTAAAACTTCGTGTTATGTCAACCTCACACCGAGGGACCCGACTCCACCGTGTTGTCTGTCTTTTTAGTCAGGGTTGGATTTTCTTGTCCGATCGAAGGGCACAACCAAGCTGTATTGACCGACAAAATAGACATGTAAGGCCGTCTCCAGAAAAGAAGACAAAGCTCTCTGGCCTGTCCTTGTCTAATGCATGTGCTCGTCTTATCCCTTTCAACCTTACATACCCGGTTCCTAGTAATCTTAGTTTACTTATTTATATAATATACATCCTCCAAGCATATGTTATATGGATAATCGTTGTCCTTTTTTGGCTCCAATTTGCCACACACTAAGCCTAGGAGCTTGACATAATCAGTAAGGCTGCGTTTGGTCTCCTGAATTTGGATTGGTATAGGATAGGATAAGATAGGATTATAAATCCCTCAAATACCATTCGAATCGTAAAAAATCATTTCCCATGTTCGGTGCAATCCAAGAGAGGATTCAAAATCTTTGACAATGTCACTTGCTTACTGAGGTAAAACTTTCCAAATCTAAGGCAGCATCTTGTTGACGTAATCTTGCATGGCTTGAAACTAGCACCATCTTGAGTGATCACCATTTTCGCCACAGCTCCTCCTCCTCCTCCTTCTCCTTTGATATCTTCCAATTGTCAGCAAAAAATCTCAAATCTGAGTAGAAGACAAGATCGGACATCAAAGCACCATGGGAAAATTAGGTGACCACCATTTCGGACCAACATATGAATGTCCAAAGCTTCATGCATTTTGGTTTTTCTTCTTCTTCGTCAAAGATGACTTTTTTAGTCAATATATCAATTTTTGTCATTCAGTGTTGATAGCTGATTTGGTTCGACAATCATCGAACGACAATCGGCTAGACATCAATGACGATTGGCGTTGGTTGGAGAGGATGATGAGTGCATGGTGATCAGGAGTGATAGGCTATTGTGACTGTGGTCCTTGCGCAGTGGCCAACGAAGCCGGACTCTATCACCACATCATTGGAAAGAAATTGCAATTTTTTTTTTCACTAACCTTTTGATCCAATTTGGGTCTACCCCATCCTCTAGCCTGGATTTCTCATCCAACAATTTATCCAGGTATGTATGGGTTTATCTCATTGATTTGCCTAATCAATGTAATTTTCATGATGAAATTACATTAATTATTATTAGTATATTGAGATCAGTTTCATGAGATCTATTTACTTCATCGGCAATAGGAAACTTTTGGGATTCCATTTTTTCATAAAAGTTAACCATTCAGAATAGTGATAATTCAGAGCATTCATTTGGTTATCTTTATACCTCAAAATGGGGTTATTAGAGTCATTACTCTCAGGTATTATCAAAAGATCGCCACATCCTTTTATGTGAGAAAGAAATTAAATTTGTAAACGCTTAGGAGCGGCATGGAGTGTTTTGCTACCATTTTGCTTATATTTAGTAAGGAAAATGAAAGTTTAAGCTAAAATGGTGTTGACAAAGTTCTTTTCTATGCAAACTTGTTGAACTATGAGGATTACAAGCATTCCTACAATGAGGGAAAATGATGGACTCAAAGAAAGCTAGCAAGAAAATCTTACTCTTTCAAATTGGGGAAGCTTTTTCAAAACACTCACTCGAGAATGAGAAAAGACATGTTCCACAATTGCTTTTCAGAACTTTCTTCACATCATCTTGTTTAATGCTTAAAAACTCGGATAATATTAGTGTAAGCTCTATTCCAATACGTGGACTAATCAATTCAAAGTCCAAATATTTTCCAATGACAATGCTATATTCTTCCAACAAATGCATGAGTTCATGCTCACCAAATATAAAGGTGGAAGTCTTTAGGCACCAGAAATGTGCCAATGCTCAAAGAAAACCAGAACGCACCTTCATTTCTAATGGAGGAAGCAGCCGCCCTATCTTGGATTTCACGAAAACATGGTTAATCAGATTGAGTCTACTCCACCATATGCTTAGCTCGTCTTTAGGAGCAGTGATAATTTGAATGTCGACACCTCCCATCATATATAAATCGAGACTCACGACCAACCTATGTCATGGAAGAATAAAAAAATATATGGAAAAGTAAGTAAATTACAAGACAGAGTTTTAGAACACTTACTATAGTATTTTATTAATACGTCCATGATGGGGTGTGATTGGAACGCACCGTTTCATCTTGATACACTACGATGGAAAGACACCATTGAAAGAGTATGAAGGGAGATGTATAAAAGCCTCCTGAAGACAACCGTTGATGGTTGTTGGCATAACGTACACTTAGAGAAAACGTATGCTCCTTTTCTCTCCCCTTTCCATCAAAAGAAAAATCAAGGCGTTCCATGTCTTCTTTACGAGAACAATTTGCATTTATGCCGTAGAAATCGGGTGCTTTCCTCGTGATTGCATTTAGACCAACGTGAGATAGTTTTGTTCGTGATTCATTTACAATTCAACATTCATTCTAGGGTTAATTGTTGTTTGCACATCGGAATTAGGCAAGTCGGCTTCCGCCGATTTGAACTCCAACATTGGTATCAAAGCCAGGTTGTGATTTCTGCCTTGTTTCCATCGAATTTACTCATTTACCACATGATATCAAGATCAATAGATTGAATTCTACATTATTTTGGATGTTTATTGCTCGGAATTACAATCTAAATCCTCAAAATCAAATCGAAGTGAAGAATGGGTTCGGGGTTGCACACACTTGTACGAATTTGACCATTTTTCGGAATATGTTTTCAGCCAAAATAAATTTTTAAATATACAGGGTGAAAGTACTCGTCGAGATGAGTACAACAGTGCGTCGAACGTCACCGGAAGACACCGGACGCGCCCACACACACAGCCACAAGCCTTTGTGCGTGGGCCTCACGCGCCCATCGGCAAACTGGCACGTGATGACGTCATTGTGACGTCAGCGTGTGAGCGACACGCATGCGTTGGTGAAATAGCGTGTGCTGACGTCATGGATGATGTCATCAAAGATGTCACCATGAGCGGTGGTTTGCTAGCCAATCGCTAGCCGACAACCCGACCTACGACCTGGCCTGAGGCTGACCCACGACCCGACCTAGAATTGACCAGACCGTTGACTGGTCAAAGGGTCGGACCGGCAGTCAAATCGGTCAGACCGATCAAACTGGTCAGTTCGGCCAGGAGCCATTTGGCTTGTTGGCACGTGCACGAAATGCGCTGCACACTCAGCCGGCGCATGTGGGCGCATGGGAGCTCCGATTGGAGCGTGGTCAGCAGCATTTCGTTCGTATGAGTATCCTCTACACTGTGGTATATTTATTTTGGATATTTGAATTTTATAAATATATAAAATTGTGTACAGAACCCTATGTACGTGTATTTTAAAGTACAAATGCATACTTTACTCATTTTTTTAGCTTGTATTTTGTTAAGTTTTAGGACATATAGTAGCTGGCCTTTATGAAAATGTTATCACATATGCTGAATAAAGCTTGGTTCGATGGTAGCATGTATATAGTTTATATACTTGTAGTTTTCTAGTTTCAAGAAAATTCAAACAATGGTAGGAAATCCTTGTTTGTCCATTACATATTGCGATTTAGATTGTAGTTGCAGCATGATTGTTTTTTGTACATTGGTTCAAATCATGCTATGCTTTTGTGTTAATGGAAAAATATAGAGATTACATGAGGTCATGTAATTATTTTTTCCAAGTGGAAGTTCGTAGGTTGGTAGAATTCGAAGGAGTTCTCATCTAGAACTTAAAATTTGCGCAAATTAAACTAATTAATGATAATAGAACAATCCTACATTGAAGTTGATTGGGAACATAGTGAATTTTTGCTTGCATGTCTTTTGGTGAATTATTATTAATTTAGTTTGTTTTTGCTACAAACTAAATATGTGTGTTACTCTAAAAGAAAAATTGTACTAGTAATGATTCTGCGTTTATTATATCAATGTGTTATAGCAATTGATTATGGCTTCGGCATCCAAGACCATTGTGGCTGACCTCAATAAGGGTGAGAAGCTGAATGGTGACAATTATGATATTTGGCACTGAAATGTTCAGTACTTCCTTGAGGAGCAAAATGTTTTGGAAACCCTCAACCACACTATGGATGAACATGAGTATGAAACTTTAGCTCAACACAGAAGAGATCTAGAAGCTTATCAAGCTTGGAAAAAGAAAAATAGCATTGCTCGCATCACGTTGCTGAGCTGTATGCAAAATGATCTCATATGTGAGTTTTAAAGGTTATGATAGAACTCAAGCTATGTGGGTTGCCTTGAAATATATGTTTGGGGGTACATCTACCACTAAGCTGAGAAGACTCACCATCAAGTTTGATACATTCCGAAAGTGCCCAAATGTAACGATGAGGCAGCATCTTCGGGAGATGTCAAACATGATTCATGAGCTGAAGTCAGCAAGTCACTCCCTTATTGATGAACAGCAGGTTCAGGCTGTTATAAGGTCTCTTTCTGATGATTTGGAGCATATGAAAATCAATATGACGTATAATGAGAATATTGTCACTTTTGATGATATAACACGTCATTTGGAATTAGAGGATGAACGCCTAGAGGCTGCGAGATCCTCTACCCATGCTTATATTGCTGAATCAAGTTCGCAAAAAGCTTCTGGCTTCAAGCGTAAAAGGAATTCTCAATTCAACAACAAATGAAAGAACACTGATCAAGCACCTAAGAGGGCTAAGACCTTCTAAGGCAAGAAGCATGGTGGAAAGAAAGATAAGGCCAAGATGAAGTGCTACAATTGTGGCAAGATGGGTCACTTTACTCGTGCATGCACTAAACCGAAAGAGGTACCCCATTACTCCATTACTTTAACTAATACTTTTGTTTCTAGTACTCAGTAATGCTTACTCGAATCTCATCCAATGTGGACTGTAGACTCAGGAGCAATACACCACTTAGCTAGAGACCAAAAAGCATTTGTGGAGTATCGTCGGATTTAGCCTGGAAGAAAATGGATATATGTTGGGAATATCTCAAGAATTAAAGTGAAGGGTATCAGCACATGTAAATTAATTTTACGTTATGGTCGAAACCTATTCCTACAAGATATCCTTTATACTCCAGATACTTGACGAAACTTGGTCTCCGTAGTTGTTCTTCTTAGCTTAGGTTATGTATTGAATTTACATGGTGATTGTGTTGACATTTTATATGGAATAGTTTATTATGGTTCAGGTCATGTATCGAATGGTTTTACGGTGTTAGACATTGACTATGATCAGTACAATATTAATGTCGATGGTTGTTTTTCTTTAATTGCATCTTCTAGTAATGTTAAGATTGATGCAAGTACTTGGCATGCTAGATTAGGTCATATTGGGTTGCAAAGAATGCAAAGATTAGCTAGAGAAGGCATTTTAGGGTCACTCACTAATGTTGATCTACCCGTATGTGAACATTGTCTAGCAGGAAAAGCAACTAGAAAACTATTCGGTAAAGGAACTACAGCTGAATTTCCATTGCAACTCATACATTCTGACATTTGTGGTCCTTTGAATGTGAGGGTGAGGTATGAAGCCTCATATTTCATCACTTTCATAAATGACTTCACGCATTTCAGTTATGTCTTTCTGATCTCCCATAAGTCAGAAGCATTAGACTACTTTAGACGATATATAGCGATGGTAGAGAATCAATTGAACCAAACAAAAAGGGCATTGCAAACGTGAGTATCTATCGGAGCAATTCAAGGCTTTTTATGATGAAAAAGGAATTGTATGACAATTGACTATTCCTAGTACTTTACAACAAAATGGGGTGACTGAGAGAAGAAATAGAACCATATTAAAAATAGTTAGGTCTATGATGGCGCAAGCAAATTTACCTATCTCCTATTGGGGAGATTCATTATTGACTGCTGCCTATGTACTTAACCGAGTGCCCTCAAAATTGGTCACTTCTACCCCTTATGAATTATGGACTGGTAGGAAACCAGACTTAAGTAGTCTACGTTCATGGAGATGTGCAGCTTATGTTTATGATTCTTCCCACAAATATGGCAAATTAGGTCATAGAGGAAAGAAATGTATCTGGATAAGATATTCTGAACACTCCAAAGGGTACGTCTTCATAGGTGAACAAGCTGATGGAAGTGTGATCGAAATTGAGTCACAAGATGTCACGTTCTTGGAGAACGATTTTCTTAGTAAATGTGAGATTTATAAGGATTTCCAATTATATGAGATGGAAGATCCTAATAAAACACCCACTGATGTTGTAGAGGAAAATGAAGATTTACCTCAACATGCAAGACCTAGTGGGAGTGTTGCATCACCTAGCAAATTGAATTCAAGAGAAATTCAATTGCGTAAAAGTAATTGTAAAAGTATTACTCGTCGTCATTTTGAGATTGAAGGGGAAACATTTATAATTGCTCAAAAAGACGATACCAAGCCAAAGACTATTCAAAAGGCTCTCTCATCCTCTAATAAGGAAGAATGGAGAAAAACTTTGGAAGATGAAATAGAGTCAATGAGGGCAAATCATCTATGGGACTGGGTTAATCTACCACCCAACCGTAAGGCCATTGGAAACAAATGGGTCTTTAAGATTAAGCGAATGGCAGATAGATCCATTGAAAAGTATAAGGCTCGTCTTGTGACGAAAGGTTATACTCAACAAAAGGGTATAGAGTACGAGGAAACCTTTTCACCAGTTGTAAGGTTTGCCTCAATACGCCTTATCCTAGCCATCGTTGTACATTTGCACCTTGAATTACATCAAATGGATGTAATGACGACATTTCTCAATGGAGAACTAGATGAGGAAATCTATATAAAGCAGCCAATAGGTTTCATAGCTAAAGGTCAAGAACATAAAGTTTGCAAGTTTCATCGATCAATATATGACCTTAAGCAATCATCTAGACAGTGGTATCTTCGTTTTCATCGATGCATAACCACTTTTGGTTTCACGATGATTGAAGAAAATCACTATGTATATGTCAAGCGGTCCAAAGGTAAAATTATGATTTTATCACTTTATGTGGACGATTTTCTATTGGCTAGAAATAACAAGGTTTTGGTTATCACCATAAAAGAATGGTTGTCCTCGAATTTTGAAATGAGGGACATGGGAGAAGCTGCTTATATTTTAGGAGTTAAGATCGAAAGAGATCTATCAAGGAAACTCCTTGCTTTATCACAAGATTCTTATATATTGAAGATTCTTGAGTGTTTCAATATGCAGCATTGTAATCCCATTGATACCCCTGTCATATAAGGTGAAGGCCTAAGTACTGAAATGTGTCCTAAGACTTCAGAAGAAATTAAAGTAATGTAAATTGTTTCTTACGCTAGTGCAGTTGAAAGTTTGATGTATACTATGATGTATACTAGACCCGACATATGTTATGTCATGGGATTGGTGAGCTGATATCAATCAAATCCCGGTAAAGCACACTGGAAAGCAGTGAAGAAGATCCTGAAATACTTGAAAGGCACCATGGACTATCAACTTTGTTACCAAGGGAGTGATGTATGACTATTAGACTATTCAAATGCCGATTGGGGTGGAAACCTGGATGAGCGAAAATCAATTTCTACATATGCGTTCTTGCTTAATGGATGTGGTATCCCAAAATTTCATGACAACCTCTGGATATACCATAAACCATGAATAGGTGATGGAAGCGCTATCGAATTTTATTATGGCCATTAGACTAATGGATTTCAATTAAATAAGGCCGAACATTAAATGGACTATTGTTTTGATTTGGAAATGTATCCTATAACTAAGTGTGATCAAGGATTCTACTAAAGGATAAATTGACAAAAGAATTTTCTGTTCTTGGCCGTATACTTTATAAGTTGGATTGTTATTTGATGAATGTTGCAATTTTATATAACCAAGTGTGGCACCCCCAACTCGCCTGAGGTCGCCATAGGTGATCTCTCTTAAGTACTCGATCTCATATAACTTCACTTGACCGATACCCTTTTGACTAGGGATTTTCTTTTTGAAAAGCGGTCCCAGCGCAACTTATTAGCGGAAGCATAAACAAGTCTCACCATCTCTCCCTCCAATAACTATAATGCAATACACACCAACTATGTACCATGAGAAAAGATAATGCCAATTCACTCTTATTTATATTTTCATGATGGACATCATGGTCGATACAACAAAAAGCCAAGATTTTAACTATACTCGGCTACCATCCCAAAAGGACTCGATTCTACATCGATCATGTACCACCCTCCATCTACGAGCGTCGGCTATCTCCAAAAAGTGTCAGCTCCCAACAACTATACGTGCCATCATACCCAATCCAGTGCATCGGGTGGTGGCGGCGGTAACATCCCTAACATAACTCCATGGCATCGGACATGGACAGATATAAACTCCTGGATGACCGGGCCCCCAGCCAGGCCCACGTCATACATCACTAGCACACGAACCCGTATGAACACCAAACCAGGGATGGTGACACAATTATGCTCCATACACTCGACCTCCACGTCAGATGGAAGGCCATAAAAGGTACCGCGTGTAACCGTAGGGAGATGCATCTTTCTAATCTGAAATGTTGGTCCCCAAAGGGATGAGTACAACCACTCAGCAGGTAAAAGATCCATTAAACTGCTCAATGCATCAAACAGAATAATCATGGCATCATAGAGTACATATAGTTCATACATATAAAAAATATCTCACTTTTCGGTCATGCATATTACATCAAAACAGCCATATATATATAGGTCACCATGTCATGTGCATATACCACCAATGCACTTATACATATAACGTCATACAATCATGCATACATGTCACCATACCATGTGCACATACCACCATGCACTAATACATGTTACACCATACAACCATGCATACATGTCACCATACCATGTGCACATACCACCATGCACTTATACATATTACATCATACAGCCATGCATACATGTCACCATACCATGTGCACATACCACCATGCACTTATACATGTTACACCATACATCCATGCATACATGTCACCATACCATGCATGATTCAATTTCAGCTCTTGTTTTTCAATTGGATCACCACATTTTTTCTTTCCCCGGACCAGTAATTGCATCCCACATTTCTATCGCTCGTACCCAACCTGGCATCGCGAGGAACCTCCGGCACACACCTCCAGGCATTCGGCACACACTCCGAGCATCTCAAAACTCCCGAGGACATCCGACACACACCTCCGGGCATCTGGCACCCACCTTCGAGCATCCTGACACTCTCGGGGCATCATCAACCCACACCTCCGACGGCATCCTCATTTATCACAATTCATGTTAGCAATTGTGTCTCAATATTAACATGGCACATGATGTGATGGCAACAAGGTCAATTTCAGCTTTTGAAATTTGCAAAATCCAGCTAGTACAGTTTTACAAAACATTTTCATTAATTACCCAAATGACATTAAAAAATTATTCAATTCGAACATGTGATAGTCAAGACATAAAGGCAGATACTTCATGAAGAACACTACACCAAAAGATCCCCCATATAGTTCAATACAGACCACGCATCACAGCACTACTAATTCTCTCCATTCCACTTGCACAGTTTTTTTGAAACATTTTTGGTTAAATAGGCAAATGAACTTCAAAAATTACGAAATTTGAATATGTTGTAGGCAAGACACAAAAAAGATATTTCATGCAGAACACCTTTCCAAAATAATCCCATACAAAACGGTATAGACCATGCATTGCAACATTACCAAGTCCGAACATATCAGATTACACAGTTTTAGAAACATTTTCGATTAAATACACAAATGACATTCAAAACTTATGAAATTTGACTATGTGATAGCCAAGACCATAAGGTAAATATTTCATGAAGACATCAAAGTTAGATTCGTCCTAGGTAATGAAATATAGGCGGTTAAAACTTTTGTTTGTAGTACCAAAATCTCCAGATCAAGTCCTTCCAAAGAATAACGATTTCGCCCACTTACACTTGTTTTTTTTGTCCCAAATTTGAGTATGTTATACTCCAAGAAGTCCTTTACAACTTTTATTTAGAGGTCAAAGACAAAATTCAGCTAGAACATCACATGCAAGTCACTAGAACATCCAAGGTCGAGCTGTTTTTCTTAAGAACAGTGCAGTAGACTAGAGCACCACTCTTATAACATCAATTTTTCGCATTCTATACATCCGAAATTGTCACCATTAAATCACACACAACACAGCATGCAAGAGTAGATCAAAAGATCCCACTTGCCTCTAGACCGAGTGAACGGCGAACACAACGGCGAGACACGGCAATGCACGGCGATGCGCGGCCCTTCCTCCTTCCTCTCGCATGCATGGCCTCCTTCCTTCTTCCCTTCTTCCCTTCTTCCTTTCTTCCTGCTCTTTCTCTCCTCTCTCTCTCTCTCTCTCTCTCTCTCTCTCTCTCTCGGCCACTTTTCCCTTCTAATTTTCCTTCCCTCCATCATTAGCCATCATTAGTTTTGCATGGCTTGACACTTGGCTAACTTCAAAGGACAAATGGGGGCATGCAAACTGGTCTCTCCCCCTCCCTTCTTCGTGTGATCGACGGCCCCTTCATGGGCTTATGGGCCGGCCATTTTGTGTGGCATCCTAGAATTCCTTGCCAATCTTTAAGGGTGCTTTAATTTATGTCTTGCATTAAGACTCTGGCCAAGCCTATGGTGAATAATTATTTGATAGAAAAAAAAATTCTTTCTTTGGCCATGAAGAATTATGGATTGGAATGTATTAAGATAGGTCACAAAGTTTTGTGATTTATAAATTTCAATTAGGTGTTTATAAAATTAAGGTTTAAGGAGGATTATTAGGATGAGATGTGGGTCAAAGTGTTAGCTCAAGACCAGCCCTCAAGAAGCCCCACCCTTCGGCCATTTGGGCCTAGCTGCGAAGCCCAAAGGAGGAGGAGGAGCCGCCGGCCCATGACTGGCCCAAGCCTGGCCGATTGGATCCCCATTGGGCTGTTGACCAAGGAGGAACTGGCCCATGAGAGGTCCACTCCTTTGCATGAAGATTTTGCCAAGTGTTAATTACCTTTGTCCAAGTGTCCTTCATGCAAAAGATATGATTGTTCATCATTGAGGAGAGGAAAATTGAGGGAACCGGTTGATGATGAAGGGGAAGCATCGCCGGAGAGAGGGAGTGAGAGAGAGAGCTACCGAGGGGAAGAGAGAAATTGAGAGAGAAAGGAAGAAGAGAGGAAAGGAAGGGAGCTGTCCGTCGACCGTCCGCCGTGCGTCCGTCGCTCGTCGCCGTCCGTGTGCTTGCTGTTTGCTCGGTATAGAGGCAAGTTGGGATCCTTAATCTGCTCTTGCATGTTGTGTCTAGTATGTGTGCTTGAATGGTGATAGAATTCGGATGTTCAGGTTGTTAAAAGTTGAAGTTTTAAGAGGGATGTTTGAGACTAGTAAACTGTTATTGAGAAAACAGTTCGACCTTGGATGTTCTATGGCTTGCATTTGTTGTTCGAGTTAGATTTTGGCCATGACTTCTAAATGAAAAATGTTAAGGACTTCTTGAAATATAACATACTCAAATTTGGGACAAAACGAATAAGTATAAGTGGGTGAAATCCTTATTTTTCAGAGAGACTGAATCTGGAGATTTGGGTAACTACCTTTGATGAATGCATGGTCTGTAAGCCTATCTTTTTGTTGAAATTTCACTTTGATTTCTTAACAAAAGATGTAAAGAACATCCTGAGGTTTAACATATCAAAAATTTAGACAACACCAACGAGAATAGATAGGTGAAATTGTGGTTTTTCAGCAGTTGTCAGATCTGGAAATTTCGGTATTGAAACAGAAGTTTTATCCGCCTATATTTAATCACTTAGAACGAATTTGACTTCGATTTCTTCATAAAAAACCTTCCTTAGGATCTTGACTACAAAATAGTCGAATTTCATGAATTTTGAAGATTATTAGTGTATTCAATTGGAAATATTTTTAAAACCTGGTAATCTGATGCCTTCGGACTTAGTCAGTTTCAATGCATGGGTCATATCATTTTGTATGAAGCTCTTTCGGCAAAGTGTTCTTCATGATGTATCTTTCTTTATGTATTCCCTGCAACATATTCAAATTTCATATTTTTTGAAGTTCATTTACCTATTTAACCAAAAATATTTAAAAAACTGTGCAAGTTGTATTGATAGAATAGAAATGCTGTGATGCGCGATCTATATCAAATTTTACGAACGTCTTTTGGTGCAGTGTCTTGCATGAAATATCTGCCTTTATGTCTTGACTATCACACGTTCGAATTTCATAATTTTTAAAGGCCATTTGGGTATTTAATGGAAATATTTTCTAAAACCGTGCAAGCTGGATTGTGCGAATCTCAAATGCTGAAATTTATGATTAATCTGTTTTGGATGAGCCCTATTAACTATATTGATTGAGGTGATTGAATCTTGTTGAGTATGTGACGATACTTGGCATTGCATATAGAATCAAATGCTGAACTTGACTTTATTGCCATTATATCGTGTGCCATGTTGATTGTGAGACATAAATTGGTGAATATGAATTATGATGAATGAGCAGACTGTTGGAGGTGGGCCGATAATGCCCTAGGAGTGTAAGGATGCCCGAGATGGGGGTGCCGGATGCCCGGTTGTATTGTGATACATGCCTGGATGTCCTCGGGAGTTTCGAGATGCCTGGAATGGTTGGGTGCCGGAAGCCTCGGAGGTTTGTGCCTGGGGAATGCCTTGTGATGCCAGTTGGGATGGGAGATGCCCGGAATGTGGGGGTGCTGGATGCCCGGTAGTGTGTGTCAGAGGTTTTCTCGTGATGCCAAGTTGGGGTGCGAGTGATAATGTGGGATGCAATTACTGATCCCGGGAAAGAAAGATGCAGTGATCAAATTGAAAGATAAAAAGTGGAAATTGAATCATGCATGGTATGGTGATATGTATGCATGGTTGTATGATATGATGTATATGAGTGCTTGGTTGTATATGCACCTATGGCATGATGGTATGCGTATATGTGTGGATGATTGATGATGAGTGTATGGTTGTATGTGCACCTATGGTATGATGGTATATGTATGAATGCTTGGTGATGAGTGCATGAGGATGTATGCACATATGGTATGATGACATATGCATGGCTGCAAGGTAAGTTATGCTTGGATGCATGGATGATATGTACTATGCTATGATGTTGTGATTGTATTGTGTGATACATTGAGTAGTTTATTGAATCTTTTACCTGCTGAGTGGCTGTACTCACCCCTTTGAAGACCAACATTTTAGATTAGGAAGATACTGCTCTCTCCAGTCATGCGGGGTACCTTTTATGGCCTCCCATCGGAGGTGGAGTTAGAGTGTTCGGAGATTGATTGCATTACCATCCTTGGTCTGACGTTTGTGCGAGTTCGCATCTTGGTCATGTACAATGTGGGCCTAGCTGGGGGCCCGGTCATTCAGGAGTTTTTGTCGGTCCACATCCTCCGAGATGGAGTGATTCAGGGGATGTTGCCGCCACCACCACCCGACACGCCAGGATGGGTGTGATGGCCGCGTGAGGGGTAGAGAGTTAACGTTTTTTTAGAGTAGCCGACACTGATAGATGGAGGATGACACGTGATTGTTATAGGGGTCGATTATCTTTTGGGTTGTGGCCAAGTGTAGTTAAAATTTTTGGCTTTCTTTTTGGTTGTACCGACCCGAGAAAATACATTCTGAAAATATATAAATAAAAAGTGGTTCGGCCTTATCTTTTCATATGATGTGTAGTTGGTGTGCATTGCATTATGGTTATTGGAGGGAGAGATGGTGAGACTCAATTATGCTTCCTTTAATAATTTGCGCTGGGACCATTTTCAAAAAAAAAAAAATGCCTAAGGACCTCGGTCCTTCTTAAAGCCCCTTTTTTTTTTATAAAAGACAAGTAATGAATATCTTATGAGAGAGAAAGCGATAGGCAGGCTGTGGTGACCCTAACAAATCGGGCGGATGAGGGGTGCCACATTTTGGCCCATCTTAGGCCCAACACTCTTGGAACTAAGACCCGAGCTTAAATAAATCCATAATTGACCTTTTTTAAAAACTAACTAAATCAATATTAAATCAAAGTACTTAAATTACAGTTTTAAATGGCTATAATGCTTTGTAACATAGATTAATAAAGTCCAAGTTATAAAATTCATGGCCAAAATCATAATTTCCTCATCAAATAAATCTGGATCTCAAATGGACATGGAACATGTTTCCAAGAAAATATTCACCCATTAGGTGCTCGGCCATTAATTCTATTACACTTCTTTGGTCTAAGGACCATAACATAGATCAATGATGCGTCCATCGCCCTTCCAAAGGTTGTAAGGCATCTAGAGGTTACCATGGAGTTTTAGGATGCCACACCAAGTGACTATTTGAGATTATGAAATTAAGTGGGGAATTAAGGTGTATTAAGGAGCAAATGTGGGCTGATTTAGTTAAGGCCTAAGACAGCCCAAAGGAGGCCCACAAGACCCCACCATTCGGCCATTTAGGCCTGGCCCGCGAAGCCCGAAGGAGGAGGGGCTATCGCTGACCTTGGGAAGAGAGGAATGGAGGGAGGCCCGGCCCAAAAGGAAGCCCCATCAGCTTGCATGTAAATCCCCAAGTGGCGAGAGAGGCTTGCCAAGTGTCTTTCCCTTAAAGCCAAGTGTCTTGCATGCAAGGTTAATGATTGCAAATTTTCAAGGGGAAAGAAAGAGAGGGAGAGTGGGTGGATTGAGAGAGAGGGTTACTGAGAGAGATAGATAGTGAAATTGAGAGAGGGAGAGCGAGCGTACGAGGAAGAAGGAGGAGGTTCGTCGCTGCTGTCGGGCCGCCGAGTCCTGCCGTCGAGCCGCCGTTTACTTGCTGTGCTTTTCTTAGATTGGAGGCAAGTAGTGTCCATTGATCCATCCCTTGCTTGCTGTGTTTTGTTTGTGATGAATGGTGAATCTTGGATGTGGATGAAGTGTGAAATTTCTAAGTTATAGGAGTTGTGTTCTAACCTAGTATTCTGTTTCTGGAAAAACAGTCCGACCTTTGGTGATTTCGTGAGTTGCATGTGCTGTTCTAGTTGGAATATGACTTCAACTTCTCGATGAAAATTTTAAAGGACTTCTTGGAAAATAACATATCAGAATTTTAAAGGAAACTGACAAGTATGGGTTGATGAAATCATTTTTCTTTGATGAAGCTAGATCTGGAAACTGTTATGTTGATCTGTTGTGATTCTGTGAATTTTGTGAAATTATCCAGTCCGAATTTGATCTCGTGTTCTTGATGAGAGTTGTAGACGACATCTTGAGGAGCAACATACTAAAATTTGAGAATAAACGGATAAGTCATGATCGGCGAAAACGATTTTCTTTGAAAAGGATGAATCTGGACAGTGAACTGAGAGATAGGAAGAGTTATAAAAATTATAGCTTTTAATCCAAAAGAAATTAAATTTTGATTTCTTCATGAGACTTTTACCTTTAGATCTCAGCTATAACATATCAAAATATCAGAATTTTCGAAGTTCATTTAAAGGCTTAATCAAAATTATTTCCGAAACTATGCAAAAGTGGTGCTGGAATTTTTTTTGCTGTGATGTATGGATCTATGTGATTGATGTGGAAATTTCTTGACATGGTGTTCTTCATGCAATATCTTCCTCTGGAGCTTTTTTACATCATGTTAAATTCTCAGAATTTATTGTGATTGTTTACTAATTTTCCAAGAATTTTCACTAAAGAAGTGCATTCTGTTTTATCCAAAAATTGGTTCTAGTTTCAAAAACCAATGAACTTCTTTATGAAATGTGATACCGTGGATGTTATGTGTACTACATATATGGTGATGTTTGGCATATCAGGTGATATCAAAAGATGGTTTAGATCTTTGATATTGTTGTATCAAATGCCATGTTGAAAATAAGACATATATGTGAATATACATTGTGATAATAATGATACCATCAGAGGTGTGAGCCGACGATGCCCTGGGAGTCGAGATGCCCAATGGTTCGAATGAGTCGATGCCCTTTGGATGCTTGGTTATATTATGAATACATGCCCAGAGGTTTTCCCTGGGAGTGTCGGGATGCCCGATTGTATTATGATACATGCCCGGAGGGTAAAGGGTTGTATTATGATGCATGCCCGGAGGGTAGGGGTAACCATTTTCATGGCGAGCCCCCAAGATTCCTCGTGACGCCGGGTTTGGTGCAAGTGATAAATTGTGGGATGCAAACATTGGCCCCTAGAAGAAAAATAATGAGATCCTTGTGAAAGATAAGAATTGAAATTGAATTATGTGCATGGGTGTATGCACATGGCATGATGCATGATCTGCTTATGAAAGTAAATTGATGCTATTTGATATTGAAAATGCGATCATGAAGGCGTGAATGGATCTCATGGTGATGTATGCTTGATAGCACGGATGATACGAATCATGGTGATATATGCACGATGGCTTGGTGAGATATGCATGACTGCATGGTGGTATATGCACGATGGCATGGCAAGATATGCATGACTACATGGTAATATATGCACGACTACATGGTGATGTATGCTTCATAGCATGGATGATATGAGTGCATGGTGGTATATGCACGTTGCATAGTAATATATGCATGGCTGTAAGGTGAGGTATGCTCGAATGCATGAATGATATGTGTTTTATTCATGATACCTTGATTGTTCTGTTTGACGCATTGTGTAGTTTGGTGGATCTTTACTGCTGAGTGGTTGTACTCACCCCGTTTGGGGACTAACATTTCAGACTAGATAAGATACCTCTGCTGCCACTACCACCGGTAGATGGATCAAGTGATTGGATATTACCGCGAGGAGGACGATAGCAAAGGAAGGAATTTTTGGACGCCGACACTAATCGATAGACTTTAAGTATATGACTGTTGGAGGAGATGTCAGTGATCTTTTGAAGTATAGCCGAGTATAGAAGATTATGGCATTTTGATGTACTGATGAATGATGTCAATCTGGTTTAAGTAAATAAAAGTGTTCGGCCTTTATCTATAAATGTTTAGTTGGTGTGCATCGTTTTTTGAATATAGGGAAGGGAGTTGATGGATGTGCTTCCGCCATATAAATTGTGTAGGGACTGATCTAAAAGATGTAAACCTCCAGGATTCATGAATTATAATGAAATTCTTTGGTATCAGAGTATTACATTAACGGTCAAGTGAAAGAGAAGCGAACAATGGCGACCCTAACGAATCGGGGGCCGTCGAGGGGTGCCATAATGGAGGTACAATTTCTTGGAATAGCAAGAAACAAACATGCATGGCCTTGTCTATGATGGAGGCAGAATTTATTGCGATATAGCTAAAACGTTTCTTAGAAAATTTAGCCACTGTCACTGAGGTTCTAAGACCGGTGATAGTTTATTGCGATAGTCAAGTAGTCATTACCTATATGAAGGATCCCAAGTATCATGGAAGGACAAAGCACATTGATATAAAGAATAACTTTATAAGAGATATAATAGCATAGAAAGAAGTGATCCTACAGTACATTTCAACTAATAGAATGGTTGCTGATCCATTTATGAAGGCTGTTCCTAGAGATACATTCTTGACTCATAGGATGTCACTAGGATTGCGTAGAATGTGATATGTATTATTGTAGAGGATCATTGGTTTTTGTATTTGCGAACATATGTATTATACTTGTTTGTTTATTAGTGACTTGATGTTTTATCAATAAGTACTAATATAGTATGAGACTAGCACTACACATATATATTATTGGAAAGTATGTCAGCAGGCAATAATTGGCTCGCTCACACGAGCAATTGCCTCAAGTGCTATAGTTAGCACATTGTGATGAGACGTTATGTACAAATAAATGCTAAAGAGCAAGTTTGGTACATAAAATATGTCGCCTTGATTGGAGTCAAGATGAGGTATGTGATTTGTTTATTATAAGACCGAACATGGTAGTCCCACAATCATATATGTCTGTAAGATGTTGGATGCGAGTACTTAATTGGGTGCTACATAATGCGAGCTGAAAAAGCACTTGAGCTAACATGAGTACGTGAGAGGCACGTGACTATGTTTAGGCTAAGATCCGTATAGTGGATATATTTAATAAATGACATATGCTCTTATAAAAAGAGAAATCCACTATAGCATGTAATTCATACTACATGGGCATTGTACGATCGATAAGGGAATGTGAGTAAAATTATCCATATTTACTCATCATGTGAGCCATTGAGGTAATTTATAATTTGACTCATTTTGTGCCCTATGTTACTTCTGACTATGTTCTCGAACTGAAAGATCAATGTTGCTACTTTAGCATGTTACCGGCGGTCATGAATAGATATGGCTCTATGGGATGTGTCTAGGAAAGCAGTTGTTATGAAATGGAGAGAGACATGAGTGCGAAGGAAAACTATTGTTGTTTTACATCTATCACATGTATTTACCGGTCGACCAATTATATTGCCTTGTGTGGTCATGGATATAATTGTAAATACATGGTGTTTGGAGAATAGTCAAGTATAACCTTTAAGGGATAGGCATACTTGGAGTGATGTTACAAAATATGTCTGGGGCACTGTGAGACATCGATTGTTTATTTCTTTTCGGGGTTATAACCACTGTGTCATCCCTAACAGGTGCATAATTTGAGTTGTCAAGTGCAGGTGTACTCATTGGTCGCACGGTTTACTTGCTAATATGAATTGTTTTGTAAAGTTTATGAATGTTGAATACCTTACATTCTTGATAGAGCGTTATTAAGCCCATCATGTTCGAGTGGAAGATGTAGTATTTTATTAATACGTCCATGATGGAGTGCGATTGAAATGCACCGTTTCGTCTTGATACGCTACAATGGAAAGACACCATTGAAAGAGTATGAAGAGAGATGTATAAAAGCCTCTTGAAGACAACCGTTGATGGTTGTTGGCAGAATGTATAAAAGCCTCCTGAAGACAACCGTTGATGGTTGTTGGCAGAATGTATGCTTAGAGAAAACGTATGCTCCTTTTCTCTCCCCTTTCCATCAAAAGAAAAATCAAGGCATTCCATTTCTTCTTTACGAGAACAATTTGCATTTACGCCGTGGAAATCGAGTGCTTTCCTCATGATTGCATTCAGAGCACCGTGAGATAGTTTTGTTCGTGATTCATCCGCAATTTAACATTCATTCCGGGGTTAATTGTTGTTTGCGCATCAGAATCAAGTAAGTCGTCTTCTGCTAACTTTAACTCCAACACTTACTCCACCTAGTAGAACCATGATAATCACATAGACATGTACATGAGACTTGTGACTTGATTTCTATTCTAGACATGCTTAGCAAATGAAGTCATAGGATTATCGGATTGAACCGATGTGGTTGTGGTTTGGAAGAGGTTCTCATGACTCCGGTTTCATTAAAGAGCTGACCCATGTTGTGTAGTCACAGACTGGGGTGGTAATTCCATGACAATAGAAAAAATTTTAGGATATAAGAAGGATGACTCGTACTGCGAAGTTGTAGTCGAAGTGTCCATGGCCTTAGTACCATCGTAGCAATCTTGTGCACTACCATCGTTTGCAATCTTGTGCACCCAGCTCCATCATAAGTAGCATGTGCAATGTAGTGTAAATGTAAGGCATGCACAATAGTTTATATCAAGTAATGATTCATATGTAAAGTAAATGATACATTCCTACAGCTCCCTACATTACAAGGGTTAGCAAACACTTCCCCTTATACTTCCTATGTGTAAGAAAATTTAACACCTTAATTGTTAGGGTCATACTTAGGATTCTCGCTACCAAACAAAGATATTTTTTTTTCAAGAAACGAAAAGGGCCTAAGCCCACTAAGTTTTTTCAATGGTCCCTAGTGGAGTTGCTAAGCTACCGTGATCTAACCATCCGCAAGTGCACCATTTAGGTTGTCACATCTAAAACACCTTAGTCTTGGGGATGTGACCTATGGGTATTATTATTGTGACGTCCCAAGCGTTACCGACCCATTTCTTTTTAATCTTTGATTTAAGCACATATATAAGCATTACAACATCAACACTCGACCACAACACAACAAACAAGTAGCCAGGGAAATACCACACAAAGCATACTGCTACTATATTATGTCAACATATTTAAAAGCCTTTCTCTATAGGCCTATTTCCATTCATTTTACACCATTCAAAAAGATGTAAGCCTAGGAATCCCTAGTTCCTTTAGTGAGGCTGCAACTCCAAATGAGAAGGCATTCATACCTACAAATCTGAGGAAAAACAACGGGGTGAGTCAAAGACTTGGTAAGTAAAATCACTAATCCTTATATAGGAGGACATCCCATTGTCGAAGCGAGCATGCGAACATCACTCGTGCTATAGCATCAACGGCAAATCAATAAGAAATCTATTGCTACACCTTGACTATATGCAAGTAATCAATTCCTACTTATCATCAATGCATGATCTACCTCAATATATCAAACAAGCATACAATAACATGTACAAATGTTCATTAATCATATCAAACAATTCTTCCCATACTTTTAAGGGCAATCTAACTTAACCAGGCCATCTCGTTCTCATGAATGAGGCATCTTGTTCTTCTGACAAGGCATTTTGTTGGTGTAGGGGCATCTCGTTCTCATTAACGAGCATTTTGTTGGCGTGGGGACATTTCATTCTCATGAACAAGGCATTGTCACCATCTCAGTTGGCGACACATCTCGTTGGCATGGGGGCATTGTCGCCACCTAACCTGGCGATGGTTTTTATCTTTCATTATGTGATTGCACGTTGTCCACCGTATAAGCTTGTTCATTATCTTTCATTTTAGCTAATGTAAACAAGGCTCGGATGATAACATGACCAAGGCTTATGGGCATAATAGAATAGTTTTGAGTAATTTTTGAAATTAGTGTTATTACCTTATCAAATGAGCTCGAAAAATTATAAGAATTTAATATTTTGTGAAGAAGACCTTAAATAATATTTTTCCACGAAGGAAACCAAGCCTAATTTTTTATGTGGGAAGAGCAGCAAATCATCAAAAACACCCACAATTTCATCCCTCAGATAGATCAACAACTGTACAGAAAAACCCATTTCGAAATTCAAATCTTTATAAAACACTTTGAAATTTTTATATGTTGTAAATATGGATATCCTTTACAAATTTTGTAAAGGAAGCATTTCTAGATTCAAAAGGAAAAATTTATAAAATAAAAATAAAAATCAAGAAGACAACCAGGTCGTCATTTTTACTACACTAGACAGTTTTTGCATGGTAATTGACTAGGCTTTCTTGCCAACCATTTCATCTTAGAAAAATATGAAATTAAAGTTGTTGTAGACTATGATGTTTTGAACAACTTTCATGGAGGCAGTGTCACCAAATTTGAACCATAAAGGGCTTTATAAAATCCGAAAATAGTGAGGGTCCAATGGTTTCAAAATTTTAAATCAAAGTCAGTACTTAAGAGACCATTCAAAGCTTTGGTCCCATGAATTTTAGCTCAAAGACAAACTCACGATTCGTACGATGAGCAAATCAACATACATGGGCGAGCCCAACAACATAAGCAAACCATACAAACAATCATTAAAAAGCATATAACTAAGAGGATGAGGACGTAGCCAAGCCCAACAACATAGCACATCACCCTATCTAAGGGTTAGGGATTTTTCTTGCAACACTTCAAGGATGTAATCCCCATGACATGCCGGCGAGCGGCGTGGCAAGATTTGGGCAAAAGAGGCATGCCAAAGAGAGAGAGTGAGTGGCCAAGAGAAGAGAGAGAGCGGTAGTGAAGGTGAGGGCATGAGGGGGACATGAAGTGACGTCAAGAAATAAGAGGAGTATCCCTCTATTTATAGGCCATCTGTCACGCCCTAAACCCCAAGCGTGCGCACATCTCTCGGTGGTCAACTGAAAATGCGAATTAAGCACAAGTAGAAGTGAATTAAATAAACACTCGGCCAATAAACAAACATAGGGATAGTAGAAACACAACAAATGTTGCCGAAGACCACATATTCATTTATTCACTGTAACCCATAGGAAGTTTAATAGTACAAGCCTTTCTACGGCCACTTCCTACTAATCCTCTCAAAATCTTTAGGGATCAAGGTCACCCTAAACTTTGCTAACGGCAGGGCTAGCCAAAAGGTGTCGCATCTCACCCCCGCCACATCTACACTCAGCAGATCTTCACACTACGACCCTGAAAAAGGTTAGCCTATGATGGGGTGAGATAAAATCTCAGCGAGTCAACAACCTAAGCCCCAACTAGGATGCAAATTCACCTCGAAGGTGGTCCTAAACACGCACCATACAAAACTCACCTCGCCTGGGGGAATCCCTGCATGTTAGCTCATCACATATGCTATTATCAATCCAGCAAGCACAATTAATGATCTGAACACATCATTTTCATCCTTCAAACAATCACATGGGTCCCGATTATAAGGTAAAACCGTTATGACACATCCAATACTGTACCACACAATTTTTGCCCATAATCAGGCGCGACTATCACAACCATTCAAGTGTGTACGAGTTATTATGACCCATTGGCCACGACCAACTCGAAAGTCGGCGGTCATCCAGCGTAACCAAGCATCGTCCTGCTCCATTAGGCACGGCATTATCCCGCGTATTCATACACATCAGGACAGCATTCCATAAAGGAGCATCGGCCCGACCTCCACTGCGACTAGCATTCATCGACGTGGGGCATCCAAACTTAATCAAGCATCGTCTAGCATATTCATATGCATCAGGACAGGTTTATTACCTTGTATATTCATATGCATCAGGGTATTAGGTGATCACACAAGCACACCATCACTCAAGCCCATTGTTTTCTTTCTCATTAGCCAAGAACGCCAAAAAATGTCTTTTCAAATAATAAACCTTGTAACTCTTTTTTCTTTTGTTCAAAACTGTCCGAAAATTTGTAGGTGCTCGCGTACTTAAAATTAATCCGTCAAACTTTGTACACACCTAGTTTAAAACCTCATTGTTTTATTGAGCAAATAAGTTTTGGTGTCCAAACCCGACACCTCATTATTTTTCAAATTAAAAGCTTATAAAGCCAGCTTTTGCAATAACAATAGACAATCACGATAGAACAATCATTCACATATGGTGACATCCTGAATTTCGACCTCGTCCCAATTTTATAAAATGGGCATTTCATCGACACGCCTATGGTCTTTTTTTCTTGGAGCTAATCACTCTCGAGTTAACTAATCTATCATATGAGGCCGTTAAGGGATATAAGCGCAATAGACTGGAGAATTCGAGTTGGAATTGACTGCTCGACCATGCTAATCTGCAAAGATCATTATGGCACCGTCAAAATCGATTAGAGATCGAAGATAGGTCGATTCAATAAAGGTATGTGATTAGTATGTGGGTGATTTCACTTAATTGCAAAATTTCTGTTGAATGGGGCTAGACCGATTTTTCTGTTATTTTCATACCTTGTATCCGTATTTGAAACCTCAAGATTTTCATGACAACCGAGAGTCGCCAATGTGTCGAAAATGTATGTTGTGGCTTGAAAATAATCAACCACGGGTCAAATGTGCTAAAAATTCCTAAAAGCTACCCAGTAGATGGCGTCGCGCTAAAATCGTGTCCGGTTGGTTTTAACCACGAAATTGAATTTGGTTTCGGGATTCGGACGTTCGAGCATGTCATGATTCATTTTTAAGATGTCGTCTCATCTTTTGGAAAGATTTCATCGAGTCTGGGATTTTTTTTTTTTACGAAAAATCAATTCGGACGATTTGGATAAAGAAAGGAAATTCAGATGTGCCAAATTGAAGGGATTTTTGGCTTCTAGATCGAGCTAATTGGTGAAGGGAAAGTGTGGAAATTGTGTGGGCTTCTTCCTGAGCAAAATTGGACATCAAATAGGAGAAATTTACGAAGAAATGGAAGTCCAATTGGATGAAATTCGTAGGCTAGAGTTTTGGTCTTCATTTGGACTTCAATTGGGGCAAGTTGGGGTTGAAATTGGCCTTAGATGACCAAATGATATTGTTAGTTAAAGATAAGGATGACTAAACACTCTTGTGGTCAAAGATTGGTGTTTGACTACCTTCTCTCTCCTCCCTCCCCCCCCCACCGAACTCCCTCTCTCGCACGTCGCTCTCTTTCTCTCCCCCCTCTCTCTCTCTCTCTCTTTCCTTGCTTGTGCTGATTGCAATGGTGTGTTCAGTTTATGCAATTGGGTGTTATTTTGTGCAAATTGAGTGTTGAATGGAATTTTGGTTATTTATTCCAAAATTTGTGAATTTCAATATTTATTTAGAAAACCTTGGGTGTTGGGTTTTAACACCTAAAATAGTTTTATATACTATATAAAATAGTGGGATTTTAAATTAGAGGATATCAATTTGTGGTTCGATCTGACCATATACCCACATATGACTATTTTCACTGGGTATTTTTAATACGAGGAAAATGAGCCAAGTGCATTATTTTAACTGAGACATTTGAAAGCAACGCACAATGTCCTTGGCCATAATTGAAAAATCGTGTGTTGGTTAAGAGAACCTGTCCCGGGCTATTAAGCTGGATGGTAACCCCTATTTGAGATGCCCCTAGACAACGGGAAGCCGGTTGCAGTAGATTCTAGTCCTATACTCCTTCGAGAAAGTTGTCAAGGAAAGATGTAGCCGTGCTCAATGGTGTGAGATGACACCTGGTAATGCTAGAAGACTGCCAAACAGAGAGTAGGCCGTGCTATAAGCCGAGATCAAAATGAGGAACACATGTTTAGTTGAGTTGAACGCGCCAAATTATGGAAAAAAATTGTGTGGCATGGTATGGGACGTGTCATAACGATTTGGCCCTATAATTAGGACCCTTGTGCTGGTTTGAGAATTGAGTATGGCGTTCCAGTTGTTGGAGCTTATTTACTGCTCATACTTTTATGACTGTCTATGTTATGAACTGTGCTGACCTGCAAGGAGGATATGAGACGAGGTAAGTCTTTGTGGTTGTATGATTGTACGGTTAGGACGCCCCTAGGCATATTACCCTCATTATCGGGGTTTAAAGCGTGAACTCGGTGAGATTTATATCTCACCCCATCATGGGCTCATTTCTTTTCAGGATTGTAGAGTGGAGGATCTGGAGCTAAACTGAGGTGATATGAATTGTAGGTCAAATAGGACCATTTTTTTTTTTAGATTCAGTCTTTTGAAATCTTCTGGGTCTAGACTTTTGTACATGACTCAGTGTGTATATAAAAGCATGTTTTACATGTGAATCTGTTGTCTTGCTTTTCTATCCCGAGATGGTTACTATAAGGAGATTTGTTATTTGCTTCCGTATGTGCAATAAAATGAAAGGGTTGGTGACTCATCCTGGGAAGTCGCATTTTTATTATCAACCACCGAGGGATGGGCACACGCTTGAGGATCGGGGGGTGACATCCCCGTTTAAGTGGTATCAGAGCTGGTAGGTATTTGGAGTGATAAGGTGCAATGGGTTCTTAGGATAGTAGGAAAGGCCTTTAATTATGCTGATGTATGTGAGTGATAGCTGATTGGTAGCTTGTTTGTGGTGTCACTCAAATTCTAATCTGGTATTGGAATTGAAAAACAGGTTTTTATAAAGATCCTGAAGTATGAGTGATCAGGAGCGGAGAACTCCTAGGAAGAGGTCGGTAGGACCTATAACTCAGGGTAGGATGCCAACAAGGGTCAGTACTCGAAGTACTCGAGGTAGAGCACAGGCTCAGGCCAACGTGAATGTAAGAGTACCGCCATAGGCCAATGCTAAGAGTGTAGTAGCACCGGGCGATTCTAGGTTCGATGGGATCATTCAAGCGCTAGAGACTTTGGGAAGCATTTTGGGTCAGCCAACATAGAACCAAGCTGCCACTGTCACTGCCGCCACCAATGCCGTAACCGTTGTTGTTACCACACCTGCTGAGGTCCAACCTGGAGTTGTGATCGGGGAGCAAGCTACCGCATCTGAATCTAGATTTAGTTCTAGCAGAAAGAATAACTGACTAGGGAAGAGACTGATGTCAGAAGAAAGGTATTCCATCCCTCTCAATAGGAAGGGTTGGATAGGAAAGTCAACATCAAGCCAGAATGGAGTATGTTGTGCCTACGGAAGATGACATGGATTAGCCCCGTGTCCCGTTAGGACAGTGCTTGTTTTATGTGTGGCCAGTACGGTCACATGGCCAAGAACTATCTCAGAAGACAAATGGGATCATAGTAGTTGCCGCCGCCGCCGCCGCCGCCGCTGATAGAATAGAACAAAGGGAATGCACTGTAGGACATTCAGTGGGGTACTTAGAATAGGTCTCCAGTGCAAGAAAGGGTGCGTGCTGTCACTTAACAGGACACAGAGGACTCATCGAATGTGTACCAATTTTGTAGAAGAAAGCATGGATCAACCCAATATCCTGGTATGACTAGAGCGTGCTTTGGGTGTGGCCAGCACGACCATCAGGTGAGGAACTATCCTCGGAGGTCCAGGGGAGCACAAGCACTGCTACTGCAGTTAGGGTGCCACTTGGATGGCTAAAGGAACAGGAATGGACCTACCATGCATTGATAAGAGAGAAATGTTTTTGGGGTGATGTTATCAATGTAGCATAGTGGAGTTTTAGTTAAGTTTGGAGAATTTTAGTTTGTTGTAATAAGGCTGTTAAAAGAAGAATCACTGGTTAAAGTTGTACTTGACTAGTTTGCTTATGTATAACTTTGACGTTATGTATTAAAAGGTTTGGCTCAAGGAGCTTTTTGTTGAAATGAATGGCTGTCATAAGGTGATCCAGTTTAAACCGTTAATAGGTGAGAATTTTGAGTTTATTGGAAGTTGAGGAGGACCCTCGATCCCTTTAATCTCGTCGCTTGAGGCAACCTGTTTGTTAGACGAGGGTTGCCAAGGTTACCTAGCGACTATTGTGGATAAGAGGAGCTGGAGATCGAGGACATCACATTGGTGCAAGAGTTTCCATACGTGTTTTTGAAGGAATTGCCAGGTCTGCCGCCAAAGAGAAAGATTGAGTTTGTAATAGAGTTGGCTCCCGGGACAGAGCCAATCTTTAAGGTTCCTTACCAAATGGCGTTGTATGAGTTGAAAGAACTGAAGGTGTAGATGCAGGAGTTGTTGAATAAGGGATTCAAACGTCCTAGTGCATCACCTTGGGGAGCACCAGTTCTGTTCGTGAAAAAGAAAGATAGTTCGTTGCGTCTATGCATTGACTATCGTCAACTCAATCAGGTGATGATCAAGAACAAGTATCCACTGCCGAGGATCAATGACTTTTTTGATTAGTTACAAAGAGCATCAAAATCTTCTAAGATCGACTTAAGGACGAGATAATATCAGCTGAGGATCAGAAAGGAGGACATACCAAAGTCAGCGTTTTGTACGCGATACGGCCATTATGAGTTCATTGTAATGTCGTTTGGTTTAACAAATGCCCCAGCTGCTTTCATGGACTTGATGATCCGAGTGTTCAAGGAATACCTGGATCAGTTTGTGATCATGTTCATCGACGATATCCTGGTGTACTTGAGAAGTCCTAATGAGCATGAAAGACATTTAAGGATGGTACTCTAGACTCTGAGGATTCATGAGCTGTATACCAAGTTCAACAAGTGCGAGTTTTGGTTAACTTGTGTTGCTTTTCTAGGTCACGTGATTTCAAGTGAAGCAATCTCCGTGGACCCAGCCAAGATTGAAGCAGTGATCAACGGGCCAAGAACGACTACCGTGATAGAGATCAGAAGCTTTTTATGTTTAGCAAGTTACTACAGAAGGTTTGTGGAAGGGTTTTCTGCATTAGTGTTGCCGTTGACTCGATGACTGAAGAAGGAAGAGAAATTCGTGTGAACAAACAAGTGCGAGTGTATTTTCCAAGAGCTTAAATAGAAGCTGACTATCGCACCTGTGTTGACGATTCCATGTTGTCCTGGAGGATACAAGATTTATGGTGATGCGTCATTTAGAGGACCGGGTTGCATGTTAATGCAAAATGACAGAGTTGTCGCATACACGTCCCGTTAGTTGAGAACTCATGAGCTGAATTACTCGACGCATGACCTTGAACTCGCAGCAATTATTTTCGCTTTGAAGATTTGGTGATATTATTTATGCGAAGAAAGATTCCAGATCTTCACTAACCATCAAAATCTCAAGTAGCTATTCTCTTAGAATGAGTTGAATACGAGACAGCGTCGCTGGACAGAACTCTTGAAGGACTATAATTATGATATTCTATATCACCCTAGAAAGGTGAACAAGGTCGCAGATGTGCTAAATCGGAAGTCTTCAGTAGTACAGATGATACTCAATGAATGAATTTTACTTGAGAGGGCTCGACATTCGGTTTTCAAGATTGAGGTAGGCCACCTTTCAAATCTTATGGCTACCCTCAGAATTGAGCGAAAGTGCAGATCAAAATCAAGATGCTTCAGTCGACAAACCCGGATGTTCAAAAGATCCTACAAAAGGATACCAAAAAGTAGAAGGCTGATTTTCAGATTGCTGAAGATGGAACACTAAGGTTCTGAGGATGATTCTATGTACCTGACGATGCAGCCCTTAAAGAAAAGATCTTGTCAGAAGCTCATTGTAGCATTCATCCTAGCAGTACAAAGATGTATCAAAATCTACATCAACATTATTGGTGGTCTGGTATGAAGGCGGACATCACCAAGCATGTTGCCAAGTGTCAGCAAGTGAATGCACAACATTGTAAGCCGGGAGGACTTTTGCAGCCTCTCGAGATTCCCAAGTGGAAATGGGAACACATCACAATGGATTTTGTGACAGGCTCACCGATGAGTCAGAGAGGTAATGACTCAATTTGGGTAGTTGTCGACAGACTGATGAAGTCGGCTGACTTCATTTCAATACGAAAGGACCTTGATTTGGACAGGCATGCAGAATTGTACGTGTGTCAGATTGTTCATCTACATGGAGTGTCTGCGACAATTACATAAGACAGAGACCCGAGGTTTACAGCTGCCTTTTGGAAGGGTTTGCAGACCGTTTTAGGAACGGAGCTACAATACAGTACGATTTATCATCCTCAGATAGATGGCCAGTTTGAGAGGACAATTCAAACCCTCGAAGACATGCTGCGAGCTTGCATGTTGGATTTCAAGGGAAGTTGGGAGGAACAGCTTCATCTTGTTGAGTTCGTCTACAACAACAGCTACCAACAGAGCATTTAAATGGCACCGTTTGAAGCATTGTGTAGGAGAGCGTGCAGAATGCCCAATTGTTGAGCTGAGGTTGGAGAACGAAAGATCATAAGCCTAAAGTTAGTTCAGCAATCAGTGGATGTAGTTGCTATCATCAGAGACTAATTAAAGACTGCTAAGAGTCGCCAGAAAAACTATGTAGATAAGCGTCGGAGACCATTGGAATTTCAAGTTGGTGATTATGTTTTTCTAAATGTGTTACCAATGAGGGGTACTTCGTGCTTTGGCAAAAAAAGGGAAAGTTGAGTCCGAGATACGCAGATCCCTTTGAGATTCTAAAAAAGAATCGGGACGCTAGCGTATCGTCTTGCATTGTCGCCGAGGTTGGCGTAAGTGCATGACGTCTTTCACGTGTTGATGTTGAGGACGTATGAGTCTAACTTGACCCACGTGCTAAATTTCAAAAAGCTAGACGTGGACAACAGAGTGTCGTATGTGAAAAGCCCGGTTCATATTGTGGATTGAAAAGGAAAGATTCCGCGCACCAAGACAATCCCGTTGGTTAAAGTGGTCTGGCAACACCACAGCACAGAAATAGCAACTTGGGAAAGTGAAGATTCGATGAGACGACTGTACCCCCATATTTTTTATTAAAGATTGGTAATGGTTTAAATTTCGAGGAGGAAATTTTTATAAGAGGGGAAGAGTTGTGACATACTGAATTTCGACTCCGTCTTGATTTTATGAAATAGGCATTTTGTCAATGCGCCTATGGTCCTTTTTCTTAGAGCTGATCACTCTCGAGTTAACTGATCTATCGGGTGAAGGCGTTAAGGGATATAAATGCAATAAACTAGAGAATTCGACTCGGAATCGACTTCTCGACCGTGTTAATTTGCAATGGTCATTATGGCATCGTGAAAATCGATTAGAGACCAGAGATAGGTCAATTCAATAGAGCTATGTGATTAGTGTGTGGGTGATTCCATCTGATTGTAAATTTTTTGTCGAACGGCACTAGGTCGATTTTTCTGTCATTTTCATACCCTGTGTTCGTATTTAAAACCTCGAGATTTTTAGGACAAGAAAGTCATCAATATGTCGAAGATGTATGTTGTGGCTAAAAAATAATCGACCACAGGTCAAATGCGCTAGAAATTCCTAAAAGCTACCTGGTAGATTAGGTCGCTGTAAAATCACGTCCTATTGGTTTTAACAATGAAATTTAATTTGGTTTCAGGATTCGGACGTTCGAGTGTGTCATGATTCATTTATAGGACGCCGTTTTGTCTTTCGGAAAGATTTCGTTAAGTTCGGGATTTTTTTTACGGAAAACCAATTCGGATGATTTGGAAAAGAAAGGAAATTCGGATGGGCCAAATTGAAGGGATTTTTGGCTTCCAAACCGAGCTAATTGGTGAAGGGAAAGTGTGAAAATTGTGTGGGCTTCTTCCTCAGCAAAATGGGACATCAAATTCGAGAAATTGACAAAGAAATGGAAGTCCAATTAGATGAAATTCGTAGGCTAGAGGGGCTGTCATATTTTGGTCTTCATTTGGACTTCAATTAGGGCAAGTTGGTGTTGAAATTGGCCTTGGATGACCAAATGATATTGTTAGTTAAAGATAAGGATGACTAAACACTATTGTGGTCAAAGATTGGTGTTTGACTACATTCTCTCTCTTCCCCCCCATCGGACTCCCTCTCTCGCACGTCACTCTCTTTCTCTCCCCCTCTCTCTCTTTCCTTACTCGCGCATTTTTCTTTCCCCTCTCAGCCGACATCCCTCCTCCCTTATCCTTCCCCCCCCTTTCCTTTGGTCTCTCCTGCCTCTCTTCTCAAACTCCTCTACCAGCTACCCTCCTCCTTCGCAACTTCGGCTTCTTCATTTCTATTTCTTCCTCTGCCAGTGTCTCCATCGAAGCAACCTCACGCTAGCAAACTTCACGAAGACTCCGGCAAGTTCGTCTCTCCATCCCGCTGCCACACGTCCATGATTCAACCCCCACCAGTCAACCCTCCTAACAGTGGGCCTTCGGCGTTTACTCTAGTTGCGCCCATCTCCCCACCGAATTTGCAAGCTCCACCTTCCTGCTCAATTCACTTCGCACATAGCAGCCGCACCGCAGTGGCTCCGTTCAGCCTCAAAGGAAGCAGAAGCCTCGCCGTCCCGCCGTGTTTCTTTCCCAAGCTATTTCAGCTCGCTGTTTAGCCTAGTAGCAAGGAGCAGAACTGAAGGATAGCATGGGTCTTTGGGCTTCGTGGGCCATTTTAGACCTTTTTTGGGCCTCGTCGTGGGCCTCGTCGGGTGTCGCCGCTTCGAAGTTTGTTGCCCTTCTCTGCATTGTGTTGCCATGCACTCACCATCTCACGAATCTGGTGAGTTTACTCGCTAAACACTACTTAGGGAGTTAATTTCACTCAAGAGGTAATTAGCTTAAGTTAATTAGGGATTAGGTGGTTAGCTAGATTAGATTAGTGATTTAATTATTCAATTATGCATGGTAGGTGGATATATTAGATTAATTAAGGACTAAATAGGATGTATTATTTATCTAGATTGGTTCGAAATTTTTCTAGGCCCGCTTCGGTATTTAATTAGGCATTTCCGGCCTAAGTTAGCATTTTTTTGTGGCACCCCTCAAACGGTCCTCGAACCGTTAGGGTCACCACTGTTCGATTACCATTCGCTTGCTTGACCTTAAAGTCTATCAATCTTGGGGTTTATATATATATATATTTTCCATAGGTCCCTACACAGAAATATGGCGGAAGCGCATCCATCAACTCCCCTTTCACGATTTAAACCGATGTACACCAACTAAAACTTGTATAAGTTAAAGCCGGACACTTTTATCTACATAACTTGATGGACATCATTCGTCGGTACACCAAAATGCCTTAGTCTTCTATACTCAGCTATACTTCAAAAGATGACCAGCATCTTTTCCAACAATCGTATTCTTAAAGTCCATCGATCAGTGTCGGCATCCAAAAATTCCTTCCTTTGCTATCCTCCTCCCTACGGTCATATCAAACCACTTGATCCATCTACCAGTGGCAGTGGCAACAGAGGTATCTTGTCTAGTCTGAAATGTTAGTCCCCAAAAGGGGTGAGTACAACCACTCAACAGTAAAAAATCCATCAAACTACACAATGCAACAAGCAAGACAACCAAGATTTCATGTGAAATGTACATATCATCTATGCAACCATGCATATATATCCATAAGGTTTATTCCATGCCCTGATAACCACATTTTCAATGCCAAATATTACCAACTCAAAACTCATGGACAATTCATGTACCATGCCATATGCACACACATGTACATGATTTATTTCCCATTTTAATATTCGAAAGAATCTCATTTTCCCGGGGACCAGTGTTTGCATCCCTCCGGGTTTTCGCATCCAATCTTCGCATCGCAAGACCTCTGGTACACACCTCTGAGCATCCCGCATCCCACTTGGCATCACAAGGAATCGTCGGCGCTCGCCATGAAAATGGTTAGCCCTACCTTCCGGAATTACGTACTGACATACCACTAGGCATCTCCTGGAATTACGTACCAATATACCACCGGGCATCCCGAAACTCCCAAGGAAAATCCTCTGGGCATGTATTCAAAATACAACTGGGCATCCAAAGGGCATCAACTCATTTGAACCTTTGAGCATCCCGACTCCTGGGGCATCGTTGACACGAGGGTCCAACGGCAACAATTTACATCTTAATTTCAGAAAAACACTTTTCAATGAAATGACAAAATGTCTCTCGAGTCTCATCACAACTCAATATTGCACGATATGCCAATGCCAATATCATCATGTCACAATGTATATTCACATATATATCTCACTTTCAAAATGGCATTTGATGCAATAATGTCAAAGGTTTCAATCAACTTTTGATGTCATATGATATGCTAAATGTCACCACATATGCTGTATAAATAACAACCCAATATATTACATCTCATAGAGCAATTCATTTGTTCTTGAAAATAAAACAATTTTCGGATAAAACAGAATGCACTTCTTTAATTAAAATTCTGCAAAAATTAGTAAATGATCTTAATAAATTCTGAAAATTTAACATGTTATAAAAGAGATCTAGGGAAAAAGGTTTCATGAAGAACACCATGTCAAAAGAACTTTGTATGAGTCGCTACAGTCCATGCATCACAGCCTTAAAATTTTAAACATCACCATTACATAGTTTAATTCACAAAATCAGTATAACCCCTAAATCAACTCAGAAAATTCTGAAAATTTGATATTTTATAGCAAAAACCTAGAGGTAAAATTTTTGTGAAGAACTCGAAGTCAGATTAATGACGGATCAAAAGCTATAATCACCATAACTCTCTCTAACCCTCGGTAACGATTTCCAGATTTAACAATTTCAGAGAAAAATCGTTTCAACGATCAATACTCGTCCGTTTCTTCTAAAATTTTAGTATGTTACTCCCCAAGATATCATATACAACTTTCATCTAGGACACAAAGTCAAATTGCGGCTAGATAATTACAGAAAATTCACGGATTCGCCAAAGGTCAATCTGTTTTTCCATGAAACAGTTTACTAACTTGAAGAACTACTCCTATACTTTTGAAATTCCAACATCCAGCATCACAACTCAAGCATCTCCAACATCCACTACACTTCACACACAACCACAGCAAGCAAAGTGTAGATCAATGGACTCTCACTTGCCTTAAGTCCAACGCAACCACAGCAAGCAAAACGGAGAACTCGGGGTCTCGGACGCGGCTCGGCGACGGTGAACTCGAGCGGCGTCGGCAGCGCACGAACGGAGGGGCAGTCTCTTCCCTCTCCCTTCGCTGCACAAATCTGCTCGGTTAATCCCTTTCTTCTCTCAAAGCCGAGCTTTATTTTGTTCCCTCTAAATATCAATTAAGCTAATGATGATTTCTTGCATGTAGGGGTTTTGGTGGATGCACGCATGGAGAGCAGGTGGAGGAGGCGAGGACAGGTGGGTGGGAACGTCGCTTGCATGCATGCTGGGGTCTCTTCGCTGGCCACCGAAGAGGGAGAGAGAAACGTGGCTTGCATTCGGTGGATGGGTGGCACTCCTTGGTTGGCTGCATGGGTCAACTTCCCCTTCATTTGTTGACCCGCATGATGGAGAGGCGACGTGGCCGTGGGTTGATGGCCACGATTCTTCCATTTGCTGCCCACCGAAGAAGGGCTACGTAGCTGTCCGGTCAAGACTCCTTCCAATTGTTGACCAGCTACATGGAATTTTTTTTTCACGAACATGCATGGGAGATGGGTAACGTGAATGCATGGCCGAATTTCATTTCTTTCGGCCCTCTAAAATCAATTGATTAAAAATAATCCAAATTCCTCTCTTATTGTACATACAATTAAGTGATATAATTGTATAATATTACTGAAATAATTATGTACATACATCGGCGGTGTCCAAAGTAGTGCCGATGATGATGATGATACGACAAGGTCCAACGTCGGTGTCGATGAAGAAATCCATTAACAAATTCGTCAATCTGCGACATGTCGTTATTTTTTTGATGTCAACAAAAGTATACGAACAGGGTTGGTATCACTTAAGCCTATAAAATTTTTCCAACAAGACTATGGTTTACTCGGCAATTAGACCATCGCTAAATGAAATGCATTGGTCCAACAATAATACGAGCCAATGTTCGTATATAGCACCTACGGCATAATCTGACGATACTTTTGTTACTTAATCACGAACTGCCGTGCACCACAATTCTCCCCTCCTTAGAGAATTTCATCCTCGAAATTTGTCATCACTCATGTCTCTATAAACAGATGAGGATACCTTTCCCTCATTTCTTTCTCACTTTCCCATGTGGCCTCTTCCATATCATGATGTCACCATAATATCTTAACTTGTGGGATTTTCTTTGTCCGAAGGACTTCTTCCTTTCAATCCAGTACTTGTATTGGCTCTTCCAAATATCTCACTTTCTTATCCACTTTGATGACTTCATTATCGATTCTATGTCAAAGTTTAAGCTGATACCTTCTCAGCATCGATACATGGAACACATCATGTAGATTTTCTAGTTTAGGAGGTAGCGCCAATTGATAAACTACATCCCCTATCCTTTCAAGTATTTCAAAGGGTCCAACAAATCTGGGACTTAACTTTCTTTTTATTCCAGATCGTGATATCCCTTTCATTGGAGATACTTTAAGAAATACATGATCTCCCACATTAAACTCCAAAGGCCTTCTACGCCTATCAGTGTAATATTTTTGTCGGCTTTGGGCTATCTTAAGTCTTTTTCTGAGGATCTCTACAGCCTTTGTGGTAGCTCGTACCAACTCAGGTCCTGTCAGTTGTCTTTCACCTACTTCACTCCAACAGACAAGAGTCCTACATTTTCTCCCATACAACACTTAATAGGGAGTCATGCCTATACTTTTTCGAAAACTATTGTTATAGGCAAATTCCACCAGGTTTAACTTTTCATCCCAACTTCCTTTAAAATCAACGACGTAAGCTCTCAACATGTCCTCTAGTGTCTGGATTACTCTTTCTATTTGTCCATCCGTCTGTGGATGAAAAGCGGTACTAAACTAGAGCTTTAGTCCCTAAGGCGGTTTGAAGACTTTGCCAAAGGTTTTGAAGTAAATCTCGAATCTCGATCAAACATGATAGTTACAGGAACACCATGTAAGCGTACGACCTGGCTTACATGTATATCGGCAGTTTTATCCATCAGATAATCTACGCGAACTATTAGGAAATGGGCGGACTTAGTCAAGCAATCTACTATCACCCAGATGGAGACGTGGCCACTTGATGTCCTTGGTAATCCTTGCATGAAATCCATCGTCACATGATCCCATTTCCACTATGGTATATGTAACTGTCTAAATCGAACACACCGTTTAGCCAAATTATTCCTATACCTTTGTCATCATCAATTCAAGCCTAGAATCATCGAAATCGACACCACCAATAACTCATCTGGTACAATCCAACAAAGACATTCATTATGCCTTCACTGCAACATGAAGTCAAGCAAAAAATATAGCACCATTCATTCGGTTCAAATATCGATAGTCCACAAAGACTTATTCAATTCAAAGATTGACAATCCACCAAGATAAGAACTTGTCTAGTTTCCATCGAGTATATCTCATGTCTCACCCTAAAGGATCATTGCTTGGACTAATCACTCATAAAATCCACAACTTGAACTCTCACTATTTCACATTGGAAAGAGTATAACCACAATTGATCATATCCACTAATTCTACAAAACCTTTTCAAATTGAGATCATTAACAAAAATTAAAGGTTGGCCACCATCAATTAAACCTATTATTCCAACATATAAACCACAAGTAATTTTCATGTCTCATATGACCACTCAAACTCATGACTTCCAAGATCATTCTATACATACTAAATGCTTCCGTGTAATGCATCAAGACTTCTAATGAGATCCTTTAATAGGAAGTCACTACTTAGCTAAAATGATCATAACTTAATACTCAAATTCATAACTTGCTCTCCATAATTCATTTTTTAAGCTTTGTTTGTAGCACTACGCTTAGATGCTACACATGTTCTTCAGGTCCTTTAGAATATATCAAGATATAATCAAATGAAGACAATCACAATTTGATCCAAATAAGGCTTAAATATCCTATTCATTAAATCCATGAATGCAACTAAGGCATTCGTCAATCCAAATAGCATAACTAGGAACTCATAGTGTCCATAACGACTCCGAAATATGGTCTTAGGTATGTCTTCTTTCTTAATCCTTAACTGCTATCTTGATCTCAAGTCAATTTTAGAAAAGACCAAATTTCCTTGCAATTGGTCAAATAGGTCATCTAATTCAATTGCCTGTAGTCAATGCACAAATGCATCAACCCATCCTTCTTTTTCACAAACAAGAGTTCTACAAGCTTAACCATGCTTCCGCTGAACCACTCTGATAGAATTATCCCAGAAACACTGCCTTCCCAGTTCAGATAATAGTTCGGTTCATTCCTGCCCTCTTTTGCCATCCTAGAAGCCTGCCAAGAGCCACTCCTTGTTTAGGCGCTCTAGCCTCGACGTCCACTCCCCGCCCTCATCGGACCGGGTCGTTATAGGTACACCAGCTTTCATCTGGTTCAAACCCCCGAACTACACATCTACTGGAGGGTCTCGTTTCGATAGGGACTAACTTACAGAGATATTATCTGTTTTGGCCTATCCCATACTAAGCCTTACAGTTTTATTCTTGGCGCATGGGTAGTCACTATCTCAGGAGATCATCCATCCTAGTCTGTTGCTTACAGAGTTAGTTCATTCCTACGACGTAAAAGTCATACATAACTATCATTACCAAGTCCATTTCCAGATCTCATTCCCTTAGGGTTATCTCACACATCTCACTTGCTAATGTAGATAACAACATGTCCTTCAGTGATGTAGAAATATGAAGAGGCATATCTAAAGATATGGTTCGTACTTCTCACAATCATCTATATTTCTTAGACACAAATGGATGAGTGTCACTCATGTCAAATAACGTATATACCTCCTTATCATCTATAGAAATTGTACCTGAGATAACATTTACGAAAGCTTCCGCTTCCTCTTGAGTGACCGCATACATCCGTCTTTGTGCTGGTGGTCTCTGTGGATTCCTTGGTGGATTTGGTCTAGTACTATGTTGTTGCACTTGTCGCACCGAGCTGACATTCGACTGCGACCCATCATGTGGACAATTTCTCTTAAAGTGTCCTATTTTCCCACATCCATTACATGTCAGTTGGCTATTACAAGGTCCTGGCCCATGTTGTCTACCACACCTCTAGCAAAAATTACCTTGGTAGGGTGCTTTCCCAAAAGTCGGGCCACTCCAAGCTCTTCTAAAATTTCCAAAGTTACTATTTTTCTTAGATTCCCAGGGCTGTCCTTGACCAGGATAGGGTCTCTTACCTCGTCTGACATTACTAAAGGTCGATTGCTTTCCAAATTCTGATTGTTCCCTCATTAACTCCTCTTCCACCAACTGTGCCCTTTCATAAATTTCATTATAATCCCTTATATTCAAAGGCACTAGTTGTTTCCTAATGTCAGTCCTTAGCCCCTTCAGGAATCTCTTAGCCTTTTCTTCACAATCCTCAACCAACTTGGGAGCATACCTAGACAATTCAGAAAATTTTGCTTCATACTAGTCTACCGTTAGCTCCCTTTGTTCTAACTGAACAAATTCTGTGATTTTCTTATCTCTAGCACAATCAGAGAAATGCTTTCTATTGAAAGCTCTAACAAACTCATCCCAGTTTATGTTAGTACCTGGTGGAAAGATTGTATACTTAGAAGCCCTCCACCAAAATTTTGCATTTCCTTCCAATTGGTACTTTGCCAAGGTTATCTTTTCGGTATCATTACAATTCAACAACCGGAAGATCCGTTCCATCCCATCAATCCATTGTTCCACCTCCTCAGGACTTCCCATTCCACTAAACTTAGGTGGTTTGAACTTCAGGAATTGTTCCACTAGTCTTTGAGGGCGACGTTCTCCTCTAGGTTGTTGCTGAGCTTGTCTTTCCATCAAATTTCCTATATTGGCCAATGCCTGCAAGATATCTTCCATCTGGGGTTCAGCCCATGAAGCAGAGGCTTCAGCCCTCGATGGATGAGAACTCCCAATTCGTATAATGATTTCCTTGCAGTTTTCCAAGCATTCACCACAGGAATAATTTGCAACTCGGTGTCACTAGGATCATTAATTAAGGTTATTACTAAAGTCACATAAGTAACATAGAATGTTACTGACACACAAAAGCAACATCACACTAGTTACCAGGAATCTACGTGTGAATACCCATCACCCGTTGTTCAAAGTTAGTCAACTACCCTCGGTTAATATCCTATGGTGTGCATCATTCTATCCTCATTTCCATCTGAGGCACCTTATCAGTCTAAATAAACCTTCGCTCTGATTCCAACCGCTGTGGCACCCCTCGAACGGCCCCCGAATCGTTAGGGTCGCCACTATTCGATTACCATTCTCTTGCGTGACCTTAAGGTCTATCAATCCTGGGGTTTATATATATATATATATATATATATATATATATATATTTTCCATAGGTCCCTGCGCAGAAATATGGCGGAAGCGCATCCATCAACTCCCCTTTCACAATTTAAACCGATGCACACCAACTAAAACTTTTATAAGTTAAAGCCGAACACTTTTATTTACATAACTTGATGGACATCATTAGTCGGTACACCAAAATGCCTTAGTCTTCTATACTCGGCTATACTTCAAAAGATGACCGACATCTTTTCCAAATACAGACAACCAATATTTCATGTGAAATGTACATATTATCTATGCAACCATTCATATATATCCATAAGGTTTATTCCATACCCTGATAACCACATTTTCAATGCCAAATATTACCAACTCAAAACTCATGGATAATTCGTGTACCATACCATATGCACCATACCATATGCACATCCATGCACATGATTTATTTCCCATTTTAATATTCAAAAGAATCTCATTTTTCTTGAGGACCAATGTTTGCATCCCTCCGGGCTTTCGCATCCAATCCTGGCATCACAAGACCTCCGGCACACACCTCCGGGTATCCAGCACACACCTCCGGACATCCTGCACCCCAACTAGCATCACGAGGTTTCCGGCACACACCTCTGAGAATCCGGCACACACCTCCGGGCATCTCGCATCCCACCTGGCATCACGAGGAATTGCCAGGGCTCGCCATGAAAATGGTTACCCCTGCCTTTCGGAATTACGTACCGACATACCACCAGGCATCCCCTGGAATTACGTACCGATATACCACCGGGCATCCCGAAACTCCCGGGGAAAATCCTCTGGGCATGTATTCAAAATACAACCAGGCATCCAAAGGGCATCGACTCATTCGAACCTTTGGGCATCCCGACTCCCGGGGCATCGTTGACCCGAGGGTCCAACGGCAACAATTTACATCTTAATTTCAGAAAAATACTTTTCAATGAAATGACAAAATGTCTCTTGAGTCTCATCACATCTCAATATTGCATGATATGCCAATGCCAGTATCATCATGTCACAATGTATATTCACATATATATCTCACTTTGAAAATAGCATTTGATGCCATATGATATGTTAAATGTCACCACTTATGCTGTATAAATAACAACCCAAGATATCACATCTCATAGAGCAATTCATTTGTTCTTGAAAATAAAATAATTTTCGGATAAAACAGAATGCACTCCTTTAATTAAAATTCTAGAAAAATTAGTAAACGATCTTAATAAATTCTGAAAATTTAACATGTTATAAACGAGATCTAGAGAAAAAGGTTTCATGAAGAACATCATGTCAAAAGAACTTCGTACGAGTCGCTACGGTCCATGCATCACAGCCTTAAAATTTCAAACAACACCATTGCACAGTTTTATTGAAAAATTCGGTATAACCCCTAAATCAACTCAGAAAATTCTGAAAATTTGATATGTTAGAGAAAAAACGTAGAGGTAAAAGTTTCGTGAAGAACTTAAAGTCAGATTCATGATGGATCAAAAACTATAATCACCATAACTCTCCCTAACCCTCGGTAAGGATTTCCAGATTTAACATTTTCAGAGAAAAATCATTTCACCAACCAATACTCATCTTTTTTTTCCCAAATTTTAGTATGTTACTATCCAAGATGTCATCTACAGCTTTCATCAAGGACACAAAGTTAAATTGCCGCTAGATAATTACAGAAAATTCACGGTGTCACCAAAGGTCAATCTGTTTTTCCGTGAAACAGTTTACTAACTTGAAGAACTACTCCTATACTTTTGAAATTCCAACATCCAGCATCACAACTCAAGCATCTCCAACATCCACTACACTTGACACACAACCACAACAAGCAAAGTGTAGATCAATGGACTCTCACTTGCCTTAAGTCCAACGCAACCACAGCAAGCAAAATGGAAAACTCGGGGTTTTGGACGTGGCTCGGCGACGGTGAACTCGAGCGGCGTCGGCAGCCCACGAACGGAGGGGCAGTCTCTTCCCTCTCCCTTCACTGCACAAATCTGCTCGGTTAATCCCTTTCTTCTCTCAAAGCCGAGCCTTATTTTGTTCCCTCTAAATATCAATTAAGCTAATGATGATTTCTTGCATGTAGGGGTTTCGGTGGATGCATGCATGGAGGACAGGTGGAGGAGGCGAGGACAGGTGGGTGGGAACGTGGCTTGCATGCATGTTGGGCTCTCTCCGCTGGCCACCAAAGAGGGAGAGAGAAACGTGGCTTGCATTCGGTGGATGGGTGGCACTCCTTGGTTGGCTGCATGGATCAACTTCCCTTCATTTGTTGACCCGCATGATGGAGAGGCGAGGTGGCCGTGGGTTGATGGCCACGATTCTTCCATTTGCTGCCCACCATAGAAGGGCTACGTAGCTGTTCGATCAAGACTCCTTCCAATTGTTGACCAGCTACATGGAACTTTTTTTTTTCCATGAACATGCATGCAATATGGGTAACGTGAATGCGTGGCCGAATTTCATTTCTTTCGGCCCTCTAAAATCAATTAATTAAAAATAATCCAAATTCCTCTCTTATTGTACATGCACTTAAGTGATATAATTGTATAATATTACCGAAAGAATTATGTACGTACATCAGCGGGGTCCAAAGTAGTGCCGATGATGTTGATGGTACGACAAGGTCCAATGTCAATGTTGATGATGAAATCCATTAACAAATTCGTCAATCCGCGACATGTCGTTATTTTTCTGATGTCGACAAAAGTATACGAACGAGGTTGGTCTCACTTAAGCCTATAAAATTTTTCCAACAAGACTATGGTTTACTCAGCAATTAGACCATCGCTAAACGAAATGCATTGGTCCAACAATAATATGAGCCAATGTTCGTATATAGCACCAACGGCATAATCTAACGATACTTTCGTCACTTAATCACAAATTGCCACGCATTTAGGTGTTGTCAAAATTCTCGGATGCACAAATTTACTATTTAAATTGAATTATTTAATTAATTTTGGTAATTTTTCAATTATTAATTATATTCCGGATACTAGACCAAGATAGCCGGTGATCAGAATTTCATGTTGATTTCAATGGTGTGTTCAGTTTATGCAATTGTGTGTTATTTTGTGTAAATTGAGTGTTGATTAGAATTTTGGTTCTTTATTAAAAAATTTGTGAATTTCAATATTTATTCAGAAAATCTCAAGTGTCGAGTTTTAACACCGAAAATATTTTTATATACTATATAAAACAGTTGGATTTTAAATTGGAGGATATCAATTTTTTTGGTTCGATCTGGCCATGTACCCAGACACGACTATTTTCATCGGGTATTTTTAATACGAGGAAAATTAGCCATGAAAATTATTTTAATTGAGACATTTGAATGCAATGCACAATGTTCTTGGCCATAATTGAGTGATCGTGCGTTGATTAAGAGAACCTGTCATAGGTTATTAAGCTAGACAGTAACCCCTATATGGGATGCCCTTAGACAACGGGAAGCCGGTCGCTGTAGACTCTGGACTTGTGCTCTTTCAGGAAGGCCATCTAGGAAAGACGTAGCCGTACTCAATGGTGTGAGACAACTCCTGGCAATTCTAGAAGACCGCCGAACAAAGAGTAGGCCGTGCTATAAGCTGAGATCGAAACTAAGAATGCATGTTTAATTATGTTGAACACGCCAAATTATGGGACAAAATTGTGTGGCACGGTATAGGACGTGTCATAAAGATTTGACCCTATAATCAAGACCCTTGTGCTGGTTTGAGAATTGAGTGTGGCGTTCTCGTTGTAGGAGCTTATTTACTGCTAATGCTTTTGTGACTGTCTCTGATATAAGCTGTGCTAACTTGCAGGGAGGATTTGAGATTAGATAAGTCTTTGTAGTTGTATAATTGTGCAGTTAGGACACCCCAAGGTATATTACCCTCCTAATCGAGGTTAAGAGCGTGAACTTGCTAAGATTTATATCTCACCTCATCGCGGACTCTTTTATTTTTAGGACCGTAGAGTGGAGGATCTAGAGCCGAACTGAGGTGATCTGAAGTGTAGGTTAGATAAGATTGTTTCTTTTTTAGAGTCAATTTTTTGAAATCTTTTGGGTATAGACTTTTGTACATGACTCAGTATGTATATAAAAGCATGTTTTGCTTGTGAATATGTTGTCCTGCTTTTCTATCCCGAGATTGTCATTGTCAGGGGATTTGTTATTCGCTTCCGCAGGTGCAATAAAAAGAAAGGGTCAGCTACTTGTCCTAGGAAGTCGCATTTTTAGTATCGACCACCAAGGGATGGACACACGCTTGAGGATCGGGGCGTGACACATGTTATCATGCATAAGTTCTAAGCATGCCAAAATTCAACCACATTACCAAATATACATTATCCAGCAAGCAAGACACCAAGAACAACAACAAAATCACAATCAGCCCTAATCAGCAAAAACCGAGTCGACTCGCGTGTCTCCAAGATTTATTCCAGAAACCTAACCAAACGAGTTCATAGAATTCTCAAGTTTCAATATGATATAAAGGACACTTAAACAAACACTTTTTATGAAAACACCATGATCTAAATCTTTCTAAAATAAGAGTAGTAAATCGTCCAAACCGTTACCAAAACTGTGACCGTGTCCAGAAATTACGTTTTCCAAAATGAGCTCGATTCGATGTCCAAAGCTTGTCCATTTGATCTGAAATTTGACTATGCTAAAACAAAAGATGTGATGAACAACTTTCTTGAAGAAACTCTTTCGAAAATCGAACCCTAAGAGTTGATAAAAATTCATTAAACACCAAAAGGTCACTGGTTTCAACACAAACTGAGATTCTGTTTTGCATGTAACGAAGTTGAAATATTATTCTTTTAAATCCTGAAAATATTGAGTAAATTATATGTCATAGCTCAAGATGTCTAGAACATTTTTCAAGAAGCAACCTCAAAATCGTAGCACATTTTAACCCACGAAAATGGCAAACCGCGAGTGTCTAGTAAACCAGCTCTTAAGATTAAGCTAATCTATCTTAACACTAATCTAACCAAGATAATTAATACTAATATAACCTCTAAGAGCAATTAATAACCTAATAAAGGGTTAGGGAGTTAACTCACCGAAATTGGACGGTGGCGGGCTCACGGCAACGGTGAGAACCCGAGACAACTGCATCTCCAATGGAGCTCAACGGTGGTTGTTATGCCAAGGTGAAGCTCACGGCTTGGGGCTTAGGTTGTTGTCTCGGTTGGATGTTGGTGGGACAAGTGGGTGGTGCTGTGGGTCAGGACGGCGGCTGGACGGGCTGAGATTGCTGGTGGTGGTGCAGTGTAGTCAGATGGTGAGCTGTAGTTAAGGTGGCTGTTGTTCTGGCATTGGGGTGGTGGATGGGTGGTGCTGAGGTGGCTGTGGGTGGGCTGGACGCGAGGTTCTAGGGTTTGTTGTCGGGTGGTGTGCTGGTGGTGAGGGTGAGTGCGGGCAATGAAGATGTGTGGTGATGATGGTGTATGATGGTGTTGTGAGATGGATGGGGATGATATGGAAGTGGGATGCTAGCGTGGCTACTGGATTTGGACTAAAGAAGATGGCGTGAGGAGGGTGGGGGCTAATGATGGATGCTGAAGTGTAGTAAACGGTGGATGGGGAATGATGGGTTGATGAGAAGTGACGAAGGCGTGAGATGAAATGAGGCTGAGAGAAGACTCGGAAGGGGAAAGAAAGGGACGCGGGGAAGGAGATTGGTGTGAGGAAGTGTTGTTGGGAAAATGGAGAAGAGAATAGCAGGGGGCCTGGACACATGAGAGGGAGGGGGAAATGGGAGAGAGAGAGAGGGAATGAAAATAAGTCAATGCATCAACCGATAGTAACCTAGGGAAAATATATAAATGATGATTGTAAAACCCCTAAAGTCTTTAGCCCAAGAAGTCCAATGACCATCCAATGAGAAAATTGCTCTTACTTCCCCAACCAAAGCCAAAATAGGGTAGAAAGAAATCCATTTCTTCAGCCATCCGAATTTCTATTTCTTTTCCGTTTTGTCCGAAATTGATTTTTCCCCAAAATTCCGAACTTGATGAAATTTCTCCAAAAGATGAGATGACATCCTATAATGTGGCACCCCGAAACACCTTAGGTCGCCACAGGTACCTATCGCTCCACTAGTTACATCTCTTAGTAGAAGCATTGTAGTTCATAGGCATTTTTTTTTTTTTTGAAAACGGTCCCAGCGCAACTTATTAGCGGAAGCATAATTGAGTCTCACCATCTCTCCCTCCAATAGCCATAATGCAATGCACACCACTAAGCATCATAAGAAAAGGTAAAGCCAAGACACTTTTATTTATATATTTTCATGATGGATTTTCTCGGGTCGATACAACAAAAGAAAGCCAAGACTTTTAACTACACTTGGCCACATCTTAAAATGATATCTTGACCCCTATAACGATCACGTGTCATCCTTCATCTATCAGTGTCGGCTACCCCCAAAAAGAAACGTCAGCTCTCTACCCCTCACGCGGCCATCACACCCATCCTGGCGCGTCGGGCGGTGGTGGCGGCAACATCCCCCTAAACACTCCATCTCGGCAGACGTGGACCGACAAAAACTCCTGAATGACTGGGTCCATAGCTAGGCCCACATCGTACATGACCAGCACATGAACTTGCATAAACATCAGACCAAGGATGGTAACATAGTCGATCTCTGAACACTCTACCTCCACATTAGATGGAAGGGCATAGAAAGTACCCCGCGTGATAGTAGGGAGCGGCATCTTTCTAATCTGAAATGTTGGTCCCCAAATGGGTGAGTACAGCCACTCAGCAAGTAAAAGATCCAACAAACCACTCAATGCATCACACAATACAATCATAGCATAGTACATGTCATTCATGCATCCAAGCATAACTTACCTTGCAGCCATGCATATGTCATCATACCATATGTACATACATCCTCATGTACTCATCACCATAATGTCATACATCTACCATGCCATAGGTGCACATACAACCATGCGCTCATCATCATCATATCACACATGTACCATCATGCCATAGGTGCACATACAACCATGCACTCATCATCATCATGTCACACATATACCATCATGCCATAGGTGCACATACAACCATGCACTCATCATCATCATATCATACAGCCATGCGTATCATATCATATGTGCATGATTCAATTTCTACTTTTATCTTTCAATTTGATCACCACATCTTTCTTTCCTCGGACCAGTAATTGCATCCCACATTATCACTCGCACCCCAATCCAGGCATCGCGAGAAACCTCCGACACACACCACTAGGCATCCGGCACCCCCACATTCCAGGCATCTCACATCCCAACTGGTATCACGAGGCATTCCCCGGGCACAAACCTCCGAGTCTTCCGACACCCAACCATTCCGGGCATCTCAAAACTCCCGAGGACATCCGGGCATGTATCTCAATACAACCGGGCATCCGACACCCGCCATCCTAGGCATCCTGACACTCCCAGGGCATTATTGGCCACCTCCAACAGTTTCCTCATTCATCATAATTCATAATCACCAATTTATGTCTCACAATCAACATGGCACATAATGTAATGGCAACAAAGTCAAGTTCAGCATTTGATTTTATATGCAATGCCAAATATCGTCACATGCTCAGCAAGATTCAATCACCTCAATCATAGTTAACAGGGCTCATCCAAAACAGATTAATCAAAAATTTCAGCATTTGAGATTCGCACAATCCAGCTTGCACGGTTTTAGAATATATTTCCATTAAACACCCACATGGCCTTTAAAAATTATGAAATTCGAATGTGTGATAGTCAATACATAATGGCAGATATTTCATATAGGACACTACACCAAAAGACCTTCATACAATTTGATATAGATCGTGCATCACAGCATTTCTATTCTATCAATACAACTTGCATAGTTTTTGAAATATTTTTGGTTAAATAGGCAAATGAACTTAAAAAATTATGAAATTTGAATATGTGGTAGTCAAGAAATCAAAGTCAGATTTGTCCTAGATAATTAAATATGGACGATTGAAACCCCTGTTCCTAGCACCAAACATTCCAGGTTTAGCTGTCTCCGAAAATAACGATTTCACCTACTGATCTTTCATCTTTTCCTCTGAATTTTTTGATATGTTTTACCTCAAGAGGTCTAATACAACTTTCATTAAGGGATCAAGGTGATATTTTCTAAGGAAAGTCACTTTATAGTCCACGAAGTCACTGGAGCTCAGTACAACATTTCCATATCTAACGTCTTCAAAAGAAAATCGTTTCACTAGGCTATACTTGTTCGTTTTATCCCAAATTTGAGTATGTTAGTATTCAAGATGTTCTCTACAATTTTTGTGAAGGGGTAGAAGTGAAATTTTCAGTAAAATGTTACATGCAACACACAAAATCACCAAGAGGTCAACAAAACAGCTTCAGATCTAACATTTTCGTAGAGGGAGGGTTTCACCCCCACAAAACTCAGCTATTTTTTCTCAAATTTTAGTATGTTATACTTTAAGATGTTGTCTACAACTTTCATGAAAAAGCCGAAGCCAAAATCCGACTCAAACATCGCATGCAAGCCACAAGAACATTCTGGGTCAGGCTGTTTACTTGAGAACATATTACTACATCAAACAACACCCTTAAAACTTCGGTTTTTTCACGCCTAGACATCCGAAATTCATCACCCTTCAATAACACATTCTAGACACAACATGCAAGAGCAGATCAAAGGGTCTAACTTGCCTCTAAATCGAGCTACGACAAGCACGTCGGCGGTGAACGACGGACGCACGGGCGGACTTCCTTCTTCCTCGCATGGCCTTCTCCTCCCCTCTCTCAGTTTCTCTCGGTAACTCACTCTCTCTCTCTCTCTCTCTCTCTCTCTCTCTCTCTCTCTCTCTCTCTCTCTCTCTCTCTTCGGACAACACACCTCCTCCCTAAACCGGCATCATCCCCCTTAATTTTCTTCCTCTCCATGATGAGTAATCATTGATTTTGCATAGTGAACACTTGGCAGCAAGGAGGGACAAATGGCCTTCTTCATGCAAGATGGGCTTCCATCTTTCGGCTGGGCTTGGGCCAGCCATGGGCCAACGGCAGCTCTTCCTTTCCTTGGGCTTCGCAGGCCGGTCGAAGGTGGGGTGAGGCAATGGGCTGGTTTGGGCTTTCAATTGTCCAGCCCATCCTCATCCTATTAATTCACCTAATCCTTAATTATATACACACCTAATTGGAATTTATAATTCACAAAACTTTGTGACCTATTTTAATAAATTCCAATCCATAATCCCCCATGGCCAAAAATAGCATTTTCTATTAAATAATTATTCACCAAAAGCTTGGCCAAAGTCTTAATGCAAGACATGAATTAGAGCACCCCTAAAGATTGGCAAGGAATTCTAGGATGCCACATATAAAGGAATCGTCACATGCTCAAATGTCCGATTCCCAAAACCGAATTCAATTTTATGCTTAAAATCGACTGAATGCGATTTTAGTACAACCTAACCTATCGGTAGATTTTAGGGATTTTAGCACGTTTGACCTGTGGTCGATAATTTTCAATCCACGTTTGTTCATCTCCAACTTGTAGGCGACTCTCGATTGTCGTAAAATCGCAAGGTTTCAATTACATGTCCCGAGTATGATTTTGTTAGTGCCGTTCGACATGAATTTCGCAACCATGCAGAATAACCTGCAATTTGACTGCGCAATTCCATCAAATTGATATATCCGGTCACTAATCGATTTATAACGGTGTCATATTGACCCTTGCCGATTATTATGGTCGAGCAGTCGAAATCCGATCGAATTCTCTAGTATGTCTCGTTTATATCCCTTAACAACCTCACCTAATACATTAGTTAACTCTATGAAACAACCATTTCATATATTCGGGACGGGGCCAAATGTTAGGACGTCACAACTCTTCCCCTCTTATAAAAATTTTGTCCTCGAAATTTAAACCATTATAATCCTTTCACAAAAGGTGGGGGTATTGACATCTCATCAATTCCTCGCTTTCCTACGTGGCTCCCTCCGTTACGTGGTGTTGCCAAACCACTTTAACCAAGGGAATCGTCTTGTTGTGCAACACTTGCTTCTTTCGATTCATTATCTGAACTAGTCTCTCCATGTATGACACTCTCTCGTCCACGTCTAATTCCTCGAAATTCAGTATGTGGGCTGGATCAGGTTCATACTTCCTCAACATCGACATGTGGAAGACGTCATGCACTTGAGCAAGTCTCGGCAGCAACGCAAGACGATACGCTAAAGTCCCAATTCACTCCAAAATCTCAAAGAGAGTGACGTACCTCGGCTCAGCTTTCCTTTCTTGCCAAAGCGTGAAGTACCCCTCATTGGTGACACCTTGAGGAATACTTGTTCACCAACTTGGAATTCCAATGCTCTTCGCCGGCTATCTGCATAACTCTTTTGACGACTCTAAGCAGTCTTGAGTCTTTCTTGAATGACTTTGACGGCGTCGACTGACTACTGAGCCAACTTAGGGCTAGTGATCTTACGTTCTCCAACTTCATCCCTGCAAATAGGAGTCTTGCAGGCTTTGCCATACAACACTTCAAACAGTGCCATCTTAATACTCCGCTGATAACTATTGTTGTAGGCGAACTCAACTAGATGAAGCTATTCCTCTCAGCTTCCTTTGAAGTCTAATATGCAAGCTCGGAACATGTTCTCGAGGGTTTGAATCGTCCTCTCAGACTAGCCATCCGTCTATAAACGATAAGTCATGCTGTATTGCAACTTCATTCTCAAGGCAGTTTGTAAACTTTTCCAAAAAAAGCTATCGTGAACTTCGGGTCTCGATCTAATGTGACCATCGCTAGCACACCAAAACGATGAATTATCTGGCGCACATACACTTTAGCATACCTGTCTAATGCAAGATCCTTTCGTACAACAATGTCCTCCATTCTTGGCTCCTCAACTAACGTATCAATTATGGTTGCCAAATAACCTTTGCAACCCACATCCAGTAACCGAGTTGCCTTAAGTGATGAAATTAAAGTAATCGAGGGTCCTCTTCAATTCCCAACAAACTCAAAACTTCCACTCGCTAACAGGCTAAACTGGATTACTATATCACAACAATCCACTATAGCAAAATGTCCCTTGAGCCAAGCAACAATCCAATACGGCTCGTTGCTTCTTGAACCAATCCTTTTCAATCATGACATCCAAGTCACACGTAGGCAGAATAGTTAAGTATAACTCTAGCCAATGATCCTCCTTTCTCTGACCTAATTTCAATAAACCGAAGTTCTACAAGCTTGACGATACTTTCGCTGCGCCACTCTAATAAATTATCCTAGAAACACTGCCCCTCCTGATTGGTGCATAGTCCAGTTCATTCTGTTAGAGAAAACTCCTTTACTGTTTTGAAGTTGACAAAACATATCCAAAAGTTCAGTTTGAAGACTTGCAAACTCATAAGTTATGATTTGAGGAACTCCATATTCTTTTGAAAAAATTTGAAGACCACGGGACTTTACTCTAAAAAGTTTACCCTTACTGACAATTTCTAGATCGAAAAATGAAGACTTATCCAGATGCGAGATTATCATCATGGATTTGATTTGTATGGTTTTTAGAATACCTTTTGGCTGAATTTAGCAGTTAATTGATTATTTTTATTGGAACTTACTCCGATATGAAGATCATTTGAAAGGCGAGTAAACTTGGAAGGTTCTACTTATGGAAACCAAAGATCCTGATTGTATGGGCGAACAGGATTGACGGGCTTTCATCACAATCATCTAACGACTTGAAGATCCCCTTGATTGATTCTGTCCAATGGGTAGATTGGAAGAATTCATTTGGTAAGTGCCAACGGTTATGAAGGCATGAAGGAATATTTAAGGTGGACTCTCAAGTTGTTCGAGTGTGTGCGCGAAGAAGGAATTCCAAAGTCTGAAACTCTCAAATTACTTAGTGAGAAAAATACTTAGTGAGACTCTGTGAGAGACTAGTAAAGACTTATCATTGAGAAAGTCGAAGATCACAAGTTGTAAAATCTCTTTTGATTCATAGTGGAATCCAGCCAGTGGGCTGTCAGTGCGGGAGAGTAGACGTAAGCTTGGTCTAAGTCGAACTACTACAAACCTTATGTCATAATTCTCTTTCCTTAAACTCTTTACTTTCATTCGTATATTTGCATATTCATTTAAAGCTGAATATGTTCTTAGTCTATCATCTTCTAAAAGCAAATTATTTTTATTAAGTTTTGCGAAAATTTCATTTTACACTCGTTCACCCCCTCTAGGTGTTTGCACTAACCCTTTCAATTGGTATTGGAGCTTGTGTGCTTATTTATTGAAGTGTTTTTACTTATTAAGCCAAAGATCTATAGCTAGTATTTTGGCTCCAGGTTTAGTGCTTGGTTGAAGGCCAAAGCAACACCAAACCTCTTTACTTTGATGGGAAGGAATACAATGTTTGGAAAAACAAGATGAAGGCATTCCTGAGATCGAAAGATCCCCTAGAATGGGATGTGGCAGAAAAATGGATTATTCCTAAAGCTACATCAACCTTAGAAAAAGAAAAAGAACTTGCAAATGCTAGCTAAATGACACAAGCATAAATAACCAAGAGACAAGCTCTTGATGCTAATGCCATCTATTCATTATATTGTGCTTTATCTCCTGCTGAGTATAACGGAATTTCATCTTGTGAATAGCCAAAGAAGTCTGGGATAGGTTGCACGTTACCTATGAAGGAACTGATCAATTTAAAGAAACAAGAATCAATATCCTACTCGGACAGTATTAAGCCTTCAAAATGAAGCCAGGAGAATCCATCACTGACATGTTCAGTAATTTCACGAAGATAGTAAATGGTCTAGCATGTCAATGACAACCAATCTCAAGACCAATGAAGGTCAATAAATTGCTGCGTGGAATCTCTAAAGACTGAAATCACGTGAAAAAATCAATAAGAGAAGCCTAGAGGATCGCGCCTCTTTCAGTAGATGAACTTGTTGGCACACTTCAATCATATGAAGTGGAGCAAATCAACGAGGAAGAAGATCCTAAAGGTAAGAAGTCAACTGCTTTAAAATCTAGCGATAATTCTGATATTTCAAATTCAGAAGATGACTTGGACAATGAAGAGTTAGCACTCATGATATGGAAGTTCAGGAAATTGAATAGGAAATGACGAAGGTTTAACGAGAAGAAGCAGAGCAGTCAAAGATTTCAAAAGAAATCAATTGTAGACAATGAGACCAACAAATATATGATTTGCTTTGAATACAAGAAAAATGGGCACATCAGACCCAACTACCCTCTGTTGAAGAAAATTAAAGGAAAAACAGAGAAATTCAAAAATGCTCTCAAAACAAAGACATGGAGCAATACTAAATGTGAAGAAAGTAACGAAGAATATGTCAACATACATTTAATGGCAAAGTCGAATCGAGATTCGGACTTTGAAACAGATTTAGATTCAGATTTAGACAAAGAAGTCGAGGTTAGTAATTTAAAGATTCCTTCTAAAGTCTTAAAGTATATAGATGAACTTTGTCTCAGTCTCAAAACATCTCTTAAAAGGATTTCCGAGCTGAAAAGGAAGAATTCTAAATTGAAGGAACAGAAAATTTCTTGGAAAGAAAAGTTTGAAAATCTAGATAAAAGCTTTGTTGATTTAAAAGATAATGCAAACTCTCTTTCAAAGGAAAATGATTTTTTGAAAGAAGACATTTCAAATATCACAAAAAGATTTTCAAAATGATCTGAAAAGTTGGAAAGGACTCTTTCAAGTACAAAGACCTTATTTTAACAAATCTGGTTTAGGTATGACATCCAAAACCTGTTCCTTTAATTGATTTTACCAAAGTAAATGAAAGAATCAAACAAAGTCCTACAAAAATATTTTACAGAAATCATTTTCAAAAAGTTTTTTATAAAACTTGTTGGCCGAAATGCTCTCAAATGTTCAAAGTGTAACAGCTCATAACAATTTGAGAAGATATGTTCTAAAGTTTGGAGACCTATTAAGAGGGATTGGGCAAAGACAGTTTTTTTGTACTAACTCTCCTAGACCCAAAAAAGTGTGGGTACTAAAGAAAACTTGAGTTTATTTTGTGATTGCAGGTCACTATTAAGAAAAAAATCAAATGGTATTTGGATAGTGGCCGGTCGAGACACATTACGGGAGATTCGAGTTGTTTTATAAAGTTTGTTCAAGTAAATGGTGGTAAAGTTTCCTTTGGAGGAAATAGCAATGGAAGAATTATTGGTTGTGGAACTGTGAAGATTGGAAATCTCACAATTAACAATGTTTCCTTGGTGGAAGTCTTGAATTACAATCCACTTAGCATAAGTCAATTGTGCAACACTAGATTCAAAATTAATTTTCAAGAAGGCGTTTGTTCGGGAACTAGTAAAGATCTCTCTCAAACCTTTACTAAATGAAAACATGGGAATATTCACCTTTTGGATATAAAACCAAAAAGTTCTCAATGTCTAATTTCCATTCAAGATGAAGCAAATATCTGACATTGAAAGCTTGGCCATGTTAACATGAAGCGAATTGCCAAGATCTCCTCCAAGAAGCTCGTTCACGGACTGCGCAACTTGACTTATCAAAAGCCTAAATTATGCACACTATGTGTTTTGGGAAACAGGTTCGAAGTTCTTTTAAACCTATAAATCTAGTTTCTACTAATCGAGTTTTGCAGCTTCGCATATGGACTTTTTTGGACCAACCGGAACTCAAAGTATTGGTAGAAAGAGATACTACCTAGTAATCGTGAATGATTACTCTCGTTTTACTTGGGTATTCTTCTTGGCAAGTAAGTTTGAAGCATTCTCCTACTTTTCAAAAATTTCCAAGAAGGTCAGAATGAAAAATGATATGTTATTTCAAGCATACGAATAGATCATTGATATGAGTTTGAAAATCAAGACTTTGCAAATTTTTGTGATGAATTTAGTTTACATCACGTTATTTCTTCACCATACACTCAAGAGCAAAATGTGGTTGTGGAAAGAAAGAATAGATCTTTGCAGGAAATGGCAAGAACCCTCTTAATTGAGAGAATATTTCCTCTCATTTTTGGGCTGAAGCAGTTTCTATAGCTTGCTATATCATTAACAAAGTGTTCTTGAGGCCTATTCTAGAGAAAACTCCTTATGAAGTATTTAAAGGGAATATGCCAAATGTTTCTTATTTTCATGTGTTTGGTTGTAAGTGTTTTGTTTTGAAAAATGCAAATGATCAAACTGGTAAGTTTGAAGAAAAATCAAACGAAGGAATTTTTCTTTGCTACTCAACCTCAAGCAAAACCTATAGAGTTTTCAACAAAAAGACTCAATCTGTGAAAGAATCTATGAACGTCAAGTTTCAAGACTCTATGCAAAATCAACTGGATCAGACTTAACTTGAAGAGTCTGAACCTGCTCTAGAAATCATAAAGTCTACTACCTCCAAAGAAGTTTAGACTTCTGATGTTCAACAACAAGAAGAACCAAAAGATTCAATTGAAGTAGAAGATCAGTAGATTCTCAGACCTACTAGCAACTGGAAGCATAAATCAAGTCATCCCGAAGAACTCATCATTGGCAACATTGATGAAAGACTTCGTATTAGATCCAAAAGGTGAGAAGAGTCTAGTGCTTTAGCACTCATTTATGAGATTGAACCGAAAAATATAGATTAAGCCTTGGCTGATGAAAGTTGGATTGAAGCTATGCAAGAATGGCTCAGATAGTTCAGCATCAACGATGTTTGGGAACTAATTCATAAACCTAAAGGTAAATCTATTATTGGAACTAAATGGGTTTTCAGGAACAAGAATGATGAAAAAGGAAAAGTGGTCAGAAACAAAGTAAGACTCGTGGCCAAAGGATATATGCAAGAAGAAGGGATAGATTATGACGAGACCTATGCACCAGTGGCAAGATTAGAAGCAATCAGATTATTAATTACTTTTGCTTGCTATAAAATTTTTAGGTTATTCCAGATGGATGTAAAAAGTGCATTTCTAAATAGATTCATTCAAGAAAAAGTCTATGTGGAACAACCACCTGGTTTTGAAAATCCAAGAAAGCCAGATTCGGTCTACGGATTGAAAAGTGCCTTATATGGATTGAAGCAACCACCTCGAGCTTGGTATGACAGGTTAAGTAAATTTCTAAGTCAAAATGGTTTTGTTAAAAGTAAGATAGATACTACTCTATTCATCAAAATAGAAGGTAAATATTTCCTACTTGTTTAAATCTATATTGATGATATTATCTTTGGATCACCTAACGAAAATCTATGCAAGAAGTTTTCTAGATGCATGCAAGATGAATTTGAGATGAGTATGATGAGTGAGTTAACTTTCTTTTTGGGATTACAAGTTAAACAATCAAAGGAAGGCATTTTCATTCATCAAGAGAAGTATGGGAAATATCTCATCAAGAAGTTTGGATTGGAGAACTGCAAAAAGATAGAGACACCAATGTCAAGTTCTTCGAAGCTGGATTAAGATGAAGGAGGAAAGAGTGTAGACTAAAAGCTTTACAGAAGCATTATTGGTTCGCTTATTTACCTTACTGCATCTAAACATGACATTTTGTTTAGTGTTTGTATTTATGCTAGATTTCAATCACATCCCAAAGAATCTCACTTAAGTGCTGCAAAGCGCATCATCAAATACGTTGCAACAACTCCAAAGCTAGGTCTGTGGTATTCTAAAGAATGAGACTTTACTCTCCTTGGATATTCAGACGCAGATTTAGCAGGATGCAAAATAGATAGAAAGAGTACTTCAGGTACATGTCAACTACTGGGCAACAAGTTGGTATCATGGTTTTCAAGAAAATAGAGTACCATAGCTCTTTCAACAGCTGAAGCAGAATATGTGGCTCTTGGAAGTTGTTGTTCTCAAATCTTATGGATAAGGCAATAGCTAAGAGACTTTGGTATTGAAGAATCATGCACAGAGATAAAATGTGATAACACTAGTGCCATCAATCTCACAAAGAATTCAATTCTTCATTCAATAGCAAAGCATATAGAGATCCGACACCACTTCATTCGAGATCATATTTAGCACGGAGAAGTTATGATCCAGTTCATAGACTCAAAAAATCAGTTGGCGGACATATTCACAAAGCCATTGTAAAAAAATTTATTTGAGTCTATTTGTGCGAGACTAAACATTATATCTTCTACTGGGTAAACTCTGAAAATGTTCCAGAAGTTATGACTGTAAGTTAATACTCTCTCAATGATTATGAGTTTATTTTTGGGTAAAGCTTTGAAAAGGTACATTAATTTTTGAATAGCTACTTGCCTATTTCATTTTTGAATTATTCTTGAATTTATGGTGGTTTTTTCATTTTCAAAAAGGTAGTTTTCTTTTTTGAAAAATGCATTTTTTATTTTTTCCTTTGTGACTTTTCGTATACCCTGTTTCACTTGCTTGGTATACAGTAGAAATTCCTTTTCTCCATTTACGCTCACTCAAACCCTAGAATACACAGATCCAATTTTCTCTCATTACTCTCGTGTTTGATCCAAAAAGCCTTCAAGAAACGAGATCAAGAAATCCTCCAAGACTTTGACAATGTCTTTCCAAAGGAAATCATCGAGACTTGCAAACAGGGGACCACAGCACATGCCTAAGGGTCCTACCCATTTCAATTTAACTAAAGAAGAAGATTCTACTCAGCAACAACCACAACAACATTCTCAATAGCGTCACTCCTCACAAAAAGCGACACAAGATCCTCCACAAGCAGAAGAAGGAATCATTGAAGATGTGGAACACCGTAAGAACTCAAAAACCCTAATTTTTGTTTAGATTCTACTTGAACTTAAAGATGGGTGGTTTTGCAATGACTTTGATCGATGAGTTTCTGAAATCAAATGGTTACAAGAACGAAACTTTCTTCTTAAATACCATGGAAAGGTTAGGCATTGCGCCTAAGGTTTTGCTACAATGACTTTTGCCAACTTTCCAAGTGATCCACGCTTTGGTGGCTTTAATCAACCCGAAGGAAAAGACAATGATGAAAGGATGTATACCCATTTTCAGTCTAGAATGGGTGTTGCTGCAACTATTTGTGGAGAGGGAACGAGTTTATTCCGTTCTAAGGACCACAAGAGGACTTATACTAAAGAGAGGGGTTATGAACCCTACAAGTGTGGACTTTAATTTTCTCGATTCTTTGAAAGTGAGACTAAGGGAGAAGTTTTCACTTCTTCAACTTGAACGCTTTTGCTCAGAAATTACTGAAGCCTACCTTGAACTGGCTGCTTACTTATTCAAATCTACCTTTTCTAGGTGTGGATATATTTTGTTTTACAGTTAGGGACAAAGAATTTGTGGTTGATGTGGATACGTTGGCTGATGTGATTGGTGTGAAAAGAGGGAGTTTCCAACCAATTAGTGTGTCTGTTAGTCATGCGACCTTGGCTCTTGTTCAGGACAGATTTGCCGAGGGCAAGATTTCTTACACAAGAATGAATGCTTCCAATATTTTACTTCACAAGATCGTGATCAACTGCATCAAACCCAAATCCACTTCAAAAACTGACATCTCTCACTTTGAAGCGAAGTTGATGCATGCAATCAACATTGGTTATAAGTTCTCACTGCCTCACACTATCCTAATGCACATGTATAAGACAGTTGTGAAAGACAAGGGGCAACTACCTTACTCTGTGCTTGTCAGTCGACTCTCTAGACATTTCCAAATTCAAATTCCCGCCTCTCTATGTGCTAGCACCATTGTTCCAATGGTGATTGGAATGAAAATGGTTTCAAAGAAGCGTCTGAAGGAGCTAAATAAGGAATTGGAGTGCCTGAAGGAGAAGACCCGTGTCAAGGAAAAACAAGACTCTGCAGCAACTAAGAGAAAAGGTAAGGAGCCAATGACTATACCAACCAAGAAGAGGAGAGCCCTTATGGAGAAGATGAGGACGCCATCACTCTCTCCGCCTTGCGTAATTTACAGAGTTTTGTTAGCTTCAAAGAGTCAGAGGACAGAGAGAATAGAGATAGAGCAGAAACAAAGAAGAGAGGTGAAGAAAGAACGGAGGAAGAAGGAAGAGGAAGAGAAGAAGAGGAAGATGAAGGTCAAGTTGACTCTTTTGAGCCAACATATGTTGTATCCTTGTCCGACGATTCCGAAAAGACTCGGAGTGGAACTGCAAGAGACGAACAACATCACTCGGGTGTTGAAGCAGAGCAATGATAAGTAGAAGAATTCTTTTCTCCACCTGAAGGCATAAAAACATGGGGAGCTACTAGAAAAAGAGGTACTTCTTCACCTGTCTTTACTAGTGATGTGAGTATATCTCCAGCAGATCCAGAGGATGTATATGCCCCTCAATATCCTGTAGCAGATGCTGAGGAATCCTCTCCTAGTCCTGGTGATTGAACTACTGATGTTCCCTCACATCTCAAAACTCCTAAAACTGACTCGGCTAGACCTAGTGCTACAACAGACTTTCGAAGGCTGATGAAAATCCTCTTGGATTTAAAAGCTCAGCAATATGGAATGGAATGTGAGATCCATAATCTCCACAAAGCTTTTAAGTCCACTTTAGACTCTCTACAAGAGTAGATACACGCTCTAAAGCTTCAAGTGCAAGCAGCCACAAAAGGTAAGGGTATTCAATAGCTACTGGAGACTCTGAAAAAGCTGGAGGAGAGTGTCCAGTCAATGGGGGATTTTCGATAAGGCTAGTAAGGACACCAAGATGGGGGTGAATAGGTGTTCTAAGAAGTTTTACGAGATTTAATAGATTAACTTGACTTATGAGGATAACAGACTGAAGAAGTAAAAGACTATAAACAGTTATATAAAACGATGAATCAAAGTAAAGAGTTCAGGGATGGAAAATTGAGACACAAGGTTTATAGTGGTTTGGCTTAGACCAATCCTACGTCCACTCTCCCACACTAACAACCTGCTGGCTAGATTTCACTAAGAATCAAAAGAGTTTTTACAGCTTCATGTCCTTGATTCCACAATGTAGAAACTCTAATACACTTCCTCAAGGTTTCACAAGTGTTTGATCTCTCTTTTGAGTACAACTTAAGCTCAGCGATTGAGATAGCAAAGAACTAAAAGCTTCAGACTTTGGAATTTTTCTTTCACGCACACACTCGAATAACTTGAGCATCTTCCTTATATACTCCTTCATGCCTTTATAACCGTTGACACTTTCCAAAGAAGTTCTTCCAATCTACCCATTGGATAGAATTAATTAAGAAGATCTCGAGTTATTTAAGAAATGTGATGATAGCCCACCAATTTTGCTTGCCCATACAATCTAGATCTAGGTTTCCATGAATAGAACCTTCCAAGTATACTTTGCTTTTCATCAGATCTTGATTATCCAAATTGATTCCAATAATTGATTTCGATGTGCTATCTCTAGCTGTAAAAACTTTTACAAACCGTAGCAACCAAATCCTTAAAGATAAACTTGCATCTGGATAAGTCTTCTCTTTGTTGGTCTAGGAGCTGCCAGTTTGGGTTGACTTTGAGTCTTGAGTCTTGCGGTCTTCAGACTTTGACAGCAGAGTCTGGAGTTCATCAGACTTTAACAGTTAAGTCTTGAAGTCTTTAGACTAAACTGATGGAAACATTTTGTCAACTTCAAAATAAAAGAGCTTTCTCTAACAATCTCCCCATTTTTTATGGTGACAAAACTTTCTTGCAGATTTGAATACTCTTAACATGCAAAACAAAACTTAAGCAAAGCAAGATATCTCATAAAAGATGAGTAGATTATGACATGAATAGTAACGATTCTGCAGCCACAGAAAACATGTTAGTCCTGCAAAATAACCATCCTTCCATAATCATTGTCACAACCTAAGTTATTTCAAGCATCAAAATATCAAATCAAACAGTCTAAAGTCAAATAGTCTAATCCACAACCAAACAAAGATAAGTTCAAAGGTAAAATAATCCAAACCAAATCAAATTTGGATCAAACTTCTCCCCCATTTTGTCAACAGCAAAAAGTGGAGAACAAATAAAAAAAGTAATTTAAAAAATAGTGGGGTTTAAGTCAAGGCTGTTTGGGTAGGCAAACAAGATGGAATCCTCCCATAAAGCTCATTGTCTTCTCAAGCTTCCTAATAGTCTCCTTCAATTGCTGGAAATCTTCACCCTTCAGATGATCTTACATTTAAATCTTCAGGGTAAGTAACTTATCTTGCAATGAAAAGTAACTAAGAAAGCCTTTTGAGATCTTTTATCTCATAGTTCAAACCATATTGACCCTTCTTTAAATCCAACAGAACATCTATTATGCGTGAAAAGTCCATTGAATGAGTTAATGAAGCACTAGGTCCTACTGATTCTATTCCTAGAGTTCTTAGATTGGAGGGATCTTCAGCAGTTTGTCTACTATGAGGTGGAGCGAATTCCGTAAATTCTGGTTCTGGATGGAGAGAAGCATATACGTCCTTTGGATCTGTTGCAAACCAACTAACATCACTAGCGAGAATATGCGAAGAAATACCTCATTTTTTCGCAATTCCCCTTGTTTGTGTGCCTTTAGGAGGATAAGTAGATTCTTCTTCATGTTCCACTTTAGCAAGAGAGTGATATTGTTCTTTTGTTTTCTCACCAGCAGTTCCACTCCTTGTCTTTTTAGAGTTGCTTGACAAGGATACAACCAAAGTAGGCTCAAAAGAGTCATCTCGAGCCTCTTCTTCCTCTTCTTCCTCTCCTTCTCTTCTTCCTTCTTCTTCCTCTACTTCTTCTCCTCTTCCTTCCTCTTCCTCTTCTTCTCCTCTTCTTTTTTCTTCCTCTTCTTCTTCTCTTCTTTCTTCATCTCTTCTCTCAGTCTCATCTCTAGTCTCGCGAAAGCTAACAAACTTTTCAAGTTCCTTAAGGCTGAAAGAGTCATCTCATCCTCATCTTCTTCATCCTGCAAGATGAGAGTTCTCTTCTTGTTTGCTGGAGCATCCATGGGCTCCTTGCCTTTCCTTTTGGTTGCTGTAGAGTCTCGTTTCGTCTTGACGGGAGACTTCTCCTTCATGTACTCCAACACCCTATTAAGCTCTTTCAAATGCATCTTAGTGACCATTTTAAATCCAATCACCATTGGAGTGATGTTTGTCAAACATAAAGGTGCAGGAATGTGGACTTTAAAATGTCTAAAAATGTGCATGGTAAGAGCATAATAAGGGAGTTGTCCCTTGTCTTTTACTACCGTTCAAAGTCAACACTCCTAGGGTTCATCACCCCTCTTTTCAGCAGATTCAGATAAACTTTCTTGTGCTCCTTAGAGCAAAAAATGCTCACTCCATCACCAACAACATTAACAGCCACTCCCATCCTAGGCTGAAAATGTGCAAACATTTGTTCATCATCGTCTTATTGTTGTGGTTGATTAGTAGTACCAAAACGTGGGTCACTTGGAAAATTGGCAAAGGTCTTTTCAGCCATCTCTTTCTCTGCAACTCCTAACTTTTCCATTTCTCGCAAAAATAAGGTTTCATTTTTGAATCCTCTTTCTCTGAGAAACTCGTCAATCAAATACATCACAGTACCTCACTCCTTCAACTTAGAGTAAAGCGAGAAAGCAACATTAGGTCTCAACGTTCTTACAAGTTCAATTTCTTCCGCTATTTCTTCTTCTGGTTGAGGCGGTGGAGGAGATTGACACTGTTGAGAATGTCGTTGCTTACTTTGTTGTTGCTGATGAGGAGAATCTTCTTCCTCAGTCAAGTTAAAGTGAGTATGAGTAGGACCTTTTGGCATGTGTTGTGGTCCCCAGCTTGTGATTCTCGAAGACTTTCTCGAAGACATTGTCGCTTCAAGAGAGGAATTCTCAAACTTGCTCAAAAAGGTGAGAAATTTTTGGGTTAATCGAGAGTAAAAGTGAAAGCAAATGGGAATTTAGAATGTTAGGGTTTGAGAGTGAGAATGGAGAAGACGAATTTCAATAGTATATAAAGCAAGTGAAGTGAGGCAAACAAATCATCATAAAAATGCCTTTTTGAAAATGAATAACTACCTTTTTAAAAATGAGTAACTGCCTTTTTGAAAATGCCATAAATTCAAAAACTTGGAAAGACAATTTCTATCAATTAGCGATTAAAAAGAGACTATACCTTTTCAAGTCTTTAACCAAAAATTAAATTGCTAGTACCGAAATAACTTACAGTCGTAACTCTTGGTCTTCTTAGTCTGAATACTTTAAGACTTTACCTTTCAGTCTAAGCACCTTCAAACTTTATTGGATAAAAGATGTGATGTTCAGTCTGGTGCGAATAGACTCAAATAGGTTTTTCTCTAGTGGCTTTGTAAATATGTCTGCTAGTTGATTCTTTGAATCAATGAACTGAATCATAACTTCTCCATTTTGAACATGATCTCTCATAAAGTGATGTCGAATTTCTATGTACTTTGCTCTTGAAGGAAGAATTGGATTTTTTGTGAGTGTAATTACGCTTGTGTTGTCACATTTGATCTCGGTGCACGAGTTTTCGATTCCAAAGTCTCTTAGTCGTTTTATCCATAATATTTGAGAATAGCAACTCCTAAGAGCCACATACTCTGCTTATGTTGTTGAAAAAGCTACAGTATTTTGCTTCCTTGAGAACCAAGATACTGTCATACTTCCCAACAATTGACACGTACCAAAAATACTCTTTTTATCAACTCGCAACCCGCTAAATTTGCGTCGAATATCCAAGGAGCGTAAAGTCTCCTTCTTTAGGATACCACAGACCTAAATTTGAAGTAGTTGCAACACTTAAATGAGACTTTTTGGGATTTGATTGAAATCTAGCACAAATGCAAACACTAAACAAAATGTCAAGTCTAGAAGTAGTAAGATAAAGAAATGAACCAATAATGCTCCTGTAAAGCTTTTGGTCAACTTTATTTCCTCATTCGTCTTTGTCCAGCTTTGAAGAACTTGACATTGGTATCTCAGTCCTTTTGCAATTCTCCAATCCGAACTTTTTTAACAAGATCTATTTCATATTTTTCTTGGTGAATGAAAATTTCTTCCTTTAATTGTTTCACTTGTTTTCCGAGAAAGAAAGATAGTTTGCCCATCATGCTCATCTTAAATTCATCCTATATAGACTGAGAAAACTTCTTGCATAGGTTTTCATTAGGTGATCCAAATATGATATCATCAACATAGATTTGAACAAGTAAAAAAATTTTACCTTCTCTTTTAATAAACAAGGTAGTATCCACTTTTCCTTTAACAAAACCATTTTGAATTAAAAACTTACTTAACCTGTCGTACCATGCTCGAGGTGCTTACTTTAATCCATATCGAGCCTTTTTTAGTTTGAATACTGAGTATGGTCTCTTTAGGTCTTCAAATTCGGGAGGTTGTTCCACATAGACTTCTTATTGGATAAATTTATTTAGGAATGCACTTTTGACGTCCATTTGGAATAACCTGAAATTTTTATAACATGCAAAAAGAAGCAATAATAAAATTGCTTCTAACCTTGCTACTGGTGTGTAGGTTTCATCAACATCTATCACTTCTTCTTGCATATATCATTTGGCTACAAGTCTTGCTTTATTTCTTACCACCTTTCCTCTTTTGTTCATCTTGTTTTTGAAAACCCATTTAGCTCCAATAATGGATTTACCTTTTGGTTTTGGAGTTAGTTCCTAGACATCATTAATACTGAATTGTCTAAGTTCTTCTTGCATAACTTCAATCCAGCTTTCGTTAGCTAAAGCTTCTTCTATGCTTTTGGATTCTATTTCAGAAATAAGTGCCATGGCGCTAGACTCTTTTTGCTTTTTGGATCTGGTGCGAATCCCTTCATCAATGTCATCGATGATGAGTTCTTTGGGATGACTAAACATGTGTTTCTAGTTCTTTTGATCGGTCACCGATCTGGTGATCTTCTACTTCAGTTGATTTTTCAACTTCCGTTCGTTATTGATCTTTAGAAGTCTGAGCCATTTCGGGGAGGTAGACTTTGCAAAGTTTGGAGCATCGATTCTTCAGGTTGAGTCTTGGAATTTGACGTTCATAGATTCTTCCAAAGACTCGAGTCTTCTTATTGAATACTATGTAGGCTTTCCTTGATGCTGAGTAGCCATGGAAAATTCCTTTGTCTGATTTCTCTTCCAATTCGATCATTTGCATTTTTCAAAATAAAACATTTGCAACCAAACACATGAAAATAAGAACCAATTGGCTTCTTTCCTTTGAATAACTCATAGGAAGTTTTCTCCAAAAATTGGCCTTAAGAATACTCTGTTAATAATATAACAAGCTATAGAAACTGTTTCAGTCCAAAAACGAGAAGAAATATTACTTTTAATTAAAATAGTTCTTGCCATTTCTTGCAAATATCTATTTTTTCTTTTCACAACTCCATTTTGTTCTGGAGTGTATGGAGAAGAGAAAACACGCTGAAAACCAGATTCATCATAGAATTTGGCAAAGTCTTGATTTTCAAACTCACCTATATGGTCTGTCCGTATGCTTGAAATAGCATATCCTTTCTCATTCTGAACTTTCTTGGCAAACTTTGAAAAGTAAGAAAATGTTTCAGACTTACTTGCAAGAAAGTAAACCCAAGTAAATCGAGAATAATCATCCATAATTACTATGCAATATATCTTTCAACCAATGCTTTGAGTTCTGGTTGGTCCAAAGAGATCCATATGCAGAAGCTGCAAAACTCGATTAGTAGAAATCTGATTTATTGGTTTAAAAGAGCTTCTAACCTGTTTTCCCAACACACATGGTGTGCATAAGTTGGATTTTTTATACTTCAGGTTGGGCAGTCCACGAACAAGCTTCTTGGATGAAATCTTGGCTATTTGCTTCATGTTGACATGGCCAAGCTTTCGATGCCAAAGATTCGCTTCATCTTGAATCGATATTAGATAGTGAGATCTTTTTGATTTTATATCCAGAAGATAAATGTTCCCATGTTTTCGTCCAGTAAAAGATTGAGAAAGATCTTTACTAGTTCCTGAACATATTCCTTCTTGGAAATTGATTTGAATCTAGTGTCGCATAATTGATCTGAGTAGATTGTAATTTAGTCATTCCACCAAGGAGACACTGTTGATTGTCAGAGTTCCAATCTTTACAGTTCCACACCCAACAATTCTTCCTTTGTTATTTCCATCAGAAGAGACTTTTCCACCATTTATTTGCACAAGTTTTATAAAACAACTTGGAGTGACCTACAATTAAAAAAGGAACTCAAGCTTTCTTTCGTACTCACATTTTCTTGGGTCCGAAGAGTTAGTGCAATACACGGTCTTTGCCCATTCCTTCTTAATAGGTCTCCAAATCATAGCACATTCTTTCTAAAAATGTTCTAAGCTGTTGCATTTTGAAAATTTGAGAGCACTTAGGCTGACAGGTTTTACAAAGACTTTTTGGAAATGGTTTTTGTAAAAAAAAATTTGTAGATTTTTGTTTGATACTTTCATTTACTTTTTGAAAATCAATTAAAGGAATAGTTTCTGAAGTCATTCCCAAGCCTGATTTGTTGAAATAAGATCTTTATAATGAAAGAATTTTTTCCAACTTTTCAGATCCTATTGAAAAGCTTTTTGAAATATTTGAAATGTCCTTTTTCAAAAATGTATTTTCTTTTGAAAGAGAGTCTGTATTTTCTTTTAAAACAACAAAACTTTTGTCTTGATTTTGAAACTTTTCTTTCTAAGAATTTTCCTGTTGCTTAAGTGTAAAATTCTCCATTTTTAACTTAGAAATCCTTTTAAGAGAGGTTTTGAGACTAAGACAATGTTCATCAATATATTTCCAGACTTTAGTAGGAATTTTTAAATTTCTTACCTTGATTTCGCTATTTAAGCCCGAGTCTAAATCTATCTCTCGAGTCTCGAGTCGATTCTGATTTTGCCATTAAACAGATATTGGCATAATCTTCCTCACTTTCTTCACATTCAGTATCACTTCATGTTTCTGCTTTGAGTGGCTTTCTGTATTTCTCAACTCTTCCCTTCTTTTTCTTCAACAGAGGACAATTGGGTCTAATATGTCCATTTTTCTTGCATTCAAAACAGATCACATCTTTGTTGGCTTTATCATCCTCAGTTGATTTGTTTTGAAACTTTTGAGTGCTTTGCTTCTTTCCATTGAATCTTCTTCCCTTTTTGTTCAATTTCCTGAACCTCCTTATCATAAGTGCTAACTCTTCATCGTCCATATCATCTTTAGAGTCTATAACATCAAAATTATCGTTAGATTTTAAAGAAATCGACTTCTTACCTTTGGGTTCTTCTTCCTCATTGATTTGCTCCACTTTGTAAGATTGAAGTGTACCAACCAGCTCATCTACAGAAAGCGGCATGATTATTTGAGTTTCCCTTGTTGAAGTCTTCGTGTGATTCTAGTCTTTGGAGAGTCCACGCGGCAATTTGTTAATCTTCATTGGTCCTAAGATTGGATGTCCCTGATACTCTAGACCGTTTACAATCTCTGTAAAATGACTAAACATGTCAATGATAGATTCTCCTGTCTTCACCTTCAAGGCTTCATACTATTCGAGTAGAATATTGATCTTTTTTTTTTCACTCGATTAGTTCCTTCATAGGTAATGTGCAGCCTACCCTAGACTTATTTAGTTGTTTCACAAGAAGAAATTCTATTATACTCAGTATGAGATAAAGTACAATATAAATAGTAAATTGCTTTAGCATCAAGAGCTTGTCTCTTTATTATTTCTTCTTGTGTCATTTTGCTAGCGTCTGTAATTTATTTTCCTCTTTCTGAAACTGATGCAACTTTAGGAATGATTCCTTTTTCTACCACATCCCATTTTAGAGGATCTTTCGATCTTAAGAATGCCTTCATCTTGTTTTTCCATACGCTATATTCCATTTCATCAAAGTAAGGAGGTCTGGTGTTACTCTAGCCTTCAACCAAACCTGGAGCCAACATACTAGCCATAGATCTTTAACTCAAAAGTAAAAACACTTCAATTAAATGAGCACACAAGCTCTGATACCAATTGATAAGGCTAGTAAGGACACCTAGAGGGGGGTGAATAAGTGTTCTAAGAAGTTTTACGAGATTTAATAAATTAAATCGTCTTATGAGGATAATAGACTAAAGATGTAAAAGACAATAAACAATTATATAAAATGATGAATCAAAGTAAAGAGTTCAGGGAAAGAAAATTTAGACGTAAGATTTATAGTATTCAGCTTAAATCAAGCCTACGTTCACTCTCCCGCACTGACAGCCTACTGGGTGGATTTCACTAAGAATCAAAATAGTTTTTACAGCCTCACGTCCTTGATGCCATAGTGGAGAAACTCTACTACACTTCCTCAAGATTGAGATAGCAAAGAATTAAGAACTTCAGACTTTAGAATTTTTCTTTCACGCACACACTCGAATAACTTGAGCGTCTTCTTTATATACTCTTTCATGCCTTTATAATTGTTGGCACTTTTCAAAGGAGTTCTTCCAATCTACCTATTGGACATAATTAATTAAGGAGATCTCGAGTTATATAAGGAATGTGTGTTGGGGTTTCATGAATCATGTATAAGAAAAATCAACAGAATAAATGCAGCCGAAACAAAGATATATCTTACACATGATTCTCCTTAGGCGTTGTTCGTGCGTTTTAATCAAAAATCTAAACATAAAAGGGAGTTAAACGAAATACCTCTCGAAGCGCGCTTTGAAACAAGTCGGTTCAGATGTTCTACAGTACGAGTCCCACAAGCGTCGGACCTCTAGTTTAGACACACCAACAACGAACGTCGAACGGAAGAGAGAACTTTCGGATATCCACCACTTCGATCGTGCTAACAATCACGTGGAAAGAATCCGTCGTATTCTTGATGCGTAGTAGTCACGGCCCGAACGAGAGAATTGATTCTCTTCCTCGTGTCTCAAAGACACAAGAACACACACACAATTTGCTCTCTGTTTTCAGCAAAGCATTTTCTCTCTAAAACACAAATGCACACCCACCTTTTCTCTGTTTTTCCAACCCCTTTAAGTGTCGCAAAAGCAACTCTTTTAAACTAAAAATATAAACCGATCAGCAACGGTTACTGATCGATGGACGATCATGAACCGTTGTTGATCGTCCCCACTCATGCTAGAAAACCCCAAATCTTAATATGATTAAGACTAGGTTTCCTACTATGCCATATCTCATAGGGCGTAGTTGGAACAGATTTGGACGGCACTCTATTCAGTATTTATACAGCTGTCTCAAGGGCATATCCCTAAAGGGATATTGGCAAATCGGTGTAACTCATCATAGATCGTACCATATCTAATAAAGTACGATTTCTTCATTCAGATACACCATTATGTTCTAGAGTTTCATGAGGTATCCATTGTGATAAAATGCCATTCTCTTTAAGATAGTCCAGAAATTCAGTAGTAAGGTATTCACCTCCTTAATCCAATTGAAGAGCCTTAATACATTTTATTATTTGTTTCTCAACTTCGGCCTAAAATTCCTTGAACTTTTTAAAATATTCAGATTTATACTTCATAAGGCATAAATAACCATACCGTAATTGATCATCAGTGAAGGTAATGAAGTAATTATAACTACCTCTAGCAGTTTTATTAATTGGTCCACATACATCTGTATGTATTAATCCTAATATGTCAGCAGCTCGCGCACTTTGTCCCACAAAAGACGTTTTGGTCATTTTTCCTAGAAGACATGCCTCACAAGTTGAGTATGACTCAAAATTTGAAGGATCAATGTATCCATCATTTCTCAACTTGTTAATTACGTCTTCTCCAATATGACCTAATCGGAGATGCCAAACATACTTTTTATTTGGACCGTCTCTAGGGTGTTTATTAGTTATGGCATTTATATTAATTCTATTTTGCTTATTGACATTGGTAATCGCATTACCAGACATTGTAATGGTATAAAGATTGTTGGTTAAGAAGCTAGAACCAACAAATATTCTATTATGATAAATAGAACATACATCATCAGCAAAAGAAAATTCATAATTCTCTTTACCCAAACGAGGTACAGAGATGATGTTCTTAACAACATTCTTATAATGCAAACAGTTCTTTAAAACCAATACATGTCCAGAAGGCAAACATAAACGAAAAGTCCCTATAGCTAATGCAGCAACTCTTGCTCCATTGGCAAACGTCAGGACAATCTCATTTTGCCCTAGCATCCTGCTTATTTCCAGATTCTGCAAAGACATACAAATATGTGAAATTGTAGCAAAATCTAGAACCCATGAGCTGGATTCAGCACTAACCATAAGATTAGTTTCAATAAGCATAGACACCATACCTTCATAAGGTCGGTTCTTGGGCTTGACCTTCAAGCTCGCGAGGTACCTCTTCTTGTTCCTCCTCCGATTGCCCTTTGACACCACAGTAATGACATTTCCCTTTATCAATCATGGGTTTTGGTTGCACAACAGGTTTGGCAGGCCTTTGAAGAAGAAGCCTTAGCCATAGCCACTACATTTGGCCCCGTGTTATGCATTTCCTTCTCTTAAACTACCAGCATGCTATGTAACTCCGCAAGAGTTTTATCCATCTTATGCATGTGGAAGTTTTGGACAAAACCAGAGAAGGAATCGAGTAAAGATTGGAGGATCAAATCCACAGCTAACTCATTGTCCATAACGAGATTCAGCCTAGCCAATTCTTCAATATGCCAGATCATTTTCAAAGCATGATCATTAACAGATGATCCTTCAGCCATCCTCATACGGTAAAATGCCTTAGATATCTCATATCTAGAGGTTCGACCGTTCTCATCAAAGTATTCCTTTAAGTGCAAAATGATCGACCCAGCATCTTCCATAGATTCATACTTTTTCTGTAATTCATTATTCATAGAAGCAAGCATATATAACCTAACTTTTAAGTCATCGTCACGCCACTTATCATAAGTGACACGCTCCTCTTGGGTCCCACCCTCAGGAAAGGAGGTTGGCATCTTTTCATCAAGCACATACCCAATTTTTTCTGAATTGAGAACAATTCTCAAATTCCTCACCCAGTAAGTGAAATTGGGTCCAGTCAAACAATTCTTGTCAAGTATAGAAGCGAGTGGGTTTGTGGTCACCATTTTCAGAGTAATAATATATATCTGTTGCAGAAAATAAATTGTTAGCCGTTGTATCTTTCAAAGTAACTATTTCCTTTTGTTCTTTAAATGAAATAGATCATCCCACTAAATTTATCTTCGAATCCCATACTCTTTAAGATGGGAAGCGGTAATCTTTGTTGGGTAAAGATTACTAGTGGGGATTGGAGTCGCACTAGTCCAAAGTCAACCTCACCTAACAGTTATTGGTGTCCTATGAACTTAGTGAGTGAACCAGCTTGTTCAACGCATCATATGCGAATCCCAATCATAACTTCGGCCTCTAGACCATGAAAGCCTCACCTAACAGTTATTGGTATCATGATCATAGTTAAGTCTAGCCCATCGTCTCATGCAAGTATTGAAAACACAAATGATTCCCTCACCTGATAGTTATTAGAAATCATTTGGCTCCAACCCCACAGCATCATATGCATAATGCGGTGGTCCAATATTATAAATGGTAATTAATCCCTATGTATCCATAACCGGTTAGTTAACCACTATAATATTGGATCAAACCACGACGATGGAAGGCCACGAGTCTGAAACCCATTTCGACTTAATGTTCTTTGTAAGGAGATTTGGGTCATTATTAATGGTCTCACTTTACACATTAACCGGTTTAACATGCACAATATCATAAACACAATAAATAAATAGATATCACATAATTTTTATCCTATGTGGTGATCATGGAGTTATGGTTCAATGGGTCTTGAGCCAAAGAGACCCATTTAGCCATTTTAATGTTTTAATTATATGGACCTACTCTTCACTTTTTCTTCAATCTTTGAACTCTTCAGAGACCGGGCCCAAAGAGCTCACCGGTTTAATGGCTCCTCCAATGGCTCCTCCTCTCTTGTAGTATTTACATCAACAATTGAAATACTAAACTATACTAAAAATTACATATCAAGAAAAATTAAAGTAAAATAAAAGGAAGGATGCAGCCTCCATTTAATAATTACATTCCCAAAATGAATACCCGTAATCATCATACATTCATCCATACAACAATCACAATAATTAGGGATTTTTCCATGATCACCACCCTTCCTAATGAGCCATAAATTCAAAATTTAAAGCTCTGGAAGGCATGCATAAAATTTTGCATATCATTTGCAAAATATAAACATCAAGTACAACAAGTTATGGATTTTTGATTCAAAATTGATTTAGTTCTAATTTTTTCTTAGTTGATTAAATTTATCACATAAATCAATCAACTTCTATAGGCCACATAAAAGCAAGAGAACCAATTCTCTTAACAAAAGTAAATTGGCCATTAGAACACAAAAATATATTTGAACTATAAATCAATTAAACGCACGAAACACCTAAGGTTGGCTCTGATACCACTGTTGGGGTTTCAAGAATCATGTATAAGAAAAATCAACAGAATAAACGCAGTGGAAACAAAGATATATTTTACACATGATTCTCCTTAGGCGTTGTTTGTGCGTTTTAATCAAAAATCTAAACATAAAAGGAGTTAAACGAAATACCTCTCGAAGCGCGCTTTGAAACAAGTTGGTTCGGATGTTCTACAGTACGAGTCCCACAAGCGTCGGACCTCTAGTTCAGACACACCAACAACGAACGTCGAACGGAAGAGAGAACTTTCGGATATCCACCACTTCGATCATGCTAGCAATCACGTGGAAAGAATCCGTCATATTCTTGATGCGTAGTAGTCACGGCCCGAACGAGAGAATTGTTTCTCTTCCTCGTGTCTCAAAGACACAAGAACACACACACAATTTGCTCTTTGTTTTCAACGAAGCATTTTCTCTCTAAAACACAAATGCACACCCACCTTTTCTCAGTTTTTCCAACCCCTTTAAGTGTCCCAAAAACAACTCTTTTAAACTAAAAATAAAAACCGATCAGCAACGGTTACTGATCGATGGACGATCAGCAACCGTTTCTGATCGTCCCCACTAATGCACGATTGTTCGTGCATGATGGTCAGCAACTGTTGACCGTTCATGCACGAATCGTGGATGATGGCCGCGGTTGCTAACCATCCAAGTTTCATGCATGTGCTTCATGCACATGCATGAAGCTTTATATATATATATAATTTATTAAAAATTATTAATCAATTAATTAATTGAACAAATAATTAATTAATTAATTCCTTTAGTGCATATATCTAACAATGTGATGATAGCCCACCAATCCTGCTCACCCATACAATCAGGATCTAGGTTTCTATAAGTAGAACTTTGATTATCCGAATTGATTCCAATAATTAATCTCAATGTGCTATCTCTAGCCATAAGAACTTTTATAAACCGTGCAAACCGAATCCTTAAAGATAAACTCGCATTTGGATAAGTCTTCTCTTCGTTGGTCTAGAAGCTGCTAGTGTGGGTTGACTTTGAGTCTTGAGTCTTGCGGTCTTCAAACTTTGACCACAAAGTCTAGAGTTCATCAAACTTTAATAGTTGAGTCTTGAAGTCTTTAGACTAGACTGTTGGAAACGTGTGGCATCCCAAAATTCATGGCAACCTCCAGATACATTAAGGTCTATGAATAGGTGATGGAAGTACCATCAAAATGTATTGTAGCTATTTGATCCATAATTGGCAATGGGATTTATGGCCAAGCTTTTAATGGATAATTATTTGATAGGAAAGAAGATCCTATCATTGGCCATGTGTTTTATAAATTTGAATTTTTGTGTCTACAAGTTTTATGGCCTTATTAATTTTGCAAGTTAGGTATTTATTTAAGTGGAAAATGTTAATGGAAGATCAAGGTTGGTGCTATAGGACAATTTGATAAAGAAGACTTTGTGCTTGACTATGCACTTTATAGATTTGATTTTATGGATTAATGTCGCAAAGTCTTTTGGCCATTTTATTATGCAATTGGGTATTTATTTAAATGAGGATTAAGATGTATTATAAAAATAAATAAATAAATAAATAAATAAACTTGGGCCATTTAAGTTTGGACTTTAGGCCGAAGTGAGATGGGCCTAAAGTGGGCCAAAAGGCCGGCCCATGAAGCCCATTGGGCTGTCGACGCATGGAAGGGGGAAGAGGAGCCGCATGGCCTCCTCCAAGTGTCTTCAACAAGGGAGACACTTGTCTCCTTCTTGGGGACAAGTGTCCCCCATGCAAAATAAGGATGCATGCAAGTATATAAACTACCAAAAAGAAAGAAAGAGAAGGGAAGTGGCTGGTTTTTGGGAGAGTGAGTGAGAGAGAGAGAGAGAGAGAGAGGGTTGCTGAGAGAGTGAGGAACCGAGAGAGAGGAGGAAGAAGCGGTGTGTCCATCCGTCTGCTCGTTCGTCGCCTGTCGTCGTGCATTCGCTGTCCATGTGCTGTTGTTTGCTCGGTATAAAGGCAAGTTGGGATCCATATTCTGCTCTTGCATGTGTGTCTTGCATGTGTGTTTGAAATGGTGATGAATCTCGGACGTTTAGGGTGTGAGAAACCGAAACTTGAGTGTGCTGTTCTTGAAAATGTATTATGTTCTTGTCTATACCGCCTAACCCAGAATGTTGTAGAGGCTTGCACGTGGGTTTCGATTTGGATTTTGGCTTCGACTTCTTCATGAAGTTGTAGACAACATCTCAAAGTATAACATACTAAAATTTGGGACAAAATGGCTGAGTTTTAAGGGGTGAAACCCTCCCTCTACGAAAGTGCTAGATCTGGAACTGTTTTGTCGACCTCTTAGTGGTTTTGTGTGTTGCATGTCACTTTTTACTAAGAATTTCACTTCGACTTCTTCACAAAAGTTGTATAGAACATGCTGACGATTACCATACTCAAATTTGAGGTAAAAATAACAAGTGTAGCCTAGTAAAACGATTTTCTTTTGAAGACGGCAGATCTGGAAGTATGGTACTGGACTCCCAAGACTTCGTGGACTAAATGGTGACTATCCTTTGAGAATATTACTGAGATCCCTTAATGAAAGTGGTAGTGGACCTCTTGAAGCAAAACATACCAAAAATTTAGAGAAATGAAGGAAGATAAGTAGGCGAAACCTCGATTTTTCGGAGACAGCTAAACTGGACTGTTCGGTACTAGGAACAGGAGCTTCGTCCATCCATAGTAAATTATCTAGGGCGAATATGGCCTTGATGTCTTCAGGAAAAATCTACCTTAGTGTCTCGACTATAACTCAGTAAAATTTCATAATTTTTGGAGGTCATTCAGGTATTTAAATTGAAATATTTCAAGAACTGCGCAATCTGACTTTATCCGAATTGTGCATGCTGTATTGTGTGAGCTATATCTTCTTGTGCGAAGCTCTTTTGGGCATGTGTTCTTCATGGAATTGCTACCTTTTTGTCTTGTCTATCACATGTTCTGGTTTCATGATTTTTGAAGATCATATGGATATTTAATTTACATGTTTTCCGAAATTGTGCAAGTTGGAATTTGCTAAATCTCAAAAGTCATGATGTATGGATCATTCTAAGTTGTATGGACCCCATGGATTGTATTGTCAGAAGTGATTGGACCTTGCTGCATATATGATGATGATTAGAAATGCATATAAGAATCAAATGCTGAAAATGATCTTGTTTGCCATCATATCATATGCCATGTTGAAATTGAGCCATAATTGTAAATGTGAACTATCATAAGTGAGAATGCCATTGGAGGTGTGAGCCGACGATGCCCCGGGAGTGTCGGGATGCCTGGCTAGGGAGTGTAAATGCCAAATGCCCAGTTGTGTCATGATACATGTCCGGAGGTTTGTGCCGGATGCTCGGTTGTATCATGATGCACGCCCGGAGGGTCCTCGGGAGTTTCGAGATTCCCGGTGATATACGGTACGTAATTCCAGAGGAGGGGGAATCCTGGTGGTATGTTGGTATCTAATTCCGGAAGCCTTAGGGGTTTGTGCCTAGGGGGATGCCTCATGATGCTAGTTGGGATATGAGATGCCCGGAGGTGTCTGCCGGATGCCCGGTTGTATTTTGAATACATGCCCGGAGGTTCCTCGTGATGCTAGGTTGGGTGTGAGTGATAAATGTGGGATGCAAACATTGGTCTCAGGAAAGAGAAATGTGGTGGCCTAAAATGAAAGAATAAAATTGAGAAATTGAAATTGAATTATGCATGGTATGGCAACATGTATGCATGAGTGCATGATGATGAGTGCATGGATATATGTGCACCTATGGCATGATGGTACATGTATGACATGATGATGGTGAGTGCATGGATGTATGTGCACCTATGGCATGATGGTACATGTATGACATGATGATGGTGAGTGCATGGATGTATGTGCACCTATGGCATGATGGTAAATGTATGACATGATGGTGAAGGTTATATGAGGATGTATGTACATGTGGTGTGATGGCATATGCATGGTTTCAAGGTAAGTTATACATTGATGCATGAATGACATGTATTGTGCTATGATTGTTATAACTGTATTGTATGATGCATTGAGTGGTTTATTGGTCATTTACTTGCTGAGTGGCTACACTCACCCCTTTGGGGACCAACATTTCAGACTAGATAAGATATCTCTGCTACCACTGCCACTAGTAGATGGATCGGGTGGTTGGATATGACCGCGAGGAGGAGGACAGCAAAGGAAGGAACTTTTGGACACCGACACTGATCGATGGACTTTAAGTAAATGACTGTTGGAGGAGATGTCGGTCATCTTTTGAAGTGTAGCCGAGTATAGAAAACTATGGCATTTTGATGTACCGATAAATGATGTCCATCCGGTTTAAGTAAATAAAAGTGTACGGCTTTTACCTATAAATGTTTAGTTGGTGTGCATCGTTTTCTGAATATTGGGAAGGGAGTTGTTAGATATGCTTCCCTTATATGAATTGCGCAAGTTACCAATCTAAAAGATGTAAACCCCCAGGTTGTATGGACCCACTGCAACTTTAATGGCATAAGAGTGAGATGTTATTAGGGAAAGTGAAAGGTAAGAGAACTGTGGCGACCCTAACAGATCGGGGGGCCGTTCGAGGGGTGCCACAAAAATTTTTGTCAACTTCAAAATAATAAGAGAGTTTTCTCCAACAATTTCCAGATCGTTTGTATCCCCCAACAGCCATGGTTCTTACCCAACTCTTTTTATAACCACTCTTCATTTTTTGCTATCACAAAAAGGGGGAGAGTTTGTGCAAATTTGACTAATCTATCTTTTTGGCTTGAAATCTTTTGATGATTTTGTGCTTGGTATTTTGGACTATGATACTTTTTGTACTTTTTAGTTTGGTTTTGGATTGACTTTGGACTGTTTGGATTTGAACATTTTGATGCTTGCAATAACTTAGTTTGTGATACTAATTATGGCTAGATAGTCATTTTGACTTGATGGACTAACATGTTTTCTATAGTTGCAGAATCGATGCTATTCAAGCCTTAATCATTTTTTTATATACCATGTTTTGCTTAAGTGTTGTTTTGTATGACAAAATTTTCAAATCTGCAGGAAAGTTTTGTCACTATAAAAAAAGGAAAAGATTGTTAGAGAAAACTGCTTAATTATTTTGAAGTTGACAAAACATTTCCAAAATTCAGTCGAAGACTTGCAGACTCTTAAGTTATGATCTGAGGAACTCCAGACTCTTTTGACAAAATTTGAAGACCGCAAGACTTTAGTCTAAAAAGTCTACCCTCACTGATAGTTTCTAGACCGAAGAATGAATACTTATCTAGATGCGAAATTATATTCACAGATTTGATTCATATGGTTTTTGGAAGACCTTTTGGCTGAATTTAGCAATTACTTGATTATTTTTATTGGAACTTACTCCGATATGAAGATCATTTGAAAGGCGAGTAAACTTGGAAGGTTATACGTATGGAAACCAAAGATTCTGATTGTATGGCTGAACATGATTGACGGGCTTTCATCACAATCATTTAATGACTCGAAGATCCCTTTGATTGATTCTGTCCAACGGGTAGATTGGAAGAATTCCTTTAGTAAGTGCCAAGGGTTATGAAGGCATGAAGGAGTATTTAAGGCGAACTCTCAAGTTGTTCGAGTGTGAGCATTAAAAAAGAATTCCAAAGTCTAAAGCTCTCAAATTACTTATTGTTTCATTCATTGAGTTCAAAGTTGTATACAAAAGAGAAAAATACTTAGTGAGACTCTGCGAGAGACTAGTACAGACTTATCACTGAGAAAGTGGAAGATCACAAGTTGTAAAATCTCTTTTGATTCATAGTGGAATCCAGCCAATGGGCTGTCAACATGGGAGAGTGGACGTAAGCTTGGTCTAAGTTGAACCACTATAAATCTTGTGTCGTAATTCTCTTTCCTTAAACTCTTTACTTTCATTGGTATATTTGCATATTCATTTAAAGCTGATTATGTTCTTAGTCTATCATCTTCTAAAAGCAAATTAATTTTATTAAGTTTTGCGAAAATTTCATTTTACACTTATTCACCCCGTCTAGGTGTTTGCATTAGCCCCTTCACATTCCTACGCCCTTCACCATCCTAGAAGCTTACTAGGAGCTGCTCCTTGCTCAAGCGCTTTAGCCTAAATGACCACTCCCCACCCTCATCGGACCGGGTCGTTATAGGCCAACTAGCTTTCGCCTGGTTCGTCCCTAAGCTACATATCTACTGAAGGGGTTCCGTTTCTATAGGGACTAACTCATAGAGATATTGTTCGCTTTGGCCTATCCCATACTAAGCCTCACGGTTTTATCCTTTGGTGCATAGGTAGGCACTTTCCCAAGAGGTCATTCATCTTAGTAGTGCACTATCCTAAGCTTGCTCATCCTTCAAGTTTAGGGGCACCAACTGGCTTCCAATATTTAGTCTTAAACCATTCCAAAAACTCTTTGTTTTATCCACAGAACCTCTTAGTTGTCCTATCTACGGCAATGATGCCTATTCTGCCATGGGCCTGCATGGATAGTTCCTCACCTAATGGCCATGCCAGCCACATCTATAACAAGCTCCCGTTCTAGTAGTATGCGGGGCTAATCCATGGTTCCTTCCACATAATCGGCACACACCATTCAAGCTAGGTGTTGGCTTTCTGATTTCACCTTTTCTGTTGGGAGGAATGGAATACTTTACACCCGCCATCGACCTCTTCTTAAACCGGTTCTTATCTCTGTTGGGCACAAACCACAACCCAGATGCAGCGGCACCCCGAAACACCTAGGGTCACCACAGGTACCTATCGCTTAGAAGAAGCATCGTAGTTCATCAGCATTTTTTTTTTTTTTTTTTTTTGAAAACGGTCCCAGCGCAACTTATTAGCGGAAGCATAATTGAGTCTCACCATCTCTTCCTCCAACAATCATAATGCAATGCACACCACTAAGTATCATAAGAAAAGATAAAGCCAAGACACTTTTACTTATATATTTTCATGATGGATTTTTCTTGGGTCCGTACAACAAAAAGAAAGCCAAGATTTCTAACTACGCTTGGCCACATCCCAAAAGGATATCTCGACCCCTATAACGATCACATGTCATCCTCCATCTATTAGTGTCAGCTACTCCAAAAAAAAAAAAGAAACGTTAGCTCTCTACTCCTCACGCGGCCATCACATCCATCCTGGCACGTCGGGCGGTGGTGGTGGCAACATCCCCCGAATCACTCCATCTCGACGGACGTGGACTGACAAAAACTCCTGTATGACCAGGCCCCCAGCCAGGCCCACATTGTACATGACCAACATGTGAACTCGCACAAACGTCAGACCAGGGATGGTAACGCAATCGATCTTCGAACACTCTACCTCCACGTCGGATGGGAGGCCATAAAAGGTACCCCGTATGACAGTAGGGAGCGGCATCTTTCTAATCTAAAATGTTGGTTCCCAAAGGGGTGAGTACAGCCACTCAGCAAGTAAAAGATCCAATAAACCACTCAACGCATCACACAACATAATCATAACAATCATAGCATAGTACATGTCATTCATGTGACATCCAAAATTTTAGACAACCCTCGGATAGGTGACAGTCACCGAACTGTGACTTTGTTTTTATTTTACAGACATTAAATTGTATTTGTTCATTTGGTATAGTATTTCAATTTTATCCTTAGAACCAAAAGGATGGGATTTGATCTTGCATAAGGATTATATGCGTTAAAATTTAAAGAATTAGAACTTGAGGATATTGAGTGGGCCGCAAGAATTCGGGCCCAAGTAGGCCCAAGGACACCCCCATGGGCGTCGCACGAAGCAAGGGGAGGGGGAGGGAAATTTGCATGCCCTCCCACACTTGTCTTCCTCCACAATTACACTTGTCCCTTGCCATTAAACATTTGTCCATCCTACATCCACTTAATCATTTTCTTTCATGCAAAAAATAGAGTTAATTGATTAATCAAAAAGCAAGAAAAGGGGAGGGGATTTTCGGAAGTAAGAGAGAGAAGAGAGACTGAGAGAAATTGAGAGTGAGAGAAACTGAGAGAGAGGAAGGAGGAGGCCACGCGAAGAAGAAGTAAGGGAGTTTGTCCGCCGTTCGTTGCCGTTCTACCTTTGTTTGTTGTTGATTTGTGCTTGAATCTAAGGCAAGTAGAGTCCTAAAACCTACCCTTTACTTGCTATGAAGTGTGTGTGTGGAAGATGATCAATCGTGGTTGTGGTAAGTGGTGCAATTTCGGAGCTTTGGGGAGAGGTTTGTTGGTCTTGCATGCTGTTTCTGGAAAATCAGCTTGACTGTTCACGAGTTTGTGTGTTGCATGTCACTTTTTACTTGGAATTTCACTTCAACCTCTTCATGAACGTTGTAGAGGGCATCTTGAAGTATAACATGCTAAAATTTGAGACAAAATGGATGAGTATTGAGGGGTGAAACCCTTTTTCTACGAAAATGTTAGATTTGGAAACTGTTTTGTTAACCTCTTGGTGATTTCGTGTGTTACATGTCACCTTTTACTTGGAATTTCACTTCGACCTCTTCATGAAAGTTGTAAAGAACATCTTGAAGATTAACATACTCAAATTTGAGATAAAACGAACAAGTTTTTCTTGGTGAAACGATTTTTCCTTTGAAGACGTTAGATCTGGAAATGTTGTACTGAGCTTCACTGATTTCGTGGTCTATAAAGTAACTTTCTCTTGAAAATATCACCTTCATATTGTAATGAAATTTTTAGTAAAATTCTTGATGAAAAACATATCAAAAATTCAGAGGAAAAGAAGAAAGATAAGACGGTGAATCGTTTTCCTTTGAGAAAACTGGATCTGGAAAATATTACTTCGACCCAGTAAGACTCCGTGATTTTTATAAAATCATCTGGTCAAAATTCAATCATAAGTTATTAATAAAAGTTGTAAGTAATATTCTGAGGAATAACATACTAAAAAATTAGAGGAAATGAACATATATAAGTTGAAGAATCAAGTTTCTTTGAATGATGATAGTCTGGAAAAGATAAACCCGAAAACAGGAAAGTAAAATGGTTTTAACTTTTAATCCGGAACGAATTTGACTTCAGTTTCTCATGAAACTTGTGGCTCTATATCTTAAATACAGCGTGTCCAAATTTCAGAATTTTCTGAGTTTATTTAAGGGTTTAATCGAAATTGATTTGAAAACTGTGCATAGATGATGTTAAAATCCTTTTTTCGGTGATGCATGGACCTGTACGTTTTCTGTGAAGCCTTTTTTGATATGGTGTTCTTCACGAAATGTGTTTTCTTAGATCTTATCTACAATGTGTTAAATTTTCATAATTTATTTCCATCGTTTACTAATTTTCCAGAATTTTTCATAAACAGCATGCATTCTGTTTAAGCTGAAAAACTGCTCTATTTACAGGTTATTGATTTGCTATATAAATTGTGATATCTTGGATTATCATTCATGCAATGATGTGGTGAAATTCATGCATATCATATGACATTAAAAGATCTATGGATTTTCATGAATTCAATGAAGTTTCTCAAAACCATTGCATCAAATAATATTTTTTCCCAATACATATTATATGATTTTAAAAAGGCTGATTCCAATCATTGGCATTATTGCATCAAGTGTGAAATTGAAAAATGAGATATATGAGAATATGCATTGTAATGATAAGGCCGTCGGAGGTGTGAGCTAACGATGCCCCAGGAGTCGGGATGCCCAGAGGTTTGAACGAGTCGATGCCATTTGGATGCCTGGTTGTATTATGAATACATGCCTAGAGGTTTTCCCCGGGAGTGTCGGGATGCCCGGTTGTATTATGATACATGCCCAGAGGGGGAGGGGTTATATTATAATGCATGCCCTGAGGGTAGGGTTACCATTTTCATGGCAAGCCCCGAGATTCCTCGTGATGCCGGTGGGGTGCGAGATGCCCGAGGTTCGAACAAGTCGATGCATTTTGGATGCCTGGTTGTATTTTGAATACATGCCCGAAGGTTCCTCGCGATGCCAGGTTGGGTGCGAGTGATAAATTGTGGGATAAAAACATTGATCCCTGGAAAGAAAATAAAAACTGATGAGATCCTTATGAAAGATAAGAATTGAAAGTGAATCATGTGCATAGGTGTATGCACATGGCATGATGCATGATCTGCATATGAAAAAAAAAATTGATGCTATTTGACTTTGAGAATGCGATCATGAAGGCTTGAATGGATCTCATGATGATGCATGCTTGATAACATGGATCATACGAATCATGGTGACATATGCACGATGGCATGGCAAGATATGCATGACTGCGTGGCGATATATGCACGACCGCATGGTGATGTGTGCTACATAGCATGGATGATATGAGTAGATGGTGGTATATGCACGATTGTATGGTGATATATGCATGAATGCTTAATGATGAGTGCATGGTGGTATATGCACATATGGCATGAGTATGCATGAATGCTTGATGATGAGTGCATGGTGATATATGCACGTATGGTATGGGTATGTATGAATGCTTGATGATGATGACATGATGATATATGTATGGTTGCAAGGTGAGGTATGCTTGATATGCATGAATGATATGTGCTTTGTTATGATGCATTGATTGTTCCGTTTGACGCAATGAGTAGTTTGGTGGTTCTTTACTGCTGATTGGTTGTATCCACCCTTTTTAGGGAATAACATTTCAGACTAGATAAGATACCTCTACTGCCACTGCCACCGGTAGATGAATCGAGTGGTTGGATATGACCGCAAGGAGGAGGATAGCAAAGGAAGGAACTTTTGGACACCAACACTTATCGATGGACTTTAAGTATATAACTGTTGGAGGAGATGTCGGTCATCTTTTGACGTATAGCCGAGTATAAAAGACTACGGCATTTTGATGTATTGATGAATGATGTCCATATGATTTAAGTATATAAAAGTGTTCGGCTTTTACCTATAAATGTTTAGTTGGTGTGCATCGTTTTCTGAATATAGGGAAGGGAGTTGTTGGATGTGCTTCCGTGTATGAACTGTGCAAGGGACCAATCTATAAAAAAAAAAAATGTAAACCCCTAGGTCGTATGGACCCGCTGCAATTGAAATTGTATCAAAGTGACGTGTTATAAAGGTAATCGAATGGAAAGAGAACTGTGGCGACCTTAACGGTTCGGGGACCATCGAAGGGTGCCACAATTCATACATCCAACCATAACTTACCTCGAAGCCATGCATATGTCATCATACCATATGTACATACATCCTCATGTACTCATCATTATCATGCCATAGGTGCACATACATCCATGCACTCATCATCATCATGTCATGTATATATCATCATGCCATAGGTGCACACACAACCATGCACTCGCCATCATCATACCATACTTGTACCATCATGCTATAGGTGCACACACAACCATGCAGTCGCCATCATCATACCATACATGTACCATCATGCCATAGGTGCACACACAACCATGCACTCACCATCATCATATCATAGCCATGCATATACAATCATACCATATGTACATGATTCAATTTCCACTTTTTATCTTTCAATTTGATCACCACATCTCTCTTTCCCGATATCAGTAATTGCATCCCACATTATCACTCGCACCCCAACTTGGCATCGCAAGAAAACCTCCGGCACACACCACCGGGCATCTAGCACCCCCACATTCTAGGCATCTCGCATCCCAACTGGCATCACGAGGCATTCCTTGGGCACAAACCTCCGAGGCTTCCAGCACCCAACCATTCCGGGCATTTCGAAACTCCCGAGGACATCTGGGCAAGTATCTCAATACCACCGGGCATTCGACACCCCCTATCCCGGGCATCCTGACACTCCCAGGACATTATCGGCCACCTCCAACAATTTCCTCATTCATCATAATTCATATTCACCAATTTATGTCTCACAATCAACATGGCACATGATGTAATGGCAACAAAGTCAAATTCAGCATTTGATTCTAGATGCAATGCCAAATATCATCACATGCTTAGCAAGATTCAATTCATGGGGCTCATCCAAAATAGGATAATCATAAATTTCAGCATTTGAAATTTGCACAATCCAGCTTGCATAGTTTTAGAAAATATTTCCATTAAATACCCAAATAACCTTTAAAAATTATCAAATTCGAACATGTGATATTCAAGACATAAAGGCAGATATTTCATGCAGGACACCACACCAAAAGACCCTCATACAATTTGATATAGATCACGCATCACAGCATTTCTATTCTATCAATACAGCTTGCACAGTTTTTGAAATATTTTTGGTTAAATAGGAAAATAAACTTCAAAAATTATGAAATTTGAATATGTTACAGAGAAGACATACAGAAAGATACTTCGTGAAGAACACTTTGCCGAAAGAGCTTCATAAAAAATGATATGACCCATGCATTGAAACTGACTAAACCCGAACGCGTCAGATTACTCGGTTTTTGAAATATTTCCGATTAAATACTCTAATGACCTTAAAAAATTATAAAATTTGAATATGTGGTAGTCAAGACCCTAAAGTATACTTTTCATGAAGACATTGAAGTCAGATTTGTGGCACCCCTCGACGGCCCCGATCCGCTAGAGTCACCACGGTTCGCTTTTCCTTTTTCTTTTTCCTTATTAACAAGTCACTCTGATACCATTTTTTAGTTGCAGCGGGTCCATACAACCATGGGGGTTTACATCTTTTATTAACGGTCCCTTGCGCCATTTACATAACGGAAGCATATCTAACAATTCCCTTCCCTACATTCAGAAATCGATGCACACCTACTAAATATTTATAAATAAAAGCCGTACACCTTTTATTTACTTAAACTAGATGGACATTGTTCATCGGTACATCAAAATGCCGTAGTCTTCTATATTCGGCTACACTCCAAAAGATGACCGACATTTCCTCCAACAGTCATACACTTAAAGTCTATCGATCAGTGTCGGCGTCCAAAAGCTCCTTCCCTTGCTATCCTCCTCCTCACGGTTATATCCAACTGTTCAAACCATCTACTAATCTGAAATGTTGGTCCCCAAAAGGGTGAGTACAACCACTCAAAGCGGGTAAAGGAATCCAATAACCACTCAATGCAAAGATACAAATCATACATACATTGCAGACGTATCTTACCTTGCAGCCATGCATAATACTATCATGCATCATCATGCCTTATCATCATGCATATCATACCATGAGTGATCATCATATCACATCACATATCATTACCATCATCATGCATATCATCATGCATATCATGCCATGGGTGATCATCATATCATATCACATATCATCACCATCAGCATGCATATCATACCATGGGTGACCATCATATCACATCACATATCATCATCATCATCATGCATATCATATCATCATAAGACATCATCATAATCATCATCATGGCATCATTATATCATACATGTCATCCTTATCATGACATCATCACATCACATATTATCATCATCATCATGCATATCATCATGCATATCATACCGTGGGTGATCATCATATCACATCACATATCATCACCATCATCATGCATATCATGCCATGGGTGATCATCATATCATATCACATATCATCACCATCATCATGCATATCATGCCATGGGTGATCATCATATCATATGACATATCATCACCATCATCATGCATATCATCATGCATATCATACCATGGGTGATCATCATATCACATCACATATCATCACCATCATCATGTATATCATCATGCATATCATGCCATGGGTGATCATCATATCACATCACATATCATCACCATCATCATGCATATCATCATGCATATCATGCCATGAGTTAATTTTCATCTTTATCTTTAAATTTGATCACCACATCACCCTTCCTCGATTAATCAATTTCATCTCATATTTTACACTCGCATCTCATGCGAGAAAAACCTCCCGGCATGTATCCAAGATACAACCGGGCATCCGGCCCCCCACATTCCGAGCATCTCGCATCTCATCTAGCATCACGAGGAACCTCCGGGCATGTATCCAAGATACAACTGGACTTCCGGCCTTTACCCTTCTAGCCGGGCATCTCGCACCCCAATCCTGGTGTCGCGAGGAATCTCCGGCATGTATCCAAGATACAACCGGACTTCCGGCCCCCACATTCCGGGCATCCTGAATCTCCCAGGGAATCTTTGGAATTATGCCACCAGGCCACCAGACAACATCCTCCACCACAACCTCTTTCTCATCCACATTTACCCTTTTATCTCAATTTAACATGGAAATTGGCATGGCATCAAGTAAATCACACTTGCATTTCAATTCACATGTCATACACATGCCAAAGCTTAATCACATATGCATTTCAACTTAATACATGTACAAAGACCTCATCACACAAGTGCCACACAAATGAAGTTGAATCCATGGCCAAATAAAAATCTATTTTATTTTATTTTATTATTTTATTTTATTATATTATTATATTATTATATTTATTTATTTCCATAAATATTAAATTTAATATCTATGATTTTCCCAAAATCATAATATTCAAAAAATTACTAAACAAATCAGTAGGATCACAATTTCATACAAAATTCATGGCCAAATTGAATTTCTCATAATTCCACCATTTCCACGAAATAGCACCTTATATTCGGATAATGGCCAGACTTGCACAGTTTCCGAATAATTTCGATTAAAATACTCAGATGGCCTTCAAAAATTACAAAATTTTATAGAGTGATAGCCAACACATTTTCGTACCTTTTTTATTCAGAACTCTAAGCCAAATTATTTTTAGATTAATTTATACAACCCCACGAAGATTCTGGAACCACTACCGCGTCGTCCAGAACACACTCCTCCGAAATTCTTAGTTTTCACCCATCAATCCTCTTTCGTTTTTTCTGAAATTTTAGTATGTTATGTACCAAGGTGTCCTTTACAAGTTTCATGAAGAGATCTAGGCCAAATAACCAGATTATGGTCACCATTTTAGTCCATGAAGTCTCGGGTGTCTCGAGATACTTCACCAGAACCATTATTTCCAAGATCTAGCCGATTTGCTAGGCTACACTCATTAATTTCTCTTAAAATTTGAGTATGTTGTAGCTTAATGTGTTTCCTACAACTTTCAAGAAGACAACAAAGTGAGATCTCCAACAGAAATCAACATCCAACCAAGAAATCAACAAGAGGTCAGTGAAAATTTCGCAGATCTAAGTCTCCGTATAATAGAACTTTTGACCCCTCAAATCTCCATCGTTTTCTACGAATTTTTAGTATGTCATAGTAAAAGACGTCAGATTCAACTTTCATGAAGAAATCACAGCCAAAATAGAATTCTAAACATGCATGCAAGCTCTCACAACATTCTGACTCCAACAGTTCACACGAAAATATTCCAGATCTAGCATCTCCGTAGGATGAGCGTTTGACCCCCAAATCTCCATAATTTTCTACGAAATTTTTTTATGTTCTAGTTCAAGATGTTATCTACAACTTTCATGAAGAAATCGAAGCCAAAATCGGACTCTAAACACACATGCAAGCTCAAACAAGTTTCTGACTCCAAACAGTTCATGCGAAAACATTGGTGCAAGAGTAGAAAGTGGATTCCCAACTTGCCTCTAAACCTCACGAACAGCACGAGCGGACGGACGGCGATTCCTTCCTCTCCCTCTCAGCTTCTCCTCTCTCGGCCACACTCTCTTCTCTCTCGCACTCCTCTCTCTTTGGACGACAGCCACTTCCTCTCCCTCTCTTTCTCTCTCTCTTTCTTTTTAGTGGCTTTTATATTGCATGTGGCCGCCCAAGATGGCCAATGGGGGCAGCCACACCTTGGACAACCCCCATGCCACTTGGCAGCTCACATGCAAGGCTTGTGGGCTTGGATTGGGCCGACAAATGGGCTGTTCGACCACTCCTTTGGGCCTCTATTGGGCCGGCCAACTTGGCCCATTAAAATCCACATTTTGGGCTTAAGGCCCAAACCTAATTTAAATCCTAATTTCACCTTTCAATTATTCATCTTTAATTCTTTCTTTTAAGAATTTAATTACTAAATTCCTCATGGCCAAAATCTTGAAATCATAATTCCATAAATCCCAATTTATAAAACACATGGCCAATGATAGGATTTTCTTTCCTATCACATAATTATCCCTTAAAAGCTTGGCCATAAATCTTATTACAAATTATGGATTAAATGGCCATAAAATAACTTGATTGTACTTCCATCACCTATTCATAGACTTTAATGTAACTAGAGGTCATTATGAATTTTGGGATGCCACAAGATTCGTCCTAGATAATTAATTATGGACGATTGAAGCCCCTGTTTCTAGCACCGAACATTCCAGGTTTAGCCGTCTCTGAAAGATCACGATTTCACCTACTTATCTTCCTTCTTTTCCTCTGAATTTTTGATATGTTTTGTTTCAAGAGGTCTACTACAAGTTTCATTAAGGAACTCAGGTAATATTTTCAAAGGAAAGTAACTTTATAATCAACGAAGTCACTGGAGTTCAGTATAACATTTCCAGATCTAACGTCTTCAAAAGAAAAATCGTTTCACTAGGCTATACTTGTTCGTTTTACCTCAAATTTGAGTATTTTAGTATTCAAGATGTTCTTTACAACTTTTGTGAAGAAGTTGAAGTGAAATTTCCAATAAAAGGTTACATACAACACACAAAATCACCAAGAGGTCAACAAAACAGCTTCAGATCTAATATCTCCGTAGAGGGAGGGTTTCACCCCTTAAAACTCAACTATTTTATCTAAAATTTTAGTATGTTATACTTTAAGATATTATCTACAACTTTCATGAAGAAGTCGAAGCCCAAATCCAACTCAAAAATCGCATGCAAGACACTACAACATTCTGGTTCAGGCGGTTTACTCGAGAACAGCTTACCACTTCAAAGCAACACACTCAAAACTTCGGTTTTTCACACCTTAGACGTCCGAAAGTCATCACCATTCAAACACATATGCTAGACACAACATGCAAGAGCAGAATAAGGATCCCAACTTGCCTCCAAACCGAGCTATGGCGAGCACGACGGCGGCAAACGACGGACGCACAGACGGCTACGAGCGACAGACGCACGGCTTCCTCCTTTGCGCGGCCTCTTCCTCCTCTCTCTCGGTTCCCTCACTCTCTTCACAGCCTTCTCTTTCTCCCTCTCTCAAAACCGGTCACTCCCTCTCTTTCTATTTCCTTTTATTCCATCATTTGTAATCATTAGGAGCCGCCCAAAGTGGCCAATGGGTGTAACTCTCTTTTTGCCACTTGGCAAACCCCATGCATGATGGGCTTGAAGATAGGCCGGCCTCTCCCCTCTCTCCTTGTGGTCGACGGCAGCCCTTTTATGGCTCTAATGGGCCAGCCAATTAGCCCATCTTAGGCCTATCCCTTATGGGCCTAAGACCCAAACTTAAGTAGCCCATGTTTACTCTTAATAATTCACCTTAATTCCCTCTTTTATAATTTCTGAATTTACAATTTCATATGGCCATAAAACTTGTATCCTTAAACTATAAGAATCGAATCTATGAGGTGCATAGCCAAGAACAAATTATTCTTATCAACTTATCTTATAATACTAATTTTAATAACTCATGGACACAAGATTACATTTCCATCCACATAACCCTCGGTCTTAAAAGAAAATCAATAGCTAAAGCATAAACCAAAGGCAATTTCATTACCTAAGACTTTAATACATCTAGAGGTTGCCTTGAATTTTGGGATGGCACAATTCTCCCCTCCTTAGAGAATTTCGTCCTCGAAATTAGAAATTACTCATGCTTTTTTTTTTTTTTTGAAACAAGTAGGGGTACTTTTCCTTCATCTGATCTTCACTCTCCCTTGTGGCTTCTTCCATATCATGATGTCGCCATAATACCTTAACTAGTGGGATTCTCTTGGTCCTAAGAATTTGATCCTTTCGATCCAGTATTTGCATAGGCTCTTCGATGTACCTCACTTTTTCATCCACATTGATGGCTTCATGATTGAGTATGTGACTAGGATCCGGCTGTTACTTTCTCAAAGATCGATACATGAAACACATCATGCAAATTTCCCAATTTAGGAGGCAGCGCCAAACGATATGCTACATCTCCTATTCTTTCAAGTATCTCAAAAGGTCCGACAAATCTAGAGCTTAACTTACCCTTCATTCCAAATTGAGATATTCTTTTCATTGGAGATACTTTAAGGAACACATGATCTCCCACACTAAATTCCAAAGGCCTTCTACGCCTATCTGTGTAGTCTTTCTGTCTACTATGAGCTGTTTTAAGTCTTTTCCTAATAATCTCGATAGCTTCAATGGTAACTTGTACCAGTTCAGGTTCTGTCAATTTCTTTTCACCTACTTCATTCCAACAAACAGGAGTCCTACATCTCCTTCCATATAACACTTCATAGGGAGCCATGTCTATACTTTTCTAAGAGCTATTATTATAAGCAAACTCCACCAAATGCAATCTTTCATTCCAATTTGATTTGAAATCAATTACACAAGCCCTCAATATATCCTCTAATGTCTGGATTACTCTTTCTGTTTGTCCATCTGTCTGAGGGTGAAAAGCAGTACTAAACTAGAGTTTAGTTCCTAAGGCAATTTGAAGACTTCGCCAAAAGTTCGAAGTAAATCTTGAATCCTGATCTGAGGTAATAGTTACTGGAACACCATGTAAGCTTACCACTTGACTTACATATATATCCGCATATTTGTCCATTGGGTAATCTATGTGAACTGCTAGGAAATGAGCAGATTTAGTTAGACGATCCACTATTACCCAAATAGAGTCATGACCACTTGATGTTCTTGGCAATCCTTGTACAAAGTCCATTGTTATATGTTCCCATTTCCATTCTGGTATGTCTAATGATCTCAAGAATCCTGCGGGTTTGCGATGTTCCGCTTTTACTTGCTGGCATGTTAAACATTGAGAAACATGCTTAGCCGCATCTGCTTTCATACCATTCCACCAAAATTGCTGGCTCAAGTTCCTATACATCTTTGTGCTACCTGGATGAACACAGTAGTTACTCTTATGTGCCTCCGAAAAAATTTCCTTCTTTACTTCTTCATTGTCAGGAACACAAAGTCGTCCTTGACATCTTACAACTCCATCTTCAGAGACTTGAAATTCTGGTCTTTTTTCTAAAGACACTGCATCTTTCATTTTCAAAATTTCCGGGTCGATTCTTGTAAGATCTTAACTTTCTGAATAATTTTAGGTTCAATTCTTAATGCACTAGGCATATTTGTCGTGCAATCCATTTTCAATTTAAACTTTGAGTCCGTTAAGGACTTTAACAAGCTCCATTCCGCCATTCTTAAACTAGCAATCTCCATAGCTAACTTACGACTAAGAGCATCTGCTACCTTATTCGCCTTCCCTGGATGGTATCGTATCTCATAATCATAATCCTTTAACAACTCCATCCACCTCCTTTGTCTCATGTTCAACTCCTTTTGTGAGAACAGATACTTCAAGCTCTTATAATCTGTATAAATCTCAAAATTTTTCCCATATAAATAATGCCTCCATATCTTCAAAGCGAACACTATAGCTGCCAGTTCTAAATCATGCGTTGGGTAATTCAGTTTATGGGGTTTCGATTGTCTAGACGCATAGGCTATGACCTTGCCATGCTGCATCAAATTACATCCCAGTCCTTTGTGAGATGCATCACTATACACTGTAAAACCATCCGTTCCTGTCGGTATAGTCAAGATTGGAGCCGAGGTCAATTTTCTTTTAAGCTCCTGGAAACTCCTTTCACATTCCCCATTCCATTCAAACTTCACGTTCTTTCGAGTCAATTTTGTTAAAGGACCTGCCAATTGTGAAAATCCTTCAATAAATATCCTATAATAACTAGCCAGTCCTAAGAAACTCCGTATTTCAATAGGTGTCGTTGGTCTCAGCCAATTTATTACCATTTCAACTTTTGCCAGGTCTACTGCAATCCCTTCTCCCCGATACCACATGCCCTAAAAATATTATCTGGTCCAAATGAAATTCACATTTTCCAAATTTGGCATACAAACTTATGATCTCTCAAGGTTTGCAAAACTATCCTCAAATGTTGTTCATGCTCTTTAGGCCCTCTTAAATATATCAGGATATCATCAATAAAAACAATCACAAACTGGTCCAAATAAGGCTTAAATACCCTATTCATTAGATCCATAAATGCAGCCGGTGCATTTGTCAATCCAAATGGCATGACCAGGAACTCGTAATGTTCATAACGAGTCCTAAATGCAGTCTTAGGAATGTCCTCTTTCTTAATTCTTAACTGATGGTATCCCGACCTCAAGTCAATCTTAGAGAAGACCGAACTTCCTTGGAGTTGATCAAATAGGTCATCAATTCTAGGCAAAGGATATTTATTTTTAATGGTCACCTGATTCACTTGTCTATAGTCAATGCACAAGCGCATTGACCCATCTTTCTTTTTCACCTAGTGCACCCCAAGGTGAAGCACTTGGCCTAATGAATCCTTTGTCAAGCAACTCTTGTAATTGCACCTTTAATTCCTTTAACTTGACTAAGGCCATCCTATACAGGGCTTTCAATATAGGTCCTGTTCCAGGCATTAATTCAATTTCGAACTCAATTTCTCGCTCTTGCGGTAATCCAGGCAATTCCTCAGGAAATACATCTTGAAATTCATTAACTACTCGAACTTCATCAAGTTTAGGCTCTTCCCTAGCATAATCTTTAACCATAGCCAGGTACCCTTGACATCCCTTGTCAAGTAATGCACAAGCTTCTATTGCTAAAATAAGTGCTATAGGTAGGTGGGTCTGACCTCCTAAAAATTCACAACTAGACTGATCAGGTAAGACAAATTGGATCACTTCTCTATAATAATCCATTTTGGCCCAATACTTACGAAGCCAATCCATTCCTACAATAACATCAAAGTCATACATAGCCATCACGACCAAGTCTATTTCCATATCCTTTCCTCCCTTTCATATCTTACAATACCAGCGTAGACAATACCATATTTTTTAAAGGCGTAGAAACACAAAAAGGCGTCTCAAGAGGCGTAACTTCTATTTTACTCAAATGCCTATATCTTTCAGACACAAATGAATGCGTAGCACCCGTATCAAATAATGCATATGCCTTTTTACCATTGATAAGGATCGTACTTGAGATAACATTTTTGGAAGCTTCCGCTTCCGCTTGGGTGACCGCATACACCTTTCCTTGTGCTGGTGGTCTCTGAGGATTTCTTGGTAAGTTTGATCTAACAGCACTTTGTTGTCCCTGTCGCACCGAGCCAACACTCATTTGTGACCTTTCTTGTGGGCAACTTCTCCTAAGGTGGCCCACTTGTCCACAACTAAAACATTTTAGTCATCCATTGCAAGGTCCTGGGCCATGTCGCCCATTACACCTTTGACAAACATCAAGCTGATAGGGTGCTTTCCCTATATTCAAGCCATTTCTTGCTCCCCCAAAATTTCCAAAATTGCTCTTCTTCTTCACATTCCAAGTCTGACCTTGACCAGGGTAAGGTCTCTTACCCCTTCTCACATCATTAAAGTTCAGTTGTTTCTTAAACTCTGATCGTTCTCTCAACAACTTTTGCTCCACTAACTATGCCCTTTCATAAATCTCGTGGTAATCCCTTATGTTCAAAGGCACATGTTGCTTCCTAATGTCAGTTCTCAACCCTTTTAGAAATCTCTTAGCCTTTTCTTCTTGATCCTCAATCAGTCTAGGAGCATAACTAGATAATTCAGAAAATCTAGCCTCACATTGGTCTGCTGCCAGCTCCCTTTGTTCTAACTGAACAAATTCTGAAATTTTCCTGTCCTTAGCACAGTCAGAAAAATGCTTTCTATTGAAAGCTCTCACGAACTCCTCCCAATTAACATCGCACCTGGTAGAAAGATTATGTCCTTCGAAGCTCTCCACCAAAACTCCGCATTTCCCTCCAGCTGGTACTCTGCCAAAGTTATTTTCCCAGCATCATTGCAGTCCAACAGCTGGAAAATTCGTTCTTACCCATCAATCCAATGCTCCGCCTCCTTACGACTTCCCATTCAATTGAACTTAGGTGGCTTTAGCTTCAGAAATTGCTCCACCAGTCCTTGAGTACGGCGTTCTGCTCTGGGCTGTTGCTGCGCTTGTCTTTCCATTAGATTTCCAATATTGGCCAATGCCTGCAGGATATCTTCCATCCGGGGTTCAACCTTTGCTGCAGAGGCTTCAGCCTTTAATGGATGAGCACTTCTAGCTCGTACCATACTTTCCCTGTAGTTTCCAAGCATTTGCCTTAGGAAATATCTGTGACTAACTACTACTACATAAGTAACATAAACATGTTACTGGTACCTAAAAGCAATTCATAATAACTACTAGGGATCTACGACGATTACTCATCACCCGTTATTCGAGTTACCCAACAATTCCAGTCAATATCTTATGGTGTGCATTGTCATTATGTTTCTCAATTTCCAAATGAGGCTCCTTATCACTCCAACCTATAACCATTACTTTGATACCAAAAAGGGGCACTGTGGCACCCCGAAACACCTAGGGTCACCACAGTACCTATCGCTCCACTAGTTACATCTCTTAGAAGAAGCATCGTTGTTCACCAGCATTTTTTTTTTTGAAAACGGTCCTAGCACAACTTATTAGCGGAAGCATAATTGAGTCTCACCATCTCTCCCTCCAACAACCATAATGCAATGCACACCACTAAGCACCATAAGAAACGATAAAGCCAAGACACTTTTACTTATATATTTTCATGATGGATTTTTCTCAGGTCGGTACAACAAAAAGAAAGCCAAGACTTCTAACTATGCTTGGCCACATCCCAAAAGGATATCTCGACCCCTATAATGATCACGTGTCATCCTCCATCTATCGGTGTCGGCTACTCCAAAAAAAAAAAAACGTTAGCTCTCTACTCCTCACGTGACCATCACATCCATCATGGCGCGTCGGGCGGTGGTGGCGGCAACATCCCCCGAATCACTCTATCTCGGCGGACGTGGACCGACAAAAACTCTTGTATGACCGGGCCCCCAGCCAGGCCCATATCGTACATGACCAACATGCAAACTCACACAAACGTGAGACCAAGGATGGTAACGCAATCGATCTCCAAACACTCTACCTCCACATCGGATGGGAGGCCATAGAAGGTACCCCGCGTGATAGTAGGGAGTGGCATCTTTCTAATCTAAAATGTTGGTCCCCAAAGGGGTGAGTACAGCCACTCAGCAGGTAAAAGATGCAATAATCCACTCAATGCACACAACACAATCATGACAATCATAGCATAGTACATGTTATTCATACATCCAAGCATAACTTATCTCGAAGCCATGCATATGTCATCATACCATATGTACATACATCCTCATGTACTCATCACTATCATGCCATAGGTGCACATACATCCACGAACTCATCATCATCATGTCATCCATATATCATCATGTCATAGGTGCACACAAAACTATGCACTCGCCATAATCATACCATACATGTACCATCATGCCATAGGTGCACACACAACCATGCACTCACCATCATCATACCATACATGTACCATCATGCCATAAGTGCACACACAACCATGTACTCACCATCATCATATCATAGCCATGCATATGCAATCATATCATATTCAATTTCCACTTTTTATCTTTCAATTTGATCACCACATCTCTCTTTCCCGGGATCAATAGTTGCATCCCACATTATCACTCGTACCCCAACCTGGCATCGCAAGAAAACCTCCAGCACACACCACCGGGCATCCGGCACCCCAACATTTCGGGCTTCTCGTATCCCAACTGGCATCACAAGGCATTCCCTGGGCACAAAACTCCGAGGCTTCCGGCACCCAACCATTCCGGGCATCTCGAAACTCCCGAGGACATCCGGGCATGTATCTCAATACAACCGGGCATCCGGCACCTCCCATCCGGGCATCCTGACACTCTCAGGGCATTATCGGCCGCCTCCAACGGTTTCCTCATTCATCATAATTCATATTCACCAATTTATGTCTCACAATCAACATGGCACATGATGTAATGGCAACAAAGTCAAATTCAGCATTTGATTCTATATGCAATGCCAAATATCATCACATGCTCAGCAAGATTCAATCACCTCTATCAATATAATTCATGGGGCTCATACAAAACAGGATATTCATTAATTTCAGCATTTGAAATTCGCACTATCCAGCTTGCATAGTTTTAGAAAATATTTCCATTAAATACCCAAATAGCCTTTAAAAATTATGAAATTCGAACATGTGATATTCAAGACATAAAGGTAGATATTTCGTGAAGGACACCACACCAAAAGACCCTCATACAATTTGATATCGATCACGCATCACAGCATTTCTATTCTATCAATACAGCTTGCACAGTTTTTGAAATATTTTCGGTTAAATAGGCAAATGAACCTAAAAAATTATGAAATTTGAATATGTTACAGGGAAGACATATAGAAAGATACTTTGTGAAGGACACTTTGCCGAAAGAGCTTCATACAAAATGATATGACCCATGCATTGAAACTGACTAAACCTGAACGTGTCAGATTACTCGGTTTTTGAAATATTTCCGATTAAATACTCTAATTGTGGCACCCTGAAATACCTAAGGTCACCACAGGTACCTATCGCTATACCTAGTGAACCCTAGTTACATCTCTTAGTAGAAGCATCGTAGTTCATAGCCTCTTTTTTTTTTTTGTTGAAAACGGTCCCAATTGCGTATGTCATCATATCATGTGTGCGTGATTCAATTTCCACTTTTATCTTTCAATTTGATCACCACATCTCTCTTTCCCGGGATCAGTAGTTGCATCCTACATTATCACTTGCACCCCAACTTGGCATCGTGAGAAAACCTCCGGCACACAGCACCGAGCATCCGGCACCCCACATTCCGGGCATCTCGCATCCTAACTGGCATCACAAGGCATTCCCCAGGCACAAACCTCCGAGGCCTCCGGCACCCAACCATTCCAGGCATCTCGAAACTCCCAAGGACATCCGGGCATGTATCTCAATATAATCCGGGCATCCGGCACCCCCCATCCCGGGCATCCTGACACTCCCAGGGCATTATCGGCTACCTCCAATAGTTTCCTTATTCATCATAATTCATATTCACCAATTTGTGCCTCACAATCAACATGGCACATGATGTAATGGCAACAAAGTCAAATTCAGCATTTGAATATATATGCAATGCCAATTATCATCACATGCTCAACAAGATTCAATCACCTCAATCAATATAATTCATGGGGCTCATCCAAAACAGGATAATCATAAATTCCAGCATTTCAAATTTGCACAACCCAGCTTGCACAATTTAAGAAAATATTTCCATTAAATACGCAATTGGCCTTTAAAAATTATAAAATTCAAACAGGTCATAGTCACGACATAATGGAAGATATTTCATACAGGAAACTGCACCAAAAGACCCTCATACGATTTGATATAGATCACGCATCACAGCATTTCTATTCTATCAACACAGCTTGCACAGATTTTGAAATGTTTTTGGTTAAATAGGTAAATGAACTTCAAAAATTATGAAATTTGAATATGTTACAGGTAAGACCTAAAGAAAGATACTTTGTGAAGAACACTTTGCCCAAAGAGCTTTATACAAAATGATATGACCCAAGCATTGAAACTGACTAAACCCGAACGCTACAGATTACTCGGTTTTTGAAATAATTCCAATTAAATACTCTAATGACCTTAAAAGATTATTAAATTTGAGTATGTGGTAGTCAAGACCCTAGAGTAGATTTTTCATGCAGACATAGAAGTCAGATTCGTCCTAGATAATTAACTATGGACAATTGAAGCCCCTGTTCCTAGCACCAAACATTCCTGGTTTAGCCCTCTCCGAAAAATCAAGATTTCACCTACTTATCTTCCTTCTTTTCCTCTGAATTTTTGATATGTTTTGCCTCAAGAGGTCTACTACAACTTTCATTTATGAATCAAGGTGATATTTGCAAAGTAAAGTCACTTTATAGTCCACGAAGTCACTGGAGTTCAGTATAACATTTCCAGATCTAACGTCTTCAAATGAAAAATCGTTTCACTAGGCTCTACTTGTTCATTTTACCTCAAAATTTGAGTATGTTAGTCTTCAAGATGTTCTCTACAACTTTTATGAAGAAGTCGAAGTGAAATTCTCAGTAAAAAGTTACATGCAACATACAAAATCACCAAGATGTCAACAAAACAGCTTCAGATCAAACATCTCCGTAAGGGAGGGTTTCACCTCCCAAAACTCAACCATTCTGTCTCAAATTTTAGTATGTTATGATTTAAGATGTTATATACAACTTTCATGAAGAAGTCAAAGCCAAAATCCGACTCAAACATCGCATGCAAGCCACCACAACATTCTGGTTCAGGCAGCTTACTCGAGAACAGCTTACCACTTCAAAGCAACATACTCAAAACTTTGGTTTTTCACACCCTAGACATCCGATATTCATCACCATTCAAACACATTTGCTAGATACAACATGCAAGAGCAGAATAAGGATCCCAACTTGCCTCCAAACCGAGCAAGCACGAGCACACGGCGGATAACGGATGCACGGACGGCTACGAGCGACGGACGAGCGGCTTCCTCCTTCGCGTGGCCTCTTCCTCCTCTCTCTCGGTTCCCTCACTCTCTCGACAGCTTTCTCTTTCTCCCTCTCTCAACACCGGTCACTCCCTCTCTCTCTATTTCCTTTTATTTCATCATTTGCAATCATTAGGAGCCGCCCAAAGTGGCCAATGGGTGTAACTCTCTTTTTGCCACTTGGCAAACCCCATGCATGATGGGCATGAAGATGGGCTGGCCACTCCCCTCTCTCCTTGGTCGACGACAGCCTTTCATGGGCTTCAAATGGGCCAGCCAATTGGCCCATCTTAGGTCCACACTCTTGGGCCTAAGACCCAAGTTTAATAAATTCCAATTTTACTTTTAATAGTTCATCTTAATTCCCTCTTTTATAATTTCCAAATTTACAATTTCATATGGCCATAAAACTTGTATCCTTGAACTATAAGAATCAAATATATCAGGTGCATAGCCACGAAAAAATTCTTCTTATCAAATTATCCCATGATACTAATTTTAATAACGCATGAACACACGATACATTTCCATCCACATAACACTCAGTCTTGAAAAAAAATCAATAGCTAAAGCATAAACCAAAGGCAATTTCATTACCTAATCATAGACTTTAATACATCTAGAGGTTGACTTGAATTTTGGGATGCCACACTAATGACCTTCAAAAATTATGAAATTTGAATATGTGATAGTCAAGACCCTAAAGTAGATTTTTCATGCAGACATTGAAGTCAGATTCGTCCTAGATAAGTAATTATGGATGATTGAAGCCACTATTTCTAGCACCGAACATTCCAGGTTTAGCCGTCTCCGAAAGATCACAATTTCACCTACTTATCTTCCCTCTTTTCCTCTGAATTTTTGATATGTTTTGCCTCAAGAGGTCTACTACAACTTTCATTAAGGAACCAAGGTAAGATTTTCAAAGAAAAGTCACTTTATAGTCCACGAAATCACTGGAGTTCAGTATAACATTTCCAGATCTAATGTCTTCAAAAGAAAATTCGTTTCACAAGGCTATACTTGTTTTTTTTACCTTAAATTTGAGTATGTTTGTCTTTAAGATGTTCTCTACAACTTTCGTGAAGAAGTCAAAGTGAAATTTCCAATAAAAGGTTACATGCAACACACAAAATCACCAAGAGGTCAACAAAACAGCTTCAGATCTAACATCTACGAGTGACGGACGCACGGCTTCCTCCTTCACGCGGCCTCTTCCTCCTCTCTCTCGGTTCCCTCACTCTCTCAACAGCCTTCTCTCTCTCCCTCTCTCAAAACTGGTCACTCCCTCTCTCTCTATTTCCTTTTATTCCATCATTTGCAATCATAGGAGCCTCCCAAAGTGGCCAATGGGTGTAACTCTCTTTTTGCCACTTGGCAAACCCCATGCATGATGGGCTTGAAGATGGGCCGGCCTCTCCCCTCTCTCCTTGTGGTCAACAGCAGCCCTTTTATGTCTCTAATGGGCCAACCAATTGGCCCATCTTAGGCCTATCCCTCTTGGGCCTAAGACCCAAACTTAAGTAGCCCATGTTTACTCTTAATAATTCGCCTTAATTCCCTCTTTTGTAATTTTCAAATTTACAATTTCATATGGCCATAAAACTTGTATCCTTAAATTATAAGAATCAAATCTATGAGGTGCATAGCCAATAAGAAATTCTTCTTATCAACTTATCTTATAATACTAATTTTAATAACCCATGGACACAAGATTACATTTCCATCCACATAACACTCGGTCTTAAAAGAAAATCAATAGCTAAAGCATAAACCAAAGGCAATTTCATTACCTAATCATAGACTTTAATACATCTAGAGGTTGCCATGAATTTTGGGATGCCACACCCCTCAATCAGCCGAGCCCTCTCATACAACTAATTGTAATCCTTGAGATTCAGCGACACCAGTGGGTCCTTGATCTCTGGTTTTAGTCCATCTCTAAACCTCCTCGCCCTGTCCACTAGGTCTTTAATCGACCTCGGTGCATACTTGGACAACTTTGTAAACTTTGTCTCATACTGGTCAACTGACATCTGACTCTGATGGAGGTGTTGAAACTCAACCATTTTCTGCTCTTTAGTGCAATCTGAAAAGTACTTCCCATAGAAGACTTCTACGAAGGCATTCCACTCCGGAACCGTACCTTCGGGAAACACTCTCCCCCTAGTGGCTTCCCACCAAGTGCTCGTATTCCCCTATAACTGGTAGACAACCAAGACTACCTTGTCTTCTTCAGAGCACCTCAGCAGTGCGAAGACTTTCTCTAGCTCCCAAATCCAGAGGGTTGCAACTTCAAGAAATGTTCTACCAACTTGTGCATCAGCCACTCACCATTCCCATTTTCAGGTGGGACCTCAGCAGGTGCAGCAGCAATAGTGGCAACGGCATTGGCGGTAGCAGTGGCAGCGGCGGTAGCCGCAGCTTGATTCTGAGCTTGCCAACCAACCATGTTCCTTAACGTCTCTAGCGCCTGAACGATCCCATCTATCCTAGGATGGCTGGGTGCTACTCCCTCAATACCTACCTACGGTGGTATTCTACCCCTCTCGTTGGCCCGAGCTAGTGCTCTACCTCGTGTACCAACCCTAGTTGGCATCCTATGCTGATGTGAATCGTTGCGGAAAGATTATTCCACGAAGGCCTGGATGGTGTGAATTGCAAACCTCGACCTCCAATCAAACCTATGATTAGCAACCTCGGTATGAACATGACCTATTGATGAACGCGTCTCAACCAACCAATGTTATAGACGCCGCGAGCGAAAGAATTCACTATCTTGCTCAATAAGTCAAATCGACTGCCACAAGAGAATCTTGATAAGGTTAGATCCTCAAAAGAGCAGTAGAAGAGAACCTCTCAATTCTTTTCCTTAAAAATAAAAATATCTCTCCAAAGAAATTTGGCAAATCCTTTATATATGCTTTCTAGCCACCACACAAACCCTAAAACCAACCCAAGAAATCTAATGCATCATATTCTAGAATATTCCTAAACAAGAAGATATATATATTTTGACTTGGTCAAATATTTTGTGACCAGATAATTAAATTGTGCCAAGATTTCCAAGATTCTTCAAGATTTGATCCAAGGTCATCTCCACACCAGAGATCATGAACCATGACGCTAACAACTTGCCTAAATTGCTTGGCCCGCGCTCAAGTGATCGAACCAGTAGGAATAGACAATGGGTCCTTAGCACCTCTTCTTCGATATGGCTCGATGTCCACATCATTCCCTCCCTCGTGCAGAGGATTTGCCCTCAAATCATCACTGGCATCACAAAGAGTCAAGTCAAAAACATTAAATGTGGCACTAACGTCATACTTACCTGGAAGATCAAGCTTGTAGGCATTATTGTTAACTCTTTTCAAAACCATGAATGGTCCATCCCCTCGCGGTAATAACTTAGAATGTCGCTGCTCAACAAATCTCTCTTTGCACATATGAACCTAAACCCAATCGCCGGGTTCAAACACCACTTCCTTGCGCCCTTTGTTGGCTTGCCTTGAATATTGCTCAGTCTTGCACTCAATATTTGCGTGCGTCTTCCCATGCAATGCCTTGACAAATTCAGTTTTCTTTGCTCCATCAAAATCCACACGCTCATCAACAAGTGAAGGGGTTAAATCTAACGGAGTTAACGGATTAAAACCATAGACAACCTCAAATGGTGTAAATTTAGTAGTAGAATGCATGCTCCTATTATATGCAAATTCAACATGTGGTAGACAATCTTCCCAAGATTTTATGTTCTTTTTAATAATAGCACGCAACAATACCCCTAAAGTTCTATTAACTACCTCGGTTTAACCATCGGTTTGTGGATGACAATTAGTAGAAAATAACAACCGTGTTCCTAGTTTTTTCCACAATGTTTTCCAAAAGTAGCTAAGAAATTTAGAATCTCGATCTAAAACATTCGATTTAGGCATGCCATGCAAACATACAACCTTCTTAAAGAACAAATCAGCAACATGAGATGCATCATCGGTTTTATTACAAGGTATAAAATGAGCCATATTTGAAAACCGATCAATAACCACATAAATAAAATCTCTACCATCTTAGACCTAGGCAATCCTAACACAAAATCCATAGAAATATCAGTCCACAGATGCGTTGGAATAGGTAATGGTGTATACAAGCCATGCGATATAGTTGTAGATTTCGATTGCTTACAAGTAATGCATCTCTCACAGACACGTGTGACATCTCTTTTCATATGTGGCCAATAAAAATGTTCATGTAGCATTTCATAAGTCTTATTAATGCCAAAATGCCCCATTAAACCACCACTATGCGCTTCTTGCACCAACAATTCACGCAAATAACACTTAGACAAACATAGTTTGCTTTCACGGAAAAGATAACCTGCACGCCTATAGAATTTATCAAATGCGGTATGTTCACATGCTTCAAATACTCTCCCAAAGTCATCATCATCGGTATATAAGTCCTTGATATGTTCAAAACCTAAACACTTTGCTTCTAAAGTAATTAGAATTGCATACCTTCGAGAAAGTGCATCGACTGCCACGATCACATATGGAAAAGTCTCGATGAACTCCATCCATTTGGCATGTCTTTTATTCAACTTTTGTTGCCCTTTCAAGTACTTCAAGGTCTCATGGTTGGTGTGGATCACAAACTCCTTCGGCCATAAATAACGTTGCCAAGTCTCAAAAGCTCGCACTCAAGCATACATCTCCTTATCATAGGCAGGATAATTCAATGTTGCTCCACTCAATTTTTCGCTGAAATAAGCTATGGGACACCCTCCTTGCATCAATGTGGCTCCAATTTCTGTTCCAGAAGCATCGCACTCTATCTCAAAAGTAGCACTGAAATTCAGCAAAGATAACAAAGGAGCATTAGTTAACTTATCTTTTAGCAGATTAAATGCTTTCTCTTGCTCTTCTCCCCACGTGAAATCCATGTGCTTCTTGATAGCCTCAGTTAAAGGTGCGGCAATGGTGCTAAAATTTCTCATAAATTGTCGATAAAAACTCGCCAATCCATGAAAGCTACGCACCTCTCCCACGATCTTAAGCGTTAGCCATTCACGAATTGCCTTGATCTTTTCTTCATCAACTTGTATACCATCAGCAATAACAACAAATCCTAGAAATGCTAATTTGTTTGTAACAAAAGGGCACTTCTTTAGATTAGCATATAATTGCTCGGCCCTTAAAACCTACAAGACTACTCGCACATGCTCAATATGGTCATCAGGGCTTTGGCTAAATATCAAGATGTTATCGAAATAGACAACCACAAATCGACCAATAAAAGCACGCAAAACATGATTCATAAGTTGCATAAACGTGCTCGATGCATTAGTTAATCCAAATGGCATGACTAACCACTCGTATAATCCATACTTAGTCTTGAATGCAATTTTCCATTCATCACCTTCTTTCATCCTAATTTGATGATAACCACCTTTCAAATCGATTTTAGTGAAAATGCAAGAACCATGCAACTCATCCAACATGTCATCTAACCTAGGAATAGGATGTCGATACTTTACCGTAATGTTATTGATTGCTCGGCAATCAACACACATTCTCCAAGTTCCATCCTTCTTTGGCACCAACAAAACAAGGATGGCGCACAGGCTAAGACTCTCTCTCACATACCCCGTTCCAATAGTTCGCTAACTTGCCGCTGAAGTTCTTTTGTCTCCTCGGGATTGCTTCAATATGTGGGTCGGTTAGGTAATGACGCACCAATAATCAAGTCGATTTGATGTTCTATGCCTTGAATCGTGATATCCCTCTAGGAAGTTCATCGGGAAAGACATCTTCAAATTTCTGCAATAAAGACATAATAGACTAGGCAAACTTGGGTCAAACTCGTTAGTAGAAAACAAAACCTCATTGTACAAAAGTACAAGCATCGATCGATCTAGAACTAAAGCTCTCATCACCTCACTTGATTTTGCATAAAAATTATTTTGCCTATTTTCTTTCCTCTCTTCTTTTCCCTTGGTTTTTACCACAATCCTTCTCTCAGCCTCTCCTTTTCCTTGCATCTCAGACACACCACGCAAGCCCTCGGATTTCTCACATTTTCTCTCTCTCTCGACTTCTCGTTGTAACTTTAACTGATCTTGATACAACTCACTAGGTGTCATTGGTACCAAGGCATAAGTCTTTTGACTCATCATCAATGAATAATGATAAGTATACCCATCATGATGTACCTTTCGATCATATTGCCATGGTCTTCCAAGTAAGATATGACCCGCTTGTATAGGTACAACATCACACTCTACCTCGTCCTTGTATCTCCCTATCTCAAATGGGATTCGAACTTGCTTCGATCCTTTCACCTCTCCATTATCATTTAACCATTGAAGTGTTTAAGGCCTAGGGTGCTTTGTCATCTTCAAACCCAACTTATCCACCATAATACAACTTGCCACATTTACACAACTACCTCCATCAATTATCAAACTACAGATGTTACCATTCACCACACATCTTGTATGAAACAAGTTATCTCTTTGTTGATGATGCTCCTCCTCCTTTACTTGCACACTAAGAGAATGCCTAACCACCAATAAGTCTCCTTTTATAACTATTTCTCCATCACTACAATCCTCCAATGGTGGCATCTCATCATCCTCTTCTTCCCTTTCATTTTTGGACTCAATAACACCATGTCCAGTCATGATCATCACCTTCCTATTAGGGCATTGATTTGCCACATGACTCTGCCCAAACACTTAAAACATTTAATCTCACGAGTTCTAGTGTTAGGGTTTTCGGTTTTACTTAAAGCTAGATTCATTCCAACTTTACCGTCCCTCTCCTTCTCCTTTGAGGTTTCGGTTTTGGTGTTGTTTCCTATCCAATTTGGCTTGTCATCTCTCTTCCAATTGGATCTCCAATTTTGATTTGATCCTCATCCACTCTTGTGATTTCGGTCCAACTTCAATTGCCGCTCAACTTTGATGGCTTTGTCCACCAATTCCTCTAATTCAACATAGTGTTGCAATTCCACTACCCTTGCTATGTCTCGGCTCAAACCACTCAAAAATCTTGACATTGTGGCCTCATGATCCTCCACCACATTAGCACGGATCATGGCAATCTCCATATCCTTGTGATAATCTTCCATACTCTTATTGCCTTGTGTGAGATTTTGTAACTTTGGAAACAAATCTCGATGGTAATGACTTAGTACAAAATGCCTCCTCATCACCGCTTTTATCTCATCCCACGTCTCTATCGGTCTTTTACCATTGCGTCTCCTACTAGTCACAAGTTGATCCCACCAAATTATAGCATAATCAGTAAATTCAACAGCTGCAATTTTTACCTTTTTTGGCTCGAGTATCGTTGTCAATCAAATACCATCTCCATGCGTTTCTTCCATTCTAGATACACATTGGGATCATTCTTCCCTTGGAAAGAAGGAATCTTCATCTTGATATTGCCATGTTCATTATCTTCTCGGCGTCTTAACCCTCGGGCTCCATTCCACCTTTCAAATCGAGCATCTCGATCATCCTCCATGTCGGCCTCATCATCATCATAATGCCGCTGACTTCTATGTCATGTTCTAGAGGTGTCCCGCTAATGTTGCGGCCTTCCCCGAGGTAGCTCTCAGTCACCATCAACTCCTCAATTACGGCCCTCAATTGTTGGATGCTTTCCACGAGCGCTTCATCCCTTCATATGGAGTCTGTGGCACCCCCTCGGCACGCTCCCCGATCCGTTAGGGTCACTACAGGTACTTATCACTTATCCTACTACATACCAGTCTAATAACTTTTTAATTAAAGTGGAACCATAGTTCATAGGGGTTGATCAATAAAATTCTTCTCCCCACCTTTTTTTGTAAAGGTCCCAGTGCAGCTCATCAACGGAAGCATAAACAAGTCTCACCATCCCTTACTCCAATAACAATAATGCAATGCACACCAACTATTCACCATATAAAACGATAAAGCCGAGTCACTTTTATTTATATAAATGTGATGGACGTCTGGGGTCGATACAGCAAAAAGGCCAAAGCTTTTAACTATACTCGACTAACTCAAAAGAACACAACCCTACGTTTGACATATACACCCATCCACTATCTAGTGCTGGCTAGCCAAAAAGTATCGGCTCCCACTAGTCATACGTCCTATCACACCTAATCCGGTGCATCGGGTGGCTGCGGCGACAGCATCCCTATCATCACTCCATCATGCTGGACATGAACGGACAAAAACTCTTGGATAACCGGGCCATTAGCAAGACCCACATCGTTCATCACTAAGACACGGACTTGGACAAACACTAGACCAGGTACACTAACACAGGAATGCTCCATGCACTCCACCTCAACATCATATGGCAATCCATAATAAGTACCACGTGTGACTGGTAGCAAAGGCATCTTTCTAATCTGAAATGTTAATCCCCAAAGGGGTGAGTATAACTACTTAGCAGTAAAGATTCACCAAACTACATAATGCGTTAAACAGAACAATCAAGGTATCATGAATAAAACACATATCATTCATGCATTCAAGCATACCTCACCTTACAGCCATGCATATATCACCATACAACATGCATAAATCACCATGCACTTGTATTTATATCATCAAGCAGCCATGCGTATATCACCGTACAACGTGCATATACTACCATGCACTCCATGGTTGCATTCCCATAAGGTTCATCCCATGCCATATGCACACTTCCATGCGCATGATTCAATTCTCGATCTTTATCTTTCAATTAGATCACGTCATTTTTCTTCCCAGAGACCAATGTTTTCATCCTACAATTTATCGCTCGCATCCAACCTGGCATCGCAAGGAGCCTCTGGCACACACCTCCGGGCATTCGCCATACACACTCCGGATATCTCGTATCCTAACTGGCATCACGAGGTATCCCCCAAGCACACACCTCTAGGGCTTCTGGCACACACCTTCGGGCATCCCAACACTCCCGGGGCATCCGACACACACACTCCAGGCATCTGGCACCCACACTCCGGGCATCCCATGTGGCATCCCGGAAATTCAAAGCCGAGCCTCAAGGTGTGTTAAAAGTCTTTAATTAGGTAATAGAATTTTATGGCTTATGCTTTAGCCAATTTGTCTTTTAATTTGATGAATTTTGCTTGTGTTGTGGAAATTTCAATTTAAAAGCTTGGCCATATGATTTAAATTTCAATAATTAAAAATATCCCAAGACTTTGGCCAAGATGAAATTTGAATTTAGAAATATTTATAAAAAGGAATTCAAAAAAAAAAAAAAAAAAAGAAAAAGGGATCGAAAATTCGAATGGGCCTTGGACCCATTAGCCTAAAGCTTGGTGGGCCAAGCTAGTCAGCCCATTGGGCCCAAGAGGGGAGTTCGACCAGCCCAAAGAGGAGTGGCCGGTTGGGCCTAAGCCCAAGCCCATTAACCCAAATCAAATTTCAAAAATAGAAATGACAAGTGGCCAAGGGAAGAGCATGCATTGGTGAGTCATTAGGCAAGTAATCATGAGCTTTAGGGGAGTATAAGAGGGATGAGGAGAGAGGGATGGCCGGCTCTTTGCTTCATTTTGGCCGAGAAAGGTGAGAGAGAGAGAGAGAGTGTTCGAGAAAGGGGAGAGACCGAGAGAGAGGAGGTGGAGCCGAGAGTTCCCGCCGCCCGTTCACCGTCGCCGCCTTGTGCTTGCTGTTCGTTCATTTTGGAGGCAAGTGGGGGTCCTTTACTTCTCTTGCATGTTGTTTTGATGGTTGCATGTTCAGTTTTAGGGGTGATTTGGGCGAAATACCGAAGTAAGGGTTGAATGTGTTCATGTTATGTGGCTGTTTCCGTTCGGTTGGTGGTAGACAGTATCTTATTCGAGCTTGCATGTGTATTTGGAGTGTGATTTTGGCTTCGGTGTCTTCATGAAAGTTGAAGCTAACATCTTGAGGTATGACATACTCGAATTTCATGGAAAACGATGGTGATATGTGGGGTCAAAAGTTCTATTTCACGGAGGCTTTAGATCTGCGAATTTCCTACTGACCTTTTGCTGATTTCTTGGTTGCATGTTGATTTCTGTTGGAGATCTCACTTTGTTGTCTTCATGAATGTTGTAGACAACATCCTAAAATATAACATAATCAAATTTGAGGAGAAAAAAATGAGTATAGCCTAGTTAATCAGCTAGATCTTTGAGACGGATGGTTCTGTTGAAGTAAACCGAGACACCCGAGATTCCAAGGACTTAAAAGAGGATGATACTTTGGTTATTTAACCTAGATCCCTTCATGAAACTTGTAAAGGACACATTGATGTATAACATACTCGAATTTCAGGAGAAACGAAAGAGATTTGATGGGTCAAACCTAAGTTTTTCGGTGATATACGTTCTGGACGAAACGGTAGAGGTTCCAGAAGCTTCGTGGAGTTATATAAATTAATATATAAAGAATTTGGCTTAGAGTTCTGCATAAAAAATGCACGAAAATGTGTTGGCTATCATCCTGTAAAATTTGGGAATTTTCTGAGGTCATATGAGTATTTTAATTGAATTAATTCGAAAATTGTGCAATCTGGCCATGATCCGAATGTTGTGTGTATTTTGTGGAAATTTGGGAAATTATGTAAAATGCAAATTAGCCATGGATTTTATGTGAAATTTCTAATTGTTTGTTTAATGATTGATTGAAGATTATGATTTTTGGAAAATCATAAATATTAAATATAATATTTATTTATGAAAATAAATAAATATAATAATATAATAATAATATAATAATTAAAAAAAAAGGTGGATTATTTTATTGGCCATGAGTCCTATGGAATTATGATGCATTGCTATATGACATTGATGCATGTATGATCATGAATTATGATTGTTATATGGCACGATGTATGAATGATCATGAATTATGATGCATTGCTATATGACATTGATGCATGTATGATCATGAATTATGATGTATTGTTATATGGCATTGATGTATGAATGATCATGAATTGTGATGCATGTATGTAAATCATATGCCATGAAATAACAAGATGAAAATGATGATAAAAAGTGGAAAATGGTATGTGAGTAAGAGGTTGTGGCGGAGTGGCATAATTCCAGAGATTCCCTGGGAGTTTTAGGATGCCCGGAATGTGGGGGGCTGGAAGCCCTGTCGGAGGTTTCTGCCTGAAGGGAGTGACTCGCGATGCCAGGATTGGGGTGCGAGATCCCCGGTTAGAAGGGTAAAGGCCGGAAGCCCTGTCGGAGGTTTCTGCCCGAAGGGAATGCCTCGTGATGCTAGTTGAGATGCGAGATGCCCGAAATGTGGGGGGCCGGAAGCCCAGTGGCCATGAGATGGCTGGGATACTGGGATCCCTGTCGGAGGTTTCTGCCCGAAGGGATGGTGATGATGGTGATGATGGTGAATTTGATGATTTGAGAAAAGATAATGTGGGGATCAATTGATAAATAAAAGTGGAAATTGATCTATGATGTGATATGCATGGTGATGCATGGCTAATGATGATGTGATATGCATGGTGATGCATGGCTAATGATGATATGATGTGATATGCATGGTGATGCATGGCTAATGATGATATGATGTGATATGCATGGTGATGCATGGCCAATGATGACGTGATATGCATGGTGATGCATGGCTAATGATGATGTGATATGCATGGTGATGCATGGTTAATGATGATATGATGTGATATGCATGGTGATGCATCGCTAATGATGATATGATGTGATATGCATGGTGATGCATGGCTAATGATGATATGATGTGATATGCATGGTGATGCATGGTTAATGATGATGTGATGATAATGATATATAAGACGCCATGATGATGATATATATGCTATGATGATGCATGAATACGCTTGACATCAAAAAGGTAAGCAATGCTTGCATTGTATGATGGTATGCATGGTGCACTGAGTTGTTATTGGATTTCCCTATCTGCAGAGTGGTTGTACTCACCCCTTTTGGGGATAACATTTAAGATTAGCACTATGCCGCTACCTGCTGTTTCGCGTGGGTATTTTACGGTCTACCGTCTGATGTTGAGGTGGAGTGTACGGAGATAGATTGTCCCTCTATGCCCAGATTGACGTTTATCCGAGTGCGATGCTTAGTTATGTATGATATCGGCCTGGCTGGGGGCCCTGTCATACAAGAGTTCATTTCTGTTCACGTCCGTCGAGATGGTGCCATGCGAGGGATGCTGCCGCCGCCACCACCTGAGACACCGGGTTGGGTGTGAGACTCACGCGCGACGAGTAGGAGCCGAGCTTTTTGATGTAGATTATCGACACCTTTGATGGGAGCTTGTACGCTTGATGTAGAGGGTTGATAGTTTCTTTTTGAGATTTTAGGCAGGACATAGTAGAGTCCTCGCTTTTCTTGTTTTGTATCGACCCGATAAAGGAGGAGTCCCATCTTAAAAGAATATGTAAATAAAGTGTCAATGTTCGTATATAAAATCCTGATGTGTAGCTGGTGTGTATTTGTTTCATGGGTTAGAAGGGAGATAGATGACGATGTGAATTTTGCTTCCGCTATGAGTCGCGCATGGGACCGCTTTAAAAAAAAAATGCCTGTAATCTGACAAGGCTTAATTTAGCCAAGAGATAGAGATGGTAAAAGATGTAACATCGGCACTGTTAACGACCTGCGAAGGGTTCGGGTTGTTACAGTCACCCTTTTTGGTATCAGAGCGAATGGTTATAGGTGGAGTGATAAGGAGCCTCATTTGGAATTGAGGAACATGATGACAATACACACCATAGGATTTAAAACGAAATAATTGAATAACAGGTGATGAGAATTCACTTGTAGATCCCTAGTAGTCTGTCTTGAATTTCCAGTAACATGTATATGTTACTTATATGATAGTAGTAATTGCTGGAGAGTCATGGTGCGAGCTGGAAGTGCTCATCCATCGAGGGCTGAAGCCTCTGCTGCAAGGGCTGAACCCCGAATGGAAGATATCCTGCAGGCATTAGCCAATATTGGAAATCTGATGGAGAGGCAGGCGCAGCAACAGCCCGGAGCAGAACGCCGTACTCAAGGACTAGTGGAGCAGTTTTTAAAGCTGAAGCCACTTAAGTTTAATGGAATGGGAAGTCTTGAGGAGGCAGAGCAATGGATTGATGGAATGGAACGAATTTTCCGGTTGTTGGACTGCACTAATGCTGAGAAAATAGTCTTAGCAGAGTACCAATTGGAGGGAAATGCGAAGTTTTGGTGGAGAGCTTCGAAGGACATAATCTTTCCACCAGGTACTGATGTTAGTTGGGAAGAGTTTGTTAGAGCTTTTAATAGGAAGCATTTCTCGAGACTTTGCTAAAGATAGGAAGATTACTTGAATTTGTTCAGCTAGAACAAAAGGGGTTGACTTGTAGATCAGTATGAGGCTAGATTTTCTAAATTGTCTAAATATGCTCCTAGATTGATTGAGGATCAGGAGGAGAAGGCTAAGAGATTCCTGAAAGGGCTGAGGACTGACATTAGAAAGTAGTTGGTGCCTTTGAACATAAGAGATTATAATGAGATTTATGAAAGGGCGCAGTTAGTGGAGTAGGAGCTGTTGAGGGAGAGGTCTGAGTTTAAGAAACCGTTTAATTTTAGTGATGTGAAAAAGGGGAAGAGGCCTTATTCTGGTCAAGGTCAGACCTGGAATGTGAAGAAGAAGGGTAATTTTGGAAATTTTGGAGGAACAAGGAGTGGTCTGAACATAGGGAAAGCACCCTATCAGCCTGGACAACAGAAATGTTTTGGCTGTGGACAAGTGGGACATCTTAGGAGGAATTGCCCGCGAGAGAGGTCGCAAGTGAGTGTTGGCTCAGTGCGACAGGGATATCAGAGTGCTGTTAGGTCAAACCCGCAAGGAAATCCTCAGAGACCACCTGCACAAGGAAGGGTGTATGCGATCACCCAGGAGGAAGCGGAAGCTTCCAAGAATGTTATCTCAGGTACGATTCTTATTAATGGCGAAAAGGCATATGCATTGTTTGACACGGGTGCAACGCATTCGTTTGTGTCTGAAAGATATAGATGTTTGAATAGGATAGAAGTTATGCCTCTTGAGACGCCTCTTTGTGTTTCCACGCCTTTAAAGGATATGGTATTGTCTACATTGGTGTGTGAAAATTGTAAGATATCAATGGGAGGAAAGGATATGGAAATAGACTTGGTTCTAATGGCTATGTATGATTTTGATGTTATTATAGGAATGGACTGGCTTCGTAAGTATCGGGCTAGAATGGATTGTTATAGAAGAGTGGCGCAATTTGTTTTACCTAATCAGTCTAGTTGTGAATTTCTAGGAGGTCAAACCCATTTTCCTGTAACTCTTATTTCGGCAATAGAAGCATGTAAGTTACTTGACGAAGATGTCAAGGGTACCTAGCCATAGTTAGAGATTATGCCAGGGAGGAGCCTAATCTCGAGGAAGTTCGTGTAGTTAACGAATTTCAAGATGTATTTCCTGAGGAATTGCCTGGATTGCCGCCAGAGCGGGAGATTGAATTTGAAATTGAATTAATACCTGGAACAGGATCAATATCAAAAGCTCCATATAGGATGGCTTTAGTTGAATTGAAGGAGTTGAAAGTGCAATTGCAAGAATTGCTTGATAAAGGATTCATTAGACCAAGTGCTTCACCTTGGGGTGCACCGGTCTTGTTTGTGAAAAAGAAGGATGGGTCAATGCGCTTGTGTATTGACTATAGGCGCTTGAATCAAGTGACTATTAAGAATAAGTATCCTTTGCCTAGAATTGATGACTTGTTTGATCAACTCCAAGGAAGTTCGGTCTTTTCTAAGATTGATTTGAGATCGGGATACCATCAGTTAAGAATTAAGAAGGAGGACATTCCTAAGACCGCATTCAAGACTCGTTATGGACATTATGAGTTCCTTGTTATGCCATTTGGATTGACTAACGCCCCTGCTGCATTTATGGATTTGATGAATAGAATATTTCAACCTTACTTGGATCAGTTTGTGATTGTCTTTATTGATGATATTCTGGTGTATTCGAAAGGGCCTAAAGAGCATGAGCAGCATTTGAGAGTAGTTTTGCAGACTCTGAGAGAGCATAAGTTGTATGCTAAGTTCAGTAAGTGTGAATTCTAGTTGGATCGGATAGTATTTTTAGGACATGTGGTGTCAGGAAAAGGAATTGCAGTAGACCCGGCAAAAGTTGAAATGGTAGTGAATTAGCCGAGACCGACGACACCTACTGAGATACGAAGTTTCTTAGGATTGGCTGGCTATTATAGGAGATTCATTGAAGGGTTTTCAAGGCTAGCAGGACCTTTAACTAAGTTGACCCGAAAGAATGTGAAGTTTGAGTGGAATGGAGAATGTGAAAGGAGTTTTCAGGAGCTCAAAAGGAAATTGACTTCAGCTCCAATTCTGACTATACCTACTAGACCTGATGGTTTCACGGTGTATAGTGATGCATCTCACAAAGGACTAGGATGTGTGTTGATGCAGCATGGCAAGGTTGTAGCCTATGCATCCAAACAATTGAAACCTCATGAGCTAAATTACCCGATGCATGATTTAGAGCTAGCAGCTATAGTGTTTGCCTTGAAGATATGGAGACACTATTTGTATGGGGAAAAGTTTGAGATCTACACGGATCATAAGAGTTTGACGTATCTGTTCTCACAAAAGGAGTTGAACATGAGACAAAGGAGGTGGATGGAGTTGTTGAAGGATTATGACCGTGAGATAAGATATCATCCAGGAAAAGCGAATAGAGTAGCAGATGCTCTTAGTCGAAAGTCGGCCGTAGAAATAGCTAGTTTGAGGATGGCAGAATGGAAATTGTTAGAATCGGTAGCAAATTCCGAATTTAAATTGGAAGTGGATTGTCTTACTGGTATGCTTAATGCATTAAGGATTGAGCCAGAGATTATCCGAAAAATCAAAATTCTGCAAGAATCGACCCGAGAGATTTTGAAAGTGAAAGATGTTGTATCTTTAGGGAAAAGATCAGAATTTCAGATCTCTGATGATGGAATAGTAAGATGTCAAGGATGACTTTGTGTTCCCGACAATGAGGAATTAAGGAAGGAAATTATGTCGGAGGCACATAAGAATAATTATAGTATCCACCCAGGAAGTACAAAGATGTACAGAAATTTGCGTCAGCAATTTTGGTGGAATGGTATGAAGGCAGATACGGCTAAGTATGTTTCTCAATGTTTGACATGTCAGCAAGTAAAAGCAGAGCATCGAAAACCCGCAGGACTTTTGAGACCATTAGACATTCCTGAATGGAAATGGGAACATATAACGATGGACTTTGTGCAAGGATTGCCAAGGACATTAAGTAGTCACGATTCAATTTGGGTTATAGTGGATCGATTGACTAAGTCGGCAAATTTCTTAGCGATTCGCATGGACTACCCAATGGATATGTATGCGGACATGTATGTAAGTCAAGTGGTACGCTTACATGGTGTTCCAGTAACCATTACCTCAGATCGAGATTCGAGGTTTACTTCGAATTTTTTGAAAAGTCTTCAAATTGCGTTAGGATCTAAGCTTCAGTTTAGTACTACTTTTCATCCTCAGACAGATGGTCAATCGGAAAGAGTAATCCAGATATTAGAGGATATGTTAAGAGCTTGCGCAATTGATTTCAAAGGAAATTGGGATGAAAGATTGCATTTGGTAGAATTCGCCTATAACAATAGCTTTCAGAAGAGTATAGGTATGTCACCTTATGAAGCATTATATGGAAGGAGATGTAGGACTCCTGTCTGTTGGAGTGAAGTAGGTGAAAGGAAATTGACAGGACCTGAAATGGTACAAGTTACCGCTGAGGCTGTTGATATTATCAGGGAAAGGCTTAGAACAGCTCAGAGTAGACAGAAAGGTTACGCAGATAGACGTAGGAGGCCTTTGGAATTTGGTGCAGGAGACCATGTATTCCTTAAGGTGTCTCCAATGAAAGGAATATCTCGATTTGGGAAGAAGGGTAAGTTAAGCCCTAGATTTGTAGGACCTTTTGAGATACTTGAGAAAATAGGAGACGTGGCTTATCGTTTAGCGTTACCTCCTAAGTTAGGAAATCTACACGATGTGTTTCATGTATCGATGTTGAGGAAGTACCAGCCAGATTCTGATCATATACTCGATCATGAAGCCATCAAAATGGATGAGAAAGTGAGGTATATTGAAGAGCCTGTGCAGATATTAGATCGAAAGGAGCAAATTCTTAGGACCAAAAAGATCCCATTGGTTAAGGTGTTATGGCGACATCATGATGTGGAGGAAGCCACATGGGAAAGTGAGGATCAAATGAGGGAAAAGTACCTTTATTTATTTCAAGAAGGCGCGAGTAGTGCTTGAATTTCGAGGACGAAATTCTCTAAGGAGGGGAGAATTGTGGCATCCCGGAAATTCAAAGCCGAGCCTTAAGGTGTGTTAAAAGTCTTTAATTAGGTAATAGAATTTTATGGCTTATGCTTTAGCCAATTTGTCTTTTAATTTGATGAATTTTGCTTGTGTTGTGGAAATTTAAATTTAAAAGCTTGGCCATATGATTTAAATTTCAATAATTAAAAATATCCCAAGACTTTGGCCAAGATGAAATTTGAATTTAGAAATATTTATAAAAAGGAATTCATAAAAAAAAAAAAAGGAAGAAAAAGGGATCGAAAATTCGAATGGGCCTTGGACCCATTAGCCTAAAGCTTGGTGGGCCAAGCTAGTCGGCCCATTGGGCCCAAGAGGGGTGTTCGACCAGCCCAAAGAGGAGTGGCCGGTTGGGCCTAAGCCCAAGCCCATTAACCCAAATCAAATTTCAAAAATAGAAATGACAAGTGGCCAAGGGAAGAGCATGCATTGGTGAGTCATTAGGCAAGTAATCATGAGCTTTAGGGGAGTATAAGAGGGATGAGGAGAGAGAGATGGCCGGTTCTTTGCTTCATTTTGGCCGAGAAAGGTGAGAGAGAGAGAGAGAGAGTGTTCGAGAAAGGGGAGAGACCGAGAGAGAGGAGGTGGAGCCGAGAGTTCCCGCCGCCCGTTCGCCGTCGCCGCCTTGTCCGACCGTCCTACGCCGCCTTGTGCTTGCTGTTCGTTCATTTTGGAGGCAAGTGGGGGGTCCTTCACTTCTCTTGCAAGTTTTTTTGATGGTTGCATGTTCAGTTTTAGGGGTGATTTGGGCGAAATACCGAAGTAAGGGTTGAATGTGTTCATGTTATGTGGCTGTTTCCGTTCGGTTGGTGGTAGACAGTATCTTATTCGAGCTTGCATGTGTATTTGCAGTGTGATTTTGGCTTCGGTGTCTTCATGAAAGTTGAAGCTAACATCTTGAGGTATGACATACTCGAATTTCATGGAAAACTATGGTGATATGTGGGGTCAAAATTTTTATTTCACGGAGGCTTTAGATCTGCGAATTTCCTACTGACCTTTTGCTGATTTCTTGGTTTCATGTTGATTTCTGTTGGCGATCTCACTTTGTTGTCTTCATGAATGTTGTAGATAACATCCTAAACTATAACATACTCAAATGTGAGGAGAAAAAAATGAGTATAGCCTAGTTAATCAGCTAGATCTTTGAGACGGATGGTTCTGTTGAAGTAAACCGAGACACCCGAGACTTCAAGGACTTAAAAGAGGATGATACTTTTGTTATTTAACCTAGATCTCTTCATGAAACTTGTAAAGGACACATTGATGTATAACATACGCGAATTTCAGGAGAAACGAAAGAGATTTGATGGGTCAAACCTAAGTTTTTCGGTGATGTACGTTCTGGACGAAACGGTAGAGGTTCCAGAAGCTTCGTGGAGTTATATAAATTAATATATAAAGAATTTGGCTTAGAGTTCTGCATGAAAAATGCACGAAAATGTGTTGGCTACCATCCTGTAAAATTTGGGAATTTTCCGAGGTCATATGAGTATTTTACTTGAATTAATTCGAAAATTGTGCAATCTGGCCATGATCCGAATGTTGTGTGTATTTTGTGGAAATTTGGGAAATTATGTAAAATGCAAATTAGCCATGGATTTTATGTGAAATTTGATTCTAATTGTTTGTTTAATGATTGATTGAAGATTATGATTTTTGGAAAATCATAAATATTAAATATAATATTTATTTATGAAAATAAATAAATATAATAATATAATAATAATAATAATAATAATAATAATAAAATAATAATAATAAAATAAAAGGTGGATTATTTTATTGGCCATGAGTCCTATGGAATTATGATGCATTGCTATATGACATTGATGCATGTATGATCATGAATTATGATGTGTTGTTATATGGCATTGATGTATGAATGATCATGAATTGTGATGCATGTATGTAAATCATATGCCATGAAATAACAAGATGAAAATGATGATAAAAAGTGGAAAATGGTATGTGAGTAAGAGGTTGTGGCGGAGGATGATATCTGGTGGCCAAGTGGCATAATGCCAGAGATTCCCTGGGAGTTTCAGGATGCCCGGAATGTGGGGGGCTGGAAGCCCTGTCGGAGGTTTCTGCCCGAAGGGAGTGACTCGCGATGCCAGGATTGGGGTGCGAGATCCCCGGTTAGAAGGGTAAAGGCCGGAAGCCCTGTCGGAGGTTTCTGCCCGAAGGGAATGCCTCGTGATGCTAGTTGAGATGCGAGATGCCCGGAATGTGGGGGGGCCGGAAGCCCAGTGGCCATGAGATGGCTGGGATACTGGGATCCCTGTCGGAGGTTTCGCCGAAGGGATGGTGATGATGGTGATGATGGTGAATTTGATGATTTGAGAAAAGATAATGTGGGGATCAATTGATAAATAAAAGTGGAAATTGATCTATGATGTGATATGCATGGTGATGCATGGCTAATGATGATGTGATATGCATGGTGATGCATGGTTAATGATGATATGATGTGATATGCATGGTGATGCATGGCTAATGATGATATGATGTGATATGCATGGTGATGCATGGCCAATGATGATGTGATATGCATGGTGATGCATGGCTAATGATGATATGATGTGATATGCATGGTGATGCATGGTTAATGATGATATGATGTGATATGCATGGTGATGCATCGCTAATGATGATATTATGTGATATGCATGGTGATGCATGGCTAATGATGATATTATGTGATATGCATGGTGATGCATGGTTAATGATGATGTGATGATAATGATATATGAGACGCCATGATGATGATATATATGCTATGATGATGCATGAATACGCTTGACATCAAAAAAGGTAAGCAATGCCTACATTGTATGATGGTATGCATGGTGCACTGAGTTGTTATTGGATTTCCCTATATGCTGAGTGGTTGTACTCACCCCTTTTGGGGATAACATTTAAGATTAGCACTATGCCGCTACCTGCTGTTTCGCGTGGGGTATTTTACGGTCTACCGTCTGATGTTGAGGTGGAGTGAACGGAGATAGATTGTTCCTCTATGCCCGGATTGACGTTTATTCGAGTGCGATGCTTAGTTATGTATGATATCAGCCTGGCTGGGGGCCCTGTCATACAAGAGTTCATTTTTGTTCACGTTCGTCGAGATGGTGCCATGCGAGGGATGCTACCGCCGCCACCACCTGACACACCGGGTTGGGTGTGAGACTCACGCGCGACGAGTAAGAGCCGAGCTTTTTGATATAGATAATCGACACCTTTGATGGGAGCTTGTACGCTTGATGTAGAGGGTTGATAGTTTCTTTTTGAGATTTTAGGCAGGACATGGCAGAGTCCTCGCTTTTCTTGTTTTGTATCGACCCGAGAAAGGAGGAGTCCCATCTTAAAAGAATATGTAAATAAAGTGTCGATGTTCGTATATAAAATCCTGATGTGTAGCTGGTGTGTATTTGTATCATGGGTTAGAAGGGAGATAGATGACGATGTGAATTTTGCTTCAGCTATGAGTAGCGCATGGGACCGCTTTAAAAAAAAATGCCTGTAATCAGGCAAGGCTTAATTTAGCCAAGAGATAGAGATGGTAAAAGATGTAACATCGGCACTGTTAACGACCTGCGAAGGGTTCGGGGTGTTATATCCCAACACTTACGGGCATCGTCGGCTCACACCTCCGACGGTATCATCATTATCATAATTTATATTTACATATGTATCTCTGTTTCAACAGGGCATTGATGTAAGAATATCAAAGGTTTCAATCAGCTTTTGATGTCATATAACATGCCATATGTTACCACATATGCAGCCACTCAAGACATTATATCATATGGAGCAATTTCATTTATTTTTGAAAATACAGCAAAATTTCGGAATATTGCCATACACAGTTTCATTCACAAAATTCAGTAAAAATCATAAATCAACTCCAAAAATTCTGAAATTTTTATATGTTATAGAAAAAATCAAGAAGTAAATATTTCATGCAGAACTCAAAATCAGATTTGTGATAGATTAAAAACTATAATAACCATAACCGTCCATAACCCTCGACATCAAATTCCAAATCTAACCGTTTTGGATAAAATCGTTTCACAAAACTAAACTCATCCACTTCATTTAAAATTTTAGTATGTTACTCCTTAACATGTCATCTTCAACTTTCATGCAGAACATGAGATCAAATTTCAACCAAAAAATTTTATAAAATTCACAGAATCACACTAGGTCAGCATTACGATTTCCAGATCTAACTTCTTCAAAGAAAAATAGTTTCATCAGTCTATACTTGTTCATTTCTTCTGAAATTTTGATATGTTACTCTCTTCAAGAAGTCAAAGTCAAATTCCCACTAGAACATCACATGCAACTCACGAAATCATCAAAGATTGGACTTTTTTTCTATAAACAGAACACTAGGCTAGAACACAACTCTTGTAGCTTCGAGATTTCACACTTCATCCACATCCGAAATTTACCATTTTCTACATACACATCACAGCAAGCAAAGGATAGATTGATGGACTCTACTTGCCTCTAATCCGAGCACAACACAGCAAGCAAAGATGGCAGGGCAAGGCGGGACTCGGTGGCTCAACAGCGGTGATGAACGGCTGCGAACGACCTCCCTCTTCCCCTTATTCTCTCGCACGCTCGTTGTCCCTCTCTTGATTTCTCTCTCTCTCTCTCCCTCTCTCTCTCTCTCTCTCTCTCTCTCTCTCTCTCTCTCTCGGACGGTCACTCTCTCTCTCTTGGTTGCTCCTCGCCTAATCCGCCCCTTCCCCTCACTAATTTCTTCCCCTCAATTATTAACCATCATTAGCTTTGCATGCAATGTGACACTTGGAAGACCCCTCACGCCACTTGCCATTCTTCATGCAAGAGGGTGGCTTCATCCGGCTGGGCTTGAGCTAGCCTTGGTCGACGGCCCATTGGGCCTCTTGGGCCGGGCCTTCGCCAGTCGAAGGGTGGGGGATTGTGGGTTGGTTTGGTCCAAAAAAATCAGCCCACTCCCTCCTTTAATAATCCACTATTATTTTCCACTTAAATAAATACCTAATTACAAAATAATATGGCCAAAAACTTGCAACATTAATCCATAAAAATCAAATCCATAAGGTGCATAGCCAAGAACAAAGTTCTCATTATCAAATTATCCTATAGCACCAACTTTGATAACCCAAAAACATAAGATATCTTTCCATTAAAATGTTTGGCCTTAATCTATTACAATTCTTCGGTCTAGTGGCCACAACATACTTCAACGACACAACCATTCACTTTTCCATAGGTCGTAATGCCTCTAGAAATTGCCATGAAATTTGGAAATGCCACAGAGTCAACCTCCCTTTGATTAACGCTTTCTTCATGCAAAATATTTTAGACCTAGAAGTAAACGTTAGTCACAAAAATCCTCACCAATCACTCCCTCATGTGTTTCTCTCAAGGTGTTTGTCACTCCTCTCGTGTTTAACTCAAGTCTAGGCTTTTTTCACCCTCAATTAAGCTTACACACTCTTGCCTTTTCCCTCTCGTATTCTCTTTTCACAAGCTCTTTATTGTGCTCAAAACCTATCTCTCAACCCCCTCACAATAATCAATCAAACTAATCAAACAAGATTAGATCACTATTGAATTTGTTTCGGCAAGTAACAATTTCAAACCAACAAGTACAACTTTCCAAATTCCAATTGAAACGCATATCACTACTAATTTTGTTTCAATTCGGTCTACTAACAAAAGAGTCGCCTTCTTGATTTTTTTTTGTTCGGCTAATTTTTTTTTTTGTCGAATCTATTTTTTTTCTTGTACATTCTATTTTTGTGTGCGTTTTCTTTCTCTTCTTTTTTTTTTTTGACGAACTTTCTCTTTTTTTTTTACGAACTCATATACAATTTAAGATGCTAGAAAAAAATTAAAACTAACAGCAAACAACTACGTATGGGAGCACAAAAGCAATCGGATCCGTAAATTAGCTAGAACCGAAACCCTAGCTCAATAAATCTCAAATTGCTGAATACCAACATAAAATTAAAGATAAATAGACCTTGTAGAGCCTGGCTCTAAAACCAAATGATGTGAATCGTTGCGGAAAGATCGTTCTACGAAGGCCCGGATGGTGCGAATTGTAAACCTTGACCTCTAATCAAACCTGTGATTGGCAACCTCGGTATGAACATGACCTATTGACGAACACGTCTCAACCAACCAACGTTATAGATGCCACGAGAAAAAGAATTCGCTATCTCAAAAATAGAAATATCACTCCAAAGAAATTTGGCAAATCCTTTATATATGCTTTCTAGCCGCCACACAAACCCTAAAACTAACACTAGAAATCTAATGCATCATATTCTAGAATATTCCTAAACAAGAAGATATATATACATACATATATATATATATATATATATATATATTGACTTAGTCAAATATTAGGTGACCAGATAATTAAATTGTGCCAAGATTTCCAAGATTCTTCAAGATTTAATCTAAGGTCATCTTCACGCCGAGATCATGAACCATGATGCCAACAGCTTGCCAAAATTGCTTGGCATGCGCTCAAGTGATCAAACCAGTGGGAATAGACAATGGGTCCTTAGCACCTCCTCCTCGATATGGCTCGATGTCCACATCATACTCCGAGTAACAGACACAACTGCCCTCTTCCGAGGAGTACTCTACTCAGGATCGCTCATTCTGCAAGATCTTTATAGAATCATGCTTTCTAATTCTAACACAGAATTAGAAATTTGAGCGACCCACATAAAACAATCAATTAATCACAAGCATAAGCGTAAGGAAAATATTTTTCCTATTAACTTTACTATGACCCATCGTATCTTATCACTCCAGACCTTAACCATATTCTGATACCACTTCGAGCGGGGATGTCACGCCTCGAACTCCAAGTGAGCACACATCCCTTAATGGTCGACTCAAAATGCGACGTCCTAGGACGCGTAGCCAACCCATTCTTTTTATTTCAATTAAGCACATGTGGAAGCGAATTAAATAAAACCTGGCCAATAAACAAACATAAGGATAGTAGAAACGCAACAAATGTTGCCGAAGACCACATATTCATTTATTCATTGTTACCCCTAGGAAGTTTAATAGTATAAGCCATTCTACGGCCACTTCCTATTGATCCTCTCAAAATCTTCAAGGATCAGGGTCACTCTAAACTTCGCTAATGACAGGGCCAACCAAAAGGTGTCGCATCTCGCGCCCACCACATCCAGACTCAGCATTTTCTACTCTATGGCGTTGAAAAAGGTTCGCCCATGACGGGGTGAGATAAAATCTCAGCAAGTCAATAACTTAAAACCCAACTAGGATGCAAATTCACCTCGAAAGCAGTCCTAAACACGCACCATACAAAACTCACCTCACCTTGGCGCGTCCCTGCATGTTAGCTCATCACATATGCTATTATCATTTTCATCCTTCAAACAATCACATGGGTCCTGATTATAAGGTAAAATCATTATGACACATCCCATACAGTGCCACACAATTTTGCCCCATAATCAGGTGTGACTATCACAACCATTCAGGTATGTTCTAGTTATTATGACCCATTGGCCACGGCCAACTTGAAAGTCGGCGATCATCTAGCGTAACCAAGCATCGTCCTACTCTGTTGGGCATGGCATTATCCCACATATTCATACATATTAGGACAGCATTCCATGAAGGAGCATTCAGCCCGACCTCCATCGCGACTGGCATCCGTTGACGTGGGGCATCTGAACTTAATCAGGCATCGTCCCGCATATTCATACGCAAAAGGATGAGTTCGTTACCTAACATACACATCAAGGTATAAGGTGATCACACGAGCACACCATCACTCAAGTCCATTGTTTTATTTCTCATTAGCCAAGAACACCAAACATCCCCTTTCAAATAATAAACCTTGTAACTCTTTTTCTTTTGTTCAAAACTTTCCGAAATAAATTCGTAGGTGCTCGCGTACTCAAAATTAATCCGTCAAACTTTGCACGCACCTAGTTTAAAACCTCATTGTTCTATTGAGCAAATAGGTTTTGGTGTCCAAACCCGACACCTTATTCTTTATCTAATTAAAAGCTTATAAAGCCATCTTTTGCAATAACAATAATCGATCACCATAGAACAACCATTCACATATTAACAGGCATAAGTTCTAAGCATGCCAAAATTCAACCACATCACCAAATATACATTATCCAGCAAGCAAGACACCAAGAACAACAACAAAATCATAATCAGCCCCACCCAGCAGAAATCGGGTCCATTTGCGCGTCTCAAAGATTAATTCCAAAAACCTAACCAATTAGTTCATAAAATTCTCAGTTTTCCAAATGTCATAAAGGACACTTACAAAAACACTTTTCATGAATACACCATGACCCAAATCTTTCTAGCATAATAGCAGTAAAGTGCCTAAACCGTTACCAAAACTGTGACCATGTCCTGAAATTATGTTTTCCAAAACTAGCTTGATCTCGAGGTACAAAACTTGTCTTTTGATCTGAAATTTGACTATGTTAAACTACAAAATGTGACAACTTTTGTGAAGAAACTCTTTCGAAAATAGAACCTTAAGAGTTAATAAAAATCCATTAAACACCAAAAGGTCACTGGTTCAATCACAAACCGAGATGCTGCTAGATTTAGACTGAAGAAGATGGTGTGAGGAAGGTGGGGGCTGATGATGGATGCTGAAGTGAAGTAAACAAAGGATGGGGAATGATGGGATGATGAGAACTGATGAAGTTGTGAGATGAAATGAGGTTGAGAGAGACTGGGCGGAGGAAAGAAAGGGACACGGGGAAGGAGATTGGCGTGAGGAAGTGTTGTGGGGAAAATGGAGAAGAGAACGGTAGAGGGGCCTGGACGTATGAGAGGGAGGGGGAAAAGGGAGAGAGAGAGGGAATGAAAATAAGTCAATGAATCAACCAATAGAAACCTAGGGAAATTATCTAATTGATAATTGTAGAACCCTTAAAGTCTTCAGCCCAAGAAGTCCAATGACAATCCAATGAGAAAATTGCTCTTATTTCCCTAGCCAAAGCCAAAATAGGGTAGAAAGATATCCATTTCTTCAGCCATCCGAATTTCCATTTCTTTTCCGTTTTGTCCGAAATTGATTTTTCCACAAAATTCCAGACTTGACGAAATTTCTTCGAAAGATGAGATGACGTCCTATAAATGAATCATGACATGCTTGAACGTCCAATTCCTGAAACCGAATTCAATTTCGTGGTTAAAATCGACTGAACGCAATTTTAGTACAACCTAACCTATTAGCTTTTAGGGATTATAGCGCGTTTGACCCATGGTCGATAACTTTTGATCCACATTTGTGCATCTCTAACTTGTAGGCAACTCTCGATTGTTGTAAAAATCACAAGGTTTCAATTACATGTCCCGAGTATAATTTCGACAAAAAATCAGGTTAGTGCCGTTCGATGTGAATTTCGCAACCATGTGGAGTCACCCACAGTTTGACTACGCAATTCCATCGAATCGACTTATGTCCGATCACTAATCGATTTATAATAGTGTTGTATTGACCCTTGTCGATTATTATGGTCGAGCAGTCATTTTCTGATTGAATTCTATAGTCTCGTCGCGTTTATATCCCTTAACGGCCTTACCTAATATATTAGTTAACTCGTGAGTGATAAGTTCCGAGTAAATTAACCATAAGTGCATCGACGAAATGACCATTTCATATATTCAGGACGGGGCCTAAATTTAGGATGTCACACCATCCCTTCTTCACCTACTAACTTACTCTCCAAGCCTAAAGTTAAGACTTACTCTCCAAGCCATAAGTCAAGACTTGCTCTTCAAGTTTCTCTACATTCTAGAACTCTCTCTCTCTTTGTCTTGATTCAAGAAGCACATAAACAAAACATTAAATGGAAGACAAGTTACTCTTTATACCTCAACTTAGGGGAAATTATTAGCCCTAAGCAATTATGGACACCTCAACTTGGTATTGATGTGGTAGAATCCAAACGCTTTTGATGCTTTCACATCCTAAAATCCAAGAATACTTGACTTGGCTTTGTTATTCCTTATGAGTGTTGACACTTGATTTTTAGTTGACGTGTCATAAAGGTAAGTAAAATCAAGATTTGGGTTTCTAATCACGATGGAACCGGTTTCCCGATCAAAAAGTGTCGTTTTTCATTTATTTCTTTTGCATGGTAGCTTTTAAGCATTTTCCATTCATTTTGGAGAAAAACCCGCAATTGACTTTTGGGTTAACTTTTTGGTCAATCCTTTGATCAAAAGTCAACCCCCGGTTGAAAATTGGTTTTTCATCCAAAAAGATGTCAACTAGTTTTAATTTAACTTTTCTCAAATCAATTTTTCAAAAATCCAAAGATTTGACCACAAAATTTAACCTATTAGAAAAGTAAACTAAAATATTGACTTTTGGTCAAGTCTTAGATCAAAAATTTCTCAAAATACTTCTTTTTAGTGTCAATTTGACTTGTGTGTCAAAATTTTTATAAAATTTGATTAAGAACCTTATTTTTTGAATTTTTCGGTTTTAGGTTTTAAATCAATAAAAAATAATTACTTTTTTTTAGCTATAATTAGGTGTAGTTCCTTTTACGACATTTGGTCTAGGAGCTATTCTCAATTCACTCGTATATTCGATTTTGTGAATTGCCATATTGAAAGACAAGTCATTGTTTTAAGCCCTAATTAGGAGGTTAAAATTGATTCTTCAAGATTTACGAATAGACGAATTTTTTCCAGTCATTTTCTTAAAATAAATTGAAATATGAGGTCAATTTTGGGAAATTCATGGGATAACCTCCTGATATGAGGGATTTCACTCTCTTCAAGGCAAGAAAACGGAGCCATTGTGCTTTAATTGAAGGAACTAAGGTTGACCCATTCAAGGCTAGGGTCAGCTTGCATGAATCTAGGTCTAATATTAATATTAGGTCCCGATTCATTTTTGGCCTAAGTCTTAGTACTTTAATCAAAGGTCAATTTGAGTATATTAGGTGATCCTACACAAGGATAATTTGTTAAATATGTTTATTACAACATTAATTGAATCCAATTTCAATTACTTCGCAATTTTAGCCATGAAATTGCAAAATTACTCATTTTAGCCCTAAGGCTCGATTTCATGTACCCATGGTTTCGATCCACTGATTTTTCATGAAATAAATGCATTTAAAAACTATACTAAATGCTTAGGTAATCTTTATGCAATAATTTGACAAGACATATTTTTACAGAAAAATAAGTTCCCATCTTTTGAAATGATCTTTGGGCAAAAAAATTATGTGTCAACCGTTTTCCCTCTTTGGAAGGGAGCTCAAAATGGTTTATTTCAAAGATAAGGTGACACCTGAATTTTTATTGATAAGAGCAAAATGAAAATGCAAATGAGCTTGATGTAAAGAGCATGGTTTAGGGATATACCTATGGATACTTTGAAAAGTGTGATTTAAGGCAAAACCACTAACCTCGTGGTTTAAGATAGTTCCACTAATCTTGTGGTTTAAGGCAATCTCACTAACTGTATGGTTCCATTAACCTCATGGTTTAACGTAGAGCCCATTAACCTTGTGGTTTAAGGTAGTCCCACTAACCTTATGGTTTAAGGCAGTCTCACTAATCGCGTGGTTTAAGGCAGTCCTACTAATCTTGTGAAAATGCTTGGTTTAAGGCTAATCCATGAACCCTCTAGAATTGCATGGTTGAAGGCTCACCAATGAACCCTTTGGGAATGCATGGTTGAAGGCTCACCAATCAACCCTTTAGAAATGCATGGTTTTATTGGAAAAACCTGCCATTCGAGAATATTCTAAAATGGGCACTACACATTAAATAGAGTTCATTATAACAAATGTTCTGGTAACGAAAGCATACTAGATGAGATCAATTTGAGCATATGTTATCATAAACAATATCAAAAGTATATCGATAATGAGAATGCAATGATTGCATAAGCAAATCAAACTAAATTCAACCACTTGAAAAACTCACAAAATTGTCATCACACTTGGAAGATATCCTTAATCATCAAATTCTCTTGAGAGAAAAGACCTTGTCTAAATGACCTTGACTTATGAGAAAGGTTTGTTATGTATGCCAAACAAGGGCCCCTAGTTAGAAAGGGCTTCTCGCATATTCTCCAGAAAATGACTGTTTGATCCCATCCATTCATGTGGGAAATAAACTGATCACTCAATATGTCTCACTCCTCCAATGTGCAAGGCTTTGAGAATCATCTGCAATAAGTACACATTGACCAATCTAAACAGTCTTTTAAAAGGACCGTAATGTGGGCTTGGTCATGACTTCAACAATGGATAAGCACGAGTGGCTAAGAAATAAAATGACCATCACTCATCCTCTCCATCAACCTTACAAGTTAACAAACCTTAAGACGAGATAAGACAACCTTGGCCCCACCTCCTCAAATGGTAGTTTTTCAATATGACACCCACATGTCAACCCGAACGATCTCAATCTGAAGAGACTTGATTAAGGGATGTAATGTAGGCTTGGTATTGGATAAAGAAATGAAAGGCTCAATATGTTCAAAAAGTGTATCAAAGGGTTTTAGGATCGGTGATCGTTTGAACATCATTACCAACTCCTTTCTAAAACTCTTCAATTCTTTGGCATTTGACTGGTCTTGAGAGTCCATTCACTGATCATTTTGACACAAGAGCTTTGCTCTTTTATCTAATGATTTTTGCATTTGCAATGATTTTTCAATGCAAGCATTTAGCTTTGACAATTTTTCTTTCCCATAGGAGTTTTTTTTCTTGATGTAACTTTTGACAGGCATTGGCCTTGCTCTTACCAGGCACACTACTTTTTCATGCCCCTTACTTTTTTTCATCATTTTATGGGCTTTACCATTCAACGATTATAAGTATTCCAACACAGGTTTTCTCTTCCCGCTCAACTCTCAACATGTTTATAGGACGTGTTTGGGAATGACTTGCCTTTCTTCATTCTAAGTATTCCTTGCTTGGCATGATTAACATCTCCATTTCATTTTGCTGAGATCATCTAGGTAGATTAATTTCCATGGGGAATTTTGATTCAAAATGAGTGATCTACCAAGTGGACAAACAATTTAGAGGTAAATATATATATCCGTAAACTTTGTGGAAACTTGTTTCTTCAATTTCCACTTTTTTTTTGTCCTTGTTTCTAGAAAAACACTAAAGGTTCTTTCTTGTGATGGAAATTATTCATTTGTTTTCCATTTGATTTTGAGGAGAAGGGTACTTACTTGTGGCCTTGGCAGTTAAGTGACCCCTCCATCAATTTCATAATTTGGTGGCAAATGCTAGAATGAACCTATTGCTTTAAGGCTTGAAGAGAGTCTAAGATATTTTGTCTCATTAGTTCAAGCACTCTCCACTTTTTGCAAAAGTGAAAGATGTAAAATTTAGTTATTTATTTTTATGGCAACCTCATTGCTGTTTCCAAGGATCAAACACCGTACCTCTCGGACCCATTCATTCATTCCCCATACCACTAGGCCGAAGCGCCAGTAGTGTCCTTGGAGCGTTTCTTTTTCTTTTATATAATTGAACCAACTCTAGAACGACACATCTTTTACACCAAGTTAGGTGAACTTGACATGTGTTATGCCCCCACATGCTTGCTTGGTAGTTAGATATCTTGTTCAAATCAACTTCTCGGCTTTATTCTTTGGATACTGATGTTCCTGCCAAATAGGGGAACTACATCAAAAAAAGAGGTTAGAGAGGGTACATTGGAAATGATACCAAATTACTCCAGAATATCTCGAATGTGGACCATCACCATTTTGTTATGTCATTTTAATTTTCTTCGTTTTATGATCTTTCCACCAAAGCAACTAGATGCACATAACACAAATACATCCGTGAGAGAATCCTCAACGAGAGAATTTCCACCTCTATCAGTAAGACTGCCTTCATACCATATGCAAGTGAGTAAGGCGTTGCCCCCGTCGAAGTATGTATTAGGGTTCGATATGCCAACAACGCATATGGCAATCGTTCATGCCAATCACGATAATTGTCCACCATCTTCGATAGGATCTTCTTTATGTTTTCTTTAGCTGTCTCCACTACTCCATTCATTTGTGGGCAATAATGGCGAATTTGGAATTCATGGGGCAACTCGTCCATAATCTTGTTATTAAGATTCGAGCTGTTATCAATAATAATGGCTTCTGGTACACCATATCGGGCAATGATGTCACGATGAATGAATTTGGCTACGTTTTTCACAGTGACGTTGACATATGAACTCGTTTCAATCCACTTTGTGAAATAATCAATAGCCACCAAAATGAAATGATGCTCATTGGAAGCTTTGGGGTTTATTGGCCCGATTATATCGATTCCCCACATGGAAAATGGCCATGACTAAGAGATCAAATGTAGTTCATTGGGTTGGTTATTGATGTTGTCTCTATAAATCTGACACCGATGACAATAGCAAACATGTTTGATACAATCGGTTTCCATGCTTAACCATAAATATCCAAGCCTCATGATCTTTTTTGCTAAAAGGTGGCCATTCATGTGTGGTCCACACTCTCCTTCATGTATTTCTTCATCAACTGGTTGGCTTCTCTAGCATCGACACATTTCAACAGGACTAAATCAAATGATCTTTTGTAGAGAAGAAACAAAGAAATTCGATGCTAACTTCTTAAGATATTTCTTGTCAGCTACCTCACATCCTTGAGGAAATTATCCCGGTTGGAGGTAGTTCAAGATGTCATGGTACCATGGCTTTCCGTCTAGCTCGCCTTCGACTGACATACAGTAAGTTGGGTGTTCGAGAATCTTGATCTTTAATGGCTCAATATCCAATCCCTCCATTACATGCAACATTGATGACAATGTGGCCAATGCGTCAGCAAATTGATTTTGGGATCTTGGCAAATATTTGAAGGATATTTCCTCGAATTCCTTCATTAATTATTCAAGGAATTCATGATATAGGATCCGCTTAGGATCGCATGTCTACCAGCGACCCTCTGTTTGCAAATAATAAGTGCAGAATCGCCATATACCTATAAATTCTTGACATTCATGTCAATGGCTAATTGCAAGCCGATGATGCATGTTTCGTATTCTAAAGTATTATTAGTGCAAGGGAACATCAATTTTGTAGCTATGGGAAAATGTTGGCTAGCTGAAGTACATGGTCCATTTATCATTTGCTACTACCAAAATACGTTCGTCCACGAAGTCCGCTGTGTCAAAAAATTCTACTTTTCTAGGATTTTCAGCCAACATATTAGCTATGGCTCTCCCTTTGACTAATTTTTGCGCTACGCTTTTTATATCAAATATGGAAATGAGGACTTGCCATTTGGCCATCTTTCCAGCTAAAGCTGGCTTCTGTTGCGGATACTTGATTGGGTCATTGTGTATCACATGTAAAATCTAATGGTGGAGACTGTATTGGTGTAGTCAGTGTAATACCCAAATCAATGCTACACTTGCTTTTTCCACTTCTAAGTAATTCATCTTAGAGATAGTGATTTTCTTGTTGAGATAATATATCATGCATTCTTTTTTATCACTTGGCCTCTTCTAGGCAAGCATGGCCCCTAGTGATTCCTTATGGATGGTTAAGTAGAGGACCAGTGGTATTCTTGGGACTGGTGGTACTAGTATTGGTGGGTGAAGAAGGTATTACTTTATCTCTTCAAAGGCTTTTTGGCATTCAATCTTAGTATTCTTCTTCAGGAGTTTAAAGAATGGTTTGGCCGTATCCGACAGTTGAGAAATGAATCTTGCAACATAGTTTAATCTACCCAAAAGACTCTGAACTTCCTTGATAGTAGAGGGAGCTTTGAGGTCGCAAATGGCTTTTGTGACATCCTGAATTTCCCAACCTGTTTTCTACTGAATTAATCGGGCATTTCGTTGATGCGTTTATAGGGCTATTCTCGGAGCCGATCACTCTTGAGATAACTAGGCTGTCTGGGTAAGTAATTAAGAAAATTTAAGGCAATAAACTTGAGAGTTTGATCAAGAGTCGGCTTCTCGACCGTGCTCATCTCTAGAGGCCATTGCGGCACAGTTAAAAAATTCGAGTTAAGATCAGAGATAGGTCTGTTCGATTGAGATGTATGACTGATCGTGGGTGACTCCACTAAATTGGAAAATTCTCATCGACTGACACTAATTTGATTTTACTATCGTTTTGGTACCCTGTGTCCGTAATTGAATCCTCGAGATTTTCACGATAATCGAGAGTCGTTATTGAGTCGAATGGGTTCATAGTGGTTCGAAGAAAATCGACCACGGGTTAAATGCCTTAAAAAGTTCTGAAAACCACCCGGTAGTCTAGGTTACGCTAAAAACGCGCCAAGTGGAAATTAACCGTCGATTCAAGTCCGATTTCAGAAATTGAAGGTTCTGTCATGTCACAATAAATTCTAGGATCCACGACTCAGTCTCAGCAGATTTTCTGACAATAGAGACTTTTTGGGAAAAAGTCAGGTTATGGCCGTTTTCGTTCAGTTGAAGTCGCGGATTAATTTTGATGGTGAAATCGAGGAGTGTGGGGGATTCTTGGATAAAGAAATGATCAATTTGGTAATGGAAATATCAATTGATTTTGGGAGAATTATTTGAGAGAAATTCAAGAGGGATTTTGTATGCAATGACAAGTGGGACCAAGAAATCTAAGTTGATATTCTCTTGAAATTTCTACAAGCCAATTTAAAAAGAAATTGGGATTAGGATTTTCTATTTGAGGAAGTCCTTTAGTTTTTGTGATATTCCCATTTCTTTTCCCTTTGTAGCCAAACACACTTTTTCCCTTTCTCCCTCTCTTTCTTTCTTTCTTTTTATCTTTCTCTCTCTCTCTCTCTCTCTCTCTCTCTCTCTCTCTCTCTCTCTCTCTCTCTTTTTCTTTTTCTTTCCTCGTGCGTGAACCCCAACTGATGGCTTCTGCTGGCTTCCACTTTACTTTTCTTCATTGACTAGTCAAACCCCTCATACTTATCCCTTCTTTCTTCTCTCTCATCCCTCTTTCTCTCTCCCTCGACTCTTCTTCCTCCTCACGGTTTGATCAGAAAACGGAAGACAGAAACAGAGATAGCCGCCTGGAACCGAAGGAGCTCGCCGTCGCCGCCCGCGCTCCGCCACCGCGCGCCGTCCGCGCCGCACCGTCCGCCCCTCGTCTCCGCCTCTCTTGCCTCCCCTTTCAGCCCCCGTCGAAGCTCTCCTCCTCCCCCTCTCTGTTTCGCGTGAAGCCCGACGGAAGCATCGAGCAGCACCGTCGAAGGAGCCGGCCGCTCGGACGCCGTCGCACCGGAGCTGCCGCGCCGCCGCCCGCGCGACGCCGCGTGCTCCGCCTGGCCGTGTGCGCCGTTTTCCTCTGCAACCCGACCCCTGCAACTTCCGTTTGGCTTCTGTTCAGCCACCGCCGGACCGCCGCCCAGCTCCGATCGGCCGCCGTGTAGCCTTCCCGGAGCTCCACCCATCTTTCCCGACCTCTTGCCGCCCAATCCCTCTCTATTTCTCTCTGTTTTGCAGCAAACCAGCAACCCCGTCGTGTGGGTTTCCAGCTGGTTCGTGGCTGATTTCGGGCCGTTTCCGGGCCCCGAACCCGAGGCCCGCTTTGGAGTTTGTTGTTCCTCGCGTCGCCCCCGTCGGATTGATCCGGTTTGCGCGCGATTTGGTGAGTAATCTCACTAATCCTTGCTTAGTGGACTAATTACGCTTAAGGGTTGGTTAGTCTTGATTAATTAGGTTTAAGTTGTTAAATTAGTATGTATTAGTAATTATTAGTCAATTGTGATGTGAATTTGATAAATTGATTGTGCAATTAGCAAGTAGACGTGGTCTACTATTTATTGAAGGCACCTCGGGAATTTTTGGAACCCTAATCGGGCTTCAATTTGATGATTCGGGCCTAAGTGAGATTTTTTGGCATTTAAATATTAAATTTCGGAATTAAATTAAATAATTATTTATTTTCCGAAAATTCAAGGAAGATGGTTTGGAACCGGAAAATTATGCTGATGACTGTGGTGAAGTCCGTTTATTTAATCGGGCTTTAGTTTGAGCTAAATCGAATTTTTTAATATTAATTAATTTTCGAAATTAATTAAATAATTATTTATTTCCTGAAAATTCAACTGAGATGGCTAGTAACCGGAAAATTATGCTGATGATCGTGGCGAAGTCCGTTTATTTAATCGGACTTTATTTTAAGCTAAATTGAATTTTTAATATTAATTAATTTTCGGAATTAATTAAATAATTATTTATTTCCTGAAAATTCAACTGGGATGGCCTGTGATCGGAAAATTATGCTGATGACCGTAGTGAAGTCCTTTTATTTAATTGGACCTTATTTTGAGCTAAACAGAATTTTTAATATTAAATAATTATTTTCCAGAAATTAAGATTGAGATGGCCGACGACCGAAATTTCGTGCCGATTGTCATGGCGCAATTCGTTTATTTAACCGAGTTGTAGTTTGTGCTGAATTGAATTATTTATGAAATTGAGAATTATCCTTTAATGGAATAATCTTTGATTTTTGATTGGAAAATAACCGAGTGTCGATTGACAGCACCAAAAGTGTTTTGATGGACTACAGAAAATGTGGGAGTTATGGAAAGAAAAATATTATATTTTGGCTAAGGCCGACCGTGTCCCCACACACGGCTATTTTATCGAGAAGGATGACTGATGGAATGGATTGAATGGTCGGATAGTATACTATATCATCCTACGGGCTCTGATATATCAGCTTAGCGAGAGCAAGATATCGGTGTACTATATCACCTACGGGCGATATGTCGCTTAGTGCGAGCAAAGACACTTTATCGCCTTAATGGGAGCATCGGGGTATACTATATCACTCTGCGGGCGATATGTCGCTTAGTGAGAGCAAAGATACCGGTATACTATATCACCTACGGGTGATATGTCGCCTTAGCGAGAGCAAAGATGCCTTAACCCTATCAGCTTAGTGCGAGCTATACTATCTATATATCAGCTTAGAGTGAGCAGTCCTGGACTATGGTCGGACTTATAGATAGTATTGAATGTGCCGACCAAGTATGGGTCGTGATGACATGTAATTGACTTGTAATCGACTAGGTCGACTGATTGATGATTCGATCTGAGTATGACTTAATGTGATTCATTGCCTGGGTTGGATGTTGCGAATTGATCGATTGATTGGAATGACCATGAGTGGTCTTGTTGGCTTGTAATCGACTAGGATGGTTTGATCGATGTTTCGATCTGTGATGTGATTGCTGGGGTGTCTATTTGATCTGTGCTAACGTGCAGGTGGGATCTGAGGCCAAGGTAAGTCATCTGACTCGTGCTGTGTTTAAGCAACCATGTGGTGTATTGGTTCCCTAATTGAGTCTTAGTGGGGTAGAACTCGCTGAGACATAGTCTTATCCCGGTTGTGGGATATCATTTCAGCCCTTAGAATGGCGGGACCTCCACCTCCTCATCCTCGTATGCACTATGGTATCCCCGAGAATATTTCAGAGTTTGAGACCCATTTCCATGTCCACCCTCATCCGGAAGGATTAATGTACGTATTAGTTCAGTCGACTATTTGGGTTAATGTGGGAGTGGAAGATCAGAGGCCCCACAAGTATCGGTCTTGGTACCGTGATTACTTTGATGGGCGTAGAGAAGGCCCTATCCCAGAAGAGGATGTGCCGTTTGACGTGATGGAAATGGCATTTGGAGAGGGAACGGCCGATCGAGTCGATGGATCGGTAGTGGACGTGAGGGATCCACAGCAGGAGGCCGAGACTAGTGGTCCTATATATTCAGCTGAGGAGGACAATGGGCATGAAGGTAACGGTGAGATGCCACAACAAGAGGTGGGAGGATTGGAAGAGGAAGAAGACTGGGGAGCAGCTGAGGAGATGCCTGAAGATGAGCCGGCGTCTGAAGCTGAGGACGAAGGTGAAGAAGAGGATGATGATTTGGAGGAGAATGATGTGAGTGAAGAGGAGTCAGAGGAGGATCAGGATGACCCTGAGTATGACCCAGATGAGGATTGAGATCCCATCTCTTTGTGAAGCCTTTGTATATGTGTAGATAGAGTGAGACTTCGAAGTTTTGTGATGTGAATAGTTTGTGAAGTGCTTTGCCTAATGCCATGTATAAGAGTTTGGTTGTAGATTTCAATATGAAAAATATAGCCTGCTTTTCTATCCCATTGTTTGATTGTCTGGGGATTTATAATTGCTTCCGCATGTGCTTAATAAATGAAAGGGTCGGCGATACATTGTCCTGGGATATCGCATTCTAAAATCGACCAAGTAGAAGGATGTATGCGTGCCCGAGGATCGGGGCGTGACAGCTTTAAATTTTGACGGATCAATTTCAATGCCTAGGCTACTAACCATAAAACCTATGTACATTTGGTGGGATTAAGTCTCAGCTTAAATTTTCTGAGTTGATCAAATAACTTCTTTAGAACCCTAATATGGTCTTCTCCATGCTTTGATTTAGCAATCATATCATCGAGATATACCTCTATTTCCTCATGCATCATGTCATGGAATACGGTGACCATTGCTCTTTGATATGTGGCTCACACATTCTTTAGGCCAAACAACATCACCCTGTAACAAAAGGTCCCCCATGGTGTAATAAAGGATGTTTTGCTCTTATCCTCTTCTTTCATCATAATCTGGTTGTATCCAGAGAACCCATCCATGAAGGAGCATAGTTTAAATCTTGCGGTGCTATCAACCAAAACATCAATATGCGGTAGCGGAAATCCATCCTTTGGGCTTGCTTTTATTTAATTCCCGATAATCTATGCAAAATCTAACCCATCCATCCTTCTTCATGACTAGATAGAAATCCAATCAGGAGATTGTCCTCATATCCTTAAGACATATTTTTCCAAAACTTTGAAAACTAGGAGTCATGGGAAAGTCCAAGCATCAAATTTTTTTTCCTATTGTGTTGTTGCTTTTAAGCAATTTCATGGTCATTTTTTTGAAAAAACCCGAAAGAGCAAATGGTTGACTATCGAGTTGACTTTTTCGTCAACCCTTTGACCAAAGTCAACCCTGGGTCAAAAATGGGCTTTCTATCCAAAAGGATTCCGTTTAGCTTTAGTTTTACTTTTATCAAATCAGTTTTTCAAAAATTCAAAGATTTGACAAAAAATCAACATTTTAGGAAAAGTCAACTAAATGGTTGACATTTAATCAATCATTTGACAAAAAGTTTAATAAAATAAAAAATGCACAAATACATTTTTTTTAATGTCAATTTGATTTTTGTTTAAAAAATGTCACAAATTTTGATTAAAAACCTTCATTTTCAAATTTTCATTTTTAGGTCATAAATTGACCAAAAATAAAATTACTTTTATTTTAGTTATAATTAGGTGTAGTTCCTTCTTCGACATTTGGTTTAAGGACTATTTTAAATCCACTCGAGCATTCAATTTTGTAAATTATTGAGTCAAATTGCGAATTGTTGTTTTGCACCCTAATTAGGGAACCAAAATCGATTCTTCATGGACAATCGTTCTTCATTCATTTTCTTAAGATAAATCCAAATCTGAAGTCGATTTTGGAAAATTCATGCCTAAACTTCTCAATTTGAAGAATTTCACTCGCCAAGCATAAAAAGGTTGAGCAATTAAACTTTAATTGACAAAATTCGAATTGACCCATTCTAGTTATGGTTTAATTTCATAAATCTAGGTCCAATTTCAATATTAGATCTAGATTCATTTTTGACCTATGCTAGAGTACTTCAATTTGAGAATAATTCGGACATGATAAATGGTCTTACATATGAGTGATTCTTTAGATGGGGCAACTGTAACATTAATTGAATTCAATTTCAATCAATTTGCACTCATTGGATTGCAAATTTAATCATTTTAGTCTTTTAGGCTTAATTCAAAGTATTCGTGGTTTTGACTTGTTGTGTTTCATGATAAAAGACCTCTAGATCACATTCATAAGATTTGATTAGCTTAATTGAATCTCAATCGGCCAATTTCTTATTCAATAAGATGAATTTATTTTTAGGGACCAAATTGCCTAACTTTTGAACCAACAAGAGTCCTAAATGAGCGAAATGGCAAGAGTTGGACCAAATCGGTCAAGAACTAGTCAAAAAACAAAGAAATTGAACCAAACCGATTTGACAAGTTTAACGGCTACTCGGCGATGTTGGCTGATTCGTTTGCTTGCTGGCTAGTTACGCACCTCTGTTGATTGATTTCAAGATCCTCTTGATGTCGGTTTCACTCCTACACCTTCAATTTCTCGAAATTTTTCAGATTGGTTCCCAAGTGTCGTTAAATTGCAAATTAAACCCTAATTGAACATTTTGACACAATTCTCAATTTTGGCTTGAGTTTTTGCAAATCAAACCCATTGGATAGATTACCCGACACCTTGAGATTGTAATCCAACCTTTGAAATCAAATTTTACCCATTAGATCGAAATTTCGATTGTTGGATCGAACCAATAGGGGGCCTCATTTTGCGTGAAATCCACTGTCTCTCCTCCCTCTAGTTTCTTGCCTATTTCTCTCTCTTCTATCTCTCCCTCAAATCGCCTCAAACCAATCCTCTCTGACTACCACTCGCTAGCCTTGAATTGGCGGCTTACCTATTACCGCCAACCCCGCGATGGACCTCATCTCTTCCCTGTCTCAACAAAAGCACTGGTAGGACTAGATGATAGCTAGTTCTCCCCGTCTAGCGATTCTTCTCTAGTCGGATCAAAGATTGGTGATCATGTTGGTCTTGCCTTCAACTGGTTTGTTTGGTTGAACTAGCCACCATTCGGTGGTTTTCGGTGCCCCGATCGGTGCCAATCTGTTCACAGGAGGAACCTTGACCTTTTGGTAGTCGGGGCCTTGAAGATCGGCTATTGGATTGCTCCGATGGCATGATCATCCTCGAAAACTCCAAAACCAATCTCGGCAAGATCAGTTCCATCCCAACCTGATCCGACTGCTGCCGGTGTTCCTAAGCTCACCCAACCACCGAAGATCGATTACTCTGGAAGTCCTTGACCTCATTGTTGTCAACAATTGGCCAATCAGCCATTAGCAAGCTCCAATCAGTCTGATCCCCTCATCGGTACACCAAAATCGGTCCATTTGAACCAGTTCTAGTTTTTGTTGTTGCAAGCAATCCGCTAAACCTCTAAAGTTGCACGATTCTATAATAGTTTAGGTTTGTTTTGAGCTCTACTCTAGTTCTTAAATCTAACTTTTCTATTTTTATGCTATTTTTTGTAATCATTTCTGGACAAACTTTCCTGCATGAAAGTTGTTTGTTGTTGTGTCAAGAATATCTTATATTTTTTTTTTCGGAATTTTTGGACATGATTAGCTAGGTCAAAACCACTCAAATCTGAGCCTAGATCAGTATGCTCTGTGTTGATTTCTAACTTTGTCATTTTTGTACTGATCTCTGTGTTAATTTCTGGAGGAACTTTCAATTGTGTGGAGAGCATGCTATAATTTTTTTGGAATTTTTGGATGTGTTTAACTAGATCAAAATTGCCTAGATTTAAGCATAAAACGATCTGCCATGTACTAATCCGAATTGCATTTTGGTAAAATTGAGTCCTCAAAGGAGTTTCTTTGGTCTCAAATCCTTCATGAAAGATGAAATACATGCTATATGTATTCAATTGATACATGATTTGCAAAGTGTTGATATTGTCTAGTGTGTCAATTGTAAGAGTTAACGTGAAAATGTGCTACGGTAACATATAGCTTGGATATGCATGTCTGTTTTGCCATTTTTGCCACGACTCTTGTGATTTCATCTAGGTTTCGAACTCCTAATGAAAAATGCTCATCATCGCATGTACTATATGTAAATTTTTCATTAGAATTTTGTATATCTTTAGATAGTTGAATTCATGCTTATCCTATGATGCTGAGATTAGAATGGAACCTTACCATATATGCATCTTACCATGCTTGCTTGAGTCATCTAGAGGTCAAAGCTTGCGATTATGCCTTCTTGACAATTGAACAGCATGTCACGAGATTTGTACACATGTTTAGGTCATATCATTTAAACATCATTTTGCATGTTAAACTTGTGTCACAAAAGTGTTCATCACACTTAGGATTCCCAAGTATGTCATTAGGAATCTTGAATCAACTCGTAATGTCATAAAATTGTATGACATTCTTGCATGCTGACTTAAAGTTAGATGATTACCCAAGTTATTCGCCGCATTTGATTCTAAGTCTCATGTGATTTGTTTATGATGTTTGTGCATTATTTGAATGACTTTGAAGTTCTCTAATACATGCTTGTGTTATGTTTTTCTTAGTTATTAACATGCACACTTTTAGAGATCTCAATCTTAGAGTACCAAATCGACCTAATTTGGATTCAAGCCCTTATAGAAAGTCATAAAGCACACATAGAGGTTTCAAATTTTTACTAATTTCATGTCGATTGTTCATCGTTAGGGGCATTTTCCTTTTTTTCCAAACTTAGGCGAATTTCGACATGGGTGAACCCCTGTTCTAACCCTTGTTTAGATAGACTTTTGACATTTTTGTTCTATTTTTTCTATTAGGATTTTGCACTTGATCCCTTAATGAAACTTTTTTTCATTATGTTAGCTATGTTGTGTGAAAATCTGACGATTTTTAAACCTATTTTGATAGGACAAATCTTTGTAAAAATGATTGAACGTCCTCAATCCTGGATAAATTTCTGATGAGTTGTTGCTTGTTGTTTGATTTTTGTAAAATCATGTGTAGTTCATTTGAAAAAACTTTCTTCAAGAAAGTTATTCATTATCATGCATGCACATTAGAGAATTTTGTCATAACTAGATTGTTGATGGGTATTACCCAATTTTGCTACAATATCCTACTTGTTTAGTTAGACCCTTGAGGCTAGTTTGTGTACGAAATTAGGCCATGTCATCTTCATGGAAGTTATTTTGAATGTTTTGATCTTTGTTATTGAACAATTGGTCTTTCCAAATTTCATATTAAAAAATGCTTTGGTACATGTGATGTTTTTGAAAACAATTTTTAAAAAAAAAATTATTTTCCAAAGCCTAATTTGGCTTAAGGAAGTGTCATGGTTTGGACCATATTCAAAATGTCTATGATGCTTGTGAGTGCATTTATGCGAGCCTTGAGCTAGCCTTGACAATTGAATGTGTTCCATAGCCTAGATATTCCTTAACCCAAAATATTTTCAAACCTCTTTAAATACTAATTTGACATTGTGAAAAGTCACGATTTGAATTGTATTCAAAATGCCCGTGATGCTTGTGAGTGCATTTATGCGAGCCCTGAGCTAGCCTTGATAATTGAATGTCTTTCATAGCCAAGACATCACTTCGTCTTAAATTTTCTTTTGGATGATTTCAAAATATGTGTTTGAATCATCACATGTACCCTCATACATACAATCACATCCTTCACTAGAGATGTTTATATTTGTGATTGGCGCATACCCTCGGTAATAAGTGACCTACCAACCATTCACTTTCTTGTTTGATTGGTTGAGAAATAAGGTCCAAAAGTCACATGCATTGTAGGAATTAAACATGCATGCATATCTTTTGGATTATGATAGGGTCGATGCATGATATCGTGATAAAACCTCGGGATCATATAAATTGCTTGGTTAGGGGACTTATAAATGTTATTGGCCATGCGAGAATACAATTGGTCAATAGTAGCTGTAAGTCATAAAATGAATCGGGTAGGTGTCTTGGAGGGACCTATGCATGAACTACAAAGGCAGACCCTGAGGCCCAAATCTGCTTTTTGAATTGTACTTCATTTTGAGCGATTGACTTTGGCATGATGTTGTACTTTTCATTGTTTTGACGTGCACACCTGTTTATTTCCATTGCATGTAACTAGTTGTAGTTCTTAGACTAGGTTTAGCTTAGGATCCTGAAGATGAAGAGGGCACAAAGATGGTGAAGGGTCAATATCTAATCCGACCATGCTATTGTACCATTCATTCCAAACATATGTCTTGGGTTCTTATTTTGTTATATAAAGCCCAACGAGTTACAGGTTCTCCCTTCCTCTTATCATTTTCAATTGTATTTCTCTTTTATATTTTCTAGGATTGCATGGTAGATTTACCGTTTTCCTTGTTTGTTTACTTACTGCTTCACAATTTTCAATTCAATTGGATGCTTTCTTTTCATTTTCTTTAGAAATAGAATAGCATGAAAATGACCAACCACGCATGGTCACCTAGTTTAGGATAAACAATCTTGAAAAAGTAAAAAGACATGCATGGATGTGTTAGGTAAACACAACATACTATTAGGTACGGAAAGGGCGCTAATAGAAATTTTAGTGTAACCCAAGTCCCCGAACCTAGATATCTGGTTATGTAGGAATCAAGAGAATACTCCTGACCCTCAATTGGGTTTTATAGTTGACCCCCAAAAATGATGTTAGTGATGCCTCCTGTCTTATTTTTATGTTGTCTTAAATAATTAGACTATATAAATGAACCTGTCACATGGGGTATGGGTCTTGATAAGACTCACCATGGTTTAGCTTACGCATATGTGGAAAGTTCCTAATGGATGAAGTGACGCCATCCTTAGGAAGGAGAGTACCAGAGGGAGGGCTTACCATGGTAAAGGTACCCTCAAATATGATATTCACACCATACCTCTTCTTTCAAGGTGTGTCGCTCGTGTGGGGTATGAGTTGCGATACTCCATTGTCACGTGAGGTATGAGTTTGGGAGAACTCGCGACCTTGTAGAGGGAACCCACAAGAGATTTGATCTCATAGATGAGGTGATGACGTTTTTTGGAATGCAAACCATGATGGAACTCTCATGGTCAAGTATCCTTAAATCTAACATTTCCCCTTCCTTTCCTTGTGAGAGGGATCGATGGCGAGATCAAGTTGCAACAGGTCTCTTGCATGAAAATCAATTGGTGTGTAAGGGAGGCAATGCCAAGTGGCATGGCCACTTCAATCAATGGCGAAGCAAGAGAGAGATGACCGGCTTTTGTGAAGAAATTACACTAGTTGTGTCCAATTTTCATGTAAATTAGACATTACAGACCAAAAATTATGTCTATAATTCGCCTAATGATTCCCAAAAATTTCTCAACTAAATTATGGGTCAAATATCTTTCAATCCCATAAATGACACATTTCTAAATAGTGCCAATTAAACCTACCTAATTACCAATGTAAATTCCATTTTCTTAGCTCACTAATTGGATAGGCCAAAATCTGGATGTCACAGTCTCCTGTTAACATTTAAAGAAACAAATAGGGTGAAAGAAAAAAAGATGAACATCTTACTCGGAAATTACAAGTTCAAGATAAAATCCGATGAATCAATGACTTAGATATTCACTCAATTCACTGAGATAGTGAATGGCCTCGCCAAGGAAAAGTGTTTACTAATGTTGAAAAGGTGAACAAGTTGTTAAGGGCTTTAGGTAAGAAATGGAGTACACTGAAGACATACATTACTACAAGAAAAAAAATGAGGATTTAACCAATCAAAATGGATGAACTAATAGGAACATTCGTGTCCTATGAAGTTGAACACCTAAATGAGGAAAGCAATTCAAAAAATGAGAAAGCTATTGCTTTTAAAGCTGACCAGGATGATGCAAGTGAACAAATATCCTCAAAAGGTGAGGACAATGATGCGGACATGGCATTGTTGACAAAAAGGTTCAAAAAATTCATGAGAAAAGAGGGAAACTACAAAGGGAAAAGACAATTGAAGTTCTTGGACGATAGAAAGCAATACAGGAATAAGGAAGAATCAAAAGGTAAGGATATCATTTCCTAGGAATGTACGAAACCAGGTCACATAAAGTTAGAATGCCCATCTCTCAGAAAATAAAAATAAAAAATGAACACACGGAAAGAGGAAGAAAGCATTAAAGACAGAATCCTAGAGTGATGCCGAATGTAAATTCAGTGGTGAAGAAGAAGCAAATCTCTCTCTACTAGCCAATACAAATTATGAGGAAGAAAATGAGGTATATGATTTTGAACTAACTTATTAAGAATTATGGGATTTTTTTAGGGAAATGTTTGAAGGGCATGGAAAGGCTTCAAAAAGAATTTCTGTTTGGGAAAAGGAAAGTTTATGATCTCAATACTGCAAAATTTTCTTACAAAGTTCTTCTGCATGAACTGAAAAAGGATCAAGACCTCAAGTGAGTGAAGTAAAAATTTTTCGAGTTGAGAATAACACTCTTAAGGAAGAAACTTCAAACATTCACACCAAGTTTTCACTAGGTTCAAAAACTTTGAAACACATTCTCTCAATTCCTCACTTCAACAAATGTGATTTAGGACACGAAGGAAATGAAGATGAGCAGAATTCTTTTCCTAAAGTAGAAGATAGATTGAAACACAAACCTCTTGTACGTTTCTATAAGTATCATTATGCTAGACATTTGACAAAATCTACTAGCAAGCAATTTCTTGATTACTCAATCTGCAATGAATATGGTCCTTTCAAGATGGAATGTCCAAAAGAGCAATGAAGCCCCAAAAAATTTACAGAATTTTTTATATTAAGTCAAAGTCTAACAAGCAGGGACCCAAGTCTATGTGGGTACTAAAGAAAAGATGAGAATCTTTGTGATTGCATGTGATCTTGAAGAAAAATAAGTGGTATCCGGATAGCAGGTGTTCCAGACATGATTGGAGGAAAAGATAAAGGAAGAATAATCGGCAAAGGAAACATCGGGTTGAGAAATATGATAATTCAAGATGTTTGGCTAGTCAAGGGACTAAAGCACAGTCTCTTAAGCATAAGCTAGCTATGTGACAAAGGATATAAAATCAGTTTTTAAGAAGGTAAGTGCATTGATACAAGTAAAGACAAGTCTCAATCTTTTACCAAAAAGGTATGGCGACATCTACTTGTTTGATATTAACTTTGAGGAAGATCATTGCCTAATGTCTATCAAAGATGAGGATGATCTACAACACAAGAAATGAGGACACATAAATGTAAAGTAGATTTACAAGATATCTTCAAAAGTTCTTGTTCATGGTTTACAAAAGATCAACTATAGTAAATATGATTGTTGCAATGTGTGTACCTTGGGAAAGCTGGTAAGAAGCTCCTTCAAGTCAATAAAATACATTGCTATTGATAGATCCTTGTGGCATTTACATATGGACTTGTTTGGACCAACAAGAACAACTAGTCTAGGTGGAAGGAAATATTGCTTAATGATTGTTGATGATTATTCATGATTCACATGGGTAATGTTTCTATCTCACAAGAACAACGCATTCCACTCATTTGAGAAATTTTGCTTGATGAATTCAAAATGAAAAAGGACACAGATCATAACAATCGGAATTGACCCTAGAGTAGAATTCAACATTCAAAGTTTTGCTGAATTCTGCAATGCAAATGGAGCGGAACATAATATCTCTATAGCATTTACTCTTCAACAAAATTGTGTAGTTGAGAGAAAGAATCAATCACTATAAGAAATGACTAGAACCATTGTAACATCCTCAATTTCGACCCTTATTTTGGTCCTAACTAGGAGGCTAAGCTAGATAGGCCTTAGGTTAGTCAAACCTTCCTAGAAAATAAGTGTGACCAAGTGTGAAAAGCATTAAATGAGGATGATGAATGTAAAGGCTTATGTGTCCCTATAGCCTAGGCTAGTTATAACCCTAAACTAAGTAAGAGATCTTGGAGGCCAAGAAATGGACTACACATCCATTGGAAGAAAGAGCAAGCAAGTCAAACCTTCTTAGACAAGCTAAGAGCACATTAATTACATTTGGATTTTAGTTATTCAATGCCAAGATGAAGTGTCCAAGCTAACCTAGGATCTAGTTGGAAATTTGGGAGATAAGAATCCTAAACAATTAATGCTTCTTGACCAAGTGGGATGCCTCCTTTTTCGAAATTACTGGACCTGCGCTATTTGCCAATTTTACACAGATTTTTTTTGTGCGAATTTAAAGAAACTTCCTTCATTAAAGTTGTTCTGAACATCTTGATCTAAAACATACTTAAATTGCATATTTTTCTGAGGTGAAATGGTAGGAATGAAGACCCAATCATTCACCGTCTGGAACCTGTCCCGTGTAGTGAAAACGCTGACCAGGTTGCCTTCTCGAATTTTGATAAAATTTTCCCTTTAAAATTTAACCATGCTTTCTTCATGAAAGTTCTAAATGACATTCATATCTAAAAAATATTAAAATTTCAAAGAGTTTTGGGAATATTTAGATTTCTAATTGAATCACTCTCTCTAACTGTTGAATCTGCTCGACGGACGAATTCTTGGGTTGTGTTCAGTGAATTTCTGCTCTTTCCACATCATGCATTTGGCTAATTTTCCTTCATGAGAAATGTTTCTTAAGATCTTCTCTATAACATATTAAAATTTCATAAGTTTTCGATTATGTTTGATAAGGTAAAGACACTGATTTCGGAAATTATTCAAAATTATTTTCTTACCCAAGAGGTATGAGACATGCCCGAGCTTGGACTCAAGTCCTTAAATGCCATGTTGAGGTGTACCTAATGATCTCTTCCTTGGCCCCAGAATCAACTTGGATGATAAACTTTTCTAGATTGCCTTCTTGAGGAAGGAAAATTTGCCTTCTTAAAGAAGGAAAGGAAAGTAGAAAGAAAACTCTAGAATTCCTTCATGAAGAAGGTGAGGTGTCCCTTGAATTTTCAAAGGTCATGATTGTGGTCCAAAATATCTTGGATATTCTAGAAAAGTGGCATACACATGGACCAATTGGAGAGCGATACACGGGCCCTCATTAATGACCGAAGATTCTAGAATTTGCCAAGTTGGTAACTTTGACATTATTATTGTCAAACTTCATTAAATGCTCATTCAATGCGGGGTATAGGTGGACCAATGGAAAAGTGAAAAGCAGGTCATCATTCATGACGCCTATGATGTTAGGTTGCCAAGTAAGGTCTTTTAGCCTTCCAACTCATCATTTATGCTTCAATTATTGAATCCATAGCCTTGCCACCCAAGGAATTTAGGTGGGATGCTTGGAAACATTGGAATGGACCGCTTGGCATTGTAATGATGACTCAAAGGGCTATAAATATGAGGAGCTCTCTTCATTTTCCTCACTTTGCTCCCATTTTCTCCACCCTCCCATCTCCTTGAACGCCCTTCACCTCACCTCCCTCTCTCTCGACCTTCAAAGTAAGCCGCCCTTCCTTTGTAGTTCGCATCTTAGCTCGAGGTTCATTAAAGGTAAGTAGAATCTCTAACTCTTGGCTAGGGCGATAGCCTACATCGTCAAGTTTAGTGGTGTGCTCACCTATGTAAGCCGTGTGTATGTTGTAATGTTCTTTTGTGTGTTTGCTCATGTTTTCATGTTTGAGTGTGTTCATGCCCCCAGGATGAGATTAAGGTTCACTTGGCTTGGAATTGATGTCAAGTCACGATGGTCTAAGCATGCGACCCAAGCCACGGACCAAGAATCGTTCCCGGCATATTTTATAATACAATGTTGAGGATCATAGCACACTCGCTTGGATGAGCATGCCCTCGAGCCTTGCATACGTTAGCTAAGATGAGAGATGAAAAACCAGCTTGTGTGATGCACTAGTGTGTGCACTTAAAGTTGAAAAAGCACCCGTCGCCACATAGTGTTGGTGGTGATGCCTCGTTCATTGAACAAGATGTCTCGATTGAGCCAGGATGCTTGGGTTTGAGTCCAGATGCCTTGGATAAGCTAGCCTCGGGATGCCCTGGTTGAGACAGGATGCCTGAGTTGAGCCCAGATGCCTTGGGTGAGCTAGCGCCATGATGCCTCGGTTGAGCCGGGATTCCCTGGTTGAGCCAGCATGCCTAGCTTGAAGCCGGATGCCTTGGTTGAGCCGAGAGAGCCTAGTTGAGCTAGGACGATGATAAATGAATTTTCATGAGTGCCGGTATATGCATATGCATGATATGTGGATGTGTTCATTGATGTGCCAAAGGTAAGCATGCATTCAAGCATGCTACAATGGACATCTGCATGTAATCGAGTTATTGTAATAAGTTTGCTACTGATTGCCATCGACATTGCTTGCAACTATTGTACCTGCTAGATTGTGATGATGAGATATTTTCCTAGTAGAGAATTAGGGGTTTTACTTACTAAGTGTCCCCAAAACTCACCCCTCATCCTTTTAGTCTTGTAGGCATGAAAGTCTTACATCAATTTTGGGAGTTGTAATCTCGATAGAGAAGCTAAGATTTACCCCGGTCTTTTTTAGCATAGAGCCTATAATGGTTGTAAATATAATGGCCTATGACAAAAATGGCTTGTAAATGTAATTGATGTAATTGTATATTTTAAAATTGTTGTTTTCCTAGCTGTTTGTTGTTGTCCAGGTGTTGTATGTACGCTTCCGCATGTGCTTAATGAAAAGATAAAAAGAAATGGGACAGCGACGCGCCTGGGACATCACGAAAATAACCCTTGCTGCTTGTGACCCTAGGGATGGAGTTGGGGTCGTGACAACCATTATGATCGAAAGTGGCGTTCCTACGTGCTTCAGGGTTGAAGTAGTTGCTACTATTTGTTATACACTAAATAGAGTATTATTGAGACTTGTGGTGGAAAAGACTTCGTACGAAATCTACAAAGGAAAGAAGCCAACTGTACATTACTTCCATGTGTTCGGATGCAAATGTTTCATTCTCAATAATGCAAATGACAACATTAGAAAGTTTGATGCAAGAGCTAGTGAATGTATTTTTCTTGGGTACTCTCCTACTAGTAAAACTTACTAAGTGTGCAATAAGGATACACAAGTAGTGGAGAATTCAAAAATGTAAAGTTCAAAGGTGATCAGAAGGGAATACAAGTTGAGGATTGCAAGGATGTCATGCAAATATTCCTACCAACCACTAGCAAACAGCAACAACCTTAGTCTATAGTAGATCTTTCAAGTCAAAAGCAAACTCCCAGGGATTGGTGATTCACGATAGAATATCCTAAAGATCAAATCATTGGCAAGGTAGAAGAAGGAATAAAGACCATATCATCTCTCAAAGATTTGAACTCCCTAGCTCTAATAACTTAGAACCAAAAGGAATTGATGAAGCCATCACCGATAAAAACTAGATTAAAGCCGTGCAAGATGAGGTGCATTGTGGCATCCCAAAAAAAATTCAAGACAAGCTCTAAGGTGTATTAAAGCCCATAATTAGGTAATAAAATTACCTATGGTTTATGCTTTAGCCATTAGTCTCCTCTTAAGACTAAGTGATATGTGCTTGTGTTCATAAAATCTTGAAATTAGTATTATAGGATAAACTAATGAGAATAATCTATTATTGGCTATGCACCTCATAGACTAAATTTCCTATAAATAAAATGTTACAAGATTTTGGCCATGTGGAATTTAAAACTTAAAACCTATAAAAGAAAGAATAAAAGGTAAAATTTGACTTTTATTTAGGTTTGGGCCTTAGGCCCAAGAGTGGACTTTTGATGGGCCAAGATGGCCGGCCCATTGAAGCCCACGAATGGGCTGTCATCGGCCACAAGCGAGGCCGGCCCAATCCAAGCCCAAGCCCAAGCCCATCTTGCATGAGCTTGGCCAAGTGGCAAAAAGAGGATTACATGCATTGGCCATTGAGGGAGGCTACTAATCATTGCTAATGATTGTGGCTTAAGGGAAATAAAAGGGAGAGAGAGAGAGAGTGGCCGGTTGAATTCGGCCAAGCCAAAGAGAGAGAGAGGGAGTTGCAAGAGAGAGGAATTGAGAGGGAGGAGGGGAAGGAGCTCGCCGTTCGTCCGCCCGCACGCTGTCCGTCCGTCTGTCGCTGGTGTGCCGTCCGTTTGCTGTCATCCGCTTGATCTTAGAGGCAAGTTGGGATCGATTTCCACTCTTGCACGTGTGTCTTGCATGAGTGATTTGTTGGTGGTAGATCTCGGATGTTTCGGGTAGGCAAAACCGAACCTAGAATGTGACTTGTTCTTGAAAAAGCTTGCTGATTTCGTGTAAACCGCCCGACCCAGAATCTTGTGGACGCTTGCATGCATGTTTCGAGTTGGATTTTGACTTTGGTTCCTTCACAAAATTTGTAGCCAACATCTTAATCTACAACATACTACAATTTGGGATAAAATGGTTGATATTTAGGGGGTCAAACCCTCTTCCTACGAAGACACTAGATCTGGAACTGTTTTGCTGACCTTTTGGTAGTTTTGTGGGTTGTATGTCGATTTTTACCAAGAATCTCTCTTCTACTTCTTCATGAAACTTGTAGAGAACATCATAAAGACTAACATACTCAAATTTTAAGTAAAATGAGCAAGTGTAGCCTAGTGAATCGACTTGCTCTTGAAGATAGTAAATCTGAAAACACGGTACTGGACACCCGAGATTTCTTGGACCCATATGGTGACTATAATTTGGAAATTTGACTTAGATCCCTTAATGAAAGTTGTAGGAGACCTTTTGAAGTAAAACATATCCAAATTTCAGAGGAAACGAAGAAGAACAAGTGGGTGAAAACTCGATATTTCGGAGATAGCTATACTGGACGTTTCGGTGCTAGAATCAGAAGCTTCGGACGACTATAGAAAATTATCTAAAATGAATCTGGCCTAGATGTCTGGATGAAAAATCTACTTTAGTGTCTTAAATATAACCTGGTAAAATTTCATAATTTTCGGAGGTCATTCGGGTATTTTAATCGAATTATTTCAAAAACTGCACAATCTGTTTTTATCCGAAATTACATGCTGTATGTGTGAATTATATTCTTCTTGTGTGAAACTCTTTTGGACATGTGTTTTCATGAAATTTTTATCTTATTGACTTTTCTATCACATGTCTTGATTTCACGATTTTTTAGAATCAAATGGATATTTAAATTTAAATATTTTCTAAAATGGTACAAGCTGGAATTTTGTAAACTTCAAGAAGGCATGAAATATGGACTATTCTAAATTGCATGGACTCCATGAATTGTATTGTTATGAGTGATTGTGTCTTGATGCATGTATGAATTCAAAGGATGAATATGATCTTGATTGCCATCACATCACATGCCATGTTAAAATTGAACTATAGTTAAAGATCTGAATTGAGATAAATGAGAAGGCCGTCAGAGGTGTGAGCCGACGATGCCCCGGGAGTGTCGGGATGCCTGGCTAGAAGGGTACGGCCGGTTGCCCGGTGGCCTTGAATGGTCGGATACCGGAGGGTCCTCGAGAGTATCGGGATGCCCGGAGAGTGGGGGAGCCAAAAGCTCGGTAGGTATTGTGCCGAGGGATGCCTCACGATGCTAGTTGGGGTGCGAGATGCCTAGCTAGAAGGGTACGGCCGGTTGCCCGGTGGCCTTAAATGGCTAAATGCCGGAGGGTCCTCGTGATGCCAGTTGGGGTATGAGATGCCTAGAGAGTGGGGGAGCCGAATGTCTGATTGTATCTTGGATACATGTGGGATGCAAACATTGGTCCCGGGAAAGAGAAATGTGGCGGTCCAAAATGAAATTGAATTGAATTATGCATGATGATATATGCATGACATGATGATGACGTTATATGCATTGATGCATGGTAATGATGATGGTACATGTGATATGATGATGATGAGAGCATGGATGCATGGTAATGATGATGGTACATGAGATATGATGATGATGTTATATGCATGGATACATGGTAATGATGATGGTACACGAGATATGATGATGATGAGAGCATGGATGCATGGTAATGATGATGGTACATGTGACATGATGATGGTAAGTGTATGCCATGATGGTGATGACTATATGATGATGTATGTACATGAGGTATGATGGCATGTGCATGATACCAAGGTAAGTTGTGCATGGATGCCTTAATGACATGTGATGCTATGATTGTGATGATTGTGTGGCATGATGCATTGAGTGGTTTATTGGTCCTGTACCTACTGAGTGGTTGTACTCACCCCTTTGGGGACCAACATTTCATATTAGGAGGATGCCGCTCCCTGCTGTCACGCGGGGCGTATTTTACGGCCTTCCTTCAAATGTAGAGGTCGGGTGTATGGAGATCGACTGTCCCACCATTCCTGGACTGACATTTGTTCGAGTGCGCGCCTTAGTGATGTATGATGTGGACCTGGCTAGGGACCCTGTCATTCAGGAGTTCATATCCGTCCATGTTCGTCGAGACGGAGTGATGCGTGGGATGTTGCCGCCGCCGCCGCCTGATTCAACGGGATGGGTGTGAGGGCCTGTGCGTGAGAAGTAGGAGCTGAAACTTTTTGGGACGATAGCAGACACTAGCTGATGGGAGATCTTGCACGATAGACATAGTGGGTCAAGCGTTTCTTTTTGGGGTTATGGCCGAGTGTTGCTACATGTCCTAGCTTTTCTTTTGATGTACCGACCCAAGGAAACCCATCTTGAAAAATATGTAAATAAAAGTGTCGTGGCTTCATCTTTTCTTATGATGTTTAGTGGTGTGCAATTGTATCATGGTTGATGGAGGGAGAGATGGTGATATTATATTTTGCTTCCGCTAATGACTTGCGCTGGGACCGTTTTCAAAAAAAAAATGTCTATGATTTACTACGCTTCTTCTAAGAGATGTAACTAGTGTTCCATTAAGTGTAGCATTAGGTGCCTGTGGCGACCTAAGGTGGTTCGGGGTGCCACAGCTGCCCATCGTTTTTTGTATCAAAGCAAATGGTTATAGGTGGAGTGATAAGGAGCCTCATTTGGAAATTGAGAAACATGATGACAATGCACACCATAGGATATAAAACGGAATAATTGAATAACGGGTGATGAGAATTCACTCGTAGATCCCTAGTAGTTAATTTTGAGTTGTACTTAGGTACCAGTAACATGTATATGTTACTTATGTAGTAATGGTTGTTGCTTTGAATGGAGACAGTGAGTCTCAAATTATTCCTGAGGCAATGCTTGGAAATTGCAGGAAAGTCATGGTGCGAGCTGGAAGTGCTCATCCATCGAGGGCTGAAGCCTCTGCTGTAAGGGCTAAACCCCGAATGGAAGACATCCTGCAAGCATTGACCAATATTGGAAATCCGATGGAAAGGTAGGCGCAACAACAACCTGGAGCAAAATGCCGTACTCAAGGATTGGCATAATAGTTTTTGAAGCTAAAGCCACCTAAGTTTGGTGGAATGGGAAGTCCTGAGGAGGCGGAACATTGGATTGATGGAATGGAGCAATTTTTCAGGTTGTTAGACTACACTGCTGCTGAGAAAATAACTTTGGCAGAGTACCAGCTGGAGGGAAATGCAAAGTTTTGGTGGAGAGCATCGAGGGACACAATCTTCCCACCAAGTACTGAGGTTAACTGGGAAGAGTTTGTGAGAGCTTTTAATAGATGGCATTTTTCTAACTGTGCTAAGGATAGGAAAATTACTGAATTTGTTCAATTAGAACAAAAGGAGCTGACGGTAAACCAGTATGAGGCTAGATTTTCTGAATTGTCTAGATATGCTCCTAGGCTAGTTGAGGATCAAGAAGAGAAAACTAAGAGGTTTCTGAAAGGGTTGAGGACTGATATCAAGAAACAACTAGTGCCTCTGAACATAAGAGATTATAATGAGATCTATGAAAGGGCATAGTTGGTGGAGCATGAGTTGGTAAGGGAACATTCGGAGAACAAGAAACCATTATCCTTTGGTGATGTGAGAAGGTGTAAGAGACCCTATACAGGACAAGGTCAGACTTGGGAATCTAAGAAGAAGGGAAATTTTGGGAACTTTGGAAGAGGCAAGGGTAGCCTGAATTTGGGAATGACACCTTATCAGAATGCGAAGTGTCGAATGTGTAGTGGGCGACATGGCCCAGGACCTTGCATTGGGCAACCAAAGTGCTATAGTTGTGGAAAAATAGGCCATATTAAGAGAAACTGCCCTCAAGAAAGATCGCACGCGAGTATGGGCTCGGTGCAGCAGCCACAGCGGAATGATGTTAGGCCAAACTTACCAAGGAATCCCCAGAGGCTACCAGCACAAGGAAGAGTGTATGTGATCACCCAAGAGGAAGCGGAAGCTTCCAAAAATGTTATCTCGTGTACGATCTTTATAAATGATAAAAAGGTATATGCATTGTTTGATACGGGTACTACGCATTCATTTATATCTGAAAGATATAGACAGTTGAGTAAGATAGAAACTATGCCTCTTGAGACGCCTTTTTGTGTTTCTAAGCATCTAAATGATATGTTATTGTCTACGCTAGTGTGTGGAAATTGTAAGATAACAATAGGGGGAAAGGATATGGAAATAGACTTAGTCGTAATGGCCATATATGATTTTGATGTTATCATAGGAATGGATTGGCTTCGTAAGTATCGGGCCCAGATGGATTGTTATAGGAAAGTAATCCAATTTACCTTACCTGATCAGTCTAGTTGTGAATTTCTGGGAGGTCAGACCCACCCACCTGTAGCGCTTATTTCAGCAATAGAAGCCCATGCGTTACTTGACAAAGGATGTCAAGGGTACTTGGCCATGGTTAGAGATTATACTAAGGAAGAGCCTAAGATTGATGAAATTCGGGTAGTTAACGAATTTCAAGATGTATTCCCTGAGGAATTGCCTGGATTGCCGCCAAAGCGGGAAATTGAGTTTGAAATTGAATTAATGCCTGGAACAGGACCTATATCAAAAGTCCTATATAGGATGACCTTAGTTGAATTGAAGGAATTGAAAGTGCAACTGTAGGAGTTGCTTGACAAATGATTCATTAGACCAAGTGCTTCACCTTGGGGTGCACCGGTCTTGTTTGTGAAAAGGAAAGATGGATCGATGCGCTTGTGCATTGACTATAGGCAGCTAAACCAGGTGACCATTAAAAATAAGTATCCTTTGCCTAGAATTGATGACTTGTTTGACCAACTTTAGGGAAGTTTGGTCTTCTCTAAGATTGACTTAAGGTCGGGATACTATCAGCTAAGAATTAAGAAAGAGGACATTCCTAAGACTGCGTTCAGGACTCGTTATGGATACTACGAGTTCCTTGTTATACCATTTGGATTGACTAACGCGCCGACTGCATTTATGGATCTAATGAATAGGGTATTTAAACCTTATCTAGACCAATTTGTGATTGTTTTTATTGATGGCATCCTGATATACTCGAGAGGACCTAAGGAACATGAGCAACACTTGAGAATAGTTTCGCAGACCTTGAGAGAGCATAAGTTGTATGCCAAGTTTAGTTAGTGTGAATTCTAGCTGGACCAGATAATATTTTTAGGGCATGTGGTATCAGGAGAAGGAATTGCGATAGACCCGGCTAAAGTCGAGATGGTAATAAATTGGCCGACACCGACGACACCTACTGAAATACGAAGTTTCTTAGAACTGGCTAGTTATTATAGGAGGTTTATTGACGGAATTTCACAACTGACAGGTCCTTTAACTAAGTTGACCCGAAAGAATGTAAAGTTTGAATGGAATGGGGAATGTGAGAGGAGTTTCCAGGAGCTTAAAAGGAAATTGACCTCGGCTCCAATCTTGACTATACCAACTAGACTTGATGGTTTTACAGTGTATAATGATGCATCTCACAAAGGACTGGGATGTGTTTTGATGTAGCATGGCAAGGTCGTAGCCTATGCATCTAGACAATTAAAACCCCATGAGCTAAACTACCCAACGCATGATTTAGAGCTAGTAGCTATAGTGTTCGCTTTGAAGATATGGAGACACTATTTGTATGGGGAAAAGTTTGAGATTTATACGGACCATAAGAGTTTGAAATATTTGTTCTTGCAAAAGGAGTTGAACATGAGACAAAGGAGATGGATGGAGTTGTTAAAGGATTATGATTGTGAGATAAAATACCATCCAGGGAAGGCGAATAAGGTAGCGGATGCTCTTAGTCGTAAGTCGGCTATGGAGATGGCCGGTTTAAGAATGGCAGAATGGAGCTTGTTAAAGTCTGTTACAGACTCATAATTCAAATTAAAAGTAGATTGTCTTACCGGCATGCTTAGTACATTAAGGATTGAACTGGAAATTATTCAGAAAGTTAGAATCTTGCAAGAGTCCAACTCGAAGATTTTGAAAATGAAAGACACAGCGTCTTTAGGAAAAAGACCAGAATTTCAAGTCTCTGATGATGGAATAGTAAGATGCTAAGGACGACTTTGTGTTCCCGACAACGAAGAATTAAAGAAGGAAATTCTGTCGGAGGTGCATAAGAGTAATTATAGTATCCATCCAGGTAGTACAAAGATGTACAGGAATTTACGTCAGCAGTTTTGGTGGAATGGTATGAAGGCAGATACGGCTAAGTACGTTTCTCAATGTTTGAGGTGCCAACAAGTACAAGTGGAGCATCGTAAACCCGCAAGACTCTTGAGACCATTAGACATACCAAATGGAAATGGGAGCATATAACGATGGACTTTATACAAGGATTACCAAGGACGTCAAGCAGTCATGACTCTATTTGGGTTATAGTGGATCGTTTGATTAAATCGGCTCATTTCCTAGCTGTTCGTATGGACTACCCAATGGACAAATATGCAGACATATATGTAAGTCAAGTGGTACACTTACATGGTGTTCCAGTAACTATTACCTCAAATCGAGATTCGAGATTCACTTCGAACTTTTGGCGAAGTCTTCAAATTACATTAGGAACTAAACTTCAGTTTATTACTGCTTTTCATCCTCGGACAGATGGACAAACAGAAAGAGTAATCCAGACATTAGAGGATATGTTGAGGGCTTGTGTAATTGATTTCAAAGGAAATTGGGATGAAAGATTGCATTTGGTGGAGTTTGCCTATAATAATTGTTTCTAGAAAAGTATAGGCATGGCTCCCTATGAGGCATTATATGGAAGGAGATGTAGAACTCTTGTCTGTTGGAATGAAGTAGGTGAAAGGAAGTTGACAGGACCTGAATTGGTACAAGTTACCACTAAGGCCGTTGAAATTATCAAAAAAAAAGCTTAGAATAGCTCGTAGTAGACGAAAGACTACGTAGATAAGCGTAGGAGGCCTTTGGAATTTAGTGTGGGAGATCATATATTCCTTAAGGTATCTCCAATGAAAGGGATATCTCGATTTGGGATGAAGGGTAAGTTAAGCCCTAGATTTGTCGACCTTTTGAGATACTTGAAAGGATAGGGGATGTAGCTTATCGTTTAGCGCTGCCTCCTAAGTTGGGAAATTTGTATGATGTGTTTCATGTATCGATGTTAAGAAAGTACCAACCGGATCCTGGTCACATACTCGATCATGAAGCCATCAAAGTGGATGAGAAAGTGAGGTACATCGAAGAGCCCATGCAGATATTGGATCGAAAGGAACAAATTCTTAGGACTAAGAAGATTCCATTGGTTAAGGTATTATGGCGACATCATGATATGGAGGAAGCCACATGGGAAAGTAAAGATCAGATGAAGGAAAAGTACCCTTACTTGTTTCAAGAAGGCAGGAGTGGTGTCTAATTTCGAGGACAAAATTCTCTAAGGAGGGGAGAATTGTGGCATCCCAAAAAAAATTCAAGACAAGCTCTAAGGTGTATTATTAAATCCCATAATTAGGTAATGAAATTACCTATGGTTTATGCTTTAGCCATTAGTCTCCTCTTAAGACTAAGTGATATGTGCTTGTGTTCATGAAATTTTGAAATTAGTTTTATAGGATAAATTAATGAGAATAATCTATCATTGGCTATGCACCTCATAGACTAAATTCCTACAAAATAAAATGTTAGAAGATTTTGGCCATGTGGAATTTAAAACTTAAAACCTATAAACAAAAGAATAAAAGGTAAAATTTGGCTTTTTATTTAGGTTTGGGCCTTAGGCCCAAGAGTGGACTCTTGATGGGCCAAGATGGCCGGCCCATTGAAGCCCACGAATGGGCTGTCATCGGCCACAAGGGAGGCCGGCCCAATCCAAGCCCAAGCCCAAGCCCATCTTGCATGAGCTTGGCCAAGTGACAAAAAGAGGATTACATGCATTGGCCATTGAGGGAGGCTACTAATCATTGCTAATGATTGTGGCTTAAGGGAAATAAAAGGGAGAGAGAGAGAGAGTGGCCGGTTGAATTCGGCCAAGCCAAAGACAGAGAGAGGGAGTGGCGAGAGAGAGGAACCGAGAGGGAGGAGAGGAAGGAGCTTGCCGTTCGTCCGCCCGCACGCCGTCCGTCCGTCCGTCGACAATGTGCCGTCCGTTTGCTGTCATCCGCTTGATCTTAGAGGCAAGTTGGGATCGATTTCCACTCTTGCATGTGTGTCTTGCATGAGTGATTTGTTGGTGGTAGATCTCGGATGTTTAGGATAGGCAAAACCGAAGCTAGAATGTGACTCGTTCTTGAAAAAGCTTGCTGATTTCGTGTAAACCGCCCGACCCAGAATCTTGTGGACGCCTTCATGCATGTTTCGAGTTGGATTTTGACTTTGATTCCTTCATAAAATTTGTATCCAACATCTTAATCTACAACATACTAAAATTTGTGACAAAATGGTTGAGATTTAAGGGGTCAAACCCTCTTCCTACGAAGACACTAGATCTGGAACTGTTTTGCTGACTTTTTCGTAGTTTTGTGGGTTGCATGTTGATTTTTACCAAGAATCTCTCTTCGACTGCTTCATGAAAATTGTAGAGAACATCCTAAAGACTAACATACTCAAATTTGAAGTAAAATTAGCTAGTGTAGGCTAGTGAATTGACTTACTCTTGAAGACGGTAAATCTGGAAACACGGTACTAGACACCCGAGATTTCTTGGATCCATATGGTGACTATAATTTGGAAATTTGACTTAGATCCCTTAATGAAAGTTGTAGGAGACCTCTTGAAGTAAAACATATCCAAATTTCAGAGGAAACGAAGAAGAATAAGTGGGTTAAAACTCGATATTTCGGAGATAGTTATACTGGACGTTTCGGTGCTAGAATCAGAAGCTTCGGACGACTATAGAAAATTATCTAAAACAAATCTGGCCTAGATGTCTTCATGAAAATCTACTTTAGATGCCTTAGTGATGTATGAGGTGGGCCTGGCTAGGGGCCTGTCATTCAGGAGTTCATATCTGTCCATGTTCGTCGAGACGGAGTGATGCGTGGGATGTTGCCGCCGGCACCACCTGATGCACGGGGATGGGTGTGAGGGCCCGTGCGTGAGAAGTAGGAGCTGAAACTTTTTGGGACGATAGCCGACACTAGCTGATGGGAGATCTTTCATGATAGACATAGTGGGTCGAGTGTTTCTTTTTGGAGTTATGGCCAAGTGTGGCTACATGTCCTGGCCTTTTTTTTTATGTACCGATCCAAGGAAACCCATCTTGAAAAATATGTAAATAAAAGTGTCGTGGCTTCATCTTTTCTTATGATGTTTAGTGGTGTGCAGTTGTATCATGGTTGATGGAGGGAGAGATGGCGATATTATATTTTGCTTCCGCTAATAAGTCGCATTGGGACCGTTTTCAAAAAAAAAAAAAAATGTCTATGATTTACGACGCTTCTTCTAAGAGAAGTAACTAGTGTTCCATTAGGTGTAGCATTAGGTGCCTGTGGCGACCTAAGGTGGTTCGGAGTGCCACATGCATCAATTCAAAGTCAACGATATTTGGGAATTAGTAACAAGAATATCAGCAATGGAGATGTTTGCATACGGTTCGTTGAATTAAAACATCAACTATTGGACATTTTCACCAAGCCATTGGACAAACAAGCTTTTGAGTACATTAGAGGCTAACTAGGCATTTGCAATGCACTCGAATAGCATCTCTGAGGTAATGCTTGAACTAGTCTCTTATTGTGTCAAAGATCAAGAGTGTTGGAAAATACAGGTATGCAATTTCAAATTCGAAAAATTTACCGTTATAATGTTTTTTTACTCCTCCCAGTAGCTATTCTAACACCCAATCACCTCACTCATAGTTTTTACTGCAATTTTCTAGGAACAGTCATTATATTTATCTCTCTTTGAGTGTTTTTGTTTGATTAAAATCAAATATTTGGTGATTAATTGAACAAGAAAGTTACTACTATTGTGTAACGAATAGCTCTCTCAAATGTGGCTAAATTGCTCATATTTATCCGGAGATAGTGCACACATATTTTCTCTCGTGAGCCATTCTCTGGCAATGACTACATATTCTCTCATCTTCATCCTCTTCTCACACACATTGCTCTCTTGACAAAAATGACTCCCAAACCTCGCCCCACTCAAAAACCAACTAGGAAATCCTCTTGCACTGCAACAATTGTGACGTTCTGGTAGTATCACATACTAAGCACAAGTGGAAACTATACAAATTATCATCATGATAGGACCTGTTTAATTTAATTATCGCACTATAATATCCTAACCTAATTGGTTAGCATGTATAATATGGATATTTTATGATATGAAACTTTTCTAATACACGATCACCCTATAACAATCCTATCTCCTAGCAGTAGATAACCCAATTAAGAACATATAAAGATTGTGAAGAGCTTCATTAACTTTCCTATTAAAAACCATTTGAGCTTACACACGTCGACCTGGATTACTTACAAGTCCTTCACCTATGTACAATATATATTTACAAGTTCATGAACAAAAGTGTAAGTAATTAGTCAAGGAAAGGGTGAGAGGGGTTCCTAACTTTGCTACCCCCTACACTAGCCCATACCCATCAAAAACAAAAGACGTCTTCTTTGGCTACATCACGAACTGGCACCTAAGCACCTCTTGCTGCGGGTCTAGGTCCTCTAGCATCAAACTAAAGAGGGTTAAATAGCTCCTTTTCATGGTTTATGAACCATGCAATGAACCTCATCGAAATCTAGTTTATCCTGCCATTGTTCATCTAGAGCATAGCCTCGTAGTGCATATAAGTCAGCTCAATATTAAGGTCATATACGCCATGAAAAAAAACATCAATGTATGCTATCACCTCATATCGTGCGATAGGTGGCACGTCCATAATAATGATCTAAAAATAGAAAGGAATGAGCAATGCTCAGTTAGAAATAATAAGACCCTAAACTAGACAATCCATAATCGCCAAAGAAAGCAAGAGAACATAACCAAATAGTGCATATTTACTAAGATTGAATCATCCAAGTATAGCTAAATGAATACAGAGATGTCACACAAGTGATCACTTCATAGTAAACACTCTAGATATGCATGTATGCCTCCTATTTCTAACCAGAACTAAGATGAGATGCAATAACAACAACAGGCAAACTCACACACCAAGTGGAATTATATTATAGGGTGTATATCAAAGTCCACCCTCCATCAGTTTACCCACCAGAACTCAAGCTTGCCCGATGAGTCACTTCCGGAATCCCACATTTAAACTTCTATGATATTGCCATCATAAGCATCTCACTCCGAGGCATCCCCGATCACACATAAGGACAACTCAACTCCGAGGCATCCCGGTATCTCACTTAACTGAGGCATCCAAGATCACACAACATGGGCATCCTACTCCCTGGGGCATGACTAGCATCCTAGTATCAATGAAAATCTTTTACTCATTTAATTCACACATTTCAAACATCATAAGTTTGAATCATATTACATCACAGCTGTTGCGACTCGATCTCGCCACCAATCCTCCATCACGAGTAGAGGAAGAGGAAAATGTCAGATTTAGGGGTACTTGACCATAAAAGTTCCCTCATGGTTTTCAACCAGATGATGTCATCACCTTATCCCCTGGACAAACCTCTTGTGAGTTCCCTTTACAAAGTCGCAAGTTCTCCTAAACTCGTACCCCACAGCAAAGTGTCAAGACCCATACCCATGTGAGCAATACACCTCGAGGGAGGAGGTCGATGTGAATATCGGTTTTAAGGGTGCCTTTACCATGATAGCTCTTTCCATAGTACACTTTGCCCATAAGAATGGCATCACTTCATCCTTTGGGGTACTACCACATCGAGTATGCTAAACCATTATGAGTTTCATCAAAACTTGTACCCTGCGTGACAAGATCATTTTTACAGCCTAGTTGTTTCCGACAACCTAAAAATAAGACGGGAGTCGCCACTAGCCTCATTTTTGGGGCTTGGCTAGAAACCCAATTGAGGGTTGGGAGTGTATCCTCTATTCTTACATGACTAAGTATCTAGGCTTAGGGACTTGGGTTATGCCAATATTTGTATTAGTGCTCTTTCGATACCTAAATAATATGTTGTGTTTACCCAATGTGTCCATGTATTTCTTCTTACACTTTTTGAGATCGTTAGTCCTAAACTAAATGATCATGTGTGGTTGGTTGTTTTCATGCTATATATTTCTAAAGAAAATGAAAACACTCAATTATTTTCAAAATTGCGAAGAAATAAACAATCAAGAAAAGCTGTAAATCTATCATGCGATCTTAGAAAATATAAAAGAGAAAACACAATTGAAAAAAGATAAGAGGAAGAAAGGACCCGCAACTCATTGGACTTTATACAACAAAAGGAACCTAAGACATATGTTAGGGAATTGAATAGTACAAGATAATGGTCGAAATGGACATCGACCTCCACCATCTTCGCATTTTCTCCATCTTTGGGGTCTTATTCCAAACCCAATCTAAAAAATCTATAACTAGGTACATACAATGGAAAGAAACAAACATACATGTCAAAATAGTCAAAAACACGGCATCATGTCAAGAATAATCACTTAAAGAAAGTTCAATGCGAAAAATTAGATTTTGAGGCCTTAGGGTCGGCTTTGTCTTTCATGCCTAGGTCCCACTAAAACACCTACCCAATCTATTTTGTGACTTATAACCATTATGGACCAATTGTGTTCTCACATGGCCAATAACATTTATAAGTCTCCTAACTAAGCGATCTATGTGATCTTAGGGTTTTCTCTCGATATCATACATCAACCTTACCATTCATGTAGGTCTTTTGGACCTTGTTTCCCAACCAATCAAGCAGATGAGTGAGCTGTTGGTGGATCATTTATTAACAAAGGCATGTGCCAATCACAAACACAGACATTTGTAATGAATGGCATGATTATATGGATGAGGGGTACATGTGATATTTCAAAGACATCTTTCGAAATCATCCTGAACATGATTATAAGGATGAAATTAGTAGAATTGGAAACCTCTAAGTGTGCCTTTCGACTTTCTAGAATAGCTCAAGTTTGAATTAGGTCAAATTGGTACTCTAAGATCAAGATCTCTAAAGGTGTGCATGTTGGTAACTAAAAACCAGAACACAAACATGCATTAATAAATCTCAAAACCATTCAAGTAATGCACAAATGGCATGAAAAAATCGCATGCGACATAGAATTGGATGCGACAAACAATTGAGGTGATCATCTAACCCTAAGTCGGCATGAGAAGATGTCATATAATTCGATGACAATACGAGATGACTCAAGATTCATGATGAAATGCTTGAGGGTTTCTAAGTGAACATACACTTTTACGGCACAAATTAATCATGCAAAATAACACTTAAATGCGATAATGTGAACATGTACTTAAACATTATAACATGTAGTTTAAGTACCAAGAAGACAATATCACAAAATTCGAACTCTAAATAACTCAAACAAGCATGGCAAGATGCATATACAGCAAGATTTGGTTTCAACATTAACCTCACAGAACGCGCACGATTTCAGCCATCTTAAGATGTGCAAAAATCTTATGAAAAAACCTACACACAAAACATGCAATGATGAACGTTTATCATTACAGTTCAAAATTTAAATGTGATCGCATGAATCATAGCAAAAATGACAAAACAAATATGCACATTTAGATAATGTACTGCTGCAGCACATTTCAACATTAACTCATGCAATTGACTCACTTACTAAAGTCAAGAATTTGCAAGGCATGCATCAATTGAATATATGTATCATATATTTCAACTTTCATGAAGGATTTGAGACCAAATAAGTGCATTTGTGGACTCAATTTCATCAAAACAGAATCGGACCAATGTAGGGCAGACTATATTATGTTTAGATCTAGGCAATTTTGACCTAGTTAAACTCATGCAAAAATTACAAAAGAATTACGGGATGTTCTCCACATAAAAATCATCACAAAAATGACAAAATTATAAATGAATATGGAAAAGACTGACCTAGGCTTGGATCTGAGTAGATTTGACCTAGTTCAGTGCATCCAAAAATCATGAAAACATTATAGAATGCACAAGACGATTTGAAACAAAACTCATGAAGGCAAGATTGTCCAAAAATCATCATAAGAGGCTACATAAAAATAGTAAAATCTCATTTCGGACGAAGAATAGAACCAAAAATCCAATTGAGCTACAGCAGAATCGCTCATCTTTGGAGTTTTTTTTTTAGGGTCAAACGACACTCAATTGGGACGTATGACCTATCATTTCGAAATTTGAGACGTGTATTATCTAAACCTAAGAAGACTCCAGTTGAAACGAGGTCATTATGAACCTCATTTTGACCAAAATAATAGATCAGTCCTAGGGTTATGAGATTGCACATTCAACCAAATTAAACACAATAATTCAAGTTCATCATTCAAAAACACTTGATTGCAGCAAATCATCATCCAAATCTATCATCTAACATCTAATCATCACATAATTACCTGAAATTGAACCCTAGCCCCAGCTAGCTAATCCGGCCTTGCTTCACAAGGTTCGAGATCGAGAAATTACCTTTTTATCGCGACTTAGGCGATTTTAATTGAAATCATCGAAATCGATCAAAGTTTTCACCGAAACTTCGATCAAGCCTCTACAAACCACTAAAGCCTAGATCCGAACATTAAGGAAAGGCTTCGAAAAGTGGTTGAACCACCTGCAACGAAGGAAAACAAACCGGTTCAAAACCGGACCGGTTTGGGCGCCACTGAAGTAGATTGGGTCACTAGTGCTCTTTCGATGACCGATCGGCAAGGACTAGACCACAATCTAGTGACTGAGAAGCTTGGGGATAGATCAGCGAGATCCGGGGTAAGAATGCTACCAGCGAGAGCTATAATCGACGACAACGGCTTCGCCGGAGAAGAACTCGGTCAAATCGACAGAGAGAGAGAGAGAGAGAGAGAGAGAGAGAGAGAGAGAGAGAGAGAGAGAGATCTAGTTTGTTGGCGGCAAAAATAGAAAAGAGAGAAACTTATGTGAGAGAGAGAGAGAGAGAGAGAGAGAGAGAGAGAGAGATTTCATGCATTTGGGCTGATTCTTGCTATTTCATCCACTTGGGAGCTCTGTGGGTCCAAAATTTATGCAATTTGGTCCCTAAAGGAGCAAATTGAAAAAGAATTTTATCCTATTTGAGAAGAAATTGACCAATTAAGGTACAGTTAAGCTAATCAAACCTTATGAACGTGATCTAGGAATCTTTTATTGATCTAATTGAATGATTATTATGAAAAGTAACGAGTCAAAACAATGGGTGGTTTGAATTGGGCGTAAAGGGCTAAAATGGTAACATTTGCAAAAAAAATGGGCGAAATTGCAAATTAAGCAAAATTAAGTTCAATTAATGTCATAATTGCCTTATTTAATGAATTATCCACACACAAGATCACTTAATGCCTTCAAATTGACCTTGAATTGAAGCACTTGGGCTTATGCTGAAAATGAATCTAGGCTTAATGTCAAAATTAGACCTAAAATTATGAAATTAAACCATAGCCATGAGTTGGTCAATTCGAATTTTGATGGGTGAAGCTTAATTGGTTGATTTTCTTGTGTTTTAGAGGATAAAATTCTTCAAATTGATAAATTCTTGTGTGAAATTCTCAAAATCAATTATGAATTTGGACTTATCTTAAGGAAATAAATTAGAAACAATCGTCTGTTCGCATGTCATGAATAATTGATTTTGGTCCCCTAATTACGACTCAAAATCACAATTCATATTTTGACTCAGTAAATCACGAAATTGGATACACACGCAAATTTTAATCAGTCCCTAAACCAAATGTAAAAGAACGAACTACACCTAATTATGACTAGAATGAAAGTAATTTTATTTTTGGTCTATTTAGAACCTAAAACTGAAAAATTCAAAAATCAAGGTTCTTAATCAGATTTTATGAAATTTTCAATACAAAAGTCAATTTGACATTAAAAGAAATGTATTTGTGCATTTTTTATTTTTTCAATTTTTTGGTGAAAAGTTTGACCAAAAGTCAACCCCTTAGTTGACTTTTCCTAAAATGTTGATTTTTTTTGGGTCAATTCTTTGATTTTTTTTCGAAATTGATTTAAAAAAAGTGAAATTAAGGCTAAATGGCATCTTTTGAGGCAAACATTTAATTTTTGACCCGAGGTTGACTTTTAGTTAAAGTGTTGACCAAAAAGTCAACTCAAAAGTCAATCGTATGACTTTCGGGTTTTTCTCGAAAATGAACAAGAAATTGCTTAAAAACGACAATGAAAAAGAAAGAAATGGAAAACAACACTTTTTTGGCTAAGAAATGGAGTTCCATGATGATTAGAAACCCAAATTTCGATTTTTACCTTTTAATGACATATTCACTAAAAATCATGTGTCAACAGCTATCCCTCTTTGAGTGAGAGTTCGAAGACGTTCCACTCAAAGACAAAATTGATACCTGTAATTTTTAGTCGACTCCACTTTAGGATTAGAATGGTTAGGGACGCACCTGACACTTGTTGGGGTTTCTTTACTTTGTCTCTCTCGTGGAATGGAATGAAGGAAATGAGGTTATTAAAAAAAAAGTAATGGTTTAAAGATAACCACTAACCTAATGACAAAGTTCAAGGATCATCTAGAACCTTAAGGACAAAGTTGATGGATAACATAGAATCTAAAAGACAAGGTTTGAGGATAACCTAGAACCTAATAGAACCTAAAAGACAAGGTTTATATGGATAACCTAGAACCAAAAAGACAAGGTTTATGGATAACCTAAAACCTAAACATAAGGTTTAAAGTTAACCTAAAACCCAAAAGACGACGTTTAAGATTGACCAGGACCCTAAAAGACGAGGTTTAAGGATAACCTAGAACCTAAAAGACAAGGTTTAAGGTTGATTAGAAACCTAAAAGGTGAGGTTTAAGGTTGACGAGGAACCTAAAATGCAAGGTTTAAGGTTGATCAAGAACTTAAGGGACGAGGTTTAAGGTTGATCAAGAACTTAAGGGACGAGGTTTAAGATTGATTAAGAACCTAAGGGACGATGTTTAGGATTGACCAGAACCTAAGGGATGAGGTTTAAGGTGTGACATCTTGATTTTCAGATTCTTTTTCGATCGTATAAGTTGGGCTTTTCATCGACGTGCCAATAGTTCTTTTCTCTAAGTAGACCACTCACGAGATAACTAGTCTATTTGGTGAAGCCGTTAAGAGATTTTAACGCAATAGACTTGAGAATTCGACTAGGAATCGACTACTTGATCGTGCTAGTCTGCAAGGGTCATTACGACATTGTCAAAATCGATCAGAGATCAAAAATAGGTCGATTCGACTGAGATATGTGATCAAAGTGTAGGTGATTCCACCCGATTTCAAAATTCTCGTCGATTGGCACTAGATTGATTTTTTTGTCGTTTTGGGTACCCTATGCCCGTATTTGAAACCTTGATATTTTCATGACAACCGAGAGTCGTCAATATGTCAAAGATGTACATTGTGACTCGAAATAAATTGATCATGAGTCAATTGTGCCAAAAATCCCATAAAGCTAATCGATCATGAGTCAAGTGTAGACTAGGTCACACTAAAATCGCGCTAAATTGAAATTAACCACGAATTTAAACTCAATTTCAGAAATTGAAACTTTGGTCATGTCACGATTTATTTTAAGAACGTCGACTCATCCTTCGAGGAATATTCAGCAAGCCCAAGCTTTTTATAGAAAATCAATTCGGACGATTTAGAAACGAAAGGAAATTCGAAGGGGCCAAATCAAGTGGATTTTTGGCCTCCAAAGTGAGCCATTTGGTGAGAGGAAATTGTGGAAATCATGTGGGTTTCTTCCTCGGCAAAATTGGACATCAAATAGGAGAATTTGACAAAAAAATGGAAGTCCAATAGGAAGAAATTCGTAGGCTAGAGGGGCCGGCATATTTTGGTTTTCATTTGGACTTCAATTAGGGCAAGTTAGTGTTGAAATTGTTCTTGGATGACCAATTGATATTGTTAGTTGACGATAAGGTTGAATAAACACTCTTATGGTCAAAGATTTGTCTTTGACTACCTTCTCTCTCTTTCCCCCCACCAGACTCCCTCTCATGCACGTCACTCTCTCATTTCCCTTATTTTCGCATGTTCCTTCCCCCACCAGCTAACATTCTCTGCTCCCTTATCCCTTCCCTCTCTCTCTCTTGCACACACTAGCTACGTTGACCCCCCTTGGCCGCTTCTGCTTCTCTTTCATTTTCATTTTCCCTTGCACGTTCTTCTACCCCACCAGCACCAATTCCCCTCCCTCATGCCACATTCACGAGCTCCATTCCCTCTCTGCCACCGAATCAACCGCCAGCCCCGCTCATGAAGTCAATTTGCCAAGCTCTTCCGACCGATTTGTTGACCGCTCAACCTCATGACGTTCCATGCTTCAGCCCACTCACAAATCTAGCCACCCATTTAGCAGCCGAGCTCAGCCCGCTCATCCACCGCCCAAGGCTCGACTTCACACTAGCTCACCACCTCACCGAGACCAACGGATCTCTGAGGCCACACCACCACCAACCTCGACCAGCAAGCTTAGCCAATCAGGAACTAAACTAGCAATGGCCTAAGATCTTTGAGGCCCATTTAGACCCCTTTCGGGCCTCGCTTGGTGCCGCCGCTTTAAAGGTTGTCGCCCATCTTCGCCTTGCCATCGTCGTGGACTCATCGAATTTCAAAACCGGTAAGTTTACTCACTAAAATTTGCTTAGGGAGTTAATTATGTTTAAGGGTTGATTAGTTTAGGCTAATTAAGGCTTAGGTGGTTAGTTAGAATGGATTAGTGATTTAATTACTCGTTTATGCATGTTAGGTGGTTAGATCGACTCAATTAGTGACTAGATAGGTTCGGAAATTTCCCAGGCCCATTTTGATATTTAATTAGGTTCTTCCGGCCTAAGTTTGCATTTATGGAATTTAATTGTATTTATTTGATTAATTTTGGTATTTATTTAATTATTTATTAATTTCGAAAATTATACCGGGATAGCCAGTGACCAGAATTTCATGCTGATCACAATGGTGTGCGTGGTTTATTTAATTGAATGTTATTTTGTACAAATTGAGTGGTGATTGTTATTTTGGGTATTTATCCCAAAATTGAGTATTTTCCGTATTTAATTGGAAAATACCTAGCATCGGTTTATAATGCCAAAAATGTATTTATGGACCATTATAATTAGTGGGATTTTCAAAAAGGGAAAATATTGTATTTTAGCTAAGGCCGATCGTGTATCCACACATAATTATTTTTATCGGGTATGATAAAAATAGTGAAATTGTCAATGGATGAGAATAGTATATTATATCAGCCTGCGGGCCTTGATATGTTAGCTTTGGTGAGCATCATAAGTATCGCATAGCTTCAGTGAGCATGATAAGTATGGTACAGTTTCAGTGAGCAATATAGATATATAGCAGCTTTGGTGAGCATTATTATATATCTATATTATCAGCTTCGTGAGCTATACCATCTATTTTTAGCTTAGGTGAGCAGTGTTCGATTTGATCGAATTGTATGGATGGTATTGTTGGTATGGAATCGAATGGATCGAGGTTTGATCATAATTGAAGTGATTGGTTGATTATATGAATTGTATTGACTTGCAAGAAGGAACTGAGGTAAAGGTAAGTCCTCCGTCTTGCGTGTGCATTGGTAGCCTTTGCGCGTATTTCCTTCCTAGTTAGAGTCGAGGGGGTAGACTTACTGAGACGTTATCTCACCCCGTCATGGGATATCATTTTCAGGTCCCTAGATGGAGAACCCTCCTAAGCATTTTAACCATCCCATGAGGGTCACCGAGTGGGTTTCTACTTACCCCGACCTCGAGAGCTTTTGGGTCTATGAGCTTGTTGTGACCACTGTCTAGGTCGAAGAGATTCCACATCATAGGATACCTCATCGATTCAGAGCATGTTTTCGCTATGGACCCAATGGTTTCAGGGTGGGTCCCCTTAGGACTTTTGATATCCCTGCTGTGGTAATTGATGTTGCTCTAGAAGAGGATCTAGCTGACCTTCCTAATGGCGTGGTGGAGAATCCGACGTCCCATCCGAATCCTGTGGAGACTGAAGAATCGAGGAACGAGTTTGACTAGCTGGTCATAGGACAACTTTGTGTTGGCGATCGATCTTTCATATATTTGTGAATATAGACTAGTTTTGTAATTGACCTACTCTGCTTTATACAAAGGTACGTTGTCGTTTTCAAAAATTGTGGCCCTACTTTTCTATCCCATCTTTATGTTATATGGGGATTTATTTGTTCGCTTTCGCATGCACATTAAAATGAATGGGTCAGCGACGCATCCTAGAACGTCGCAATTTAATCAACCACCTAGGGATTGGCATGCGCTCGAGGATCGAGGCATAACATCCTTGCCCGAAGTTGTATCAGAGCTGGTCGATAGTTTGAGTGATAAGGTGCGATAAGTTTGTGGGATGATTAGTGGGAATGACCTTTATTTCATGCTGATGCATGTCGGTGATAGTTGTTTGGTGGATTATTTGTTGGGATCACTCAGTTTCTAATTCGATGTGGAATTGGAAAGTAGGTTTCTTTAAAGAATCTGCAAAATGAGCAATCAAGAGCGAAGGACTCCTAGAAAGAGAACCTTTGGACCTACAACTCAGGTTATAACGTCGACGAGGGTCGATACCCAAGGAAGTCGTAGTAGAGCGCAGGCTCAGGCCAGCGCGTGTGAGAGAGTACCACCATAGGTCGGTACTAGTGTAGCAACACCAAGCGATCCTAGGTTCGACGGGATCATTTAGGTACTAGTGACACTTGGGAACTTGTTGGGTCAGCAAGCTTAGGACTGAGCCGCTGATGTTGCCGCCGTAACTACCATCGCCAGTGTCGTAACTGTTGTTGTTGCCGCACCTACTGAAGCCCGACCTGGAGTTGTGCTTAGGGAGCAAGCTACCGCATTTGAGTCAAGATTCGGTTCCAACAAAGATGATAGTTGACTGGGGAAAAGGCTGATGTCAGAAGAAGGATATCACATTCCACCCAATCGGAAGAATAGGATTGGAAAGTCAGTGCCCAGCTTGAAAGACGTGTGTCATGTCTGTAGGAAAAGACATGGAGTGCCCTGTGCTGTAAAAAGGGAAATGACTTGTTACAAGGGAAAAGACAGTATGGCCACCTGATCAAAGATTGTCTGCATAGACAAAGGGGGCCATAGCTGCTACTATCGCCGCCACCAATAGAACAGAATAGAGGGAATGCACTACATGACATTCAGTGGGGTACCTGCAACAGGCCTCCAGTGCAAGGAAGGGTGCATGCTGTCGATCGACAGGAAGCAAAGGACTCACCAGACAGGTGCGGAGTTTATGGAAGGAATCATGGACCAACCCCGTGTCCCGGTATGGCTAGAACGTGCTTTGAATGTAGTCAGCTTGGCCATCAAGCGAGGGACTGTCCTCGTAGGTCTAGGAGAACACAAGCACCTTTACCGCAGTTAGGACACCACTAGAATGGTGAAGGAAACAGGAATGGACCGACCATGCACCGATCAGAGGGAGAATGTTTTGGAGTAATTTTGTCGATGTAGAACAGTGGAATGTTGGTTAAGTTTGTAGGACTTCAATTTGTTGTAATAATGTGGTAGAAAGAAGAATTGCTTACTATAGTTGTACTTGATTAGTTTGCTTATGTATAACTTGATGTCTTATGTGAAAAAGTTTTGGCTCAAGGAGATTTTTGTTGTAATGTCTTGTTGTTGTAATGTAATACAGCTTGAACCGTGGATGGATGAAAGTTTCGAATTTATCGGAAGTCGAGGAAGACCCTCGATCCCTTTTGTTTTGATACCTAAGGCGACCAAGTTCTGGATATAGGTTGCAAAATTTACTTGGCAAACCGTAGTGGATGCGATAGTTGAGGAATTGAAAATTGAAGATATCACAGTGGTACAAGAATTTGCAAACTTGTTTCCAAAAGAATTGCCAGGCCTACCACCAGAGAGAGAGATAGAATTCATGATTGTGTTAGCTCACAGGACAGAGCCAATTTCTAAGGCTTCTTACCGGATGTCGTTGTCTGGGTTAAAGGAACTGAAGGTGCAGATGCAGGAATTGCTGAGTAAGGGATTCATAGGTCCCAGCGCATCCCCTTGGGAAGCACCAATTCTCTTCGTGAAGAAGAAAGATGGTTCGTTGTGCTTGTACATCGACTATCGTCAACTCAATTAGGTGACGATCAAGAACAAGTATCCAATCCCGAGGATTGACGACTTGTTTGACCAGTTACAAGGAGTGTCGATATTTACAAATTGACTTAAGGACTGTGTATCATCAGTTGTGGGTCAGAAAGGAGGATATACCGAAGTCAGCATTTCATACTCGATATGGCCATTATGAGTTCACTGTAATGCCGTTTGGTTCAACGAACACTCCAGCTACTTTTACGGATTTGATGAATTGAGTGTTTAAAGAGTATCTAGATTAGTTTGTGATCATGTTTATTGACGATATTCTTGTATATTCAAGAAGTGTTGAGGAGCACGAGAGTTATTTGAGAATGGTACTTCAGACCCTGAGGATTCATTAGTTGTACGCTAAGTTTGGCAAGTGCAAGTTTTGGTTGACTCGTGTTGCGTTCCTAGGTCACGTGATTTCAGGCGAAGGAATATCTGTGGACCCATCCAAGATTGAAGCAGTTATCAGTTGGCCGAGACCTACATCAATGATAGAGATCATAAACTTTTTAAGTTTGGTAGGCTACTACAGAAGGTTCGTGGAATGATTTTCAGCTTAAGCGTCGCCGTTGACTCAACTCCTGAAGAAGGAAGAGAAGTTCATGTGGACAGGCAAGTACGAGCATAGTTTCAAGAGCTTAAATAGAAGCTAACTACCGCACCCGTGTTGACCATTCCACCTGGTCCTGGAAGATACAAGATCTATAGTGATGCGTCGTTTGGAGGACGGGGTTGCGTGTTGATGCAACGTGGCAGGGTGGTTACATCCACCTCTTGTCAATTTAGACCTCATGAGCTGAATTTCCCGACGCATGACTTAGCACTCACAGCAATCATTTTCGCTCTGAAGACTTGGAGACATTATTTGTGTGGAGAAAGATTCCAGATCTTCACTGACCATTAAAATCTCCAGTATCTATTCTCTCAGAAGGAGTTGAATATGAGGCAGTGTTGCTAGATGAACTTCTGAAGGACTATGATTGTGATATCTTGTATCACCCTAGAAAGACGAATTGGGTCGCCAACGCCTTGAGTCAGGAGTCCTCATTCGCACAGATCATGGTTAAGGAATGGGTTTTACTCAAAAGAGCTCGAGATTCGGTATTTTAAATTTGAGGTGGGCCACCTTTCGAATCTTATGGCCACCCTTAGAATTGAGCCGAATGTGCAGATCAGAATCTGTGTCAACTTTACTGATGGTTCGGTATGAAGACGGACATCGCCAAACATGTCGCCAAGTGTCCGAGGTGTCAGTAAATGAAGGCACAGTATTGTAAGCCGCGAGGACTTTTGCAACCTCTCAAGATTCCCAAGTGGGAATTGAAGCACGTCATAATGGATTTTGTGACAGGCTTACCAAGGAGTCAGAGAAGTAATGATTTTGAGTAGTGGTCGACAGACTGACGAAGTCGGCTCACTTTATCGCCGTGTGGAAGGACATTGAATTGGATAGGCATATAGAGTTGTATGTGCGTCAAATAATTCGTTTGCATAGAATACCAGTGACGATTACATTAGACTAAGACCCAAGGTTCACAACTACCAGCAGAGCATTCAAATGACTCCTTTTGAAGCATTATACGGCAGAGCGTGCAGAACTTCAGTTTGTTGGGAGGAAGTCAGAGAATGGAAGATCTCAAGTGTAGAGTTAGTCCAATAGTCAGTGGATGCGGTTGCTGTTATTAGAGATAGATTAAACACCGCTCAGAGCCGTCAGAAAGTTAAACTGTTAAGCGTCGAAGGCCATTGGAATTCCAAGTTGGTGATCACACCTCTCTGAAGGTATCACCAATGAACAGTACTTTGTGCTTCAGCAAAAAGGGAAAATTGAGTCCAGGGTATGTAGGTCGCTTTTAGATTCTAGAAAGAATCAGGATTTTAGCATATCGTCGTGCATTGCCACTAAGGTTGGTGCAAGTGCGTGATGTCTCACACGAGTCGATATGGAGGACATATGAGCCTGACCTGACTCATGTGCTAAATCTTGAAGAGTTAGACGTGGACAACAGAGTGTCGTATGTGGAAAGCCAGTTCAGATCATTGATCGGAAGGGACAGGTTTTATGTAGCAAGACGATCCCCTTAATCAAAGTGGTTTGGCAACACCATGGGACAGAAGGAGCAACCTGGCAAAGTGAAGATTTGATGAGACGACGATACCCCCATCTTTTTGTTTAGAGATTTGTAAAGGTTTAAATTTTGAGAACGAAATTTTTATAAGAGGGAAAGAGTTATGACTTACTGATAGTCAGGTTCTGTTTTCAATCATATAAGTTGGGCTTTCCATTGATGCACCGATAGTTCTTTTCTCTAAGTAGGCCACTCACGAGATAACTAGCCTATCAAGTGAAGCTATTAAGGGATTTTAACGCAATAGACTTGAGAATTCAACCAAGAATCGACTGCTTGATCATGCCATTCTGCAAGGGTCATTACGACATTGTCAAAATCGATCAGAGATCATAAATAGGCTGATTCGACTAAGATATGTGATCGAAGTGTGGGTGATTCCACTTGTTTTCAAAATTCTCATCGATTGGCACTAGACTGATTTTTCTGTCGTTTTGGGTACCCAATGTGACATCCTAATTTTCAAGTATGTTTTCAATTGAATGAATTAGGTTTTTCATCGACGCACCTATAGCCTTTTTCTCAGAATTGGCCACTCACGAGTTAACTGATCTATCCAGTGAAGCCATTAAGAAATTTTAACGCTACAAACTCGAGAATTCGACAAGGAACCAACTACTCAACCAAGAACCGACTACTCGACCATGCTAATCTGCAAAGGTCAATATGGCACTGTCAAAATTGATTAGAGATAAGAGATAGGTCGATTCGACTGAGATATATGATTAGTGAGTAGGTGATTCCACTTAATTGCAAAATTCTCATCGAACGACATTGGATTGATTATTATATCTTTTCTGTACCCTGTGTCCACATTTGAAATCTCGAGTCCACGACAACCGAGAGTTGCCAATGTGTCGAAGATGTACATTGTGGCTTGAAACTAATCAATCATAGGTCATATGCGCCAAAAATTCCTAAAAGCTACCCGGCAGATTAGGACGCGCTAAAATCACGCCATATTGAAATTTATCACGAAATTGAACCCGATTTTAGAAATCGGAAGTCCTGTCATGTCACAAATCATTTTAGGAACGTCGACTCATCTTCCGAAGATTTTTTTCCAAACCAAGATTTTCAGCAAATTTTCAAAGTAAGGGTATTTTCAATCAGAAAAATCCGAGGGCCGTTTTTTGTTGCGCTTTTGGGATTTGAGTTGGACGGATTGACAAGGAAAAATGTGAATTTGAGTGTGGACACCTTGAAGGGATTTATGGACTCCAATTTAGGTCCAATTGGAGATGAATTGAATCAGGATTGGAGGGTTAATGTCCAAAATTCGTAGGTCCAAGTGGGTTGCAACATTTCAGCTTCTACCAAGGCTTGTTGGGGAAGATTGATGAAGGAAAAGAGGCTGAGAATAGGGATGGACATGGTGGGGTAGCCACTTGAGGGCCTAGGATATTTTTGGTTAACTTTGGTGGTCATTGTCCCCTTGAAGCCAACAACCTTCCTTCTTCTTCTTCCTCAGCCTTTCTTTCTCCATTATTGATGTCTTGAGAGCTTAAGAAACCTCAAGAACCCAGAGAAGCCAGCCCTTGGTGTGGCATGCTAGAATATCATGTCAACCCCTAGATGTGTTATGAGCCATGGATAGGTGATGGAAGCACCATCAAATTATATTGTAGCCATTTGATCCATGATTTGCAATAGACTAAGGCCAAGCTTTTGAATGGATAATTACTTGATGGAAAAATTATATTCTTGGCCATGTGTTTTATAAGTTAGAGTTTATTGAATTATGATTTCAAGCTTTATGGCCAAGTGAATAAGTGTAATTAGGTATTTATATAAGTGGGATTTAGAGTAGGTTATTAAAAGAGGAAGCGGGCCAAAATTCTTAGGCCAAGACCAGCCCACAAGAACCCCACTGTTCGGCCATGAGGGCCTAGCCCGTGAATCCCAAAAGGAAGGGGGCTGCCGTCGACCATGGGAAGAGAGGAACGGATGGAGAGGCCAGCCCAAAGGAAGGCCCATCAACTTGCATGGCTAAATCCCCAAGTGGCAAGTGTAAGAGCCATGCAAAATCAAATGATTGCCAATGATGAAGGGCAAAGGAAAGAGAAGGGGCGGATTGAGAGAGAGGGTTATCGAGAGACAGAGAGAGTGAAATCAAGAGAGGGAGAGAGAGCATGTGAGAGAAGAGGAGGAAGAAGGAGGCCCGTTGCTGCAGATTATCCACCTAGTCGCCGTCGTTGAGTCTGCCTTGCCCCGCCGTGTGCTTGCTGTGTTTTGCTTGGATTAGAGGCAAGTAGAGTCCATTGATCTACCATTTGCTTGCTGTGTTTGTGTGTGATGAATGGTGAATTTTAGATGTGGTAGAGGTGAGAAATTTCGAAGCTATAGGAGTCGTGTTCTAGCCTAGTATTCTGTTTCTGGAAAAATAGTCCGACCTTTGGTAATTTCGTGAGTTGCATGCGATGTTCTAGTTGGAATCTGACTTCAACTTCTTGATGAAAGTTTTAGAGGACTTCTTGATGATTAACATACTGAAAATTTAGAAGAAACGAACAAGTATAGGTCGGTGAAACCATTTTTCTTCGAAGAAGCTAGATCTAGAAACTGTTATGTTGATCTGTTGTGATTCCGTGGATTTTGTGAAATCATCCAGTCCGAATTTGATCTTGTATTCTTGATAAGACTTGTATAATATGTATTGAGGAGTAACATACTAAAATTTGAGAATGAACGGACAAGTATGGATCGGGGAAAATGATTTTCTTTGAAAAGGATGAATCTAGACAATGAATCGAGAGTTAGGGAGAATTACAAAAATTTTATCTATTAATAAAGAAGGAATTAGACTTCGATTTCTTCATGATACTTTTACCCCTTGATCTCAGCTATAACATATTAAAATATCAGAATTTTCTGAGTCATTTAAGGGTTTAATCAAAATTATTTCCGAAATTGTGCAATAACGGTGATGGAATTTCTTTTGCTGTGATGTGTCGATCTATGTGATTGATGTGGAACTTTCCTGATATGGTGTTCTTCACAAAATATCTTCCTCTGGATCTTGTTTACATCATGTTAAATTTTCAGAATTTATTGAGATTTTTTACTAATTTGCCAAGGATTTTTACTAAAGAGGTGCATTCTATTTTACCCGAAAATTGGTTCTATTTTCAAAAACCAATGAATTGCTTTATGAAATGTGATATCGTGGGTGTTATGTGTACTGCATATATGGTGATATTTGGGCATATCATATGACATCAAAAGTTGGTTGAGACCTTTGATATTGTTGCATCAAATGCCATGTTGAAAATGAGACATATATGTGATCATAAATTGTGATAATAACGAGACCATCGGAGGTGTGAGCCGACGATGCCCCGGGAGTGTCGGGATGCTCAGAGGTTTGTGTCGGAGGTCCTTGGGAGTTTCGAGATTCCCGGTGGTATACGATACGTAATTTCGGAAGCCCTTGAGGTTTGTGCCGGGGGTATTCCTCGTGATGCTAGTTGGGATGCGAGATGCCCAGAGGTTTGTGCCGGATGCCCGGAGGTTTGTGCCGGAGGCTCCTCGCGATGCCAAGTTGGGTGCGAGCGATAAATTGAGGGATGCAAACATTGGTCCCTGGATGAAAAATGATGAGATCCTCTTGAAAGATAAAATGGGAAATTGAATCATGCACATGGGTGTGTGCATATGGCATGATGCATGATCTATTTATGAAAGCAAGTTGATACTATATGACATTGAGAATGCGATCATGAATGCTTGAATGGATCTCATGGTGATGTATACATGAGTGTATGGATGATATGAATCATGCGTATGTATGTGCATATGGCATGGGATGAACCTCATGGAAATACAAGCATAACTGCATGGTGGTATATGGACGATGGCATGGTGAGATATGTATGATTACATGGTGATATATGCACATCCGCATGGTGATGTATGCTTGATAGCATGGATGATATGTGCTTTACTCGTGATATCTTGATTGTCTTCCTTGTTGCATTGTGTAGTTTGGTGGATCTTTACTGCTGAGTGGTTGTACTCACCCCTTTGGGGACTAACATTTCAGATTGAAATATGCCTCTAGCACCTGTCATGCGTGGTACGTTTTATGGATTACCATCTGATGTTGAGGTCGACCGCTCGAAGCACCCATACGTTGGTGTTCACGGTCTGGTGTTTATTCGCGTCCGTGTTTTGGTTATGTACAATGTGGGCTTACCTGATGGCCCTATAGTCCAGGAGTTCAAATCTGTTCATGTTCATCGAGATGGGAGGATCATGGGGATGCTGCTGCCGCCACCAGCCGATGCACCAAGATGGGTATGATAGGAGCGTGTGACTAGTGGAGGTTGATGCTTTTTGGGATGGCCAACACTAGTTGATGGATAGATGTTCACATCTGATGTATAGTCGGGTTTCTTTTTGAGTTCCGCCGGGTTTAGTTATAGTCTTGGCCCCTTTGTTATACCGACTTGTGAAATCCATCTTAGTATGTAAATAAAAGTGGTTTGGCATTAGCTTATATATATATATATATATATGAAAAGTTGTAGTTGGTGTGTATTGCATTGCATTATTAGTTGTGTTCGGGTTAGGGAGATGTTGAGTATGCTTTCGTTAAATTTGAACTGCGCTGGGACTAATCTAGGAGATGTAAACCCCTAGGTTGTGTGGACCCACTACAATTGAAATGGTATCAGAGTGAAATGTTATTAGGACAAGTGATAGGCGAGTGAATTGTGGCGACCCCAACGTATCGAGGGCCGTGGCGAGTGGTGCCACACTTGGCCATCGACCTCTTTTCCCCCTCGTTTTCCTCTCTTCCAATTTCGGCTCTAGCTAACTTTCGTGTGAAAAACCAAGTTAAAAGTTTTCTTCCCGTCCAACTCAACTCATGCTCCACCCACCATCGTCTTCAGCACATCTAAACCATTTGGAAGGGCCTAGCCTTGCGCCGAATGGAGCTTACGGTCGTCTTGTCCACCAGCGAGAACCCGCCGCCCACCACCCGCCAATCCGTTGGTCCATTGCCAAAGTGCACTGTTTCACATTTTCTTCGTTTTTCCTCTCATTTCGTCCCTTTCTTTGCCCATACCAACAACCAGCAACTCCCCCTTGACCCCCAAGAGTCGCCGGTTGCTAGCTAGTAGCTTGCTAGAGCTCCGATTAGCCCGTTTTCGCCATTGCAATCGCTGGTTTCCTCTCCCGGCTAAACCAAGAATAGAAGCCGAGCCAGTAAAGCTTTAGGACTTTGTGGCCCGTTTTTGAGCCCTTCCGGGCATGCTTGGTGTCTTTGCTAGGAGGATTGTCGCCCGCCTTGGCGTCGCTATCGTCGTGGACTCATCGGAACACTAAACTAGTGAGTTTACTCACGAAACCTTACTTAGGAGGTTAATTATGCTTAAGGGTTGTTTATATTAGCTTAATTATGGATTAGTGATAATCTAGAATGGTTAGATTAACCTTAGAATGGATTAGTATTAATATAATTAGTGTAAATCTCACTAAATCGGACATGTTTTGGATCTCGAACCAAATTAATTTCGAAAAAGCAGACTTTCCGGAAAATGGACCCCGTTTTGGTACTAAATTGAGCGATTTATTGGGCTGAATCTAGGAGGATTTGGGTTAAAGTGTTTGCATGAAAAATTTTTCTTTTATGTGTCCTTTACAACATATTCAAATTTGGGAATTTTCTGAGTTTGGTTGATTAGGTTTCTGGATTTAAACTTGGAGACGCGCGAGTGGCCCGGTTTCTACCAATTATGACCGATTTTAGTTTGGTGATGGTTCTTGATACTTTGCTTGCTTTAATTAGTGTTTTTAATGACTTGTGAATTTAATTTATTAGTAATTTAATTCTGAAAAATACTGTTCACGTGCACTATTCACCCGAGAAGGAAAAGTTGTCTAATTTCATGTGTTTTGATCTTATGAGGTGATTTGAGTGTATACATGCATGGGCATCTGCATGAATTGAGGTGATCTGTGTTGTGTAGGTAAAGGGCTAAGTGCTACAAGATAGCGAGACTACGTGAGTTACCTCTAGAGTCTTATACTATTACTTATTGTAACCAAGGGCTAAGTGTTCCATGACGACTTGAGTTAGATGGGAATTACCTCTAGAGCCTTGTAGTATTGTCGTGCATAGTGAAGGGCTAAGTACTACACAATATTGGAACTCGTGTGAGTCACCTCTAGAGTCTTGTACTATTGCTATTTGTGGTCAAGGGCTAAGTATTACAAGATATTGGACCTCATGTGAGTCACCTCTAGAGCCTTGCACTATTGCTATATGTGGTCAAGGACTAAGTACTACACGATGGCGAGACTTCGTGTGGGTCACCTCTAGAGCCTTAGACTATTGCTTATTGTAATCAAGGGCTAAGTGTTACATGGCGACTTGAGTCACATGGGAACTACCTCTAGAGCCTTGAGTTTGTTTATTTAGTGGGGATATTGAGTGGAATTGGAAATTGGATCATTGAGAGTGAATATCGGGGGTGGATTGAACCACCAATATGATTTACTCGTGCCTGATTATGGGACGAAATTGTGTGACACGGAATGGGACATCTCATAATGATTTGGCCTTATAATCAAGATTTATGTGTTTGATTGGTTTGATAGCGAGATGTTCCAATTGATGAGTGCATTAATTATATGCATTTGTGATATAAACTGTGCTGACACGCAAGAAGGAATTGAGACGAGGTAAGTCCTTTGTTCTCATTGTGTGGCTAGAGCGCCCGAGGCGTATTTCCTTCCTAGAATTCGCATTAGAATAATTAAGAGTAAACGAAAAAAAAAAAAAAAAAAAAAATACCTGCACAGTGTCCGTACCATTCCGATATTCTTATCTAGGAGACTTCTTACGTGAAGTCGCGTGTATATTTCGGTATGTCACGTCAATTTTGTCAGCACGTCAAAAGTTCACTTGTCCGACGTGGAACATCGTATACGCCAAAAATAAGTTTGACATTTATTTGTATATTTCAAAAGGAAAATGAAAATTCTTGTGTAGTTGTCGGCGGTATTCATTTGTCGGTGAAGTGAATCTATTTGTCAGTAAAATTATTTCTTCTTCGTAAATTTTACTTATTCACGATAACTTATGTAATATTAGTAAGTAAATTCCAATAGTAAAAAAAAATCAGTAATGGACTTAATTTGTTCATGGTAAATCTTATTTGCTCTTTGTAAACATGTTCATTCCAATAGATATTGCTTTCATATTCTTAATAAACAATTGCATTTATCAATGTATTTATATTTTTTTTTTGAAAAAGTAAAGAGAAAAGCAAAATTAAAAAGTTTTTACCAAAAAAAAAGCAAATTTAAAAAGTCAAAAGTTGAGAAGATTCAATCATTTTCTCTCCTCCAATTCCTTCTCCATATCCAAACCTAGATGAATAGTTCAAAAAACTTGTACAAACGCTGCTCCTCCTAGATCTGTGATTTGATGCGAGCAACTCTAGTGGAGACTCTAAAAAACTCCTTTCAAAAGTAAGATGGCTTCAGTAGCATGTTCATAGAAGCGATTTATCTCTTTTGACGACCAATTTGTATTTATTGAAATTATTAGTTCTGGATTTCTCATTCAACGAGATCATAGAGGATTGGAAATGATAGTCTATTTATGGTAAGATTGGGAAAAAAAAGAAAAGAAAAGCTGACACCCTATCTGCAATCTAAGGTTTTTGTTTACGTGTAGCCAATCAACTCATTCTTTGACTTTTCTTTGATGTGTTAGTGAATCATTATTTGGTTTGATTGATTAGTTTCTATGAATATCACATTAACGAGAGGAGCTATCATTAGAAAATCTCATGCTTTACCGAAAAGCACAAACCATTATTTAGTCGATGGGATTCATCTAGACGATCGGAGTCAACATCACTACCCTCTCGAAATATTTCCACCACACATTTTTTCTAAATGGTTCATCTAGACATCTAGACCGTCTTCTTTTTAACAGCGTGGCTCACACGTTAAGAAGAAGATAAATCAGGTCGACGATAACGGTTCTTCAACCTCATGGAATTTAAACCATGTTTAAAGGGCACTTTGACCTCGCCTCCATGCTAGGACAATCCAGTTTCGTTTTGGCTACGAGAACGACCGCACGGGGAGAAACGTCCACGTCCTTTCCTCCGTCTGCCGAATGGTTCTGTCCTCCCCGGAATATTCAAATACTTTTCAAACAAGACAGAAAGCAGTAAGATATGCATCGAATCAGAAAACCATTCCCTCCCGCCAACCAACTTGTCAAACTGTTTCCGAGTGCCAGCATTTCCACCCCTTTCTCTCTTTTTCCCCATCCGGGAACTGGAACTGGAGGCTTCGCTTGTTTTGTTGACTAGTACGTTAAGTAGGGAGCACAGCATTTGCTGGTTTTTTTGCCATTTGCTCGAGCTCCAAGACGTCTCTCTTCCTCCGAGATCCAGAATAGGTCCGAGCTCGGAAGTTTTCTTTGCCATTAGTTCCACGAAAGGCCGAGGTTCTTGATCATGGCGGGCAAGAACTCGTTCGTTTTCTTGATTTTCATGGGGTTGAGCTGCTTCGGGTTGGTGTGGCTGGCCGAGTCAAGGCTGCCCCAAGCGGAAGGTACGAGTTAATCTTTTTTTGCTGTGAACGGTATGAGTACGTGTTTGGATGCTGAGAAATTGCGGGAGAGTTGCAAGCTTTTGCTATCTGGAAATCTGGGTTTCGGTTGGTTCACGTTGCTGAGAGTAGATGGGGTTAGCTCGTTGCGCTCTGTTTCTCTGCTCTGTATTTTATTTCCTTTTAATGACAGTGTTGGAGCTGACTGGGAGATGGGGAAAATTTAGTGTAAGATTCATGTGAAAATCTCTCTACCCAATGTTTGCGATTCCTTTCTAGACTTTAATGGGTGTAATTTTGATATTCTGATTGGTAAGTAGAGATGGGAGTTTTCAGTTTCTGTAGCCAGGAAGAAGGGAAGATAAGAGGCACTTTCTATTTTATATTATTCGGTCAGATAATGGGACTCATGTTAAAAAACTCTAATTTGGGTAAGGCAATTTTAGTCTATCCTTCAGTGAATTTTCCTGATGCCTATATTAGGTATATTATTGAATGCCACATGCTTTATGGATGGATAAATTCTCTTTTGGGCTCGTGGAACTGGTACGAGCAATGGAAATTTGTTGGCTGACCTATTCAGAAACAGTTTTTGGGTAGCTTTTCTTGCTGGTCTGTATAGCGATCTTGAGTGTCCTTGAGAATGTTATGGCAACCCTAAAATAGATGTCCGCTGCGGTAAAGTGAAGAAACCTTGTCGTCGCTGTTATGCTGGTCACCTCTTCTACACAATTGTTTACCTTGGACGCTTGCAGTTTTACTCGCCTTGCAAGCACTGTGTAATTAAAGGTGACATTATACACCTCCAATTTTCTGATTATGATGCATCAGATGTACCTTTACCCCTCCCAACTGAAGCCACAATATTACAGAATAGTAATAGGTTGTCTCCGTGGTTGAATCATTTCACAGAAAAGAGTCATACTGACCTTATTCACTAAATAAATACTTGACATTTACAGAAGGGGCTTTGGTCTGAACTTCTGGACTATGGTAACTCATTTTGTGCTTCTATTTTTTTCTCATTTTCTTTTCCATAATCACAAAAGCGAGAGAAAATGGATGTAGTAATCGTCTACCAGAGCATTAACTTTCTTTGGCAAAGCAACTACATCCTTCATTACTAGTCAATTTCCTCTCATTAACAATCTTAACTTATACCTTCACTTTCTCTAATGGTGCTTTCTTTTCTGTTCATGCAATTTAGTTGATGCTCTCCACGAGATCACGAGCATAATGGGGTCGACATACTGGGATTTTGATGGTGACAATTGTGAAATACGAACGGTTGGGTTAGCACTGCAGCCGCCAGCAGAAGCTGAGAGTAGCATTGGTTGTGATTGCAACATTCGGAACGATACCTTCTGTCATGTCGTAAGGATGTAAAGTCCCTCATCCAATCACTGAAGCTTCTTCCATTGATTACCATCTCAATGCTACTCTGCCCGTCTGCATTGCTTCATACTTACCCCTATTTTTTGCACCAATCTTTGTGAAATTTAATGAAATCATACATTATATCGTTTACTTGTGTTTTCATAATATAATGTTTGGGCAATATGATTGATGTAGTTCATTGGTAAAATAGATCATTATTCCACTCTTAGACAAGCACATTTTAGTTTTTTTCTGATCAAAATGTCTCTTGCAACCGTTAGAACTGTACTTGATATTGAGCTGTTTCCGAAAGCAGCAACGTAAAGTTTTTGAGTGTCTTGACATGGTTGTTCTCGAAAGTGTGAAATCACCCTCATAAGTCCAATTAAGAGAAGATATAATTGCCATTCAAAATTTGATAACTTTCGCCATTTCCCCCAGACATTTCCTTTAACAAACCACAAAAGGCAATGTCTTCCAATATGGATTTCCAGAAAAGAAAAAGGGTTGTTAAAGTGCAAAATTTGGTGGCATCAGTGAAGAAGAGGGATATATCAGTATTTATCTTTGTGCTTATTTATGCTTTTTCCAGGAGATGTAAATTAGTCTCTTCAGTATATATATGAGTTCAGCAATCTTATCTGCAATTTTCAATGCTGATTCATGGTGTTACACTATAACTTTCCAAATATGCAATGGAGCCATCTCTTGTACTTAACATCGACCTGATTATCGTGCATCACAGAGTGCTGAAGTTTCATAGTCTACCCGGAATTCTTCCTCCTGAGCTTGCCAACCTCCCTTACCTCAGAGTGATGTAAGGATTAGTTTCCACTTCCTTCATCTGTTACGCTATTTTGCGACTTTGTGTCCAATTATAATTTGGGGTAAATAGCAATTTTTTTTTAATAAGATGCTGGTGAACTCTCACATTGCAGTGATTTTGCTTACAACTGCCTCACTGGTGAAATTCCTGATGAGTTGGGTTCCATGCAGTTGACATCAATGTAACCAATCCTCCTCGATTTCCTCACGTCATATGTTTTCCTCTGATTGACTATTAAAAAATGGTTATGCAGCTCTCTTCTTGTGAATCGCTTATCAGGAGCAATACCAACATCATTGGCAAACATTACCTCTCTAACATATCTGTAAGTTTCATGCTAAATCTAATCATTTTTGCAGTGCAATTCTTTCCTGAGCAATTGTTGCATTTTGAAATCATCAGAGATGCACGTTCAATGGGAGCTATATTTTGCAGTTTCTTTTTGCCTTTCTCCATCAATGGATTGCCACTTCCTTTTATGTAGAATTATATCTAGAACATTTATAGAGTTTCTTAATCAGGAATCTTGAAGCCAATCAGTTCTCTGGTCCTGTTCCTCATGAGCTTGGGAGTTTAATCAACTTACAGAATTTGTAAGAAACCCTACTACTCCTAAGCTTGGGACTATTTTTCTTCCAGCTTTATACTTTTATTTACTTATCATGGTGCCATGATATGGTCATAGGATTTTGTCCTCCAATCAGCTAACAGGAAACGTGCCAACTACACTTGCCACCTTAGGAAATCTGACAGATTTGTAAGACAACGATGTGCTTGTCCTACATAACTATTACGATTGAATGCCTACTAACACTTTATATTTTACATTGCAGTCGGATAAATGACAACAACTTCAGCGGCAGAATACCCAGTTTTATCCAAAACTGGAAGCAGCTGAACAAACTGTAAGATCACGGCTTTAATACAATTTGCGTGGGTTAAGTTTGATGATCAACGTGTTTTTTCTTATAATCTACATACTGCGTATTTTCATATACACTTCAACTCTTGAAGCGAAATGCATGCGAGTGGACTTGAAGGACCCATTCCATCACACATTTCTGCCTTGAATAAAGTAGAGGACCTGTGAGTAATTAGCTTTCTCACAATTAATGCTTTATCTTTTGTAATTTAGGATGCAAGTCATATATTTGTTTAATTCATAGTTAATTGCTAATGATTAAATTCGTTGACAGGAGGATTAGTGACATTGATGGTCCTCTCCAGCTATTTCCTGCACTGGACGACATGACAGGCTTAGTGATATTGTTAGTCTCCGTTCTTCGATACAGAGTTTGTATTCTCCTAGGATGTGCTTGGTGTTTGAGTTGTTAAACCTGGCAGCATATTGTTACAGGATACTGAGAAGCTGCAACTTATCTGGGCAAATTCCCGCATACATGTGGAAATTGCAGAATCTAGAATATTTGTAAGTAAATCTTGTTAATTTTTGACTTGAGAAGTTTTAATATTCTTCTTACAGCTGAAACTGGGCTTGCTTACCTTGTGTCTTTATGGTCCTAGGGATCTCAGTTTTAACAAATTGACTGGGCAAATTCCGGCTACAATCAATTTAAAGCGCATAAAATTCATGTAAGTTCATCATTTGCATGCAAGTCTTCTTGTATTGCCGTCTCTTACTTATGTCAGTGCAAAGCAAAAATTTTGTTGATAAAATATGCTGATGGCCTGTACCGTGTGACATAGTGCATCCAGACGATCATTTTAATGGTTTCTTTCTTTTCCTATTGTATTAATTATGTCACATGATTTTTTCTTAGATTTCTTACCAGCAATTTATTAACGGGAAGTGTTCAGGACTCAATCCTGAAGGAAGGAACCAGCGTGTATGTTTCTTGTTCTTATTGAGTTGATTGCCCTCACCATCCTCTCGATTCCTACCATCTTAAAGTTAGTTTTTCCCCATGCTGTGTGCAGTGATCTTTCATACAATGACTTCGCATGGCAAGGTCCTCAGCAACCTGCTTGTCAAGAAAACATGTGAGCTCACCAGTACCTGTGCTATATTTCTCTTTAGATATCTTTTGTAAGATATTCATGGAAAATCTGATCTTGTTACTCTGCCCATTTTCTTCAGGAACCTGAACTTGAATTTGTTTAGAAACTCTGCAGCAGAAAATAACTCGTAAGATGCCTTTCATCATGCCCAATATATGTCTTCATTCTTTATTTATTTTTATTTTTTTGGCGGATTCCGGTAAAAAGCTTGAATCCTTCAATTGAAAGCACAGTTTTGTTGCCAAAGTGATCATCTTTCATATGACGGCTTTTCATTCATGAGCATTTTTTCACAGAAGTCTCAGATCTGTAATTATCCGAAGGGTTCAAATATTTTGATTGCCAAACGGCCATATGACTACATACCCAGTTTCTTTTTTCTTTTTTTTAATTCACACTGAGTTTTCTTGTGAAATGAAAGGTCTGGGTATATTTGCTGGTCAGGGCTAATTCATTTATACATCTGTTGCAGAGGCAGAGGTGTTCCTTGCTTGGAGAAATTTCATTGTCCACATTGTAAGTATTTGCTTGCTGAATCATTGCTCTGCATGCTGCAAAAGCTATGGAATTTTCAAAGTTGGGTTAAACTGTTACGTTTTTTTATATACTTGTCCATTTTGAGCATCAACTGTTTGGTCTTGTCCACTACATGGTGCTGTAGTTATGTTTTCTGTTATTTTCTCTCTGTCAAGGTCAGAAGTTTTCTGAATCATATGAATTTTTTCCATCAGACTCGAGTTGTTTACATGTTAATTGTGGTGGAAAAGATGCAACCATCAAGGAATCTAAGCAGAAGATCATCTATCAAGGAGATCAAGATGAAGAAGGTGGTGCTGCAAAATTCTATTTAAATCGTGATGAGTTCTGGGGATTCAGTAGCACAGGGGACTTCATAGATGATAACGATGAACAAAACCTGCGCTATTCTGTGTATCTACTATCCTCAAACCTCACCGTCTTGGATTCAACGGCACGAACAGCCCCAATTTCACTGACTTATTTTCATTACTGCTTGGAGAACGGGATGTACAATGTGAAACTCAGATTTGCAGAGATACAGTTCACTAATGACAAAACATATAACAGCCTCGGGAGGCGGGTGTTTGATGTTTATGTTCAGGTACTTAAGTTCTCATTGGAAAACCTGGATTTCACATTGCATATCGTTTCAATTCTCTGGCACATTAAATCTTGGTTAAATGACTTTGGCACAGGAAAAGTTGATTCTGAAGGACTATGATATTGAGATTGCAGCAGGTGCTGCTCAGAAGCCAAAAGAGGAAGTCTATAATGTCAGCGTGACAAATAATACGCTGGAGATTCGTCTAATTTTTGCTGGAAAAGGGACAACAAGGATTCCTAAAAGAGGATCTTATGGTCCACTTATTTCCTCCATTTCTGTAGTTTCGGGTGAGGCTGAAAATCTTCACTATTTCGTATAGCTAGATGGTTTCGGTAGTCTGATGCTGACCTGCATAAAATTTGAGGCCATTGATAAGCATAATACATTGGTTCTAAAGCCCTTTGATATGATAGTTATGATTATAGCACTATCCAGCTGTGCAACCAATCATTTTCATCATTGGCTTGTCTTGTTTCTGTTGGGCAGATGACAAAGGGTGTTCAAGAGGTGGAAAACAAAAGACTGCTGTCACAGTTGGAGCTGGAGTTGGAGCTGGAGCATTTTTCATTGTTCTCTTATCACTCTGTATACTTAAGTGGAAAGGCTATTTCCGAGGAAGAACCAAGAGAAGACAAGGTGCAGTTTCTATGAATTTTGATAAATATGACTGAATGTTCTCTGTCATCAGTCTGACTTACTTGAGAAGACCACAATCTGGTGCTTCACCACCTGTCATTTTTTAACGGAATGAAGGAAACACAGCTAATCTAGTCTACTGTGCAAGTCGCCAATAGTCTACTTGGGCATACATAAAATTAGACATTCAATTTGTTGCTCCACAGCATTAGATATCACTAATGAATGCATTTGTACCTAACTATGGAGTGTATATTCGTCTCTACTTTATCAGTGATCTAATTCTCTCTTTTGGGTTTACCTTCTTGAGTTTTCTGGCTTCAAGTTCCATCTATTCTCTGCTTATATAGGCATGGAAGGACTAGATCTGCAGACTGGGACATTTTCCTTGAAAAAAATTAAAGCTGCAACAAATGACTTCGATTCTGCAAACAAAATTGGGGAAGGCGGTTTTGGTGCTGTCTACAAGGTGCATGCTGTTATGTGTCTTGTCCCGTTTCGTGCATCTTTATGTAACCTTCTTATAAGTTAATTCTAATAATTGGGTTTGCATTCAGGGTCAATTAAATGATGGCACTGTAATAGCAGTTAAGCAGCTCTCATCGAAATCGCGACAAGGAAATCGAGAATTCCTGAACGAGATAGGAATGATATCATGCTTACAACATCCAAATCTTGTGAATCTCCGAGGGTGCTGTATTGAAGGAGATCAACTATCACTGGTTTACGAGTATATGGAGAACAATAGTCTTGCTCGTGCCTTGTTTGGTCGGTTCTACTTATACAAGATATGATTTAAGCACCATACAAAATAGGACCTAGATAGATGTCGAAATAACGAGCATCTATGGCTTCTTGGGTTTTACAGGTCCTGATTATCATCAACTTCAGCTAGACTGGCCCACGAGACATAAGATCTGCACCGGGATTGCTAAGGGTCTTGCCTTTCTACATGAAGAGTCTAGACTCAAGATTGTCCACAGAGATATTAAAGCTACTAATGTGCTGCTCGATCGAGATTTAAACCCGAAGATATCAGACTTTGGACTGGCCAGGCTTCATGAAGAAGAGAAGACTCACATTAGCACCAAAATTGCCGGAACCATGTACGTTATGTTCTCCCCATCAAATTCCATGCCCAAAATTTCTCAACAGCACCTTGACTATAGATTATGCTCTCTGGTGATGCTATAATTTCTTAAGATTGTCGATTTAACAGATCGTGATCTTGTTTGCAGAGGATATATGGCTCCAGAATATGCATTGTGGGGTTACCTCACGTACAAAGCCGATGTGTACAGCTTTGGAGTTGTGGCCTTGGAGATAGTTAGCGGGAAAAGCAATAACAGTAGCCTGCCGAGTGATGACTGTCTCTGTCTATTGGATTGGGTATTTTTCTGAGTCTCTGACTTGACCTACAGCAAGAACATACTATAAGAATTTATCAATAGCTCTATGATGAAGTACTGATTTATGTTGAATTGTGCTGCAGGCGTGTCGCTTGCAACAGACTGGAAACTTGATGCGACTTGTCGACCAGAAGTTAGAGACCGAAGTCAACGAAGAAGAAGCGAAAATCATGGTCAAAGTTGCTCTTTTGTGCACAAATGCATCTCCATCTCTAAGGCCCACGATGTCTGAGGTGGTGAACATGCTCGAGGGAAAAATGGCCATACCGGACGTGGTCCCGGAGCCGAGCACCTACTGTGAAGATCTGAGGTTCAAAGCCATGAGGGACCTCCGCGAGCACAGCCAACAGCAACGTTATACCGAATGCCATACCCAGAATTCCATGACCATCAACACGTTGCGGTCTTCATCAAGCACGTCAACATTAGTTGCCGCGGCATACCAATCTTATGCTTGTCTCAAACTAGCGAATCGGAATCCCATTGCCATTTCCGAAGAGAAGGTTCCTGGACTACGATGACTTTGATTGGTGGAAGCAGAAACACTTGCCGAGGCCTAGTGGCTAGGAAGTCTGGGATGTGCAAAAGCTGTACAAATTAGGAAGCATTGGTGCTTGAATGGGTGACCCATTTCTTAGTTCGTCACTTCTCTTTGGCGTTTCGAGCAATATGTCGATCAAAGTTACTGATTCAGATGTGCCCAAATTAATGTACAGTGTACTGAATTACCTGTTTTTTTCAACTTGATGGGAAGAAATGCAGAGATTTGCTATCAGGTTCATCAGCTGGTTCACCTGGATAAAATGACTGGAAAGAAAATTTGAAAGCACTTGTGCCCTCACACGATGGCTTAAACCATTAAGTATGATCAGGTATGATGATATGCTGATACTCTGGCCTCAGATCACCCCTCCTTGTCATAAATATTAGATCAGTCATGTTTTTATTGCACTTCAGCCTCGCCGGACCTTGCTGCGGCGATCCATCTCCTCTGTCCTAGTTTACACGTCACCTTCTTCTCCCGCTTCTCATTTATTTTTTTGAGGATTTTTATTGGGTCTACTATTAGCGTAAACGAACTTTCACATATTCATCGTTAAATGGATGACATGTGGATGAATTCTATTACACAATTATTTTGTAATACACATGTCACTCATTCAACCTTGAATGTGCAAAGAGTGCTTTGCACCATTTGCAAACATAATAGTAATTTTTTTTTTTCCAAATTTCCTTATTTCTGAATTATTAATATATGTGTTGTTTTTAGTGTTTCCTTATTTCCTGAATACCTGTTATTTTGTTTAAAGTTTTTCACAAACCACTTATGAAGCTATGTTGGAATTTAATGACAACTTGATTGTCATGTCAGTATTGTTTCCCTTTTTCTAACAGAAGACTCACTCGAGCATAAAAGCACAAAAAATTAGTCTTGGAACCCAGTTGCTCAAAAATAAGTCGAGTCACATGATTGAATAATATGACATAGTTTAGGGACCTCCGGAATCTTAATCCCAAAATTTTCTCACCAAGAGAATCTGAAATTTACTAACTACTAAAATCTACCAGCACGAAACATTTATTCATCGTAGGCTCACAAAATACTCTGAATCTTTTACATGTACGTGACTTTATGTTGGACATTTTATGGCACATTTCTATTGTTGACTCAGTTCTTTTCATTTTTAGCACATTTCATATTCTTTAGGATCAAAGAATCGTGCTCACTTTCCAAGCCACGTGTTCACAAAAGTCTCCAAAATAGTCTTCCTAGGTACTCAGAAAAGAGATATTTATGTGGAGCATCATAGAGAGATAATCAAGATGAGGACACAGTTTTAGGGAGAGTGGTGTATTTTAACCCTCTCCTGGACGCAGGTCTCTTGATACTCTGCCGTCTATAGTACTTTCCTAAGTCATGATTGAAGAGACGAGGAGTATCACGCCAATCTTTTATTGTGAAACCAAGCCAATCGAACACGGTAAACTTCAATAAGAAAATAATTCGAACACCAAACATGTGGTTCTACTGATGTTAGGGGAGTGATAGAAAGATTTCATTATAAACAAGTGTCACAATAGAGATTATAAATACATTTGAACACTCATATTTCATAAACTCATCTTACTAAATAAACTAATAGATTAACTCTTAGGCTGTTTGTTTCACAGAAAAAGTGACATTATTTGGAAAAATTTTCAAAAAAAATGACAATATTTCCTGATACTTGACTACAATATGAAAATGAACAAAAAAATATTTTCTATCGTTTAGCGAGGAAAATCTAGTTTTTCTAATAGTCATGCACTATTCAAGTGATAGTGACTCATGCGTGGACAGCCGATGACTCAAGTACGGACACCAAAGTCTTGAGTCCGTTCTTGATGGACTTTGACGGGGACATCGGAGACCTAGGCACAAGCACAAGCACAAGCACCCATCCTCAATCCACAAAAGCCTAGCCCGGGAATTCAGTGCCTATGTCCGGCTCCTTGGTGCCCCAACTCAGGTCCACGAAGGCCATGCTCATGGACCCAATGCCCATGCTCGAATACCAGGCACTTGAGCCCAATTCTACAAAGGCTAAGGGCAGGATCTTGGTGCCTGGCTCGGGAACCTAGTTGCCATGCTCGAGTCTAGGGTTGTCAAAAATATCCCAGCCAAACTGACCTAATCCAAACAAAAAATTTCGGATCTTTTTGGTTTGGATCTCATTCAGTTTAAGTAAATGAATTCGAGTAGTTTGACGGTTTAATTTGAATTTCGGATTTTCAAGTTTTTATTTTTATTTTTAAATCCCCCAATTCAAAAGGTACGAGCGCTACCCTAACCTCTCCACCGTTCACACCCATCTCTCTCCAATTCACCAACTTTTAATGGCAACTTCACCTCAATCGACCACCACCACCGTGACGACTCTCTCTTCCTCCTCCGCTTCGACACCTTTCGCACCAAGCGCCCCAAGCCCACCCCTTTGAACCGGGTTGAGTCTTGCTCCACGGTTTCCACCGATGACAGCTCCAACTCGACGCCGATCGTGAAAGGAAGAGCGGCGTCCAAGTCGTGCAGATCTTTGTCACCGGCAACGAAGCCACCAACTCCTCCGGCAATGAGAAGGTCGAGGAGCGGTTGAGGAGCATAGGATCGAGCCGCTGCGATCGGAATTCTAGCCTATTGTTGTCGCGGCAGCAAAGATCACGGCGGAGACTGGGGATCGAGGAAGTATCGAGGCGTGAGGAGGAAGCCATTGGGGAGGTGAGTGGCAGAGATAAAAGGATGATGGGAGGCTGAGACGGTGATTGGGGACTTATGATACCGCCTCAATGGTCTACGACAGGCTACACTCCCTTTTCGCGAGATTACCGTGACAGAGGATGCAAAGGCAACAAAAAAATAAATAAATAAATTGAAAACCCGAAACCCAAACCAAACCACACTTTCTGATTTGGTTCAAGTCGAAACAAGTGCGACTCTAAAAAGGGTCGATTTGGTTGGGGTTGCCATTGACACCCCTAACCAAGTTCCTAGGGTCCATCAAGGCTAGGCTCATAAGCGGGATCAAGGTTATGGGCCCAACCTTGATGGACTTGGCTGTGGGCATTAAGTTCCCGGGTTTAGCCTTGATAAACTAAGGCATTAGTACCGAGGAACCAAGCACTGGCACTATGGTCTCAAGCCTAGCCTCAATGGACCCAAGCTTGGGCATAGGAGATTGAGCATTGGCATCAAACTCCCATGCTAGGCCTTGATGGACCAAGGCATGGGCACTCTAGCCTTGACCTCAGTGGACTTGAACATGAGCACTGGAGACTTGAGCACTAGCATTGGGGCTTAGACACAAGCATCAAAGTCCCAAGCCTTGGCCTCAATAGACACAAGCTTGGACACCAGGACCTAAGCCCGAGTGTCGAGGACATGGGCACGGCCCTTGTGGACTCAACTTGAGTGTCGGGAACTAGAGCTTAAGTGCCGGAGACCTGAGTATGGTCTTTGTGGACCCAAGCCCAAGTGTCGGGGATACGGACACAAGCATCAAGATCCTGTGTTTGACCTTTGTAGACTTGTGCCTAGGCACTAGGGCATCAAGCATGCAAATTGATGTCCCAACCCCAACCTTGATGGACCTAGGTGCAACCACTGGTGTCATGGGCTTGGCTTAGTGGACTCGAGCACGAGTGCCGAGGACCTAGGCATAGGCAGTGGGATTGTCGGCCTTTCTTTGATGTATTGCTTGGTATCCAATATTAGGGTTCTCATGCTTAAGTGTAAAATTTCATGTCTAATCGCCAATTTTTAATTTTATTTTGGAAAATTATTTCCAATTTATTAAAAAGAAAATCATTTGTAAATTTAAGCATAGATTTTTCATTGGCTAGGAAAATAAGGAATAAATTTCTGTAAAACAATTTCGCAAAATAAAACGGAGCTTTACTCTTACTTATTTCCACAAAAAAAAAAAAAATTCTTTGTCCTTTTTTTTAATGAGGCCAAAAATTATTTTTGTTTAATAATCCCATTTTGCAGTTTTTCATAACGCCAAATGATCATAAGAAATGGACAAGCCCGTCTCTAGTCTTGAAAAACTAATATACGTCCTCACCTTTTTTTTTTTTTTTTTTGTAATTTCCAGAAATTAGCAGAAATTAAACTGTTTCAAAAAAATTACCAAAAAAAAAAAAAAAAGGAAGAAAGAAACCGAGGAGCAGAGGCCATTGCGCTGAGTTCAACTGATAAAACGGAATCTCTCAATCGGACGTCGGCGTGATCCACCCCTCGCGAACGGTCTGCACCATCCAGCTTTGGGCCAGACTCGATGCCGACTTTGCAGCGTTCGTTCTATCTCGATGCAGAGCCAAATCCGGTGATCTGGGTGTCCATGGAAAGAGCGTGCGACGTACATCGAAGGCGTTCCGAGCGTCCGATACGAAACTAACCGAGCAGGTCGAGAAATTGCGATGAATGTGCTTGCTCTCAAGCTATGACTGAGAGTTTGGAAGGCTGGTTTTCTCGAACCGGTCATCGGATTTGCAGGCCGTCGAAATCAGGAGTTTTGATTTGGTGAGGAGAGCAGCTCTTTCTTTTTTCTGATCAAAGAATTTTATTCATTTCTCTAAGTTTTTAGCATCGGAGCTTTCAAACAGGCTTCAGAATAAAATAAATCCTAACAAATTTGAAGGAGATAGGCTTTAACAACCGAATTCGCAACTTTATTGGCTTCCCTATAACAATGAAGATCGAATTAATCAAATAAGTATTTTAGTGATAAGCGCACACCCTTTCCACGAGATCTGATTTGGGGACTTCAAAATACTTATCCATACTAAATTGTCCAACTTGAGGGCTAAGCAAATGTGTTTTTTGGAAGCAAAGTGGTATAAGCTTTCGACGAGAGCTAGGGTTTTTGGTTGTTGCAGCAGATGGAAACAGAAGCAAATCCCACAAAGCCACGGATGAGGCTCCATAACAAGTTGCGATAGATGCATGAGATGGTGCCTTCAATCCATCCTACTTCAAAGGATCCATCGATGTTAATCCACAAAACTCCTTTGCTTCGGTGGAATCCAAATCTATGAAGAACTTTTGGTTTCTGAATATTTTCATGTTTTGCTAATTGAGTTCATCCAATCAATTTTTGCCGAAATTGATAAGGCAAATGTCAGGTGTCGTGTATGGTCGGCAAGGGTTGTCGAGCCATTGCCGATGGCTAGTGGTGCTTGCCCCCCCCCCAAAAAAAAAAAAAAAGAAAGTGAAAAAGGGAAAGAAATGAAAAGAATAAAAAATAATGTGAAATTATAATTATAATTGGACGAAAATGCCCTTGACCGATCGAAATGTTTAGCTGACCAGTGACCGGCAAGGTCAAGTCCTTATTTGAAATGACTATAGCCACTTTAGGCCTTTATTTGATACAACCATAGCCACTTTATACCCTTATTTGACACAATATTCACCTCGGATCCATATTTGAGGATATGAGGGCATTTTAGGTTTTTACTTGGAATTTTCCCAAAATATTTGGTGGGTGATTTTAGGTTCATCATTATGGTGCTACAAATTTGTTTTTAAATTAAATTTGCATATGAGCGATGATAATATTTATAACCTACCAATCAAAAACCAAGTTGGAAGAAATCTTCTCGAAGTGAGGATTGATGAATTAAGTAGCTAGCCAAGCTAAAGGTCAAGATTTTTAATGCCATATAAGAACTTCAATAGAAGGTCTTGGTATTTGAAATGTTAAATAAGAACTATTGTCACGGAAGACTTGCGAGTGAGAGGACCTATAAAGAGACTAGTGGTGCAAGATGCTCTTCCATGGATAAGATCAACACAAACGAATGTAAAAGTGAGACTTCATGGGGCGAACTATGTCACGTGAATCTTACTTGGTTCATGAAAGCCAGGCATCATATGAGAAATGTCCTAACTTGATCAGAAAAAATTATTTAAAAATCCTAAACTTATTATACTTTAGTTAATTCAATTCTATATCTTTCATTTTTTTTCCAATTAGAGTCCTAAACATTTTCAAATTTTTCATTGAGTTTATTCAATCAATTTTAGTTGAAAATTGGTGACATTAGTAATGGCCAACTAGAGCTGCTGGCCAACCCTCATCGCCACTGGGTGAGGTCCACCACTGGCAACTCTCACGGGGCTTGGCAAGAAAAAAGAAAAGAAAAGAAAGAAAGAAAATTAAAAAACATTTTTAAAAATCAAATTATTTTTATAAATATTAAAGAAAAAAAGTGTTCACATCAACGCTGGTTGATTTACATGACACTACCATTGTCCATGTTAGCGATTTCTAGTTTAAATTAGCCAAATTAACTAAATTGGAAAAATGCAAAACGATTTATAACTGCATTATGATTTATAACTGAATTGGCATAGTTAAAAAGTTTATGACTGATTTGGTTAAATGCAAATCTTTTAGACAATTTTCTCAATTCAATCATCAGACTATCCTATGCAATGCATTGAAAGTAATTAGGTGACTTTCAAAGTCCCGGAGGTTGATCTGATTTTTGAAGCATTCATGACCAATTTCATCTTCTTGGTTACACGATAAGATTCCAGATACAATAATTGATCCATGGACAAGTACCTCCACCAAAGCTGCATTTGTGGTGAGCTGGCAAGTCCAGATAGAACAACCTTTATCCCGTATAGCGTTTAGGGCGAGGGATAAGTTCAAATAGGATTTCCCTGTTCAAAGGGAAAAAAGAAAAAAAAAAAAAAAAAAAGAATGCGTAATACAAAGTTGTCCCTAACCACTAGTAAAGTGGGGTTAAGAACCAAAAAAAAAAAAAATCTTATGCTATTTTACAACTTTGTTATTACGAGTAGTTACTACAAAGGATCAGACGAATAACACTATAAAATACTTGAGTCTTTAATGCAGATAATATATAGTTGATCCTCATCCTTCGGAGGCTACGAGTGTAACAGGAGTGTTCATCAACAAAACGATCACCCCCTCCTCCTTTTCATCATAAATGATCTACTTGCTTTAAAATGACTTGTGTTAATGGGTAATTCTAATTCATTGGGTCTTTTAGCAGAATTTGAAGCAATTACTTTTTGTAGTAATAGATTGAAAAAGAGTACTCCCTCCCCCTCCCTCTCAGAATGCAATTTAGTGGACGAACCACAAGGCTCTCTCTCTCTCTCTCTCTCTCTCTCTCTCTCTCTCTGACTCGACAACCACCTCATGGTGGTGGTGTCATCGTGTAGCAACCACCAAAAGGTGGTCATGGTCCCATGACGACAACCACCTTGTGGTGGGTCTTTGTATGGTTGCAGATTTTTCTGTAATTCTAATTCCATCAATGTCTTTACCTTCTATCAAATGTTATATTTACATGCATCAAACAAGTACCGAGATAACATGTTTATACATATCAAACTTATGCACTAACAATCAACAGACTAGTCGATACCACTGTTAGGGTTTCATGAATCATGTATAGGTAAAATTAATAAAAACACAGGAGAAACAAAGATGATATATTTCTATACATAATTCTTCAAAGACATTGTTCGTGTGTTTTAATCAAAAATCTGAATATAAAAAGAGAGTTAAACGAATTACCCTTCGAAGCGCGTTTTAAACGAATTGGTTCGGATATTCTACAATTCAAGCCCTGCAAACATCGGACCTCTAGTTCAGACACACTAATAATGGACGTCGAATGGAAAAGAGAACTTTCGGATAATCACCATTATGATCGTGCTAGCAATCTCATGGAGATAATCCTCCATATCCTTGATGTTTTTAGTCATGGCCCGAATGAGAGAGAATCCCTCTTCATTCTCGCGTCTCGAACACACACAAAAAACTCGTTTCTCTATTTTTGGCAAACTATTTTTATGTCCTCAATTATACAGCATTTTAAATAAATAAAAATATATTCTTGAATCAGCAACGGTTGCTGATCGTTTGCTCATGCATGATCATGCATGAGCGGTTGGTCAACAATTGTTGACTATTCATGCACGATGCATGTGCATGAAGTCCCCTCTTATATTATTATTATTATTATTATTATTATTATTAAAAGAAACGCACATGGTCATCAACAATTGCTGACCATGTGCACATTGATTAATTAATTAAATAAAAAATAATCAATCAATCCATTTATATATATATAAAGGACATAATCTTTATATGTGCATTTGAAATACATTAACATATATTTACTTTGAGCATGCATGTGCATCATATGCACATAGGCTCATGACTTTAATACAAATTAAATTAAATCTCATTTAATTTAATTTCAAGTTGACACAATTTGATTGCAGTAATTGCAAATACATTTGCAACATTATTTATCTTTTATTTCACGTTATCCTAATTGTTTATGGTATGTGACATCCCTAGGTTTATCGCGAAGCTGGTAGTAAGACTTGTACTAACAAATTACTAACACATTGTTCATCTGTTTTAATCAAAAATCTGAATATAAAAAGTGAATTAAACAAATTACCTCTCGAAGCGCGCTTTAAACGAATTGGTTCGGATATTCTACAGTTCAAGCCCCACAAACGTCGGACCTCTAGTTCAAACACACCAACAATGGATATCAAATGGAAGAGAGAACTTTCAGATAATCACCACTATGATCGTGCTAGCAATTTCGTGGAGATAATCCTCCATATCCTTGATGTTTTTAGTCACGGCACGAATGAGAGAGAATCCCTCTTCTTTCTCACGTCTCGAAGACACAAAAAAACTCGTTTCTCTATTTTTGGCAAATTGTTTTTATGTCCTCAATTATATAGCATTATATATATATATATTCTTGAATTAGCAACGGTTGCTGATCGTTTGCTCATGCACCATGCATGTGCATGAAGTCCCCCCCCTTATATTTTATTATTACTATTATTAAAAGAAACGCACATGGTCAGCAACATATCTTTTAATTAATTAATTAAACAATGTGCACATTGATTAATTAATTAATTAAAAGATAATCAATCAATCCATATATATATAAAGGACATAATTTTTATGTGTGCATTTGGAATACATTAACATATATTTACTTTGAGCATGTATGTGCATTATATACACGTAGGCTCATGACTTTAATACAAATTAAATTAAATCTCATTTAATTTAATTTCAAGTCGACACAATTTGATTGCAGTAATTGCAAACACATTTACAACATTATTTCTCTTTTATTTCACGTTATCATAATTGTTTATGGTATGTGACATTCATAGGTTCATCACAAAGCTAGTAGTAAGACTTGTATTAATGCCTTAGTACTCCCAAAAGAATTAATTGTCCCGATTAATCTTTGGGTCCTACAAGCCATGATTAACATCTAGCAATATGTCATGGCCACCTAAATAGTGTGAATGCTTTAAGAATATAATGAACCTGTCAGTTTTGGCTACAATATAATTCAATCCATCTATCTTACTATGTTCCAATCAAACAAAGACCATTGAATATTTGTCAAGTCACTAATTCGATCATATGTACAAATCTAATTAACATGCATTTTATTCAAGACATAAACAATTTATTCTTACTTATAACCCCGACCAAGGATTTTAATGCAGTATTATAATTAGATCATATTGGACATCGTTATTATACCTTGCATGTAACAATGAAACATATTCCATATTGTACACACATGCAACTTCGTATATGAACAAACTATGAGCATTAGGTATAAAGACGGATCAACGACTCAACATTACGTGCACCTGTGAACCATAGTTGTTTGACACATAAGCTAACACCATGTCTCCCGTATAAGGATTATTTACACAAAACCAAAGCATGAACAATTAAACATTGACCACCTTAAAAGTTTCCATGTCACTAATCGTTCCATATGCGTTACGTTCAATGAACTTGTCTAACACAAACACTTGTGTTTTCAACTCAAGTATCACAATACCCAATGACTTATGACTTATCATTCCCTTAAGTATCCAATATTTAATGGTGAAGTTATGAATACACCAGTTTCAACAAGATTACTAATATCCACTCAATAATCCATCGATCGGGAATGATTTAAAAATTCAGTTTAATTATGAACCCGTCACATATATTCTTAACGTCTCAAGAATAAGTCTAGTTATAACTAATCTTATGGAATTATTCATAAATATAAAATAATTGAACAAATGAATGAATACGTCATTACCATTAATTAAATAATAATAATAATAATAATAATAGTACAATGAAATCCCTAATATGTGACTATTATATAGTAGCTTTAGCGCATACATTCAACAATAGTACCTAAGGAATGTTATCGCATCTCCTTTGTTGTGTGATCCAGTCCTATCCGCCAAATTAATCCCGGCAAGCACGCATATTCTCGTCCATTTCTTTGCGGGCCTTTCTCAGCATGGACGGAACTTGAAAGGACAAGATCCTCAACATGGTTCGGCAGTTGTTTGGGCTTTCAAAAGCCCATGTCAGCAAGGGCCAATGCCGACACATGATGTGATCACATCCATATATTATGACGTCACTAATTGTAAAGATCGATGTCGCGCCAGCCTCGTGCTCATTATCGATGGGCTGCCGCCTCACGTGGCAGACACACCTTTAGATTGGTAAAAAAGAAGAGAAGTCAAAAAAGGAAATAAAAAGGTGAACTGAACGTTCTTGATAGCGAAAAAAGAAAAAGAGAAAAGGGAGAGAGACGACGGTTCAAAGGAGAATAGGCGGTTTAGATTCGACGGTCAGAATTGGCTGAAATTTTAATATGTTTTTCGTGAGATTAAAATCTACCGGTTTATCATTTTGTTCATTAAAACCCTTCTCCAAATTGTCTTCTATGACAAGAATTTCTTGCTCCTTTGTTATTCTATCTTTGTAATGACGATATATTATTGTACTATTGTCGTGTTGAGCCTCCAACTATATGACTAGAGATCAGTCCTATAGTATTTTTTAGTATTGGGTTCCCAACATAAAATTTATGAGTGTTGTTGTTTTTATATTATCTTTTATTTTCAGCACTATATTTATTTGTGTTGGTCGATATCGCTGGAACATTATGACCGATTGCTGCTGGGATTGATTGGACATTAGTTGGTTGAGTTTTGGGGAATGCGTTGATCCTGGACAGGTTTAAGCTGTAAATTGTTTTCGTATCTTCTCAATGATAATTTGTATCCTATTGCGTAATCAATGTCTCGTGGAAAGTCTGTCAATTTCTGATAATTTTGTTCATCTCAGTAACTTCAACTTTGCGCATCAGAAATGGTCGACCCGATTCGAGTCAACCCCCTGTTGCTGACTTGACTCTATTTTGGAATTGTATAATTTTGCCTTCTCTTTCCCGGTGGTTGAGAAGGCGACGTTTAAGGTTTGACTTTTTGAGCATCAAGACGAAAAACCTGGGGCGCTCCGGGCATTGACCATGCAATCAGTACTCCTTGGAAAAAAAAATGGATAAACGAAAACAAAGAAATATGTTTTTGGCAAAATTTCTCCGACGAATTCTTTTTTTTTTTTTTGTCAGAATTTCTCCGACGAATTAAGCCGGTGATTCTACCATTGGATCGAAAGTGAAATGAAGGGGTACGAATTAATAGACTTGATCCGATGGTTGAAAAAATCACCAAAGATTTTTCTTGTCTGATCATTATTGATATACCTTATTAATTACACATGGATATATGGGGAAAATTATCTAAAAAATCAAAACTTATTGCACTTTTTTTAATTCAATCATAAACTTTTAGATGTTGTCTATTAAGTCTTAAACATTTTTTATGTTTTGATAATTGAGTCAATATGATCAATTTTGGGCGAAAATCAATGAGATGAACATCATGTGTTCTACGTGACATAACTGAGGTTGATATTGACATTTTTTAATAATATTTAATATTTTTTACTTTCTTCTTTTTTTCCTTTTTTTGTTTTTTCTTTCTTTTTTTCTTCTTTTTTCCTCTACCGACCACTTGGCCTTATTGATGGCTAGCGGAGGTCTCTACCTCAGGAGAGAAATGCCTAGGCCTGGCTTGGCGAGGGCCACTCTCGGGTGAGGGTCGCCCTCACTTGGGTAGCAACCGTTCACTAGATTGGGTGAGAGCGAGGGTTGCCCCATGATTTGAAACTAAAGAATTAAACTCCTAGAGTTTTCAAAATAACATATAAGATACATACGTTTTTGTCATCCACAGTACTGTTGTAACAAGTCAATAAAAAACATTAGCTCAAGCACTTGTGCGAGCACTATATATTCAACTCTTCAATCTTGATCCGCGATAAAATAATTCATGTCCTTAAATGCCAAATCCTCCCAAAATTTAAGCACCTATGAATTCAATTTACCCTCGAGAAAACAATGCTTTGCTCATAATGAAAACGTGATCGGTTAAATTATATTCAAAGGCCAGGAGGGTCACTGTCAAAACTTTGAAATCTGGCCAGGCGTGTGTATCGGGCTATGCGCAGCCTTTGCTTTTGGTTCACCCTTGTCTCCAATTTGTCTAGCACGAGACTTTTGACTCAATTTGTAATTTCATTAGGACCTATAAGAATCGATCGGATCGTGCAAGAAAAATGCGCGATGCATCTCTTTGCGGGCAACGTAAACTTTGTGCGTTCTAGAAGATGAGCAGATGGCACAACTTGTGGTTTTTGGTATTAAGGAGCGTCTAGTCATCAAAGGGTAGAAATCACTTGTCAAGATAGAATGAGTTCGATTATCCATGGCTACGCTTCTTACGATTTGACCATGGCATGTCTCGACAATTGCGGTTCGGATGCTCTAGAAAACTCCCTTGTATTGTGTCTTCTATCCATCGAAATTTTGATTTTGTTGATTTTTTTCACTTTTGAAGTTTCTTATGTTAATGACTTGCTTTTTAGGAGGGAAAATGATATAAATAGTTTCTTGAACTTTGACACAATATACAATATCGTCTCTGAACTTTGAATTTGCTTGACGTGGTCCCTAAATTATATATAAATGTTCGATACAGTTTTCTAGTTTTCTCAAACGAAAAACATATCTGACTTCTGCTGCATTAACTCAACAATCTCCTGACTCTTGCATCGGTCTTGTTTGAATTGCACCCGATTGACTTGACAATAAGTGCGTTTCTAATAGTCACACTGTTCTAGAAACATTCCTAGACTAATCGCCAAGGACTCGGCCGAGGTAGAAATACAAGGGGAACTCAAAACGTTTTGATGGATGCGAGCTATCAAATTCGAGTATTCCTTCTCGAGATAATTTCTAGGGATTAAGTGCTAAGAAACTAAATCTCTCTTGATCTCGACGCGGACGGGTTGCATTTCACTAGGTCAGAAAAAAGATGAACTTAGTATGGTGCAAGGAAAGATACCTCAGCACGCACAACAGAATGGAAACAAGGATAAATGACAAACAGAACTTCGTTACCCCAGCTCTCTTCATCGACTTATATATATATGAATGGGACTAGTCAGGCCATGAAACGTCGAAACTCGAAATTTCCTTTGTAGTCTTAACTAGGGGATCAATTTCTGATTCGATATGGTTTCCAAAAATCAGAATCGAGGATCGGATAGGTTGGTCCTAGGACCAGCAACTGGACCAAACCATCATTCCAATCTGGTTTTGGTCCGGTCCATTGGAAATGATCATTTATATTTTTCCCATTACTTTTTTTCCCACTACTTAGACCAAATTGAGATAGTGTTTACTTCATGTTTTACTAATTTTTTGGAAGAAATAAAAAAAAAAAGCATATTTAATCGGTCCGGTCCGGTTCTCCCTTGGAATCAGGCGTTGGACCGCCCTAACACTGATTCTGCTTTTAGGAACCGGGAATTAGACCAAATTGGCTGGTCCAGGCGGCTCCCAGTGCGGGCGATACGTTTTGCATGCCCCTAGTCTTAACAAAGAGCATAGGGAATTTGTCCACTTGCAAGGAGAAGAAAAGTCATGACTTGAGGAACCGTCTTTGAACATAGTACATTGCCATAATCTCCTGTCTTATTAGTATTAGTTGTAAGACTTTTGACTTAAAAGAAGAGAAAATGGTGCCACTGGCTCTTCTTGTCTGCATTGCCCACCGAATTGTGTCCACACACTCTTAAAAAGTCCAATCCAAAAACTTAAATTGATAAGTAAAACATTTATGAGACATTGTCAAGTAATATGGGATAATACTTCAACACATGCATGTTGATATTTCAAATATTTTCAACCAAAGTCCTACATTGGATGCAAAAAGACTTATTATGTTATTCATAAATAACGGCCTAGTCAAAATTTCGTCACTTTAGGTATTTTTTTTTTTCAAGACTCGATGTGTAAAATGATTCAGATCATCACATATGAAGATGGGGCAATTTTCTTCTAGTAAAGACGTGTGATTTGGTGACGACCCAGGCCTCGAACTGATTTGACGAGGACAAGAAGGAGGGGGAAACATCGCTCTCGAATTCACATTAGTTGCACCATCACTCCTTACAGAGCAAACGCTTTTTTATTTTTCAACTACGTAATCCGAGTTTGATAAAATTATCATGCCTTGGATCGCAAATCCAGCCTTATATCCTGGTTTATCCGAGCTTATTCGATCCAAGGCGTATCAAGCACTATATAGGCAAACTTATGTGCCAGTTCCTTAGGGGCATCTCTGATGTGGAGGCGCAAGCTAAATTGAATGGTCTACATCTATATTTGTCTTCATTTGTTCAAACCAAACCCCATCCTATCACATCACACAATTAAAATATAATTTGCTTTGCTCTGGATTGCGTCTTATATTAATGCAAATTTGACTTTTGGCTCTTCCCTAGGGACTGCGTATGATGGTCATAAGGTAGATCTGAGCGTCATGTACATACGTACTCATTATTCCTTCTCGCGCACGCCATGCGAGGGTCAACCCAAGCTGTGCACACCGCGGCCAGATAATAAGGGCTGATATTAACTCGTAAATTTATAATAAATTTAATTGAAATTAATATTTTAACCATAAAAAATATCAAATTAGTATATCAAGACGAGTGGAAAGGGAGCCGAATAAAAGAAGAAGGACCGCAAGACAAGCGGACCAACCAACAAAAAGCAAAGCAGCCAAAACAAAAGACAGTAAAGCCCTAGCAAGGACGGCAGCACAGCAGCAAAACTATCATCTGTTAATTTTTTGAAGTCATTCTTGTAGGAGTTGGGCAAATTTACTATTAAATTTATAATAAATTTAATTAAATAACACATCACCCGTGACAAATCTACCATCTATTAGTTTTCATTAAATTTACTATCAAATTGCTAAGTTAGATAACACATGATGATTGATTGGTGTATTATTTTGGCGTTTTACCTTTCATCTATTATATGTATACCAATTTATTATTTTTTGTGGTATAAATCTAATTTAATGAAAATTAATGGAGGTAAAGTCTGTTATAAATGTACCAGTTTGGTTTTTTTATAGTCAAAAAATTAATTTGGGGTAAATTTATCGCTGAAGTACCAATTTGGGGTTTTTAATTATATTAACTCAGATAATTACCTAATTAGTCATAAACCAGATGATAATCTAGTCTTAAACTTTCCAATTTTGTCATTACAAATCTAAACCTCGGCACAAATAGTCCAAGATGGTTATCTTGGCCAATCACCGCAAGAAATTACTAAAGTAGCATCAAGTTATCGCTGGCCGTCTTATGTGGCATATTGACACAAGCAACTCTACTCAATAGAACATCCTACATGGATTGCCACCTTAGCTACTTCTAACTAAAATTGGTCATACAGGATTTCAATAGAATTTCGCATAAAAATTTAGGATCATATATATGAAATTGAAATTTTATTATTGAATTGATATTATGTACAATAAATTTATGATCACATTGAAATTTTCATACTTCATGCTAGGAGGAAGTTAGCATGAGATTTGGCTTGCTTACCCTATTGCTCCCAGTGTCTGTCAGGATCTAAAAGCAGTGCAAGTATTCTGGCTAAATGTCTCCTGCCGTATCCTTGCAATTTCTTCTTTTCTTTATTTCAATGACAATTCATCAACTCTAATAAATTTCTTGGGAAAAAATAAAAGAAAATTCAAAGGTTTTGACGGATAACTTCCCTATAAATTAGACAAGAGTTCACCTACCGAATTCGCATTACAATATAATTAAGTAAACAAAAAAAAAGAAAAGAAAGATATCTGGGAGACTTTTCAAGTGAAGTCCTGCGTGTTGGGTAGCAAGTCAAAAGCTTACTTGTACGACGTCGAACATCGTATACGCCAAATATAAGGTTGACATTTATTTGTATATTTCAAAAGGAAAATGAAAATTCTTGTGTAGTAACAGTGTAGTTGTCGTCGGTATTCATTTGTCGGTAAAGTGAATCTATTTGTCATTAAAATTATTTCTTCATCGTAAATTTTAGTTATTCACGATAAATTATGTAGTATTTAGTAAGTAAATTCCAATAGTAAAAAACCGTCAGTAATGGATTTAATTTGTTCATTTGTAAATCTTATTTGTTCTTCATAAACATTTTCATTCAAATAGATATTGCTTTCATATCCTGATAAATACAATATTTATCAATATATTTTTTTTATAAAAAAATTAAAAAGTGAAAAGAAGCAAAAACTAAAAAGTTAAAATTTGAGAGGATTCAATCATTTTCTCTTGTCCAATTCCTTTGCCATATCCAGACCTAGATGAACAATTAAAAAAGTTGTAAAGATGCCCCTCCTAAATCTATGTCTTGATGCAGACAACTTCTAGTAGAGACTCTAAAAAGCTCCTTTCAAAAGTAAGATGACTTCAATAGTGTGTCCATCAAAGAGAATCAATTTGCATCTATCAAAATTATTGGTGCTTGATTTATTGTTCAGTGAGATAATAGAGAATTGGAAAGAATAGAGTTTAATCATGGTAAGATTGGGGAAAAAAAAAAGACATTGTCTCTAAAGTTTTAGTTTTTGCTTATGTGTAGCCAATCAGCCCATTTTTTGACTTTTCTTTGATGTGCCAATGAATCATTATTTGATTTGATTGATTAGTTTCTATAAATATCACATTACCGACATTTCGTTAAAAATCTTATCCTTTACTGAGAAGCACAAATCATTATTTCGTTTATTGGATTCATCTAGACAATAGGACTCAACATCACTATTCTCTGAAAATATTTTTACCTCCCATGTTTAATAAATGGTTCATCTTCCAGATAAAAGACCTCTAGACCGCCTTCTTTTTAACAGCGTGGCTCACGTGTTAAAAAGAACGCACAACAGCTTGATGGTAACAGTTCTTCAACCCCATGGAATTTAACCTCAATGACGACTAAGGTCACTTTGACCTCGCCTCCATGCGAGCACAATCCAGTCACGCTGCGAGAACGACAGCCCGGCGGGGGTGGAAACGTCCACGTCCTTTCCTCCGTCTGCCGAATGGTTCTGCCCTCCTCGGAATATTCAATTCTTGTCGAACGGGACAGAAACCAGTCAGACATGCATCGAATTATAAAAGCCGAAGTATGAATAAAGGTAATCCCATGCCCTCCTCACTAGTTGCCAACTTGTCAAAAACTGTTTCCGAGTGCCAGCATTTCGACCCGCTCTCTTTCTCTTTTTCTCATCCGGGAACTGGAGCTGGAGGTTTCGCTTGTTTTGTCAACTACTACGTTGAGTACGGAGCACAGCATTTGCTGGTTTTTTTTTGCCATTTGCTCGAGCTCCGAGACGTCTCTCTTCCTCCAAGACGCGGAATAGGTCCGAGCTCGGAAGGTTTCTTTGCCGTTAGTTCCTCGGGAGGCCGAGGTTCTTGATCATGGCGGGCAAGAACTCGTTCGTTTTCTTGATTTTCATGGTGTTGAGCTGCTTCGGGTTGATGTGGCTCGCCGAGTCAAGGCTGCCCCAAGCGGAAGGTACGAGTTAATCTTTTTTTTTTGGCTGTGAACGGTGCAAGTACGTGTTTGGATGCTGAGAAATTGTGGGGGAGTTGCGAGCTCTTGCTCTCTTGAAATCTGGGTTTCGGTTGGTTCACGTTGCTGAGAGTAGGTGGGGTTAGCTCGTTGTGCTCTGTTTTTCTGTTCTGTATTTTATTTCCTTTTAGTGACAGCGTTGGAGCTGACTGGGAGATGGGGAAAATTAGTGTAAGATTCATATGAGAATCTCTCTACCCAATGTTTGCGATTCCTTTCTAGACTTTAATGGGTGTAATCTTGGTATTCTGATTGGTAAGTAGAGGTGGGAGTTTCAGTTTCTGTAGCCAGGAAGAAAGAAGATAAGAGGTACTTTCTATTTTATATTATTCGGTCAGATAATGGGACTTTATGTTTAAAAACTCCAATTTGGATAAGGCAATTTCAGTTTATCCTTTAGTGGATTTGCCTGATGCCTATATTAGGTATATTATTGAATGCCACATGCTTTATGGATGCATAAATTCTCTTTTGGGCTCATGGAACCATTACGAGCAATGGAAATTTGTTGGCTGACCTGTTCAGAAACAGTTTTTGGGTAGCTTTTCTTGCTGGTCTGTATAGCGATCTCGAGTGTCCTTGAGAATGTTATGACAACTCTAAAATAGATGTCCGCTGTGGTAAAGTGAATGACCCTTGTCGTTGCTGTTATGCTGGTCACATCTTCTACACAATTGTTTACCGTGGACATGCTTCAACATGACTCTCAGGTGTTGGTTTAGGCCTAGATGAGGCTGATTCTATAGCCTGAATAAATTTTTCTGTCGAACGCACCATAATTAGCAAGATTGTGGCTATCTTGGTAGATTGACCTTGAAGAGCTGGAGAGAGATGGCCCTGGCAAATATATAGAAAAGCAGTTCTTTTGATAAATTGTGTTGCAGAAAACACAAAGCCTGCAGTTTTACTTGCCTTGCAAGCACTGTATTATTAAAGGTGACATTATACACCTCCATTTTCCTGATTATGATGCATCAGATGTACCTTTACCCCTCCCAACTGAAGCCACAATATTACAGAAAAGTAATAGGTTGTCTTCACGGTTGAATCATTTGACAGAAAAGAGTCATGCTGACCTTATTTACTAAATAAATATGACATTTACAGCAGGGGCTTTGGTCTGAACTTCTGGACTATGGTAACTCAATTTGTGTTTCTATATTTTTCTCATGTTCTTTTCCATGATCACAAACCCGAGAGAAAATGGAAATAGTGTCTACTAGAGCATCAACTTTCTTTGGCAAAGTAACTACATCCTTCATTATTAGTCAATTTCCTTTCATTGACAATCGTAGCTTATACCTTTCACTTTCTCTAATGGTGCCTTCTTTTCAATTCATGTAATTTAGTTGATGCTCTCCGTGAGATCACAAGCGCAATGGGGTCAACATACTGGGATTTTGATGGTGACAATTGTTTGATACAAAGGGTTGGGTTAGCCCTGCAGCCGCCATCAGAAGCTGAGAGTAGCATTGTTTGTGATTGCAACATTGGGAACGATACCTTCTGTCACGTCGTAAGGATGTATAAATCCCTCATCGAATCTCTGAAGCTTCTTCCATTGATTACCATCTCAATGCTACTCCACCAGTCTGCATAGCTTCATACTTACAACTGTTTTTTGCCTCAATCTCTGTGAATTTTAATGAAATCATACATCATTTCGTTTATGATTTTTCATTATATAAGGGTTGGGAAATATGATTGATGTAGTTCATTGGTAAAATAAGATCATTATTTGACTCTTAGGCAAACACATTTTAGTCTTTTCCTCATCAAAATGTCTCTTGCAACTATTAGAACTGTACTTGATATTGAGCTATTTCTGAAAGCAGCAATGTAAAGTTTTTAAGTTTCTTGACATGGTTGTTCTCGAAAGTGTGAAATCACCCTCATAAGTCCAATTAAGATAAGATATAATTGGCATTGAAAATTTGATAACTTTCACCATTTCCCCCAGAAATTTGCCCACAAAATGCAATGTCTTGTAATATGTATTGCCAGAAAAGAAAAAGGGTTGTTGAAGTGCAAAATTTGGTGGCATCAGTGAAGAAGAGGGATATATCAGTATTTATCTTTGTGCTTATTTATGCTGTTTCCAGAAGATGTAAATTGGTCTCTTCAGTATATATATGAGTTCAGCAATCTTATCTGCAATTTTCAACACTGATTCATGGCATTACACTATAACTTTCCAAATATGCGATGAGGCCATCTCTTGCACTTAACATCAATCTGATTGTCATGCATCACAGAGTGCTGAAGTTTCATAGTCTACCCGGAATTCTTCCCCCTGAGCTTGCCAAGCTCCCTTACCTCAGAGAGATGTAAGGATTATTTTCCACTTCCTTCATCTGTTACGCTATTTTGCTACTTTGTGTCCAATTATAATTTGGGGTAAATAGCAATTTTTTTTCTTTTAATAAGATGCTGGTGAACTCTCACATTGCAGTGATTTTGCTTACAACTGCCTCACTGGTGAAATTCCTGATGAGTTGGGTTCCATGGAGTTGACATCAATGTAACCAATCCTCCTCGATTTCCTCACGTCATATGTTTTCCTCTGATTGACTATTAACAGAAAAATGGTTATGCAGCTCTCTTCTTGTGAATCGCTTATCAGGAGCAATACCGACATCATTGGCAAACATTACCTCTCTAACATATCTGTAAGTTTCATGCTAAATCTAATAATTTCTGTGGTGCATTTCTTTCCTGAGAAATTGTTGCATTTTGAAATCATCAGAGATGCACGTTCCATGGGAGCTATACTTTGCAGTTTCTTTTTGCCTTTCTCCATCAATTGATTGCCACTTCCTTTTATATAGAAGTATATCTAGAACATTTATACAAAAATTTCTTTCTCATGACTGTCGGAAAAAACTCTATTTGTTGAATTTCAGAAGAATGGCTAAAATGCCTTTGGTTTCAGATAATTTAGTTGGAGTCTATTACAGAAGATTATATTTGGTTAATTCAATAACAATTATAGAGTTTCTTAATCAGGAATCTTGAAGCCAACCAGTTCTCTGGTCCTGTTCCTCATGAGCTTGGGAGTTTAATCAACTTACAGAATTTGTAAGAAACCCTAATACTCCTAAGCTTGGGACTATTTTTCTTCCAGCTTTATACTTTTATTTACTTATCGTGGTGCCATGATATGGTCATAGGATTTTGTCCTCCAATCACCTAACAGGAAACGTGCCAGCTACATACGCCGCGTTAGGAAATCTGACAGATTTGTAAGACAATGATGTGCTTGTTTCCTACATAACTAGTACAATTGGAATGCCTGCTAACACTTTATATTTCATAATGCAGTAGAATAAATGATAACAACTTCACTGGCAAAATACCCAGTTTTATCCAAAACTGGAAGCAGCTGATTAGACTGTAAGATCACGGTGTTAATACATTTTGTGTGGGTTAAGTTTGATGATCACCATGCTTTTTATTATAATCTACTTGCTGAGTATTTCCATATACACTTTAACTCTTGAAGCGAAATGCATGCGAGTGGACTTGAAGGACCCATTCCATCACACATTTCTGCTTTGAATAAAGTACTGGAGCTGTGAGTGATTAGCTTTCTCACAATTAATTCTTTATCTTTTTTAAGTTAGGATGCAACTCATATATTTGTTTAAATCACAGTTATTTGCTAATGATTAAATACGTTGACAGGAGGATTAGTGACATTGATGGTCCTCTCCAGCTATTTCCTGCACTGGATAATATGACAGGCCTAGTGAGATTGTTAGTCTCAGTTCTTCGATACAGAGTTTGGATTCTCCTAGGATGTGCTGTTCTTGGTGTTTGAGTTGTTAAACCTGGCAGCATATTGTTACAGGGTACTGAGAAGCTGCAACATATCTGGGCAAATTCCTGCATACATGTGGAAATTGCAGTATCTAGAACTTTTGTAAGTAAATCTTGTTAATTTTTGACTTGAGAAGTTTTCATAGTCTTCTTACAGATGAAACAAGGTAGGCTTGCTTACGTTATGTCTTCATGGTCCTAGGGATCTCAGTTTTAACAAATTGACTGGGCAAATTCCGGCAACAATCAATTTAAAGCGCGTAAAATTCATGTAAGTTCATCATTCACATGCCCGTGAATGCATGTGTTCATGCAAGTCTTCTTGTATTGCCATCTCTTACTTATGTCAGTGCAAAGCAAAAAAAATTGTTGATAAAATATGCTAGTGGCCTGTACCATGTGACATAATGCATCCAGATAATTCAATGCATTTGTTGATTGAATGTCATTTTAATGGTTTCTTTCTTTTCCTATTGTGTTAATTATGTCACATGATTTTTGCTTAGATTTCTCACCAGCAATTTATTAACGGGAAGTGTTCCAGACTCAATCCTGAAGGAAGGAACCAGCGTGTATATTTCTTGTTCTTATTGAGTTGATTGCCCTCACTATCCTCTTGATTCCTACCATCTTAAAGTTAGTTTTCCCCCATGCTGTGTGCAGTGATCTTTCGTACAATGACTTTGCATGGCAAGGTCCTCACCAACCTGCTTGTCAAGAAAACATGTGAGCTCACCAGTACCTGTGCTATATTTCTCTTGAGATATCTTTTGTAAGATATTCATGGAAAATCTGATTTTGTCACTCTCCCATTTTCTTCAGGAACATGAACTCGAATTTGTTTAGGAGCTCCTCAGCAGAAAATAACTCGTAAGATTCCTTTCATCATGCCCAATATCGGTCTTCATTATTTATTTATTTATTTATTTATTTTGGGAATTTTGGTAAAAAGCTTGAATCCTTCAGTTGAAAGCACAGTTTTGTTGCCAAAGTGATCATCTTTGATATGATGGCTCTTCATTCTTGAGCATTTTTTCACAGAAGTCTTGGATCTGTAATTATCCGAAGGGTTCAAATATATTGATTGCCAAACGGCCATATGACTACATACCCAGTTTTTTTTTTTTTTTTTAATTCGCACTGAGTTTTCTTGTGAAATGAAAGGTCTGGGTATGGTTGCTGGTCGGGGCTAATTCATTGATACATCTGTTACAGAGGCAGAGGTGTTCCTTGCTTGGAGAACTTCCAATGTCCACGTTGTAAGTATTTGTTTGCTGAATCATTGCTCTCCATCCCACAAAAGCTATGGAATTTTCAAAGTTGGGTTAAACTGTTACATTTTTTTATATACTTGTCCAGTTTGAGCATCAACTGTTTCGTCTTGTCCACTATATGGTGCTGTAGTAATGTTTTCTGTTATTTTCTCTCTGCCGAGGTCAGAAGTTTTCTGAATCATATGAAATTTTTCCATCAGACTCAAGTTGTTTACATGTTAATTGTGGTGGAAAAGATGCAACCATCAAGGAATCTAAGCAGAAGATCATCTATCAAGGAGATCAAGATGAAGAAGGTGGTGCTGCAAAATTCTATTTAAATCGTGATGAGTTCTGGGGATTCAGTAGCACAGGGGACTTCATGGATGATAACGATGAACAAAACCTGCGCTATTCTGTGTATCTACTTTCCTCAAACCTCACCGTCTTGGATTCAACGGCACGAACAGCCCCAATTTCACTGACTTATTTTCATTATTGCTTGGAGAACGGGATGTACAATGTGAAACTCAGATTTGCAGAGATACAGTTCACTAATGACAAAACATATAACAGCCTCGGGAGGCGGGTATTTGATGTTTATGTTCAGGTACTTAAGTTCTCATTGGAACACCTGGATTTCACATTGCATATCGTTTCAATTCTCTGGCACATTAAATCTTGGTTAAATGACTTTGGCACAGGAAAAGTTGATTCTGAAGGACTATGATATCGAGATTGCAGCAGGTGCTGCTCAGAAGCCAAAAGAGGAAGTCTATAATGTCAGCGTGACAAATAATATGCTGGAGATTCGTCTAATTTTTGCTGGAAAAGGGACAACAAGGATTCCTAAAAGAGGATCTTATGGTCCACTTATTTCCTCCATTTCTGTAGTTTCAGGTGAGGCTGAAAATCTCCACTATTTCGTATAGCTAGATGGTTTCGGTAGTCTGATGCTGACCTGCATAAAATTTGAAGCCATTGATAAGCATAATACATTGGTTCTAAAGCCCTTTGATATGATAGTTATGATTATAGCATTATCCAGCTGTGCAACCAATCATTTTCATCATTGGCTTGTCTTGTTTCTGTTGGGCAGATGTCAAAGGGTGTTCAAGAGGTGGAAAACAAAAGACTGCTTATGTCGCAGTTGGAGCTGGAGTTGGAGCTGGAGCATTTTTCATTGTTCTCTTATCACTCTGTATACTTAAGTGGAAAGGCTATTTCCGAGGAAGAACCAAGAGAAGACAAGGTGCAGTTTCTATGAATTTTGATAAATATGACTGAATGTTCTCTGTCATCAGTCTGACTTACTTGAGAAGACCACAATCTGGTGCTTCACCACCTGTCATTTTTTAAATGAATGAAAGAAACACAGATACTCTAGTCTACTGTGCAAGTCGCCAGTAGTTTACTTGGGCTTGCACAAAATTAGACATTCAATTTGTTGCTCCACAGCTTTAGCTATCACTAATGAACACACTTGTACCTAACTACAGAGTATATATTCGTCTCTACTTTATCAGTGATCTAATTCTCTCTTTTGGGTTTACCTTCTTGAGTTTTCTGGTTTCAAGTTCTGTCCATTCTCTGCTTATATAGGCATGGAAGGACTAGATCTGCAAACGGGGACATTTTCCTTGAAACAAATTAAAGCTGCAACAAATGACTTCGATTCTGCAAACAAAATAGGGGAAGGCGGTTTTGGTGCTGTCTACAAGGTGCATGCTGTTATTTGTCTTGTCCCGTTTCATATATCTTCGTGCAACCTTCTTATAAATTTATTCTAATAATTGGGTTTGCATGCAGGGTCAATTAAATGATGGCACTGTAATAGCAGTTAAGCAGCTCTCATCGAAATCACGACAAGGAAATCGAGAATTCCTGAACGAGATAGGAATGATATCATGCTTACAACATCCAAATCTTGTGAAGCTCCACGGGTGCTGTATTGAAGGAGATCAACTATCACTGGTTTACGAGTATATGGAGAACAATAGTCTTGCCCGTGCCTTGTTTGGTCAGTTCTACTTATACAAGCTATGATTTAAGCACCATACAAAATAGGACCTAGATAGATGTCGAAATAATAAGCAACTATGGCCTCTTGCGTTTTACAGGTCCGGATTATCATCAACTTCAGCTAGACTGGCCCTCAAGACATAAGATCTGCACTGGGATCGCTAAGGGTCTCGCCTTTCTACATGAAGAGTCTAGACTCAAGATTGTCCACAGAGATATTAAAGCTACTAATGTGCTGCTCGATCAAGATTTAAACCCAAAGATATCCGATTTTGGACTGGCCAGGCTTCATGAAGAAGAGAAGACTCACATTAGCACCAAAATTGCCGGAACCATGTAGGTTATCTTCTCCCTATCAAATTCCATGCCCAAAATTTCTTAATGGCACCTTGACTATAGATTATGCTCTCTGGTGATGCTGTAATTTCTTAAGATCGTTGATTTAACAGATCGTGATCTTGTTTGCAGAGGATATATGGCTCCAGAATATGCATTGTGGGGTTACCTCACATACAAAGCTGATGTGTACAGCTTCGGAGTTGTGGCCTTGGAGATAGTCAGCGGGAAAAGCAATAACAGTAGCCTGCCGAGTGATGACTTTTTCTGTCTGTTGGATTGGGTATTTTTCCAAGTCTCCGACTTGACTTACAGCAAGAACATACTATATCAACAATCGGGCTGGGTTCTCCATTCTCACAGTACAAGAATTTTTCAATAGCTCTACGATGAAGTATTGATTTATGTTGAATTATGCTGCAGGCATGTCACTTGCAACAAACTGGAAACTTGATGCGACTTGTCGATGAGAAGTTAAAGACTGAAGTCAACGAAGAAGAAGCGAAAATTGTGGTAAAAGTTGCTCTTTTGTGCACAAATGCATCTCCATCTCTAAGGCCCACGATGTCCGAGGTGGTGAATATGCTCGAGGGAAAAATGGCTGTACCGGACGTGATCCTGGAGCCAAGCACCTACTGTGAAGATCTGAGGTTCAAAGCCATGAGGGACCTCCGCAAGCACGGGCAACAGCAAAGTTATTCCGAATGCCACACCCAGAATTCCACGACCATCAACACGTTGCAGTCTTCGTCAAGCACCTTGAGTCGAGTAAATCAAGATTCGATACCCCTCCCATAAAATGCATGAACATTAGTTGCTGCGGCATACCAAACTTATGGTTCTCTCAAACTAGCGAATAGGAATCCCATTGCCGTTACCTGAAGAAAAGGTTCTTGACTATAGTAACTTTGATCTGTGGAAGCAGAAAAACTCGCCGAGACCTAGTGGCGAGGAAATCTGGCATGTGCAAAAGCTGTACAAATTAGGAAGGAAGCATTGGTACTTGAATAGGTGACCCATTTCTTAGTTCGTTACTTCTTTTCAGCGTTTCGAGCGAAAAGTCGATCGAAGTTATTGATACAGATGTGCCCAAGTTATTGTACAGTGTACTGAATTACCTGCTTTTTCAACTTGATGCGAAGAAATGAAGAGATTTGCTGTCAGGTTCATCATCTGGTTCACCTGGATAAAATGACTGGAAAGAAAATTTGAAAGCACTTGTACCCTCAAACGATGGCTTAAAGCATTAGTACGATCAGGTATGATGATATGCTGATACTTTGGGCTCAGATCTCCCCTTCTTATCATGAATATTAGATCAGTCATGTTTTCACTGGACTTCTGTCTCGCCGGGGTTGCGCAGTCCCTGGCCAGATCTTGCTGCAGCGATCCGTCGCCTCCATCCTAGTTTACCCGTCACCTTCTTTAATTTTTTTGGAGGATTTTTATAAGGTCTACTATTAGCATAAAAGAACTTTTACATATTATGACATGTGAATGAATTCTGTTACACAACTATTTCTGAATACACATGTCACTCATTTAACGTTGAATGTGCAAAGACTGCTTAGCACCGGTTGCAAACATAATAGTAATTTTTTTTTTCCGAATTTCCTTATCTCTGAATTCTTAATATTTGTGTCGTTTCTAGTGTTTCCCTATTTCTTGAATATCTTTTTATTTTGTTTAAAGTTTTTCACAAACCACTTATGATGCTTCATTGGAATTTAATGGCAACTTGATGGTCATGTCAACATTGTTTCCTTTTTCTAATGGAAGACTCACTCGAACATAAAAAAAAAAAAGTCTAGGAACCCAATTGCACAAAAGTAAGTTAAGTCACATGATTGAATAATGTGATATTAGGGATGTTCGGTGTCTTAATCCCAAAATTTTCTCACCAAGAGAATCTGAAATTTACTAACTACTAAAATCTACCGGCACGAAACACCTATCCGTTGTAGGCTCACAAGATACTCTGAATCTTTTGCACGTACGTGACTTTATGTTAGAATTGTTGACTGAGTTCTTTTCATTTTTAGCACATTTCATGTTCTTTAGGATCAAAGATCAAAGAAACGTGCTCACTTTCTAACCCACGTGTTCACAAAACTCTCCAAAATAATCTAGCTAGGTACTTAAAAAGAGACATTTGTGTGGAGCATGATAGTGAGAGAATCCAGATGAGGACACAGAGAATTCTAGGGAGAGTGCTGTTTGATCATTTAACCCTCTCCTATATGCCAAAGTCTCTTGATACTCTTCTTGTTGAAAGGATTCGCCTTCTATAGTACTTTCCTAAGTTATGATTGAAGAGACAACGAGTATTGTCTCCAATCTCCTATTGTGAAACCAAGCCAATCCAACATGGCAAACTTTACTGAGAAATTAATTCGAACACCAAACATGTGGTTCTATTGATGTTACTTACGTCTATGACGAGAGTGATAGAAAGATTTCACTATAAACAAGTGCCACAATAGAGACCATGCATACATTTGAACACTCATATTTCATAAACTTATCTTACTCAATAAACTAATAGATTAGCCCTTGGGCTCTATTTGTTTCGCAAAGAATCTAACAAGTCTAGAGAATATTTCAAGGAAAATGACAATATATTCCGTTGTTTGACTGCAAAGTGTAAATGAACTATAATATTTTATGTTGTTTGGTAAAGAAAGTATGAATTTTCTAAATAGTTATATACTATTTGAGGATTAGTGACTTATGTGCAAATAGTCAGAAAATTAGGTATTGGCACCAAGGTCCCAAGTCCAGCCTTGGTGGACCCTGACCAGGGGACTTGGGCATGATACCAATCCTCGGTCCAAAAAGGCTGATTCAAGATCCCAATGCCCTTATTTTGGCTCCTTGGTGCCTCAACTTAGGTCCACAAAGGTTGGGTCCAAGGACCCAGCGTCCATTGTCGAATCCTAGGCACCCAAACTCGAGTCCATCGAGGCTGGGTTTGAGTCCACAAAGGCCAAGTGTGGGACCCTAGTGCCTAGACCCAAGAACAATGTTACGGTTCCCGAATCTAGGGGTGTCAAAAATATCTAAGCAAAACCGAACAGACCTAACCCAAGCCGAACAAGAATTTTGGTTACGTTTGGTCGTCTAGATTTCTAATCGGGATAGGACTGGATAGAATATGATATGAAATCCTATGATTTTTTTATATCCCATCCATTGTTTGGTAAATCATAATATTAAAGTCGGATATGTTCATATCATATCATATCATATGCATTTTTTTTTAATATATAAACGGCATATCATTATAAATAAACTAAATGTTCATAAACAGAGATAGTGAAAATCTCTCGTAACACTATTACTTATTTTATTTTTATTTTATTTTTCCTCTTTTTATATTATTTTCATTATTATTTATTTTTTCCCCTTTCATCATTCTTTAATAAAATTTTATCAAATAGTAAATTGTACTAACATACCAAAAATACAAAAATACCTAAAATATATAATAAATATAAATATTTAATTTATAGATTGACTATTTAATATAAGATAGAATTAAAGTTGAATATATAAATTAAAATAAGATTAATTAAAATAAAGGGTTAATACCCTGAAAAACCCTAAATTGGTACATTTGTGACAAATTTACCCCAAACTATTTTTTTGACCATGAAAAACCCCAAACTGGTAAACCTGTTACAAATTTACCTCGACTGACTATAAAAAAAACCCTAAACTGGTACATTTATGACAAATTTACCCCAAACTAATTTATTAGACTGCAAAAAACCCTAAACTGATAAATTTGTGACAAATATACCTTCTGCTAAATTAGATTAATACCACAAAAAAAATCTCACAAAAATTGTAAACTATGAAAAACATAGCTTAAAATCCTAAATTGGTATACCGGTTAACTATCACGTGTCATTTAATTTAATAATTTGAGAATAAAATTTAACGAAAACTAACATAGGGTAAATTTGTCACAAGTGTACCAAATGTATACCAATTTGAGGTTTTTGGGGGTTTTTGGGATAAATTTGTCACAAGTGTACCAGGTATTAACCCTAAAATAAATGTTTATTTTTTATTTTTTATTTCTTAAATTAGAATTCAAATATTATTTATATTGAAATATAATTTCAATTTTGTTAATTTAATAAGTTTGTTATTCAAGAAAAATAACTTTCCTATTATGAATATTACAAATCCTATTCACCTTTATCTCACCTCCCCCATGGGATAATTTTATCCTGTTTATATCCCCCTTATATCCGACTTTATCCCATCCTGAGTGAGCACCAAACGTAGGATAGGATAAATCATATCCTATCCCGAATTTTATTCCGACTGCCAAACGTAGCCTTTGGGTCTTTGAAGTCCAAGTATCATTCGGTTTGGACAATACATAAATGAATTCGGGTAGTTTTACAGTTCCGTTTAGGTTTCGAGTTTTTATTTTTCATTATGAAATTCCCCAATTCAAAAAGTACAAGCCCTAACCCTAACCTCCACCAATCGCACCCCTCTCTCTACAATTCACCTACTTTTAATGGCAACTTCACCTTATTCGACTACCATCACTACCCACCGAGACCACCGTGACAACTCTCTCTTCCTCCTCCGCGATCGCCGCCTTTCGCGCCAAGCAACCGCAAGCCCTCCCCTTTGAACCAGGCCGAGTCTGGACTCCACGATTTCCACTGAAGACGGCTCTTACTTGGCGTCGATCGTGAAAGAAGAGCGACGTCCAAGTCGTGCATATCTCTGTGGCCGACAGCAAAGCCACCCGACTCTTCCGGCAATGAGGAGGTCGAGACGCATAGGATCGACTTGCCGCGACCGGAGTTCCAACCAATTGCTGTCGCAGCGGCAAAGAGCACAAATTGGGGGATTGAGGAATTATCGAGGTGTGACGAGGAGGCCACTGGGGAGGTGTTGAGGCGGTAGATGGTCTACAAAAGGCTACGCTCCGTCTTCGCGAGATTGTTGTGACAGAGGATACGAAGGCAAAAAAAAAAAAACCGATACCAAACCAAACCACATTTTTCAATCGGTTTGGGTTGAAATAGGAGCAATTCTAAATGGTTCCGTTTGGGTATCAATGAATCCAAACTAAACCATGGACACCCCTTTCGAATTGCCGAGGTCCATTGAGGCTAGGCTCGGGCCTCGCACTAGGGTTCTAGGCCTAATCTCGATGGACTTGGGCGCAGGTGACAAGGTCATGGGTTCAGCCTCAATGGACTCAAGCACCACCATAAGGGACCTTAGCATTTGCTTGGGTCCCCAGCTTGGCTTTGAAGGACTCAAGCATGGGCACTTGAGCATTGACCTCGATGGACCCAAGCACAAACCTTGAAGACCTAAGCATGGGTACTAGGGCTCAAGTATGGGCATCAGAGTCCTGGGCCTTAGCTTTAATAAACACGAGCTTGGGCATCAGGAACCCAGCTCACGTGCTAAGGACTTAGGCATGGCCTTTGTGGATCGGAGCTTGAGTGTTGAGGACCTAGCTTAAGTACCGGGACCTAGGCATGTCCTTTGTGGACTCAGGCCCAAATGCTGGAGATCTAGGCATGGGTATTGGATCTTGTACTCAACCTTTATGGACCTATGCCCTAGTGTTGAGGCATCGACCATAGGCACTAGTGTCTCGAGCCCAAGCTCAATGGATTGAGGCGCAAGCATTGGTGTTGCAAAGGCTAGGCTTGATGGACTTGAGAATGGGCACCTAACCCTTCCTTCATGCAAGTGAGGACCTGAGACTCAACATTGGGGTTCTCATTAAGGGTGATTAGTTCCTAGTTTGGTTCTCAATGGGAATCGGGGACCAGACCGTTTGGTCCTAGGATCAAAAATCGAACCAGACCGGACCATCGATTATGATTTTGTATAAAAGAACTGATCACTTTTTTTTTTGCCGTGCACAATGAGAGAGAGATGGGTAAATTTTAAGATATTAACAAAAGCGATGATAAATGAAGAATTATTGTGTTGTAGTTTGTTGTACCAATGGATGATAAAGTATTTAGTTCACAATTTACTAATTTTTTGAAGATATAATAAAATATATATATATATATAGTTGGTTCGATCCGGTTTGGCCCCCTCTTGAATTGGGAATAAAACCGTTTGGACATCGATTTCACTTTTAAAATTAGAAATCAGATCGACACTCCCACTAATTGGACTAAATTGGCCAGTCCAATCTAGTCGACCGACTAGCAATACTACATGCTTTGTACATCCTTAGTTCTCATGCCCAAGTTTAGAGTTTTTCGTTTAAGTGCCAATATCTTGTTATATTTTAGAAAAATGATTTTCGATTTTCGATTTGTTAAAGAGAAAATCATTTTCTTAAAAAAAAAATTCACAAAACAAACGGAGCACTAATCAGTATTTGTTTTCACAAAACAAAAAGTAATTTCTCTTGTCTCTTTATTTAATAAGGCCAAAAATTCTTTTTATTTAATAATCCCATTATGCGGTTTTTCACGGTGTCGCATATGGACAAGCCCTTTCTGGTCTTGTAAAGCCGATATACGTCCTGACCCGAAACAATGTTTTCTTTTTTCAGTATTTTTTGTGATTTCCAGAAATTAGCGAAAATTCAACTATTTAAAAAAAATTACAAAAAATACAGGGGAGTAGAGGCCATTGCGCTGAGTTCAACTTTCAAAACGGTATCCCTCAATTGGACGTCGGGGTGACCCACACGCGCCACCTGGAAACGGCTGCGCGTGGGACCCACGCGCCACTCGTGAACGGCACGCGCCTGGTGCAGAAGACTTCCCAGCTTCGGGCCAGACTCGATGCCAACTTTGCAGCGTTCGTTCTCTCTCGATGCGGAACCGAATTGGGTGATCCGGGTGTCCATAGAAAGAGCGCACGACATACATCGAAGGCGTACCGAGCGTCTGATCACGAAACTATTCGAGCAGGTCGAGAAATCGCAGTGAATGTGCTTGCTCGCAAGCCATGACAGAGAGTTTGGAAGGCCGGTTTTCTCGAGATCAAGAGTTTTCATTTGGTAAGGAGAGCAGCTCTTTCTTTTTTCTGGTCGAAGAAGAAGTTTATTCATTTTTCTATACTTTAGTATCGGAGCTCCCAAATAGGTTTCGGAATAAAGTAAATCTCAAAGGATTTGAGGGGTGGGCTTTGACAACCCAGTCCGCAACTCTATTGGCCTCTCTATAATAATGAAAATTGAGCCAACCAAATGCGTCTTTCAGTAATAAGCACACATCCTTTTCACGAGATCCAAATTACGTATCTATATTGAATTATCCTACTCGAGGGCTAAGCATATGTGTTTTTTTGGAAGCAAAGTGGTATAGGCTTTCAACGAGAGCTAGGGTTTTGGTCAGGGCAGCGGATGGAAACCGGAGAAAATCGCATGAATCCATGGATGAGGCTCCTTGACAAGTTGCGACAGATGCATGAGATGGCGCCTTCAATCCATCCTACTTCAAAGGATCCATCGATGTTAATCTACAACGCTGTCAAATTTATGAAAAACTTTTGGTTTATGATTATAAGTTTATCATTCTCGAGTTCCTTTTCCTCAAATTTGTGAGCATGGCAAAGGACAGATTTTCTTAGGTTCCTCGGGTCTAGGGCTTGTTGTCTGAAGCAGACATCAAGAGATGGTGAATTAACTGAGGTTCTTCTGAAATTTTAGAGCCACTCTTCAATTCATGTCAAGCCTTAGGGCTGTGAATCACCAGACCGGTTTTGTCCATGTATAGAGCCCAAAACTTCATAAGAATTTGTTCTTCATATAGAATTTTAATTACCCTCAAAGTTATATCATTTTAAGAGAATATTTGAAAAAAAAAAAAAAAATTCTCTCTATCCATCTTCCAAGTTTTACTTTACTAGGAAATGTAATTTTCAATTATGTGTGTTTGTCACATAATAATAGCGCGCCAAGAGTAAAGTGCCGTGTGGCAAGTATACAAATATTCTCTAAGCTTCTTTCCGTGTTATTGCAAAGCAAATTAAGGGATGGTTTTCTCCTTTGAACTTTTGCCAAAAAAGAATTTTAAAGGAATTGTGCTGATTATTTATTTGCTGTAAATACCATGAAATAGGACTGAAATAGTCATGTAAATATTACTTGATATAATTTCTACGTATCAACAAATAGATATGTGCACTTTTATTCTTAATTTATAATCCCACAACAATCCGTGCATCACATAAACATATGTTTAGGTCGTAATCGTGTGAGATACCATAAAAATAGAACTTTTCTTTACCATGCATGAGGATTATCGTGCAGTGTTATATGAAAGTTAAGTAAGTAAACTTGGATGTTAAGTTGGCTGTACTCGTTCAACATAGATATCTCGTGTAACTATCAACTGATTAATATAATTTAAAAATATTTAAAGTGACTCCGGCATAAATATGGCATAACATTAAGCGAAACAAACAAATAAATAAAATTTATATTTAATAGAAAGTAAAATTATCAGATTTTAAAGTACCGCATAGAAACAAACTCGCAGATTTGATTTGATCACCTATTTTATGTATCTTTTAATATGTTATAAATATATGATTTACGAACATGAGACACTTTAAAGTCTTTGACCTGGCAAAAATGACTTAATCCGCTTGCTGCCTACTTGAATTTTCCAAATACTAGAATAAAGTACCTAGAGAAAGTACAATTTTATGAGTAGAAACTTCATAAAGTCACAAAAAAAAGCTAAAAAGAATAAAAGTAGAGAGTTGAGACTTTCTATATAACATTTTTTTTCTCTACTTTTTTATGGTTTGCATCCAAATTTAAATCACCTAATATTATGAGAGGAAACAAGATATGTAAGAGATAACATATATCAACCATCTCAATTAAAGTTGTGCAGTTATATAAAGAAGAAATTTCTAGCTTCGCGTACCACCCAAAGCCCTCATTTATGACAATAGCAATAGGGTCGCAATATCGTTAATTAATATATATTGGTGTCGAAATTTTTTTATTCAAATTAGATGAAAACATCTCAACTTATGTTAATTTTAAGTAGTTATTTCTAGGGGTGAGCATGGTCCAGGTTGGTTCGGGCCACCCTCTTACCTTATGACCAACCCGTACAGTGTCGGTCCTCAATTTTTAGGACGGAGGACCGATCCTATTGAGCCTGAGATCAAGGACCGGACTGACCCAATGGGTTCGGTTTGATTCCAGGGTCAACCCACGACCGATCGATAATTTTTTTCGTCTTATTTTTTATACTTCCCAAAAAAGCAAACCTATAAATTCAAATTACACATCCATCAACAATGCAGCATTGTGCAACTAAACTATAAATACCAATACATATTTAGCAAATTTAAGATGACACAATAATATAAATTTCGTATCTGCTAACCGCTCATCGAGATATGGAACAAGATGGAAAGTTTTTATAATAATCTATCCTTAATATTCATAACACCATATGTAAAAACGTTTTCCTACATTTGATCATAAAAATGAGATTCACACTACTTGACTAGCAAATCACCGTAACAACTGCAGTACTACTTTACTCTTCAAAAACTTCTACCATTTAACACAAATTAAAAAGCAAAGTGCAGCTAAAATTCATTAGTAAAATACAATTAAACCATAAAAAGTTCAAAATACATAATATAAACCATAAATATATAACTTCACATCTTGTTAATTCACTAGAACTTCTAAACACTTGAAAACAAATTAAACAACACATAATTAATACTCAACAAAAGTTTTAAATTGAAATTACTATTAGTGCTATTGACAGAACATCTCAATATAATATAATATAACATACATTTTACTTAGGTTTGAATATATAAAAGAATTATAAATAATATGATATGATATAATAATATAATATAATATAATATACAGGGTTGGTCCAGGGTTAGACCGACCCAAAACTCTTAGGATCGAGGACCAACCCACATAGTGTTGGTCATAGAATTTCAGGACCAATAACCGACCCAGTTCCCTTAGGAACCAGATTAGGACCGGTAAGGTTGAGCTGGTCCAGGGTCGACCCTAGACTGCTGCTCACCTCTAGTTATTTCATGTCTTGTTGGTTTTTCTCGATAAATTTATGTTATACTCTTGAGACAGCAAAACGTCATCTTTCTACTAGAAAATATTGTGTGGTCCGAGAGCTCCACATCAGCGTGGTTCCCGGCCACTCACGTGATGCCACGTGGAAAAGTGGGTCCCCTTGCTGTCTTCTGCATTTTTTTCTTTCTTTCTCCTCTATGTAGCTTCTTGGTGCCCTCTCCTAGCTTGCGCACGTCTATTCTCCCCGGGTGTGCAACGGAAACCGCCCGAACCGGGACCGGACTGCCGGTTGGGGCGGTTCCCACGGTTGGCGGTCCGGTTCCTAGTTCCTAATCTTGGAATCGGTGGCCGGTTGGTTCGGTTCCTAGTTCTAAGGTGGGAACCGAACCAACCGGACCGACCGGACCGAACCAAACATTTTTATATATAATTTATATACATATAATATATAAACACATATAATATATGAATATTATATATGAAACTTATTGCAATCGAAATTGCAATTGAGATAACAACCTCTTATGTGGCCAAGAGACCACCAAAACTCTTGTTGTTACTATTTATTTATAGAGAAAACTTACTTATTAGTTTCATAGAGATTGTCTATAAAACCTAAGCCAAGCACACCCTTTAATCACAATTGTTCATGGCTTTATGCTTAAAATTAAGCGTGAAACACATAAACTGTGATTGATATTCATGCAAGTGAAGTTTGAATATTTGCACGTGAAAACACGTGAGTAATTTTATTAAATTGCCCGAGAACCGAATTGGATTGATCGGTCTGGAGCATGATCGTTCTTTAGTGAATGGTCGTTCTTTAGTGAAAAAGAAAGTGCTGATTCTGTTGGACCGGATCGGACCGGAACCAATGGTCCGGTCCGGTTCCCAGTCCTAGGACCAAACGGTCTAATCCACGGTTCCCAAAATTGGGAACCAATTCTCCTGGTTTGGTTCCCGGTTCCACCTTGGAACCGGACCGAACCGATCACCCTACCCCTAGCTTGCATAGCCTGCACATTCTCGGGAATTTGCAATGCATTTATCATGGAAAGAGAAGCAGAGGGACTTTTCTCTTTCCTCTTCAAACGAAGCAAAGGCTTCGCACGGTTACTCTCCAACAGCTGCGATTCTTTCACCCGACGGTCGTCGCTGCTCCGCCATGCGTCAAGTCACCGTTCCTTGTCATTGCCGACAACCTACATTACGAGCACCCTGCTCGTATGCTGCTCGCTTCTCTCTCTACTCTCATTGCTACTCCAGCGTTTATTCCGACGTTCGTCAAGCGTTTGTCCCCCCGTCGACATCAACAAACCACATTACGGCCACCCCATCTCCGCGTTCGCTTGATTCTCTTTGCGCTCCTTGCTGCTTCAGCGTTCATTCGAAGTTCGTCAAGCGGCTATTCCCCCGCCATTGCCGGCGAAGCAGGGGCCCCTACTACGGTGCTCACTCACTTCTCTTTTCGTGTTGCTCTGGCATTTGTCAATCAACCGGAGGAGGAGGAAGGGCCATTTCTTCCTAAGGCGGAGGAACGGGGACAAAGATTTGGCCGTGGTTTTGTGGGAGCGGAGCTTGAGGCACATATCCTACCACTGCACGCTACGGAGCCGATTGGTGACTGGGCTCGATGATTACACGTTGCTCTCGAGACTCAAGCCCTAGAGGGAGGTCGTCGACTAGCTAAACTCCCTCATTCAAGGTGCGTTTAGGGCTTTCATGATGCAAAATTTGTTTGTGGGGGTTCAACAGAAAAGTTGCGTACTCACTAGCTCCTTACTTCGTTTTCAACGTTACTTTTGGGAGGGAACTTTGTTTCCTAGTCTCCTTCCCCTGTTTCCACACTCCCTGTGATGAGCTTGATCCTCTTAGTTTGATGGGTTTGGCGTAATTCGATCGGCATAGTTAGTGTTACGGACGTGATTTTGGGTGGTGGTAATAAGACATCGGTATGGAGAAGGAGCCTCTCCTTGGAGCTATGTTTTCTATTCTCCTTCCCTTGATTCCACACTCCGTGTGATGAGCTCGATCCTTTTAATTTGACGGGTTTGGCGTAATTCGATTGGTAAGTATTGTTGATGTGATTTTGGGTGGTGGTAAGTAAGCAGATAAAATGTGTTCCATGTGGGCTGCTTTGATTTGCTCATATGCCACACCAATCGATCTAGATAATCCTAAAAAAAATCAAGAAGTCCAGTCTCAGTTTGTTCCTTCCGTTTCGGCTTAGCAATGCCTCATCGGCAGAAGAACTGATGTCCGGGAGAATGGGAATGATGGTCCAGCCAATTTTAATCCGTTCTAGTTCAACTTTGGAAAGATCTCAGATTTGAAGTTGAGATTGTTTTGTGATGAGTTGTGCTAATATAGAGGTTGATGCATCATATTCAGATTGAAGATAGCATTAAACTTGCTTCAGAAACTCATATGCAAAGACTCAAGATGATCGTGAATGTGACAAAGATTTATCTTTTCCTTTAGTGCAATTTATTAGCCATTCTATTTTTGTATATATATTTCCATAAATTATATTTTAACGGTTAAGTGATGTCATGCTTTGATGTTTTATGCATATAGTCATTAAACTGATTTCATGTTATTTTGCTTATGCCCATTAGATCCCTTCTGATCAAGTAAAGCCTTTGTGCCCGTAAATTCATAGTGTAAGGTTATCCGATGGCTGAATTAGAGATAATTCTAAACTTATACTATGTGAAAGATATTTGTTTTCTCAAAAAATGGAAGAAATTTTATTTTCCTCGTAAAAGCACCATGTTAAAAACCTTTTGTTCTTTGCTTGCAGCTTGAAATTGCTCATCTTACACATGCAATTCGTGATTTGGAAAAAAAAAAAAAATTGAGTTTATAATAGGAATGATTTTTGCAAGCAAACTTGAAGCATATTATAAATATATAGCTTATGCTATAGGTAAAGGTTTTTGAGTAAAAAAGTCTAAAACTAGAAAAAAACAAGAAAGGAGAAATAACTCGACAGATTTTTGTGTGTAATTATGAGGGGTATTCTGTCAACTCATCTAATCAAGAAAAAAAAATATGAAAGATTTGAAATTAGATATGGTTATCTTGCTTTTATCAAATTTAAGGTTGAGAATGACGTTCATAAAGTCGTGGAGTATGTTTCGGAGTACAATCAAAAGTTCATACCAGAACATCAAAAACACTTAATAAGATGTTGAAAAATGATTTATAATACATGCAAAGGGATTTTAATTGACATAGCTAAAGCTGGCATTGGGGGGACAATGGCATATAAATTCTTGGCCAACAAAGTAGGAGGAAGCCAAAACTTAGGTTTCATCCTATGTGATTGTCAAAATTTTCTACAAAGTGAAAGATCAAATCTTATCGATGGAGGTGATTGTCAAGATCTTTTGAATCATTTTTATTACATGCAAATGTAAAATCCAATGTTTTTCTATGATTATGATTATTTCAATTTTGTGATGTTGTGGTTTTTGATATTACATATTGTACTAACAAGTATAACTTGATATGTAGACCTTTTGTTGAAGTTAATCATCATTGGAAGAATACTTTGTTTGGTTGTGCATTTTTATCGAATGAAACCGCAAATTCATTTATGTGGTTATTTAAGGTGTTTTTGAAGTCTATGGAAAATAAGGCTCCAAAAATCATTTTCACTAATCAAGACCAAGCAATGACAAAAGTCATTTGAATGGTGTTCCTAAATACTTAACATCGTTTATGGACTTGGCATATTGAGAAAAATGCCAATCAAAACATTCCACATCTTTATCGCAAATCGGAGTTTAATGATAAATGTTTTTTTAAACTTATATATAGATGCAAATAAGAAGATGAATTTGAATCTATTTGGAGAAAAATGGATGAGTGGGGCACTAAAAATAATAATTGGCTTCAGAGGTTGTACGACTTGAGATATAAATGGAGTTTAGCTTTTGGTTGCGATATTTTTACTTATGATATAACATCAAGTCAAAGGAGTGAGAGTACTAATAATATTTTCCAACAAATGTCGGCTAAGATATCGAGTCTTGTATTATTTGTACATTACTATGAAGAACAATTGAAACATATGAGATAAATTGAAGGTTAAGATGATTATAGTTCTCATGGGTAGCCCAAATTGCATATTTTGCATAATAAGATATTGACTCATGCAGCTTCGATGTACACTCATGCCATTTTTAAGAGGTTTTATGATGAATTTTTGCAAACTGTCTCCCAACATATTTCAAGTACTGCTTTCAATGGGTTGGTTTATGAATACACTCTCAAGTGTAAGGGGATTCAAGGTGAACATATTGTCAGATTCAATCCTATTGACTTTTTCGTTTTTTGTGAATGCAAGTTATTTGAATCAAAATGGTGATTGTGTCGCCATGTTTTGTATGTGTTGAATGTGAACCCATTAATGTCAGTCATTTTATCTGCTTATATTTTAAAAAGATAGACTAAAAGTGCGAAGTAATGATATATGAATAATGAATCTCATGAAATGTCAGCAGATCCATCTACTTTTAATAAATTTTCCACATTAATGCAAAATGCTTTTGAAGTGATGAGTTTGGGAACTTAAGATGAAAATACTATGAAAATAGCGAAGAATGACTTAAATGCAACAGTAGCTAAATTTCATCATACAACTTAAGCGTGGTTGTGACGGATGGTGTTAGTGATGATAATGATGATGAGACTTCGTTGTGTGAGATGTTGGTATTAGACTCCCTTCAAAATAAATGAAAGGGAACAAGTTATAAAGGCTTAAAATCTCAAGTGAAAAAAAAAAAAAGTAAGAAAAAATAATACTCTTGATATTAGTAGAAAGTCGATGTGAGCTGATTTTGATTGACATAAAATTCTAATTAATATGTTTAGTTTATTCTTATGTTACATGATACCAATTAATATATTTCTTATTCTGTAATGTAGAGCCGATTGTTCAAGCCACACATGTTGAAACTCATTTATCGGATTATTTAAGAAATGCAAATCAAATTCAAAATACCATTTGTCCTGGTAACATTGGTGATCCTGTAGAAAATCTTAATTTTCATAATTAGGTGTATCTCTTTGAGTTCAACATTTGTTTTTACATTCTACTAATTTGATCAATTTTGTATATATATAACCAGCATACATTATGCCGCTAGGGATTACGAATGAGTTTTTCCCGTTCACTAATCAGGTATATAGTAGTTTGAGTTACTAATTTAATTTTTGGTTGAAATTTAATGTCCAAAGATTATGAATGGATATTCTTTTTAATATTCACTAGTTTGTGAATGGTACCTATTATGAAAATTATTTGATGTTGCGTTATTATTTCATCTTTAGCAAACTATTTTAATATTTATTGATAATGTTTTTTATCAATAGATGTTGGAGTATCATGATAGATCCCGTGAAAACATTTTGAGTCAAATATTAGTCATCTCACTTTTGTTGATTTGCATTTTTTGAGATAATATTTATGCATGCCCATTGTTTAGAAAATTGTGTTTTTTTCTCAAAATATATTGTATTTCTGTACATGTGTGTCATCTAATTCTTTTCAACATCCTAAGTTGAATGAATTGAACGATTCTGAAGGCAGAGACAATGCATGATCACACAAAAATTTGTCAGGATGTGAAAGATAGCAGCATAGTCGTTTTTTTATGCTTGTTAGAATTCTTCTGTCTTCCATGTTTGGGAAGCTTGATAGTTGAATGATAATAAAGAAGACATATGTTTTTATGTTGAGCAGTTCATTAAGTATATATGATGATGTGTTAAAAAGTCATAATTTGATGAAAATATGTGATTTTAGTGTCTAATTGCATATGCTTCCATTAACATGATTATTGCTTTTTATGCTTATAAGAATTTCCTTGTTTTTTGTGCTGTTTAGGAAGCTCAATTGTTGAGCATCTATCTTTTAGTATGTGGTCGGCAAATGCTAAAGATTTTGTACCCGAGAATTCGCCAACAATGGAATGATGTGAAATGGCATCATTTTGAGCTGCTTCCTTTCAGTTCAGGATATAAGGGGTGCCCCATAATTCACTTAAACCAAGTACAAGTGAAGTTTGTTATGGTTCAATTAGTGCATTGCTTCAAGTGAGAACTACTCGAGGGCATGGTGCCAAGTAAATTAAAGCTTTCGGAAATAAATTCGTACGTGTTTCCGTTTTCAAAATTAATTCATCAAATTTTACATGTATCTAGTTTAAAACATCATTGTATTATTGACCAAATAAAATTTGGTGTCCAAACTCGATACCTCATATTTTTCTCTATTTATTGTCCAACAACCTTTTTTTGAAATAAACTTGCGCGACTCTTTTTTTTTTTTTTTTGGTAAGTAACTATTTTTTTCTTTAAAGCTTTCGAAAATAAATTCATATGTGTTCCCGTACTTAAAATTAATTCATCAAATTTTGCACGCATTTAGTTTAAAACCTCATTGTGTTATTGAGCAAAAAAAAAAAAAATTGGTATCCAAACCCGACATCCCATTTATTTTCTATTTCTTACCCAACAACCCTTTTTGAAATAAACTTAGGCAACTCTTTTTTTTTCTTTAAAGCTTTCGGAAATAAATTCGTACGTGTTCCTATACTCAAAATTAATCTATCAAACTTTGTACGCACTTAGTTTAAAACCTTATTATGTTATTGAGCAAAAAAAAAAAAATGGCGTTCAAACCCGACTCCCCATTTATTTTCTATTTCTTGCCCAACAATCCTTTTTGAAATAAACTTAGGAAACTCTTTTTTTTAAAGTTTTTAGAAATAAATTCATACGTATTATCGTACTCAAAATTAATCCATCAAACTTTGCACTCACCTAGTTTAAAACCTCATTGTGTTATTGTGTAAAAAAAAAAAAAAAAAAATTAGCGTCCAAACCCGACACCCCATTTATTTTCTATTTCTTGCCCAACGACCCTTTTTGAAATAAACTTGGGTAACTCTTTTTTTTTCTTTAAAGCTTTTGGAAATAAATTTATACGTGTTTTCGTACTCAAAATTAATCCATCAAACTTTACACGTACCTAGTTTAAAACCTCATTGTGTTATTGAGCAAAAAAAAAAAAAAAAAAAATTGACGTCCAAATCCGACACCCCATTTATTTTCTATTTCTTGCCCAATAACCATTTTTGAAATAAACTTGGGTAACTCTTTTTTTTTTCTTTAAAGCTTTCGGAAATAAATTTGTACGTGTTCTTGTACTCAAAATTAATCTATCAAATTTTGCACAAATCTAATTTAAAATCTCATTGTGTTATTGAGCAAAAAAAAAAAAAAATTGGCGTTTAAACCCGATATCCCATTTATTTTCTATTTTCATGAGGATTAAATATGAAGTAGGATATTAAACGTGAAAACTTAAAAATATATACTAATTGAGATGTCATTGCCCATTCATCTCATTTTCAATCTTTTTGGACTCAACCCATGACAAATCCAGTTAAATAGCCAAAAAGCATGCTAGAATTGCTCGATATTTTTATCGATCTTCAGCAAAATAATGTATAGTGGGAAACCTGGTAGTAGTCAAACTAGCAGTGACTTTCATGTCAACCAGCACTTACACAGCCTATAACAAGCACCTGCATTTCCAATAATAAGGCTCGTTTATGTTAAACTATCTTACAAAGTGTGAAAGGAAGAGTTCATTCTAACAATTACTGTCCAGAGAGAATTTTTCACTAGAGTGCTCTATTTAGTCAGCATTTTCCTTCCTTCATGAATCATGAAATACTATTAGAATATATTTGAAGATGCCATTCACAAGCATTTTGTGCAGAGGCTTTCATGTCAACCAGCACTTCCTTGTAAAGAGAGGAGGATAATCACCCTATTGACCACCGTATCGGCATTTAATATATTCTCCTTCTATAAGCCTTAGGGGTGTGCAATGGAAACCGCCCGAATCGGGACCGAACCAGCCGATTTTGGGCGGTTCCCACGGTCGGCGGTTTGGTTCCCAGTTCCTAATCTTGGAACCGATAGCCGATTGGTCCGGTTCCGGTTCCAAGATGGGAATCGGACCGACTAGCCAGACCAAATTCTTTTATATATAATTTATATACATATAATATATAAACACATATAATATATGAATATTATATATAAAACTTATTGTAATCGAAATTGCAATTGAGGTTGTGGCCAAGAGACCACCAAAGCTCTTGTTGTTACTCTTTATTTATAGAGAAAACTTGTTAGTTTCATAGAGATTATCTATAAAACCTAAGCCAAGCACAACTTTTAATCACATTGTTCATGGCTTTTATGCTTAAGATTAAGCGTGAAACACATAAACTGTGATTGATATTCATACAAGTGAAGTTTGAATATTTTGCACGTGAAAACATGTGTGAGTAGTTTTATTGGATTGCCTGAGAACCGAATTGGATTTATCGGTCCGGAGTATGATCGTTCTTTAGTGAAAAAGAAAGTGCTGATTTTGTTGGACCAAACTGGAATCAATGGTCCGGTCTGGTTCCCGATCCTAGGACCAAACGGTCCACTCCATGGTTCCCAAAATTGGGAATCGATTCTCCCGGTCCGGTTTCACCTTGGAACCGGATCGAACTGAGAACCAATCACCCCTAATAAGCCTCTCCACAGAATCTGAAGGAAGGCTAAACATCTCTAATGTCTTTTCCCATATCCGGTAAGAGGTTTCAACATTGTGTGCTTCTTTAGAAGGGTTTGTTGGACAGTAATCTTGGGAAATGAAAGCACAAACAGGCCAGTCATCCGTTTTCAATAACTCATAGTACTCTGGAACCTGAGGATCTATTGCAGCAAAAAGTGAACTCCTAGAACCTGCATGAACAGTGAGACGTGAAATTTAACCCCGTATTATTTTATATTGGATGCCATGCCACCCACCCCTTTGGGTCAATCGTTGACTTATTGCACATAGACATGACACCACATATATGCATCCAAAGTCAACTGGCATACTCACTTTTATTTTTTCAAAATGAAAACTATTTCAGGATACTTACAACGTTGGTTTGGACTACTTTTTTTTTTGTTGTCAAAAGTTTGGACTACTCCAGGTGATATACATAATACACGGGAGAAGTACACTATCGGTGCCATAAATTATGTACGGCACTCACTTTGGTGCCAAAAGTTTCCGTTGGATCATTTAAATGCCAAAATTTTGAAAAACGATCATTTCAGTGTCAACGCCGATTCGGTTGGCTGGAAATCCGACGTGACAGTTTTTTATTAATTTTTGACGCTGATGTGGCTCACCGGAGAGTACATTTAGCATGTAAACTACCAAACAATGTCGTTTGGCGTCTTAAACCCCAAGTGGAAACCCTAAATCCCCAAATCAAGAGAGAGAGAGAGAGAGAGAAGCCATGGCGGCGGCGTCTTCTTCCCCAAAGAACAACACCAGCACCAACCACTCTCTAAGCATAGCCCAATCCACTATCTCCATCTGTGCCCTCCTTGTTTCACTCGCACTCCTCGTCTTCTCTCTCTCTTTGCACCTTCAACCCCCCTTCTTCCTCCTCCTCCTCCTCTTCTGCCCTCGCCTCCTATTTTCCCATCACTTCTTAGCTAAGTGATGGTGGCCAAGCATAGTGGCTAAGCGACGATGGCCGAGCGATGGTGGCCGAGCATGGTGGCCAAGCGACGGTGGCCAAGCAAGCTAGGTCCGTGAGGATAAACAAAAGAAAACCCTAATTTCAATCCCAAATTAGCTATGTAGCATCATTTTTCTTAAGCCATCCACATATGACAGCAAAACGACATCGTTTTCTTAAGTAGGACGGAAAACGATGTCGTTTAAATGGTTTATCATTTTTTTAAAAAATATAAAAGCCACGTAATCATTTTGGCTGGAATTTCTCGCCAGTGGCACCAAAGTGATTGTTTTTCCTCTGATTTAGCATTTAAGTGATCCGATGGAAACTTTTGGTACCAAAATGAACGCCTTACACAATTTACAGCACTGATAATGTATTTCTCCCCATAATACACTTATTCCAGATTCAGTAGGCAGCCGTTTATGGAGGACACTGCTAAACATAACCTGAATGAGGCCACCTCACCTCGTTAGTAATAATTACAGGTCGAAATCAACATTCTAATAAGTATCACTTCATAACCTATAATATATTAGTAAGAAGTACTGAAAATATACTAATTGCTAAGCAAAACATCGAACATGAATGTATTAAGGGGAAAAATGAAAAGGAATAAGAACAATGGTTTAAAGCCAGAAAGGGAGAGTTTGGGGACAATATAGTAGTAAAAATGTCGCATTGATAGATTTGCAACCTAACTAGAGTAAGCAATTAGCATATGGCCATTCATCCTAACATACAAACCAGATGGATTGAGGTCAACCATCCAACGACATTAAAATGGAGCATCGAACATCACAAGTCTTCAACAAAATTTCCATCATTCAAGAACCAAAGACAAGAATATCATTCTTTCAACGATCTGCCATTAGCAAATGGAGGCAAGAACAGCCCGATTAACATAATGCAGCACCAACTTAATGCGTCATTGAAAGTACTAACTGAAGGAAATCAAAAGCCAGTTTGCCTGCTAAGATCAAAGGAATTCTATTATTTAACTGCCCTATTGTAGAATAGTTTCAAGCCATCATCGAATATCTGATAAGTATGACTCATCGAGATGACTTTAGCTCTATGTTTACTGTTATGAAGGATCTCACGATTCTCAATCCAACCACACAATATGATACTTTGAGATTATATATCTAATTCACCACTCGATTATGGTAATTTGCCTATAAGCTATAGTCCATACTTTAAAAGTAAGATGAAGAATGTGGACTATATTGTGGTCACAAACTTACCACATAATTTACATTGACAATTCTGCTTAGAGAGCCTTGAAGGAGTGATGGCAAAAGCAATACTGATAGCAAAGCTGGAGCAAGATGATTAACTTGCATATGTTGCTCACATCCATCTTTTGAAAACTTCTGTGGTTCTAAGATTATCACAAGTAAGGTACATCAGTTGGCAAGATTGTTCTTAAACAAGCATAGGTCCGAAGAAAAATATGCAAGAATAGCTCATGTGACCTCACAAGAAAATTTATCTATGTAAGAATTTCTCCCTTTTGCGTGCTTATTTGAGAAGGGTTTTTCATTGCTTAAATAAACAAATGATGAGGATGGAAGTAAAATACACAATTCGACAAACACAAACCCATGTGTTCTTAAGAGTCTTTAGTACTTCGAGTAGGCAAATTGATTTCTTCTATGGTCACATACACATACAAGTGAATTTCACTGATAAATACCACGTCATTTACATAAAAGGGAGGAATCAATTCATTGTATACTAAAAAATCCATCAAGCAATGTCTTAATCACAAAAAATGGTTTCAAACATACAGATCTGTTGACCTTTGCAATATCAGTTCCTAGCTACAACAACAAAATTTCTGCCGGAAAATGACAGTGCATCACATAAAGTGAAACAAGGAGTTATCTAAGCCATTAAGGCCCCGTTTGGTTCAAAGCATTCCCCTTTTGGAAGGGGCTTTTTGGTCTTGAAAGCCCATTTATAAATAAAAATTTAAAAAAATATAAAAATAGGTGTTTGGTTCGTTTATATTTATAAATGTCCTTTATTTATTTAACATAAAATATTTTATATAAAAAATGGATATATTTGAAAAATATATATAAACATAAAATAAAAAAAACGAACCAAAAAACGACTTTGATATGTTTATATATTTATATCCCCACCTACTTTGGGCTTTCAGCATTTCGGAATGCAAGTCCACCTCTACTATTCATCTATTGATTTCTTTTTTTTTTTAACCAATCATCTTCCCCACACCCCAACCACCGTTGATCGGCGATGGAGTTTCATCGGATTTTATTTTTATTTTTTTAAAAAATAATAAAAACCTTTTGCAAATGTTGGGTTCACCTTCTTTTTCTTTTTTTTTTGTCATTTTTATCTTTTGACAATCAATAGCCCAACTTTTTATCAATACACTAAAATGATAATTAATTAACGAAGATGATTAATACTATAATAATTAAAAAAGTTATTCAAAGTTGAAAACAAACCTAAAAGAACCCTAGGCCAAAAGTTGAGCTTTGCATCTAATATATAATCAAATTATTTTAATATAATTTTTAAATAAATTTATTACTATATATTTTTTACATTACTCTCAACATGAAAATGTAAAAGATTATATAGTCATTGTTTCTTTTTTGCAATTTTAAAAATACTAAAACTAAAAAACTTAATTTGGTCACAATAAATAGCTTTTCAAATATATGTTTACCAAATAGTTTTGCATTTCCCTAAAAGACTTTTCAGTTATACTTTATCAAACAGTCTAGCATTTCGAAATCCCCTTTACCTCAAAGATATTTGCATTCTCCCAAGGGCATTTCCCAAAAACCGAATCAAACGGGCCCTAAATTCTAATGCAGTTTAAAGACTGAGAAAGCATATAGAAATGAACCCTAGAAACAGTTCAAAATGCTGCTTGGATTTTCTTTTGGGAAAAAAAGATCAGTGGAATAGATCTTCAAGGCATTGAAGAATATAAGAAGCAATATACACAATCATCCTTTGACATGGCAAGCCAAAAAATGGAAGTAAAATCCTTTGACTTACCTAGTGAAATAATAGTGCACGAAACTAAGGTACCGATAGCACCAAATAGCATGATGGTCATAAAGTTTCTATAGAATTGCTTCTTTTTCACCTGAAACCTTAAAAGGATGATTAGCACCAATAAATAACTTATTAAAACTCCATATCATAAGCCTATAAGAAATTATTTATTCACTCAACAGAGATTAGAAAATAGAAAGGAGATAAATCCCATAGAAAATAGTCAGAACACTTTCAACCCTAGAAGATATAGGCAACCTTCCTGTAAAGTTCAAAGATGAGACAGTAAATTAAATTATACAACTTGTCTATCAACTCTATATTTTGTAAAGTATAACAGATTAATATACATGAACATTTTGCTAACTATCAAATTATTCAAATCTTCGATGATCAGTCTTCTGTCCATCTATATAGTCTACCCCTCACAGTTTATAAAGCCCATGTTAGAATTCTTTCGAAGCCTGTTTACAGTTCGAGGAACTCTTTACAATTATGGAAAAATCCAACCCAATCTCAATCAGTGGAGTTACTTGTATCTGAAGACAAATTTGAAAAAACAAACATGTAGCAACAAATGATGCCTAAAAGTTACCATGTAAAAAGAATGATGCCTATATGCTACTGTGTAAGATGATCTGAGAAAAGTTCTTCACCACACTCCAATTGGAAATTAACTTAACCCACATTGAATATGATAGGTGGTAGAAGATATATGAAGAAGAGATCTTCACTAAACACTAAGAGATGGGAGCTTTTCATTCCCGTGGTCAGTAAAATAACGATACCGGCACATAATCCCTACGAAAAAAATTCGAAAGTAATTACTAACAACTTACTTTAATTAAACCAAAAGCCTTCAACCTCTGGCACAAGACCAAAAGAAATGTTTGCACATGTACAAGTAACGCCAACAGTCTTGGGGGGAGACAATTTTGTTACAGGTATACCAATTTGAAATTTTTGATGGTTAAAAAATTAATTTGGAGTGAACTTATCAAAAATATATCAGCTTATTTTACCAATATATATCAGCTTTTCTTGATGGTATTAATCAATTTTTTTTTTTTGGTTTACTTCTTTCGTAGGTTTAAAGCACCGAGCCCAAATTCTTGTCGGCCCATGGAAAGCCCAACACCTTTAAAAGCCCAAAATATGCTTCGACACCAAAACCCTACATTCACGTATTCCCCCCTCTCAAGTTCTCTCTCTCTCTCTCTCCCACCTTCCCTCCCTCCCCGTCCGGCCATAACGCTGCCGACGCCTGCTCAGCCACCGGCCGCCGCCGTCGCCGCCGCCGTCGCCGGTCCGGTCATCGGCGGAAAACTAGGACGAGGTCACGTGGTCGTACTGGAACAGCTCCCGGAGGAGTTTCGAGGGGGAATGAAGGTTTGCTGAGAGGTTTTTGCTCCGTTGAAGTCGCAGAAAAGATTTTCGAGTCATGGGTAGAGTTCAAGCGAACAAAGCCCACAAGACTCGGTTCTCCTCCAAGTCCTCGCGGAACATCCACAGAACGTCTCTCAAAGGTGAGTCGCCGCCGCCGCCGCCGCCCCAGTTTTGCAGCGTTATTGGGTCGCTTTGTCGATGGTCGTTTCGCTTCTTGAACGTCGAAACAGCGGCTTAAGAGTTTGGTCGCCGCTGTTTCGGGCGGTGGAGTTTGAATTCGGTGGAGGGTTCTCGTTCGTTTGTGTGGGCGAGGGTTGTTTTTTCTGGCTGAGTCAATGGCCGTTGTCGGGATAGTTAAGGCTTGAGGTTGTTGACAAGTGTGTTCATTGTGTTTCAGACAAGGGCAGGATCGCAAAGTCCGATGGCAATGTCGGCAAGGGCGCGCGAGCTGCTAGAATGCAGCACAATAAAATGGTGATTGATGCTCGGTCCTTTTGGAATCATAAGGTGGCGTGATATACTTTTGCTTGTAGTCTTATGAGTATCGGTGTTGTTTTGCAGGTGAGGGAGCAGAAACGGGCGGCTCTTTTAAAAGAGAAAAGGGCTATGAGCGGATCGTCGAGTCCTCCCCGTGTTATCGTGAGTTTTCTCGACAAAAAATTGCTGTGTGATTAATTGGGGTATCTTTTGCAATTGTATGCAATTGAATCTTTCTTAGCAGTAACTGTGTGTGATGGTAGGTTCTTTTTGGCCTTTCTGCTTCCGTGGATTTGGATTCTCTCGCCAAAGATCTTCTTAGGTTATTATCTGCCGAAGATGCAGGCGTTGTGCCCTCAACAGTTTCATCTCCTGAATACAAAATGCGTGTGACGGTGGGTAATTCTTTCACATCTCCCTTTCTGAAGTTGGATGTTTGTAGGTAGTTATTCTTAATAAAGCTCACAAAGCTCACAGCTTTGGACTCGTTGTTAGTTATAGTGTGGATAATACTCTCTGGATGCACAGTGCAAACTGTGTATTAATATACATCATGCGGGGTTTTTGGTATGCAGTACTTGCATGCTCATCGCCAATTCATGTCAGCTTTACTAAATCACATGTCTTACATTCCTACAGTAATGGGATCCATAGGCTTTTGTTGACATGACTCCCACATGCATGGTTTCACTTGGGATGATGAGAAAAGAAATCTCTCTCTCTCTCTCTCTCTCTCATAGTGTCTGATCTGTTTGCTTAGGCATAACTGATTCCTGCCACTCTAGGTACTGAAAGCACCGCATGGGGATCTCACGGCCTGTATGGAAATGGCTAAGGTAACTTTGGTATACTTTGTTTCTAACTGCTGTTCTGATCCTGTGGTTTGAAGTTTCTCTTATGCATTATCACCTGCTTGTAGGTGGCGGATCTGATTGGTTTTGTGGCATCAGCCAGTTCATTATGTGAAGACACTAGCTCGTACTACATTGACTCCTTTGGAAACCAATGTCTCTCAGTGTTTAGGTCTATCGGTTTACCCAGCACTGTTGTTTTTATGCGAGTAAGGTGTTTGACTTCGTGTATTGAATATTTTCAAAGCATCAGGAGTTGGCAAATGACTTTCTAAAATACTGTGTGAGAATTTAAATGAACCTGTGCAGGATCTACCTTTAGATATGAAGAAACGGCAAGAATTTAAGAAGATGTGTATATCTAGCCTTACGCCTGAATTTCCTGAAGATTGTAGATTTTACTTGGCAGATACCAAGGATGAATTGCATAAGGTAAAGTTTATGGACCTTAAGTATGTTAGATCCAGCATTTCTCTTGTAGTAATCTTATAACAGCAAAAACTGAATGACCATGGATTATTTCTGCAATATAACTGTGATTTGTTCTATTCTCAATTTTTCATCGGTTGCAGTTCATGTGGCTTTTCAAGGGGCAAAGGGTTAGTGCCCCTCATTGGCGCAATCAACGGCCTTATCTAATAGCTCAAAAGGTAATTGCTTCTCCAATTATTAAACACTCAGCAAATTCTAGCTAGAAGCGGTGCCCTTTCTGTCTAGATGAACAGTTAAAGTGGTTTCTGTTGGGTGACCACTTTCAAAAGAGCTGCAACTGAGCGAGTTGGAGTTGCGAGGATTCACATAAGTAAAATGTTATGGGGGAATTGTGTGATGTGCAAGTACGGGCTTTGACATGGTCGTATCTTCTCAAGCTGCTAGAATATATATATTAATTGGAAAAGTGTTACAATATTCCTTGGATATGAAAGTCATTTTGGAAAAGTTAAGATTTTGTTGGAGCTCTTCTGAAATTGATATGAATGGATTTCAAAGAAAACAGAAAGAAAAGCTTAAGTTTTCTTAGTTCAATTTATTAACGTTGGTTCTGGACTATTCTGAAGCCTTCTTGACAGAGAGTAATGATGTTATTCTATGTTTTATAGGTGGATATAGTAAATGATGATCAAAATCCTGGAAAAAGCACTCTTTTGCTCACTGGTTATCTCCGTGCTCGCTCTCTCTCAGTGAACCAGTTGGTAAATGCTTAAGCCATTGTCTTAACACAGTTGCTGGATATGTTGATAGTAGCTCATAGTCATATTCAACAGGTCCATGTTTCTGGTGTTGGAGACTTCCAATTGACCAAAATTGAAGTTATAAAGGATCCACTTCCTTTAAATGCAAGAAAAGATCATGGTGCCATGGATTTTGACGAAGTGCATGAAGTTGAGGTATAGACTTCTACATGTTGTGGCAAGAGGATATAAGTTAGTTTGTCCACTTTACTTGATTCTGAAATTTTTAGGGGATCAAGACTTGTATTCTCAATGATCATTGTTGATTTGGCACCTTTTCGACAAGTTTCAATTTTTCAATTTGGTGATCATATGCATTACTTATCCAAACCTTATTGAAATTATTTGGCCAGACATGGAACTTGTTGAAATCTGATGCACTCAGTGATATAGGTTTAGCTTTTAAGACCATAATGATAAATTAAAGACTACTAACATTAGGTGTTAATGTGAACCCATGATCTTCACAAAGAACAGTGTATTCATTTAGTGCTTCCACTCATCTGTTACAACTATGTCTAGGAAGAGCATTTCATCCATTTAGGTGTTGTTATTCTGCTGTAGTTGTAGGTTCCACTTGAGTATTGTGTGTCGGTATTAAACAATTGCAACCTTGGGGAATTATTTTATGTTAGGTCATCAAATCTCTGGATCCAGACCCCATGAAGCAGGAGGCATTGCTTGTTGAGAACGTTCCAGATCCTCTTGCTGGAGAACAGGTGATTGGAGCAAATTCTCAATTTTCTTTTCTGTGGTCCATCACAGTTACTTGTCTACCTTGTGTTTTAAAGCTGACTTATTTCTGGTCTGTCATTGATTAATTTGCTTTGGTACTAGATCATTTTAATCAGGTATTATCCTGGCATGAAAATCTATCGGTTGATTTGTTAGGTATAGAAAATATCCCCCCTGGAGATATGAGTTGTTGGCCTACTGCCTCTCATTTTCCGAATAGTACTTTGTTCATTACAATTGTATTTTGCTCAGTTATATGCTACTGATTTTCCCTAGCATGCCTTTTATTAATGTGAAGTGGAGGATACTTAAGTATATGAGAGGAAATGTGTGGAAAGGAAAGTGCATTAGCAGGACAAGATCTGTTGAATTTGCACCTTTTCCTGTGGATTTGTTGATTTCGCCTTTGTTGAAGGACCATCCCTATGGCTTCTGTTGATTATTTACATAACAGTTCTGCGGTGAACCTGGTTGACTTCCGTTCTTGATATTCTGCTGTTCTTTATTGCTTTCATTGGGGACCATGTTTCTGCTGGAAGTTTGAGCTATTTTATTCACTTTGTTCTTCCTTAATTGCAGACCTGGCCAACGGAGGAAGAAATGGCTGAGGCAGAGAGAGCTCATGAACAAAAGAAACTTAAGAAAAGGTCACTTCCTCGAGGCACCTCTGAGTATCAGGTCATCTGACGTATCCACTCTCAGTTTTTCTAGAAGTTTATCATAGATTTACCGTCTTTTTTAAATTTTCATGCCGACGTACTTCTTTATCAATTGATGGTTGAATTCTATGTGATTTTCATGGACTCTGAAGTAATTTCAATTCACAGGCTGCTTGGATTGTGGATGATTCGGATGTGGAGGATTCAGAAAGTGATGGTGATGGTGATGATGACAATGGCATGGTTTTGGATGAGGAGGAAAATGGCATTGCTTCTCAAGAAGGCCATAATGGTTTATATTATGATGATGATCAAGCTTCATTAAACTTGAGAGATTCTGAGGAGGAAACTGAGGTTGATTCCATGATGATGGTAAGTTTTGTATACGGAGAGACATGACTTGTGGGATTTGATAACATAAACTTGATTGTAGCATTGCGCAAACTCGGTGGTTTCCTGTGTCTGATAAGATGTGATCAAACGACTACACTCTTAAAGCTTCTTTTTGAGTAAAATCTAGCTTTGTGCATAGTAACTCTTTGGGATTGCTCTCTAATTAGTGCTTGCTTCAAATTTTATGTGGCTATCTAATATGGCTTTTTACTGCCGTATCTGATGATGATTTTGTGAAGGGATACTGTCTGGATCTTTTAGTCATGCTTGACTTGTGATATACTCTGTTCTGTCTTGCAGGATGGCGATAACTTGACGAAAGAACAAATAAAAGATGAGCTTAAAAAAATTAAAGAAGCACATGCTGAAGATGAGGGTACCTTGATCTACTCTATTCTTCAATCTTGTTTGACTTTGGTACATTTTAGTTGATGATTGATATTAACATCAGAAAGATTTCACTCTAAATCCAGTGCTCACTGATTATCCATGACAAAAGGATCCTCAACACGAATTGATATTTTATGATTGAATTTCCTAGATGTTGAGTCATACTACTGTAATTTCTTTTCCAGTACAATGCCTTTCTTGCTGGAAATATTTATTGTTTGGGAGAGAATTTCATCAGAAGGGAAAAAAGTAGATTTTCCTGCTCATAGGGGGTTTTCCGCATGAAGTGGCTATGTATGAAGTGTCCTTTACTTTGACCTGAATTTGGATTTTGTGGAGCTGCTGCCTTAGTAGAGTTGATTTAACTACACTTTACCAATGAGTAGGCTTGTGATCATGTTTGGTTTTGCATTTCAGAATTCCCAGATGAGGTAGACACTCCGCTAGATGTTCCTGCTAGGAGGCGTTTTGCGAAGTATAGAGGATTGAAGTCCTTTAGGACCTCCTCATGGGACCCCAAGGTACTTATATCGCTGTTTTCTTGCAGGATTTTATAGGGCTTATAATGGTTGAAATTGCATTACATTTTTCTTGAAATTAATATCAGGAATCACTACCACCGGAATATGCCAGAATATTTGCCTTTGATAATTTTAAAAGGACACAAAAGCATGTTCTTGCAAACGCATTGGATGTGGAGCAAGCTGACCGGGATGACTGTGTACCAGCTGGCACCTATGTTAGACTTCATGTTAGGGAAGTACCTACGGGTGTTGCTACTGGATTGTGTGACCTTGTGAAGACATTGCCAATAGTATCATGTGGTCTTTTGCAGCATGAGTCCAAGATGTCTGTTCTCCATTTCAGGTTCTTCCTTTTACAGATATAGCTTTCACATAGCTCTCTGCACTGTATGCTGTTGGGATCTCATCTTTTTTTCTTTTCAATGACATTGCTTGTTTTTGGTGGATCCAGCATAAAGAAGCATGACTCATATAGTGCTCCTATTAAATCCAAGGAAGAGTTAATATTTCATGTTGGTTTTCGTCAGTTTGTGGCAAGGTATTGTGACAGTAGTTGATTGGAGCATCTCTCTATATTGTTGTTTATTGTTTGTTGGAGCTAGCCTGCTAATTTATATTGTCATGCAGACCAATCTTCTCAACAGATAATATGAACTCGGACAAGCACAAAATGGAGAGGTTTCTCCATGCTGGGTGTTTTTCTGTGGCATCAATCTATGCTCCAATATCTTTCCCTCCTCTCCCTCTGATTGCCTTGAAGCATGCTGAAGAAGGTTCTGCACCAGCTGTTGTGGCTGTGGGTTCCTTGAAAAGCGTTGATCCTGACAGAGTAATTCTGAAGAGGATCATTTTGACTGGGTAGGGATTGAGTGGAACTTGTGTATCACAATGCTCTCTCTGTGCATGCATGTGTGTATGCATATGCAAGGGGTGATTACAAAGTTCTCTATGCAATATGGGGTGGTCAAGGGATCGATTTCATGTGCTACATAACTTGAGCATGAATATGTAACACACAAGCATACAGTCACTTAGATGAGAAGTTCTTAGGTGCTCGGTATCTGGATTGGCTTAGGTGATGGTAGCATGGCTTCAGGAACACCTAATAATGTTAGACATGCACACGCTTGCACACTCTTGACCTTTTAACATTATGGTACTGTGCCTGTTGTACATGAGGTTAAAATTGAGGTGAAAAGCAAATTACGGGGTCAGATATGTGGGTTGGAGTAATATGTATTCTTAGGAAAAAATTCTCTCGTTTATTGTTAGATGAACAAAATACTTCACCCAAAACTTTCCAGGATGAAAAAGGTAGATCATCAATTTTAGGCAAAAAAGTAAATGTAGCACTTTGGTTTAGATTGTATTGAGTGCTATTGGTGGTTTTTCAAAGTTTACTTTTGTGCATTCACTATTGAAGATGGAGATGGCTTCTCTGTGGTTGAGGTATACTAGTGGTGGCGGTGGTGGATGCTTTCACAATTTTGGAGTGCTCCCTTTTTATTTCTTCTGACATTTAAATTTTGGCTATTTTCCAGTGCATGCCTTTAATCTTATTTTTTACTCGCTGCATTCTGTATGACTAAAACTTGCACTAAAACTTGCCTGCAAGTTCATCAATGACATTAAACATACCTATTATTGAAGTGTCTCATGTGTTGCAGTTACCCTCAACGTGTCTCTAAGTTAAAAGCCTCAGTCAGATACATGTTTCACAACCCAGAAGATGTGAGATGGTTTAAGGTTAGGAATTTGCTGCTGGTCTAACCTCTCAGTTTTCTCATGGTATCTGATTTATCAACAATGGATTTAATCCTCGTGGTCTTTGAACGATTCAATTTATTGGTTGCAGCCTGTGGAAGTTTGGACAAAATGCGGCCGGCGTGGTCGTGTTAAGGAGCCTGTTGGTACACATGGTATGTTTTTGAATCCTTTCTCGTCTAATTGAGAATTATCTTTTGAATGGAATCTACTCTTTGTATTTTGACTCTTGGTGCTAAGTGCTAACCCTGCTCTCCCGTTTTCTACTCAGGGGCAATGAAGTGTGTTTTGAATGGAATTCTTCAGCAACACGACACCGTATGCATGAGTTTGTATAAACGTGCATATCCCAAGTGGCCTGAACATCGGTTCCCCATTGCGGATGCTTGACCAGACAAGACTGGCGGTCCGTCTGGTTGGGATTTATTCCAGAATCACAGATGCAGATGCTATGGCCTGTGAAGGGAATGAAGCTCTGGTTCAGAATATCTATTGTAGGTAAAATTTTGGTGGTTTGCTCGTGCTGTAGTGCGAGATACTCGAGTCTGGTGGTCAATTTTTCCCCCCTGTAAAATACCCCATTGGTAATCAAGAAGCATCAGTAATCTAGTTTTTCTCCATTCTTTCAAGGGTTGTAGCCAAGTCGAATTCCTCTGGCTTGCTTTTGATTGGATCACTATCCTTGTGTGGGTAAATTTTGGGTATATATATGTGTTTCGCTCTTTAGTAGCATTACATGAACTTATGAGACTTTATATGCATCTGTCTGCATTACTACGTTATGACTGGATATAGGTAGGTCCAAACAGCTAATCCATCCGTGATCCTAGTACCACATCCGGGGACTTAAATGGCCATAGATTTATCGAAGTAAGGTAGTAGCGTGAAATTGTAGGTGGAACCACCTTTATTGACTCTGTTTTGACTGAGTCATTTACCGCCTTGACGTATCACTTGTTACGAGCTGAAAGGCCTGAAGTTGGAAGTCAGTTCCTTAAGAGTAACCGCTCTATTTCACGACATTTAAGAGCACAAATGATAACTATTCTGTTTAATTTTTTATTTTTCGTTTGAGAAATGGATTTTTTTTATTTATTCCAAATGAGTTTCCGAGCAAAAACATGTGTTAGATAATAATGGAAAATTTTTGTTTAAATAAAATTAAGTTACTAAAGGATTTCTATTCTAAATCAATTATTGAGAACAGAAAAATAATTTTGACCATAAATAGAATGATTAAAAATTTGTTTCGGAAATAGAAAAATGAAATTGTTTACTAAAGCATTCCTATTTTTGACAATAAATAATGATTATAATGCGTGGTGCATGACTTGCATTATGTCTTAGCATCCTTTTGCCCAAAGAGAAGATTGAGAAAATTTTCAAAAAAGTCTTTGATCTATTGCAATTGTACCTAATTTTTTCTTTTATCAATTCAGTTTTAAATCTTTTACATTTGTGTCAATTTATTTCTTCCAACCGATTTTAGCTAATTGGTGCTGACGTAGATGTTGATCCTAGCTGACATTAACGTTAACAATTGTCTAATAAATTTTTATGTCTTTTTCGAATTTTTTTATTAAGTTTTTAATCTTTTATTTTATTTTCCTTCTTCCTTTTTATTTTCTTCCTACTTTTGTTTTTTGCCCCACAATATCCGGCGAGGGTTGTGAGCAAGGCCAACCTTGCCATGGCCTTACTCGGCCACGAGCAAAAGTGGCCTCGCCCACAGCTAGCAAGGCCATGGTCACCTTTGCTTGTGACCCCTAGGCCTTTGTGAGGCACGATTGCCTTAGATCAAGGTCGACATGGCTTGATTGGGCCTGAGGATTGGGGGAGGACCATGAGGTGCCTTGTGAAGGCCTGGGGTTGTGGGTGAGGCTAGCCTTGCAAGAAAAAAAAAAAGAAAAGAAGGAAGAAAAGAAAAAAGAAGAGAAAAGAATAAATTAATAAAAAAATTGAAAAATAAATAAAACATTATTAAAAATGTTGATGTATGCGAAAATGCTTTGCTTTCGCACACCCATATGATATGGGTCTTGGCGCGACGAGGCCATTTTCATTGGATCATCAGTAGACGAGAGAGGCCAAGAAAATTGGCATTTTCTATGGAAAAACATTTTTCATTAATGGAAAAATATCTTTTAAAATAAGAAAAAAATATTTTTTCGCTTTTGAAATAGAGGAAAACGTTTTCCATATCTTCTTCTATCTCACTTTCTTTCACCAAATACTTTTTCCTTTTATTTTAATTTATTTAAAAAATCCATTTAAATTTCTTTTTCTTTTCATTCTTTGTTTCTTCTTTTTCTTTGGCTCGTTGGCTTGTGGTGAGACTCCATCTCACCTTGCTCGAGCTCACTTAAAGTGGTCAGGCACGCTTGGGCCTCACCAAATTCGGTGAACTAGGCGGGGCTCAAGCCTTGCTTGAGGTTGCCAAAGGTTTGCTAACCTCTAGTGACCTTGGGCAAGGTTGATGAATCTCTGGCAACTTTAGGCAAGGCTCGAGCCCTACCTAGCTCATTGGATCTAGTAAGGCCCAAGCTTGCTTGACGACCTTGAGTGAGCTTGATCCTCGATCGACTGTGGCGATGCTTAAACCCACTTAAAAGAAAAATAAAAAAAGAAAAGAAAAATATAAAATAAATAAATTTAAAAATCAAAATTTTTAAAATAATTTTTTTTTAAAATAAAATAAAAAAAAATCTTTGGAAAAGAGTGAATGGAGGAAAAAAATTTCCTACCAAACAATAGAAAATATTTTCTACTTTATATTCAAGTTTCAGCTTTGCACATCAAAAATAAATTATATTTTCTTGGAAAATATTTTCTAAAAACATCACATTTTCTGCGAAATGAATAGAGCACAGAACCAGGAAAATATTTTCCAAATTTTTCTTATTTATTTCAATGAAAATGAACTAACAATGGGAAAAAGCTTATAAAATAGGGAAAATGTTTTCCAATTTTCAAGTTAGATAAAACACTTTCCATATCTTTTTTCACTTCATTTTTTTTTTTTTTTTTTACAAAACACAATTTTCTTTTATTTTCATATTTTTTTTTTGAAAAATCAAGTTTTTATTTAATTTAACTTTCTTTTTCTTTCTTTTTCATATCCTTCTTCCTTGGTTGGTTGCTAGCAGCTGGTGACCAACCACAGGTGAGCTTGAACCTTGCCATAATCCAATGAGGCCTAAGCTTGCTCGTGGTCGTTGGGTGAGCTAACCTTGCTAGAGTGATGAACTAGGTAGGGCTCAAGCCTTGCTTGAGGTCACCAGAGGTCAGCAAAGCTTTGGCCACCTCAAGTGGGGCTCAAGCCTTGCCTAACTCACTAGCATTAAAGCAAAGCTTGGCGTCATTAGTATTTGGTGAGCTGGAGCTTTATTGACTTGTGGCAAGGCTCGAGCCTCGCCTAGCATTGGTCACTAGTTGTCCTCATGGTTGGTGATTGGCTGAGGAAAAAAAAGAAAAAAAAAAAGAAAATGAAAGATATAATTTTAGGATTGGTTTTGAAAAATAAAATAATAAAATTTTATTAAATGAAATGGAGAAAAAGATTTGTCATATCAAAGAGCGGAAAATATTTTTCACTTTATTTTCAAGTTTTTACTGAATATCGAAAAATATAGCTATTTTTTTGGAAAATATTTTTTAGAAACACTATATTTTTTGTGAAACGAATGGAGTGTAAAAACCTAATTCCAAGTTGAAACTGAACTAACCTTAAATTAAGCTTAATCCAATGAGGACTCACTTTATCTACGGGACATCTGCCTCATTTCCATTAGGTCACGTGTGATCTCACGTTGAGGAACGTCAGAGCATACGTGACCTTCCATGGTCGTGTGCTCTGACGTCAACACTTTACTTTTTGTCACAATCACAGTCGTGAGGAGTTCGTTTCGTAATGTCATTATTTTGAAGGTCACGTATGCTCTGACGTCAACACTGTACTTTCTGTCACAATCACAGTCGTGAGGAGTTCGTTTTGTAATGTCATTATTCTGAAGGTCACGTATGCTCTAACGTCAACACTGTACTTTCTGTCATAGTCACAGTCGTGAGGAGTTCATTTCGTAATGTCATCATTCTACTCCTACTTTTCCTAAGTTCCAAGGGAGAAAATCGCCTTCCATGGTCGTACCATTTGATCCGTTGTCTCTTTAATTACACTATTTTTTTTTTTAATCACGGGTGCTCTAGAAGATTGATTTTTTTTTTGAAAGACTAATATTCTATTTATTTTTGTAAAAAATGAATAATTTAAAAAATACTTTCCTAAAAATCATCACTTATATCACTTATAAAAGTGAATGAACAAAAAGTGTTCTCATTGTTCAGGAAACTATCTAATCAATAATAAAAATAATTTTCATCGACTAATTATTTTAAGCAATATAAGTAATCATTTTTAGAAAAGTAGCTTCTAAAATTCATTTTTCATGAAATAAACAAAGCCTACAAAATTTAGAACACAAAATCTTGTATATTTTTCTCACAATTTTTGGATGCATTTGGTTCAATATTTTAAAAACCTATTGAGGAAATGCAAAATAGTTTAGCTTAAAAGGATTTTGGGCAAATGTAAAGACCATTTGGTAAACTACGCTTTGAAAAATAAATTTAAAATAAATGTTGTTTAGTAGAAAACACATTTAAAATTTTTTTTGGATAATAAATATTAGTTCTTTTTAAATTTTTTTGCTTAAAATTGAAAATATAATGTATGCAACTTTCTAAATATAAATTTTGACAATAATACTAAAAATAAATATATATAATTTCAAGGGAAAAAGGACCAAACCCTTTGTTGGTTAGGCGAAGAGCTACGGCCATCGGCGAACTAGATCTAGTGTTGGCGGTTGTTGATCGAGGTTGGTTGAGGTCGGGCAACCTTCAGTGAGGGTTACTGGAGGTCGCCCAACCTTGCACGACCTTCGCCAAGGGTTGCGTGACCTAAGCAGCGCACAAGGTTGAGCGACCCAGGCGGCGGTTGCCTAGGTTGGGTGCTGCCTGGGTCTCCCAACGTTGTGTGACCTTCAGCAGCCCTCGTGAGGGTTGCACGACCCTTGTTGGAGGTCGCCTAACCTTGGGCGATCTCCATTGATGGTCACCAATGGTGCCAGAGTTGGCTCATTGGCAGCTATGGCCCTTTGCTGGAATGGGGAAAGGTTTGGTCCTTTTTTAATAAAAGAAATAACAAGGGACAAAATCAGAAATTTAAAAAATTGGTGAAGGTAGTTTTGAAAGAAAATAATGTGTTTCAACATTTGACCAAATGCTGAAGGTCTAATGCTAATTCCTATTAACATTGGGCTTTAAACTTTCCCAATGTTAGCTCTCACTCAAAAATTCCTTCAAAATAGTTGTCAAACGGTCCAATATTTCTTGTAAGGGCTATGCCGGTCCCTTCATTGCATTGGACGGGACAAACATTCCTTGGCCAACCTTCTGGAAACGAAGGAAGGGTTGGCAAATGGAACGGACAGATACTTATAAAGGCAAAAATCTTTCCTTTATTTTTAAGTTTTTTTATTTCATTGTCCACCTCTTTCTTTTAATATATATTCAATGTATAATACCTAACAATCATAAATGTAAACATAACGAGCCGGCAAAGGACACCATGCCCACTTCCGTTTTACGCGTTACCGGTGCATGCGGGGGCATGCGAGCGCATGCGAGCTTGGAAATTCATCAGAATTTGGAAGTTCAATTAAAAACAAATAACTCACAAGTCCTATTTATGCCTCATTAATCAACCAGTCACATCTGACATTTTTGCTAGCAAAAGGAAATTTCGGACGCAACACGATCCATGACTTCACCGAGGAGAAACTAAAAAAAAGTTAAAAATTAAAAAAACGAAGCACAAATAATTAGGAAAAAAAAGGCCAAAGGGCTGGGGCTAACCGTCCCGCCTGTATTTTTTTTTTTTTTAATTTTTTTAGCCTTTTCTTTTTCCTTTTTCAATTTGTCTTTTTTGGAAAAAAAATAGAAGAAGAAAAAAGGAATGAAAATTTTTAAAAAGTAAATGACTAAAATTCCCTCGATTAGCTGTTAAAGTTAGGCCATTTTTTAAGACTGACGTGACACTTCAGACCTTTATTTAAAATAAGATCTACTTCAGGCTCTTTATGAGGAAACGATGATCTTTTACTTCCTTTGAAACAATGTTTACTTTAGGTAATTATTTAAGAAAATGATGACACCTTATGCACTTATTTGAAATTTTCATTGATTAATGAGTTGGCATTGCTTATGTGATTAAAAATGGGAGGTGATGCTAACATGGTGCTAATTGCACGCCCGAGATTAGCAAATGACAAATTGGGAAGACAAAAAGTAAATCCTAATTTAATAGTATTAGTTATAACGGGTAAACGAAGCATTTGATTGCATACATTAAGAAACTTAAAAGACTTGACATCATAAAATAATACTTGGATTAACAAATTGCATAACTTGAGAAAGATAACAAAAAGGACTTGATCGCGTAGAACAAAAGTAAGAGAGACCAAATCTCGCTAACATTGAAACTTAGACGACTAAAGTTGCACTTAATTCTTTAGGTTACTAAAAATATAATCTCATATGAAAAAAATGCACCATTAGACTTTCTTGTTGATGACAATGTACCACAACTAGGTAGGGGAATTGTTATAGGCAAGAGGTGCCTAAACAACGTGTGACTTTTGACAGGCTTCTTGAATGATAAAGAGAGTTGAAATACAGTAAGCAAAGCATTAACCCAAGGAAAAGTTTTTCCTGGCTTATGTACGTGAAACTAAGATAGATGTCTTTAGGTATAACATGCATTAGTTAGTATCGCAACTTTAATGTTAAGTGTACTTAGATGAGAATGCGTTATAAGGATCAATAACCTTATGGAAAAAGTATTTGTCTATACATCTCCACAAGCCAAAATTAAACCTAGTATGGGATAGGTTAAAGTAGACGATGTATACCTTGAGTGAGTCAGGCTAAGACTGAGGTGTTTCATTTAGAATATATGAAAAGCATTATTAATGTCCATAAAGCTCAGGATCTGCTCAAAAGGAATCATTGGCATGCACAAATTGAATAACGAGTCTTATCTTTGATAGTGAGATATAGAATTGCCCTCTACCCCTTGACTTAATTTTCTTTAGATTTAAGATTATATGCCCCACTTTTTGTCGGAACCTTCGATCTTTCGTCACAAAATGTTATTGCATGAGGATTCATTTTTAACCCTTTGGCTATTTCCTCAACTGACATATGAGCACTTCCATGCTCAGCCTATAAAGTAGTCATTTTCTTTCATCTTTCTCAAATGGGAACCCTTCCGCTTTAAGTATCCGCACTTGAACTCGTTGGATATATCCGCAAGAATTGTTCTATTTCCCTTTCTTGATTCCTATGTTTACTGATAAAGGAAAACTGAACTTATCGATGGTATTTTCTCTTTTCTCTCCATTGATTTATTTGCCTGAGTTTTGTGTAGGTTTCATCTTTTTCTTTGTTAATCTGTTCTTTTTTCCAAATAAACGTTGTCATCCAGGAGACTGAGGCTGAATTTGTTGAGGGGAAGGTGGATTGGAAGGGAAGAAAAGCTTTGAAGCACAAGCATGGTGGGATGAGAGTTTCTTTGCTCATTCTGGGTAGGTTCTAATTTTGCTTCAATTGTCACTGCTTTAATCGCAGTCTTGCGCGCAGGGGATTTAGGACCTCTCAGAATTTCACGAGTCGATTTCTAGACCAATGATAGTCGAGAGGTTCCTGCACCATGTTTGTCTCACTATTCCCTTTTTGTCTGATTTGAACACCTCCTAAAGGTCCGCTAACAATGACATATTATCCTTAGGGAGGACCGAGTAGCTCCTCGTATTTATACGAGTCGTGTCGTTGCAACTTTCTATGTTCCTTCTGTTCCAACAGCTCTTCATTAAATGCTGCACGTGAGGCTTCACTTGCTCTTTCCTTTTGTCGGCTACGACAGAAGAAAATAGCAAAGGAAAGAAACAAAAGAAGTTAACGAAAGAGGACAAACAAAGGCCAAAAATTTCTACTTAGACAAATCCTCTCTCTCTCTCTCTCTCTCTCTCTCTCTTCATGATGGTCTTCCCTCCATTTCGACTACGTCTTCTTCTACTATCTTTATTTTCACGTTCACATGGCTGCAGAGATGAGTTCAAGACAACAAAAGAAACCGCTTCACGCTTGTTGAACCCACATGTAATCTTCTTCGTCTGACAATTTTGGCTGATCAATTCACATATGCCAATATTTGATTCGCACATGGTTGAATTCACATATAGATTCGCCGGTCCAATTTCATTTAACTGCTCAAACTCAAAATATATTTTTAATATTTTTTACAAAGGAATTTCAACTACCCAAATATCATAATGATCTAAAGCAATGTTGACTCTTTTTTATTATCTCATTTTGGCTTAAAAATGCCAATTCCGCAGCCGCATTTGGTTTTGAGAACTTGGCGAATGTGGCACTCGCTGTCAACTTGGTGACATACTTCAACGGAGTGATGCACTTTGAGCTAGCTGAAGCAGCTAACCAGCTCACAAACTTCATGGGGACTAGTCACATCCTCGCCATACTAGCAGCCATTCTCGCCGACACTTTCATTGGCAGATTCAAGACTGTGCTCATTTCAGCCTCGATCCAATTACTGGTACACATTGCCTGAATAGTTTGTTTAACACTACATAGTAACTGAATTTGCAATTGGTGTTGCTGGTGATCTCTGAACTTTGTTTAGACTCGAACGAATTATCAAGCATTAACAAAGGGCCTTTCTAGACTATTTGTTGGTCCCTGGCCGCAAGTTCGAATCTTTGGCCATGTTGACATATTAATTCCTCCAGATTTTAACTGATTCTAATTGTGAAGTATAGCGAAACCCTCTATAGACTATGCATGAGTCCATGAACCCATCAAAGCTCTTGAGCAACTCTAACTCTACTTAGGAATGCTCAAACAGGGACTAGCACTCCTAACAGTGCAAGCTCACTATCCAAAGCTCCGACCACCGCCGTGCAATGTTTATCGCACTTCCCACTGCAAGAAAATCAGCAGTGGAGACGCTGCTCTCCTATTCCTCGGCCTATACTTGTTGGCAACCGGCAGTGCGGGCATGAAGGCCTCCCTGCCAACCCATGGTGCCGACCAGTTTGATGAAACAAATCCACGGGAGGCGAGGCAGATGTCGAGCTTCTTTAACTGCATCTTGCTGTCTGTATGCACCGGGGCATTGGTGAGCCTGTCGCTGGTTGTCTGGATCCAAGTTAACAAAGGATGGGACTGGGGGTTTGGCTTGTCTACCTTTGCCATGATCTTGGCAATAATCATCTTCGCCGTGGGATTGCCACTGTACCGTATTCAGCTAGTTCAGAAATCGAATGCCATCATTGAAATCATTCAGGTATGAACTCATCATCTTCTTTCATATGTGTATTTCACTCCTCCAATTATTGTTTTATCTCGATCTTGTTCTTTTGTGCAGGTATATGTAGCTGCAATCAGCAAACGAGATCTTCAACTTCCTATGGACCCGAAAGAGCTTTATGAACTTGATAAAGACGGAGAAGCAGCGTTGGAAGCAGAATTTTTACCTCACACTGAAGGTTTCAGGTTGATCCCACCTTTAGCAAGGATCAGCAATATTATATTAGACTCGCTAATTGCAAAAATAATAAGCATACTGGGTCGACTGTTCTGATTCGAAAAATATGCTGAAATCATATGAAAATCAGAAGTAATGACAACCCAAAATTGGGAAAAAATCACATCTAAATTACTTCGATGGTCCTCCTCTTATTGCTTGTTAGGTTTCTTGACAAAGCAGCCATGCAGACAGCTTCTCCGGAGCAATATGGAGGTGCGAAAGGGCCAAATCGATGGGCGTTGTGCCGGGTCACACAAGTGGAGAATGCCAAAATCATATTAGGCATGGTCCCTATCTTCTGTTGCACCATCATCATGACCCTATGCCTTGCTCAGCTTCAAACCTTCTCCGTCCAACAAGGCCGAACCATGGACACAAGCATCACTAGCTCCTTCCACATTCCACCAGCCTCCCTGCCCATCATCCCATTCGCCTTCTTGATTGTCATCATCCCAGTCTATGACCAGGTCTTCGTACCCTTTGTGCGCAAGCTCACAGGCCACCCTGCTGGCATCACGCACCTGCAGCGCATCGGGGTTGGTCTGGTCCTGTCCTCTATCTCGATGGCAGTGGCTGCGGCCATTGAGGTCAAGCGAAAAGCTGTGGCAAGGAACCACCACATGCTCGATGCAATGCCTGCGCTCCAACCTCTCCCAATCAGCGTGTTCTGGCTGTCCTTCCAGTACTTCATTTTTGGGATTGCGGACTTGTTCACATATGTGGGGCTCCTCGAGTTCTTCTACTCTGAAGCGCCGAAGGAGCTCAAGTCGGTCTCGACTTGCTTCTTCTGGAGCTCCATGGCACTCGGATACTTCTTCAGCACGATAATGGTGAAGATCGTGAATGGTGCGACAAAGGGGATAACGAGGAGCGGAGGCTGGTTGGCCGGGAACAACATTAACCGGAGCCATTTGAACCTGTTCTACTTGTTGCTTTCCATGCTTAGCTTGATCAACTTCTTCGTCTACTTGATTGTTGCAAGGCGATACGAGTACAGGAGTCACCAATGAAACCAACACCAGGGGAGGAAGTGAGGGACTGTAACGTGGAAGTCAGATTGAATCACATCAGAAGTCGAATGTTGCTACAGTTTGGTGTCCCTTGCTCTGCGTTGTGTGCAGGGAAAGGGTGGGTTCTTGAGGTGTCATTTGGTGTTCATTAGTGGAAGCAGTTGGTAAATTGGAGTGGAATCATGACGACTGGTGCTTGTAATCTTCCCATAATTATCTATTTTCATGTTAGTCTCTCTTCTTAATGATGATTGCTAGTGCTTGAGATATCAACTAATGGACTAAATTCACAGGAAAGCCTTTTAGAAAATTTATCCCCTTTAATTGAGTAGCTCTCTAGGAAAAATCAGCGAGATCTCTAAAGATTTATTCATCGAATTTCTTTCTCAGCTCAACACTAGGGAGAGGAACTCTTCTTCGGGAGTATTAGTCTTGCACCGAATTCTGTCTTTTTGAAACCTCATTAAGTATTGTTCAACGGACTCTCCAGATTGTTGGGGTATCTTGCCGGTCAGCCACCAATACTCTGGGGTCAATTTGAGAGAAATATGTCCAGAATCAGACTTGCATATCCTGCCAATTCCTAACGAATATGCAGGCAGGTTGAGGTACCAATTGAAAGCTGGTCCTGACAGTGAACTAGGGAAGAGCCTTAACTTGACAAAGTCATCAATAGACATTTCTCCACACTGATAAGTGAATTGAGCAATGTGCTCGATGGCCGTGATTTCATCTTCGCCAGTAAACAAAGCAAATTCAGACCCTCCATACCCCCTTGAAGAAGGGATAGTTTCTGTTGATGTGATCAGGGCTTGGTTTCCTATAAGGATTCATATCATTCTTTTAAAATCTAGGTCCATCCAGATGCTCTATTGTCCTAGCCAAACATTCTTGATTGAGAGGATTAGCTACTCTTTTTTCGTTTCCATCGAGTCCTCTTTCAGGAATTTCTCTATTTCTAGCCTCCTAAGGGCCAGGCGTGGTTCTCTACTCGTGTCATTATTGAAATCGGCCTCTCTATGGGCTACTTGTGATGGTTCCCTCCTCCTAAAGGGTAGCTCATGGTGTCCAGGCCTTTCTGGGCTAAAGCCAGATCGAGGATAGCCTTGACATCTTCCTCCAAGAGGGTGTTTTGCCTAGCTTCCTCCAGCTGTTGAGTGTGGCACGTAAAATATTATTTGCTGAGAAATTGGATGAATTCGAATGGGAGTTCATACACTTATACGGCCGTTGTTCCTGCGGGCAACATTTGGAATTTCTCCAGGAGCCTCATCAACGAGGTTTCTTGCATTCATCCATTTTTTGAGAGGCATTGACGAGTCTTTGACGCAATTCCGAGATTGCCATCAACAATTCTTTGCCTTTCGAAAATTGGCTGTAAAGTTTGAGCCAGTCATTCAGCTACTTTGTTAGTCATATAATTATCATCCCTTCGACGACTTGATGAATGCTCGTTATTAATTTCTCAACTTGTTGATCAACATGGCAAATGATTTGACATTTTGTTTCTTTTACCATGTTGCCAGAGTAAAGTTTCATCTAGGCAGTGTGTTCAATTTGATTTTCCGTGTCGCCACTAGCGTTCAAGGTCTCACTCTCCAATCTCTATAAGGTTTTATCTTGAATCACTAAAACGATCCTAGTGAATCAATCGAAGGGATCTTCTTGCTTACTTCCGACAACAAACTAAGAGTGCAAATGATAATCATTCTAGCTAAAAATTGATTTCTAAAAGAGAAATAAATTTTTCTATTTTTATTCTTAGATAAGTTTTTAAGTAAAAATACGCATTTGATAATGACACAAAATTTCTTCATTCTTCGAGTGGCGGCGGATGGCAAGGGTGGTGATGGATGGCGATTGGTGACCGACAACAGTAGATGATGATTGACGATTGGCGGGCAACAACGGCAGATGGCAACAAGCAATTGGTGGACCCGGGGGGTGGTAGAGGTCGGTTAGCAGTAGTGTGGATGGCTAGTGGCAGCAAGTAAAGGGTGGCGAATGGCAAGCGGCAACTAGTGGACGACGGCCGACGGCAACGGATGGGCGGCTGTCTAGTAACCTCTAACGATCTCAAGGTTGGCAAACCTCTAGCGGCCTCAAGCGAGGCGCCCTACCTAACTCGTTGGATTTAGCGAGTCTTGAGCTTGCTTAACAATCTTGAGCGAGCTTGGCCTCATTGGTATCTAACGAGCTTGAGCCTTGTCAGCCTGTGGCGAGGCTTGAACCCGCTTGGTGGCGATTGGAAAAAGATAAAAGGAAAAAGAAAAAAAGAAAAAAGAAAAAAAGAAAAGAGAAATGAAAATAAATCAAAATCAAAATCAATTTTAAAAATAAAATGATAAAAAAATTATTAGAGTGCATGGAGGAAAAAAAATTTCCCTACCGAATAGTGGAAAATATTTTCTACTTTATATTCAGGTTTTAGCTGCACACCAGAAATTAATTATATTTTCTTGGAAAATATTTTCTAAAAACATCACATTTTTTTGTGAAACGAATGGGGCACAAAAAATAACTTCTAGGAAAATATTTTTCAAATTTTTTGGTATTTGTTTCAATGAAAATGAATTAATTGAGGAAAAATTTCCCAATCAATGGAGAAAAGCTTATAAAATGGGAGAAATGTTTTCTACTTTTCAAGTTGGATAAAACACTTTCCGTATCTTCTTTCATCACTTTTTTTTTTTTTCACAAAACACAATATATCTATAGATATTGAAAAATCGAGTTTTTATTTAATTTAAATTTTTTTTCTTTCTTTCTTTCTTTCTTTTATTCTTCTTCCTCGGTCAATTGCCAGCAACTAATGATTGGCCACGGGTGAGCTTGAGCCTTGCCATAGTCTAATGAGGCCTGAGCTTGCTCATGGTTGATGGGTGAGCTAAGGCCTTGCTAGAGCAGCGAGCCAAGCAGGGCTCAAGCCTTGTCAGAGGTTGCCAGAGAATAGCTAGGCTTTGGCCACCTCGAGTAAGGCTCGAGCCTCTCCCAGCTCACTGGCCTTAAAGAGAGCTTGGCCTCGTTAGTATCTAGTGAGTTGGAGCTTTATTGGCTTGTGGTGAGGCTTGAGCTCAACGTTGGTTGCCAGCCATCCCCATGGCTGGCGATTGGCTGAGTAAAAAGAAGAAAAAAGAAAGAAACGAAAAAGAAAAAGAAAGATATGATCTTAGGATTGATTTTTAAAAAAATAATAAAAATTTATTAAAAGGAGTGAATGGAGAAAAAGATTTTTCATATCAAAGAGTGGAAAATATTTTTCACTTTATTTTCAAGGTTCTATTGAATATAAAAAAATATAGCTATTTTTCTAAACAATATTTTTTTAGAAACGTTATATTTTTTTAGAAGTGAATAGAGTCTAAAAACATAAACCTTAATCTAATGAGGACTCACTTAATCTACGGGACACCTGCCTCATTTCCATTAGGTCACGTGTGATCTCACGTTGAGGAACGTCAGACCATACGTGACCTTTCCATGGTCGTGTGATCTGACGTCAACACTTTACTTTCTGTCACAGTCATGAGGAGTTCATTTCGTATTCTACTTCTAATTTTCCCAAGCTCCAAGAGAGAAAATCGCCTTCCATGGTCGTGCCATTTGATCCGTCGTCTCTTTAATTACACTATTTTTCTTTTTTTTATCACGGGTGCTCCAGGAGATTGATTTTTTTTTTTTGAAAGACTAATAATCTATTTATTTTGTGAAAAATGAGTAATTTAAAAATATTTTCCTAAAAATCATAATTTGTCTCACTTATGAAATTGAATGAGCAAAAAATATTCTTATTGTTCATGAAAATATCTGGACAAAAATTGTTATCACTAATAAAATATTTTTCATCGACTAATTATTTTAAGCAATATAAGTAATCATTTTAGAAAAGTAGTTTCTAATAATTCATTTTTCATGAAATAAACGAATCCTAAAAATTTGAAAAGCAAAATCTTGTATATTTTTCTCACCTTTTTTGGGTGCATTTAGTTCAATATTTTAAAAGCCTATTCAGGAAATGCAAAATAGTTTAGCTTGAAGGGTTTTGGGTAAATGTAAAGACCATTTGGTAAACTAAATTTTGAAAAACATATTTGAAAGAAATGTTGTTTAGTAAAAAAAAAACGCATTAGAAAAACTCTTTGGGGTGACGAATATTAATTTTTTAATTTTTTTAAATTGAAAAAATTAATGTATGCAACTTTCTAAATATAAATTTTGACAATAATACTAAAAAAACCAAATATATATATTTTTAGGGGAAAAAAAAAAGACCAAAATCTTTGCTGGTCCAATGAAGGGCTACGACCGTCAACGAGCCAGATCTAGTGTTGGCGGCCGTTTGTTGAGGTCGGTTGAGGTTGAGCGACCTCTGGCGGCGCGTGAGGTCAGGCGACTCAAGCAATGGTCGCCTAGGTTGGCCGAGGTTGTGCGATCTCTTGCAGCCCTCATGAGGGTCACACAACCCTCGCCGGAGGTCACCCGACCTTGGACAATCTTGATCAATGGTTACCGACGCAAGATTTGGCTCGTTGGCGGTCATAGCCCTTCGTTGGACTAGCGAAGAGTTCTATCCTTTTTCAATAAAAGAAATAACAAGGGACAAAATTGAAAATTTGAATATTTGGTGAGGATAGTTTTAGAAGAAAAAATGAGTTTTAGCATTTGGCTAGATGTTGAAAGCTTAATACTAGTCCCTATTAGCATTAGGGTTTTAACCTTCCCAACATTGGCTCTCACTTGAAAACTCCTTTAGAATAATTGTCAAACGATTTAGCATTTCTTCAAAGGGCTTTGCTGGCTCCTTCATTGCGTTGGACGAGACAAACATTCCTTAGCCAACCTTCTAGAAACGAAGGGTTGGCAAAGGGGACGATACTTCCAAAGGTAAAAATCTTTCCTTTATTTTTTAGATTTTATTTCATTGTCCACCTCTTTCTTTTAATATATATTCAATAAATAATACCTCACAATCACAGATGTAAACAATAACGAGCCGGCAAAGGACACCATGCCCACTTCCGTTTTACGCGTCACCGGTGCATGCGGGGGCATGCGGGTGCATGCGAGCTTGGAAATTCATCAGAATTTGGAAGTTCCATTGAAAACAAACAACTCACAAGTCCTATTCAAGCCTCATCAATCAACCTATCACATCTGACATTTTTGCTAGCGAAGGGAATTTTCGGACGCAACACGATCCAATGACTTCACCGAGGAGAAGGCAAGATAGCGTACTGTTCATTTGTGACTTTCGAATTCCGATTAGTAGATTAATACTAAGGATTGGGTGATTTATATCCTAATAAATTTATCATATTCAGTTGAGGTACCTAATTGTATAGTACATCGCTTTCGTTAATACATTTAGTGAAGTGGATATGTAGATGAGTTTTTGAAAGAATCGAACGTATCTAGTTGAGAGAGAGAGCAAGATGTCGGACTCATTTGCACTTCGTCATATCCTGGTTGACTTAGTCGCTAAACGTGACTATTAAAGCTTGACATATTAATATTAAGGCTAACATTAAGATTAGGACTATATTGTGACAAATTGATTGGGATGTTACGTGGTTATTTTAAAAAAGGAATTTGAGTATGTTGTCATGAAGAGTATTCCTCTTGCATTTGGTTACTTGAGGTTGGAAATAACTACAAAATAAAGAGAAAAAGCAGTAGAATAAGAAAAACATCAAACAAGCAACTTTGAGAAAATTATCCAATTAGTTATAAACTTATTGTACGGATGCTAATTTAGTTCTAAACATTTTAATTTTACCAACTTAATACTAAACTTTTTCCTACAAATCCAGTGTAATTCTTTTGGTCAATTTTTTTTTGCCAAAAAGTTGTTGATGTAATGATCCGATCATCAATAGCTGTCCCATTTGGCACATCGTCATATCAGTGATTTCTTGAGAAAAACAATCGGATGGATAATATGGAAATTTTGCACAAAGATTTATAATTAAATTGGTAAAATTGGAAAGTTTAAGATTGAATTGACACCCATATAATAGTTTGTGATAGAGTGGACAATTTCCCCTAACAAATTCCAAAGATTAGGTATCAGGTTAAGTGTGGTTTTAGTCCTCTAAGTTTCTGCGTTTGCCTTATTTGGTTTATCTAAGTTTAAGTTTTTTGATTCGTACAATTTGGTCTTCTAAGTTTTATTTTGTGCACTCAAGTACTCTAATTTTTCCATTTGTGGATGCCATGATTTATTCAAAAAAGGGCTTGAAGTGGACCTTATTTCAAATAAGACTTAAAGTGCCATGTTAGTATTAAAGAAGAGCTTGACCTAACTAGCTGGTTGAGGACATGATTTATTTTTGTAATTTTCTTTTCTTTTTCTATTTTTTTTTTTCCCAAAAAGAAACTCAAAAAAGAAAAAAAAAGTTAAAACTTGAAAAAAAGAAAAAGAAAAAAGAAACACAAATAATTAGAAAAAAAAATAGGCAAAAGGGTCGAGGCTAGCCCTCCCACCTGTATTTTTTTTTAAAATTTTTTAGCCTTTTCTTTTTCCTTTTTCAATTTGTCTTTTTTGGCAAGAAAAAATAGAAAAAAAAAAGGAAAGAAACTTTTTAAAATGTAAATGATGGAAATTCCCTTGATCGGTTGCTAAGGTTAGGTCCTTCTTTGATACTGACGTGACACTTCAGTCTCTTATTTGAAATAATGTCCACTTTAGGCTCTAATTTGAGAAAATGAGGGTCCTTAATGTCCTTATTTAAAATAATATTCACTTTAGGCTATTATTTGAGAAAAAAAAAAGCACTTCAGTCCTTATTTGTCCCATTGATTAATGAGTTGCCATTGCTTATGTGATTAAAAATGGGAGGTGATGCTAATATGTTGCTAATTGCACGCTTGAGATTAGCAAAAGACAAATTGGGAAAATAAAAATTAGATCCTAATTTAATAGTATTAGTTATTACGGGTAAATGAAGCATTTGATTGCATACTTTAAGAAACTTAAAAGACTTGATTACACAAAATAACACTTTGAGTAACAAATTGCATAACTTGAGAAAGATAGCAAAAAGGGCTTGAAAAAAGATGTACCATCAGACTTTCTTAGTAACGACAAGGTACCATGGGAATGATCATAGGCAAGAGGTGCCTAAACAACGTGACTTCTAACAGGCTTCTTGAATGATAAAGAGAGTTGAAATACACTAAGCAATGCATTAACCAAAGGGAAAGTTTTTCCTAGCTTATGTACGTGAAACTAAAATAGATGTCTTTAGGTATAACATGCATTAGTTAGTATCACAACTTTAGTATGCTTAGGCGAGAGTGCATTATAAGGATCGATAACCTTATGAAAAAAGAGTTTATTTATACATCTTCACAAGCCAAAATTAGGCTTGGTATGGGAGAGGTCAAAGTGGACGATGCATACCTTGAGTGAGTTAGGCTAAGAGTGAGATGCTTCATTTAGAATATATGAAAAGCATCATTGATGTCCATAAAGCTCAGGATCTGCTCAAAAGGAATCATTGGCATGCACAAATTGAATAATGAGTCTTATCTTTGATAGTGAGATATAGAATTGCCCTCTACCCCTTGACTTGGTTTTCTTTAGATTTAAGATTATAAGCCCCACTTTTTGTCTTAGCAACCCAACAGATTGTTTTCTGGACTCAGCTGAGGAATCTTCGATCGTTAGTCACAAAATGTTATTGCAAGAGGATTCATTTTTGCCAGTTGACTATTTCCTCAACTGACAAATGAGTACTTCCATGCACAGCTCTTAAAGTAGCCATTTTCTTTCATCTTTCTCAAATGGGAACCCTCCCGCTTTAAGTATCTACGCTTGAACTCGTTGAAGATATCCGCAAGAATTGTTCTATTTCCCTTTCTTGATTCCTATGTTTACTGATAAAGGAAAACTGAACCTATCTATGGTATATTCTCTTTTCTCTCCATCGATTTATTTGCCTGAGTTTTGTGTAGGTTTCATCTTCTTTTGTTTAGTCTGTTCTTTTTTCCAACTAAACGTTGTCATCCAGGACACTGAGGCTGAATTTGTTGAGGGGAAGGTGGATTGGAAGGGAAGAAAAGCTTTGAAGCACAAGCATGGTGGGATGAGAGTTTCTTTGCTCATTCTGGGTAGGTACTAATTTTACTTCACAGCTATGATCGCGGTCTTGCACGCAAGGGATTTAGGACCTCTCAGAGTTTCACGTGTCGGTTTCTGGACCGATGATAGTCGAGAGGTTCCTGCGCCATGTTTGTCTCACTATTCTCTTTTCGTCTGATTTGAACATCACCTAAAGGTACGCAAGCAATGGCACATGATCCTTAGGGAGGACTGAATAGCTCCTTGAGCATCCCCAAGCATTTATGCAAGTCATGCGTCGTTGCAACTTTCTTTGCTCTTTCTTTCCCAAGAGCTCTTCATTAAATGCAGCACGTGAGGCTTCACTTGTTCTTTCCTTTTGTCGGCTACAACAGAAGAAAATAGCAAAGGAGAGAAACAAAATAAGTTAAAGAAAGAGGACAAACAAAGCCCACAATTTTCTACTTTGACAAATCCCCTCTCTTCATGATGGTCTTCCCTCCATTTCGACTCCGTCTTCTTCTGCTATCTTTATTTTCACGTGCTGCAGAGATGAGTTCAAGACAACAAAAGAAACCGCTTCACTCTTGTTGGCTCATAAATGAACCCACATGTAATCTTCTTCTTCTAACAATTTCGGCTGATCAATTCACATATGCCAATATTGGATTCTCACGTGATCGAATTCGCATATATTTGTCAATGGCTCAAACTCGAGACATATTTTTAATATTTTTTATGAAGGAATTTGAACTGGCTAAGTATCATAATGATCTAAAGCAATATTGACTCTTTTTCACTATCTCATTTTGGCTTAAAAATGCAAATTCCGCAGCAGCAAATGGCTTTGAGAGCTTGGCGATTATAGCACTTGCTGTCAACTTGGTGACATACTTCAACGGAGTGATGCACTTTGAGCTGGCTGAAGCAGCTAACCAGCTCACAAACTTCATGGGGACTAGTTACATCCTCTCCATACTGGCAGCCGTTCTTGCCGACACTTTCATTGGCAGATTCAAGACTCTGCTCATTTCAGCCTCAATCCAATTACCGGTACACATTGCCTGAATAGTTTGTTTAACACTACATAGTAACTGAATTTGCAATTGGTGTTACTGGTGATCTCTGAACTTTCTTTAGACTCGAACGAATTATCTAGCATTAGGAAAGGGCCTTCCTAGACTATTAGTTGGTCCCTGGCCGCAAGTTCAAATCTTTGGCCATGTTGACATATTAATTCCTCCAGATTTTAATTGATTCTAGTTGTGAAGTATAGTGAAACCCTCTATAGACTATAAATGAGTCCACGAATCCATCAAAGCTCTTGAGCAACTCAACTCTACTTGGGAATGCTCAAACAGGGACTGGCACTCCTAACAGTGCAAGCTCACTATCCAAAGCTCCGACCACCGCCATGCAATGTTTATCACACTTCCCACTGCAAGAAAATCAGCGGTGGAGACGCTGCTCTCCTATTCCTCGGCCTATACTTGTTGGCAACCGGCAGCGCGGGCATGAAGGCCTCCCTGCCAGCCCATGGCGCCGACCAGTTTGATGAAAGAGATCCACGGGAGGCGAGGCAGATGTCGAGCTTCTTTAACTGTATCTTGCTGTCTGTATGCACCGGGGCGGTGGTGAGCCTGTCGCTGGTTGTCTGGATCCAAGTTAACAAAGGATGGGACTGGGGGTTCGGCCTGTCTACCTTTGCCATGATCTTGGCAATAATCATCTTCGCCGTGGGATTGCCACTGTACCGGATTCAGACAGTTCAGAAATCGAGTGCCATCATTAAAATCATTCAGGTATGAACTCATCATCTTCTTTCATATGTGTATTTCACTCCTCCAATTATTGTTTTATCTCGATCTTGTTCTTTTGTGCAGGTATATGTAGCTGCAATCAGCAAACGAGATCTTCAACTTCCTAAGGACCCAAAAGAGCTTTATGAACTTGATAAAGACGGAGAAGCAGCGTTGGAAGCAGAATTTTTACCTCACACTGAAAGTTTCAGGTTGATCCCACCTTTAGCAAGGATCAGCAATATTATATTAGACTCGCTAATTGCAAAAATAACAAGCATACTGGTTCGACTGTTCTGATTCAAAAAATATGCTGAAATCGTAGGAAAATCAGAAGTAATGACATCCCAAAATTGGGCAAAAATCACATCTAAATTGCTTCGATGGTCCACCTCTTATTGCTTGTTAGGTTTCTTGACAAAGCAGCCATGCAGACAGCTTCTCCGGAGCAATATGGAGGTGCGAAAGGGCCAAATCGATGGGCGTTGTGCCGGGTCACACAAGTGGAGAATGCCAAGATCATATTAGGCATGGTCCCTATCTTCTGTTGCACCTTCATCATGACTCTATGCCTTGCTCAGCTTCAAACCTTCTCCATCCAACAAGGCCAAACCATGGACACAAGCATCACTAGCTCCTTCCACATTCCACCCGCCTCCCTGCCCATCATCCCATTCGCCTTCTTGATTATCATCATCCCAGTCTATGACCAGGGCTTTGTACCCTTTGCGCGCAAGCTCACAGGCCACCCTGCTGGCATCACGCACCTGCAGCGCATCGGGGTTGGTCTGGTCCTGTCCTCTATCTCGATGGCAGTGGCTGCGGCCATTGAGGTCAAGCGAAAAGCTGTGGCAAGGAACCACCACATGCTCGATGCAATGCCTGCGCTCCAACCTCTCCCAATCAGCGTGTTCTGGCTGTCCTTCCAGTACTTCATTTTCGGGATTGCAGACTCGTTCACATATGTGGGACTCCTCGAGTTCTTCTACTCTGAAGCGCCGAAGGACCTCAAATCGGTCTCAACTTGCTTCTTCTGGAGCTCCGCAGCACTTGGATACTTCTGCAGCACGATAATGGTGAAGATCGTGAACGGTGTGACGAAGGGGATAACGAGGAGCGGAGGCTGGTTGGCCGGGAACAACATCAACCGGAACCATTTGAACCTGTTCTACTTGTTGCTTTCCATGCTTAGCTTGATCAACTTCTTCGTCTATTTGATTGTTGCAAGGGGATACAAGTACAGGAGTCACCAATGAAAGCAACACCAGGTGAGGAAGTGAGGGACTGTAACGTGGAAGTCAGATTGAATCACATCAGAAGTTGAATGTTGCTACAGCTTGGTGTCCCTTGCTCTGCGTTGTGTGTAGGGAAAGGGTGTGTTCTTGAGATGTCATTTGGTGTTCATGAAGCAGTTGGTAAATTGGAGTCCAATCATGACGACTGGTGCTTGTAATCTTCCCTTAATTATCTATTTTCATGTTAGTCTCTCTTCTTAATGATGATGGCTAGTGCTTGAGATATCAACCAATGGACTAAATTCACGGGAAAGCCTTTTAAGAAATTTATCCCCTTTAATTGAATAGCTCTCTAGGAAATTCAGCGAGATCTCTAAAGATTTATTCATCGAATTTCTTTCTCAGCTCAACACTAGGGGGAGGAACTCTTCCTCTGGAGTATTAGTCTTGCATCGAATTCTGTCATTTTTAAACCTCATTAAGTATTGTTCAACGGACTCTCCAGATTGCTGGGGTATCTTGCCGGTTCAGCCACCAATACTCTGGGATCAGTTTGAGAGAAATATGTCCAGAATCGGACATGCATATCCTGCCAATTCCTAACAAATACGCAGGCAGGTTGAGGTACCAATTGAAAGCTGGACCTGACAGTGAAGTAGGGAAGATCCTTAACTTGACAAAGTCATCAATAGACATTTCTCCACACTGATAAGTGTTAGCTGGGTTCACTCCTATGTGGAGGAAGACCAATGAGTTGCAAGCCCAAAAAGGGCTTGAGCCCATATAATAAGTTATATGAGGAAATATGGTTTCTCACTATCTATATAAAGATGTAGCAGCAAAAAAGGAAATAGTAACAAGAGAAAAAGAGAAAACAGAAAATCTGGGATCTGGGGCAATATTTGATTTACATCAAGCTGGTGTCGGAGGTCGATTCGTGGTCCGATTGAACTGAAATTTTGTCAGCATGTTCGTGGCGCAATTTTCTCGAATCTGGACGGTTTAATTTCGTTTGAAGTTCCCTACATCAGGTATCAAAACCTGTGTTTTTGGTCAGATTTATCATTGATCTCTTGTGAAGTTCATGTGTATTGCCAAGAATTATGTTCTTGAGGTGTTTGCTGCTATGTACCTCTAGTATTTGGTAGAGAAAAACAATTTTATTGATAGTGAAGATTTTCAGGTGGACTCCAGTCCCATGGTTTTTTATCTCCTCACATCGATGAGGTTTTCCACGTAAAAAAATCGTCTTGTGTTCGTGTGCTTGGCATTTATTTTACTCTACTATATCGATTCCTATTAGGTTTACACAAGAGATGAGATTTTTATTCCGCTGCGTTGATTCGATATTGTTCGAATTGTTACCGTTCTCCCATCAATAAGTGAATTAAGCAATGTGCTTGATGGCCGTGATTTCACCTTCGCCAGTAAACAAAGCAAATTCAGAACCTCCATACCCCCTTGAAGAAGGGATAGTTTCTGTTTATGTGATCAGGGCTTGGTTTCCCATGCGGAGCCATATTATTCCATTAAAATCTAGGTCCGTCCAGATGCTCTATTGTCCTAGCCAAACATTCTTGATTGAGAGGATTAGCTACTCTTTGTTCGTTTCCATCGAGTCCTCTTTCAGGAATTTCTCTATTTCTAGGCTCCTCAGGGCCAGGCATAGTTCTCTACTTCTGTCATTATTGACATCGACCTCTCTATGGGCTACTTGTGATGGTTCCCTTCTCTAAAGGGTAGCTCATGGTGTCCAGTCCTTTCTGGGCTAAAGCCAGATCGAGGATAGCCTTGACATCTTCCTCCAAGAGGGTGTTTTGCCTAGTTCGATCGTAATGATTTCTTTCAGGACATGCCCATGTTCTTGGTACTACAGCTTCCTCCAGCTGTTGAGTGTGGCACGTAAAAAATTATTTCCTGAGAAATTGGATGAATTCGAATGGGAGTTCATCCACTCATATGGCCGTTGTTCCTGCGGGAACCATTTGGAATTTCTCCAGAAGCCTCATCAACGAGGTTTCTTGCATTCATCCATTTTTTGAGAGGCATTGACGAGTCTTTGGCGCAATTCCGAGATTGGTATCGACAATTCTTTGCCTTTTTGAAAATTGGCTGTAAAGTTTGAGCCAGTCATTCAGCTACTTTGTTAGTCATATCATTATCATCCCTTCGACGACTTGATGAATGCTCGTTATTAATTTCTCAACTTGTTGATCAACATGGTTAATGATTTTTGTGGTTTTTTGTGACATTAATCTAATTTATTGGAGGATATATTTATCATAAATGTACCAATTTAGGGTTTTTGGAAATTAAACAAATTATTTTAGGATAAATTTATCATATATTATACTAGTTTAGGATTTTTCACAAGTCATAAAATTAGTTTTAAAAAATTAGTTTGATAAATTTATTATATATGCATCTGTTTAGGGTTTTTTTTTTTTTTAAAAAAAATAGTAACCCTAATTTATAAATATAGATATATAAAATCTTTCTATACTAGATATATAATATGCGCCGCTTTATATTTTGTTGTTGAGGATTGATCCTCATTGTTATTTTCATTGACAAGTGACTTGCGATTGTTACGCTATGTTGTTGGTAAGGATGATATTTGTTAATTTAGTTTATGGATGATGGTTCCTCGATGATGTGATGGTCGGTTGGGGACTTTTGTACTTCTGACTTTTGAAATGTGCTCTGCGGGGATTATTTTGCATGATGGATGATTAGATTATTGTATTGTAGGCTTTCATTTTATCACAGCGGGTTTCTGATTTGCCATGATACCATTATAAGTTTTAAACTTTTTTTTATCAAGGTCCTAAATAACGTTTTACATTAAGTTTTCATGATGGGTTTTTCATATATTTATGAAGAAAATATCACAAAAAACCTTAAACTATACTCACTGTCACACATATATTTTAAATTTCTTTAAATGACATAAATATCTTAAAGTATACCTACTATGACACATTTATCTCAAACTTTTTTTTAAAACATAAAAAAACTTAAATTTATACATATGTGACACATTTACTCTCCATCAAGATTCCCTTAAATGATATTTTAGCAAAAACAACTTCATTTTATTTCACTTAAACCACGTGGGCATCATATCAAAACCATTTACTTTCTAGCACCTATGTAACTAAATTTTTTATGGTTCTCATTGACAAAACTTAGATAATGGTAAATGTATTATGTAGGTACAAGTTTGAGATTAAGTTTAGGATAAATATGTTACAATGGACATAATTTAAGGTTTTTAATAACTTTTGCCCTATATGTTTTATCACATGAGAATGCAAAAAAAGAAAGGGAAAAAAAAGTTTCCCATTTCGATCTTAGGCCTGAGACGACCCAGTCTTTTTTAGCCGGGCCATTTGGACTTACTTGGGCCACGTAAGCCTAGGGCCAAAATTTCCCAAGCTTGGAAAAAAAAGGGGCAAAAGCCCACCTAGCCTGGCTTACCCCTGCCATTGGGGATGCATAGCGAAAGCTCGATATCTTCACGACATATAGAGCACTCATGTCCGGTCCCGTTATTCCAATTGAATCCACATTCATTTTAAACTTAAGTCAATAGATTATATGGAGGCAATTAATATGCATATTTATCTACTTGACATTACATCAATTCTCCGATGCAAGACTGTTGAGTTAATTCACTAGTGCACCTCAACAAACCTCTCTTTTTGTGGTGTCAAGACGATATATGCTGTTTTGACTCCATCAATTGCCTTGGCCAATTAAATTTGGTGGGAAGTAGGGGATGCCATGTACCACCTTGCTTGATGAGGATGCGATCCGTCGACCATGAGGGACACGGATTAGGTAATGATTGCCCACATAAATGAAGATTTTCGGAAAAGTTGTTTGCATTAAGCTTTCTTTGTTTTGAGAAAAATAAATGATTCACAAAATATTTTCCTAAATGGGATTTGGTTACAAATTGAATGATTTTGATTGTCCAAAAAAATTTTGGCACTTAAATTGTTGTCGATAATGAAAACATTTTTCATGTGCATCTTCCAAGATATACACATGAAAACAAGTGTATATCTTAGAATTGAGATGGAGTACATAAGTCAAGTGTGCCAAGTTGGAGGAATTGAATGTCTCCAACAATGAATTTAGTGGCCAAATTCTTGATGTAAGAGGTTGTTTTGGATTATGTTTGTTTCATGGAAAATGAATGATTAGAGAAAACATTGCAAAAGCACCCAAAATTAACCTGCAAAGACTACCAAGAGAGAGAGCTTAAATTGAAGTCCATTTACATGAGCTAATTAGTGATACATTGAAGCTATACTCATCAATTCTTTCAATATGGACTATTGCATAATATGCTCACATGCATTCAACACCAACGATACCTACACCATCAAATGAACAATTCTTGCAAACTCCTAGAGCATGACAGCCCATCATTTCAGGAATTTATATACACTCATATGCTTTAGGAGCATGCAACATATTTTTCTAGTCACTTCTCTCAGCTCTTGTGGCCACCTCAAAGTGAGAGAGAGAGAGAGAGAGAGAGAGAGAGAGAGAGAGAGAGATTTCAGAGGCGCCATGGACTTCTTCATGCACCAGATAACTTCATTTGGGTAAAAATTCAAAACCTTAATTTATCTAATCGACGAAATTTTGTTGGTTAAGCTGTAGTTTCAGATTAATTAGAACTTTAGGTTACTGTGTTAGGGTATCAAGGACCTCTAAAATTTTAAGGGAGTTGATTTGGGGTTATTGAACATGATCTAGCAATGGAAATGACTGGAATTTGTAAAGAAGGTAAGAAACCTAGAAAATAAGACTATAATACTTCTATAAATAAAGATGAATGTCGGAATTAGGAAATTTAATCCAATTCAATTCATTCCAATTTAAGGGGAAATCTAATATGATCTATTATGAATGATCTTCTCGTCTTCATATCTTTAGAGTCAAAAGGTTTTGTCTTTAGAAATGATTGGTTTTTAGTTGATTGTTATTTTTCTATATGAGTTATTAGGGAAAATGTTACAAATAGTCCTTGAACTTTCATCTGATGTTCAATTTCATCATTGAGCTTTCAATTTGCTCAATTTGGTCATTGAACTTTCATCTAATGTTCAATTTCATTCCCGAAATTTCGATTTGCTCAATTTGATCCCTGAACTTTCATCTAATGTTCCATCTAGTCCCTAACTATTTGAAAATTGACCAATTTCTCTTCTTTTTTTTTAATACCAAACTGTCTTTTTAATAAATAAATAAAAATACCAAACTGGATTTTTTTTTTTGGTTGAAAAAATACCACATTTATGCAAAGTAATAAGAGAAAAAGCCACGAAAAAACCCTGAATTTTGCTCAAAGTGACCCATTTACCCAAAAAAAAAATTTGTGACACAAAAAACCCTAAACTTTTGTTATGTGACACATTTACCCCAAAATTATATGACATTTTGGTCTTTTCCATTTTTTTTTAAAAATTTTTTTCTTTTTTTTCTCTCTGTTTTTTCTTCTCTTCTGGCGGAGGGAAGCCAGCATCCCGTGAGGGCGGCCCTCGCCAGCGTCGGGAGAGGGCCGCCCTCGCTTGCCTCGAGTGAGGGTGTCCCTGCCGTCCTCGCCCGTCGCCGGCGAGGGCCGCCCTCGCCTGCGTCGGGCAAGGGTGTCCCTACCCTCGCCAGATCTAGCGAGGGCCTTCCTCACCCGGGCGTCGGTGAGGGCCGCCCTCGACTACGTCGGGTGAGGGTGTCCTTGCCCGCCAAATCCGCGAGGGCTGTTCTCACCCGTGTCAAGCGAGGGTGCCCTCACCGACATCGGGCGAGGGCGGCCGGCAAGGGTCGCCATGGCCGACGGAGGGAAGAAGAAGAAAAAAAGAAAAAAAAAAGAAAAAGGAAAAAACAGAATAAAAAGACAAAAATGCCATTGATGGGATAAATGTGTTATAGTTTGAAAAGTTTTGGGTTTTTTCACCTCCAAAAGAAGGTTTAGGGTAAATGTGTCACTTTGGGCAAAGTTCAGGGATTTTTCGTAATAAAGTTTCCCAAGTAATAAAGGTCAATATTTCTTTTCTTTCTCCATATTAAAAACAAATGGAAAAAAAGGACAATAATAATAAACAAATGTGAATCTTGTATTTTGATTTATTTTTTGTATATGCAAATTACTTGAATAATGTACAAAAGCCCATCAATCGAATTTTTTTATGGACTTTCCTGAAAAGGGAAAAATCGATTGATGGGCTTTTGTACATTATTCAAGTAATTTGCATATAAAAAAAATCAAAATGTAAGATTTATCTTTGTTTATTATTACTGTCCATTTTTCCATTTGTTTTTAATATGGAGAAAGGAAAGAAATATTGATCTTTATTACTTTGCATAAATGTGGTATTTTTTCGACAAAAAAAAACCAATTTGGTATTTTTTTATTTATAAAAAAACAGTTTGGTATTTAAAAAAAAAATGAAATTGGTCAATTTTCAAATAGTTAGGGACTAGATGGAACATTAGATGAAAGTTCATAGACCAAATTAAACAAATTGAAAATTCAGAGATGAAATTGAACATTATATGAAAGTTCGAGACCAAATTGAGCAAATCGAAAGCTCAATGATAAAATTAAATATTAGATGAAAGTTCATGGATTATTTGTGACATTTTCCCTGTGTTATTATTATGCATGTTGTCGATTCCTCTTGGGTCTTTAAATGAACCATTCTATTATGCATTCCAATCTTCCTTCGCATGAATCTTTAATAAATTTGGTTTGCACGTGTTTTAAAGTTGATTTGCAATTGCTCCCAATTCTTAAGTGAGGGTAATCCCATGGTCATGCTTCAAGTCAATCAATTGATCATCACCACGCGTCATGTACTTCCCTTGAATTCTATCAATCAGAAAAACCATGATGAGTGAGCTCATCAGGGATCTCATCGATCAGACCCGTGGATCTAATATGCTATCTTGACCCAATTTGGGCATTAACTTTTTTCTACGTTTGGGCTCTAATTTTGAGCCTGGTCTTATGTCAAAGTTACATATTCGATGTCAATACAAGCTATATGCTTCGACACTTTCGACACTTGGCAGTCCACGGCACACTTCTTGAGCCACCTTGCAACGCTTTGGTTGCTTCGCCAGCATCCACGCAATCCCTCAGAATCGACCCAACACTTGTCAATCACACATGCCCAACTCCACCGAGCTCTTACAGCAGAATGCATGAAAATGAACACCGAAAGAAGGACGCTTGCCAACACTCTCGAGAGACCCGCGACGACGAAAGAGATCGGTTTTTCTTGATTTAAGACGGTGGCCTCAACTGACAAGCGGAAGACGCCGCTGCCACCACCGATGAAGGAGGAGCAGCAGCCGGGAGAGCCGACGACGGTATGGCAGCACGTGGTGCAGAAGGGGGCGGAGCTGACGCAGTCTCTGGCGCCGGCGAAGTAGTTGAAGCAGCACGCGTGCAGGTTCGCCCTGTACAGCCACGACGCGCGCTGCCAGATCGCGGCTCAACCAGGACTTCCTCCAGTGCGCCGTCTACGACGGCGACGACCACCACGCCTGCCTCATCGGTAATAATCCCAAACTCTCTTCCTGCAATATGATTAGTCGGGTTCTATCTACTCCCTTAAAAAGAGATTGTTGACATTATTGACGAGGAATTTTCTCATGTGAAATTTGTAAGAGCGTCATATTCATTTGTATTGATAGGATAATGATACTTTGGTGATTAATTAAGGGCGGTTTTTTATTACTAGAAAGTTATCTCCATCAGATTTTAGATCAATGACATTCTCTCTCCTCTTTCTCTCTTAATGAAGGATAGAAAATCGAATCTATTTAGATTCCATATGTTTCATGAAAAATGAATGATTTAGAAAATATTATTTTGAAATTGATAGTTTTTATCATTTGAAATAATTAACTAATAAAAATTATTTTCATCGACAGTAATTTATGTTTGAACATTTTCGTGGCCATTTATATATTTTTCATTCATTTATTTTTAAAAGAATAAAGTAAATATTTTTAGAAAGATAGAGCCGACATTTAATTGCTTAGGAACAACATATAATAATTGTATCACACTACTATATGACAATGTACATGCTTAGATAGAGTGTGCCAAGTAAGTGCCCTGACAATCAATGTTTCGACTGGCTTAGGTTCTAATTTTTAGGTCAATTGATTCAACCGTCGCATTGCAGAAATCGAAACATTTGTGAAAGAATCAATAATATATTAAGTTTGCTTATTAGGTCCAAAGTGAGTGCTCACTCACGGGGATGAGATCTTCCTTGTGTAAGAGGACAAGGAAGTTTTCTCACCTGCCTCAACTCTTTAAAATTTTTCACCGAGTCAATTATTTGGTTAAAGATCCGGTCCAACCTGTGGCCAGGTCACTGGCTAAATTTGGTTCGAGCAGTTCTTGACCAATCCAGGTGAACAAGAAAACCAGACCGGACCATGATCTGGTTCCCAGTGCAAGTGGCTGAACCAGCCTATTCGGTTTCGATGTGAAAACATAGCATATAATTGCTTGTCCACAGGATGAGTGAATAATTGCAATTGGTAATTTTCTGCTATTTATTTTGATTCTCATCTTGTTCAGTGAAGTAGAGGGAATTAAGTGATAGAGAAGATAAGCTACCATGGAGCTATCGTCACCCAATGCCCTTGAGAGGAAGCCATTTGGACATAAGTAAAACGCAATAAGGTGGCAAGAACAGGTGATCCAACCCTTTCTGGCCAGTCTCCTCCAGAAACTTCATTTGTCAATGGCTGCACCCGTGCTTAAATAGGCAGCCGACCAGCTCCCCTTATAACTGAACACCCGGCATCCGCCAAACCCAACTTTTTGACTGGACTCTCCATTCCACGAACAGTCTCCATCTTCAGGAGCTATCATGGTGCATTTCGTCGGGCCAGCTTCATGTCATATCTTCGGTCCTCACTATATTGTCGGTCTCCTTCCAGTCTCTGCGGTGACATTGCCTCCTTTTCTGAGGCCTTACCCTAGACCACGCCCCGGACGACAGCCACTACTCTATCCCCCTCCAAAACCCTCACGGAGAACTTGATGTCACGCAAATTGATTTTCTTGGTTAGATGCGTCCATCCCAACATTCCCATTGGTCGATGAGTCTTCTTTAGAAAGTAGAAGGCGATGCTCTTGTACCTCATTGAATGTCCATCGCTCCTATCGATCACCTGCACTGCTATTTCTGGATGGCTTGGCGTGGCTAGCCACTTACTCTTTGACTTCAAGAGTTTTGGATTTGAAAAAAGTACAGTGTGAGTCGTAAGATTTTATATTTCGACTGTTGAAGAAAAGAAAAGAAGGAAAACACATCCTAATGAGGAGAATTATTATGGCTAAAGCTTTCGACTGATCAAATAAAAGGAATGATCAGTCTGATCTTACTGAATGTGTCATGTTTGGGAAATTCCTGTGCAGGAGTGGAGTACATTATGTCTGAAAGGGTATTCGAAACTCTACCCTCAGAGAAGCAAAAGCTCTGGCCTTCTCATGCCTATGAGGTTTCCTCTTCCCTTCTTTCTCTCTATTCTTTTTTTTTTTTGGGATTTTCATTTAATGCTTTCTCCATCAACATTCGTGTGAATTTTGCCGTCAGTATAGCCTCAATACAACCTGGGTGGTACAGATAAAATCAGGCCTCTGGATTCATCCTCGAGTCCCCGATTTTGTGGAGAAAGTAGAACCAGGAAGTTGGTCAAGACTCATGGAAAGTTCTGATGCACATGGCAGGTCGACCGAGGTACGTAGATCTGGTCATTAACATATGTTTCACCGGATTTGGATCCCGAGCTGGCGCACGTTCTAAGCTGAGTGAATTTGCTCTTTCTGATTAACTGGGGGGAACTTCGTTTTGGCTTTGTTTTGGTTTATGTGATATGTTTGAAGGCGATAAGCTTCCGATTGGTGCGCCTGTGCTGATGACGTCGCCTCAGTCATCAGGCTGGGGCTTATTGAAGCCGGACGTGTTGATGAAGAGGGACGATCGATACGGAGTCAGAACCGACCAGCTGAAGGCGACGAGGGAGGACATCAAAGAGCCCGAGCGGCACCATCCTTGTGCTGATCACTGGACACGAAATGGGATGGGCTTCGCTGTTGACGTCGTGTATGCTGATATGAAACGGGTCGTGCCTTTCCCCTGAATGAGCTGAGCATGCAGCTGTGGGCTGCGACTGCAACGTAAATCTTTGTAGCCTCACGTTGATTTTGTGCACTGTAAGGTATGGAAGTGCTCCTCAGACAGGTATGAAGCTATCATTTCTCCGATATAGTCTCTGAATTTTAATAAATTCACTTCATGTGATTCTATTGTTAGGTGCATCGCTTGTGTCCACATCAGCTTTTCATCAACTAATGCCGTTAAATTAGTAATGGAAAGAATGTATTGAACGAATTTATTAAAATTCAGGATCTAATCGAAATAAAGGTTCAAATCCAAAATTGATCATTAAAAATAGACAAAAGCTAATCCCAAACCAACCATCCCGACCCTCCCTCACCACCGGCCATCGCCCTTGTCACCTCAAATTGTGTCGCCGACATGGACAGTCATAACGTCCTGTGGTGTTGCTTCCACGGGCGTGTGACGGTTGAAGCTATAGCGGTCATGGCCGGTTGCTGATGATTTGACAGCCATAAGCATGAGTTCGAAACTCGAGCATAGCTAGATGAGAGCTCGAAACTCAAGTAGCGAGAGTAATAATCTAGAAATAAGATTTGGAAGGACAATCTACATCACATTGAATTCGCGTAAGCAGAAACCATCACCAAGGGACGAATAGTCAAACCTTTTATTAAAAGTAACGGGTCAATTTAAAAAAAATGATAAATATATTAAAAACCCTAAAGTTTATTATGAAAATATAATTGAGTGGTAAAAATTTTCAAAAGTACAATTAAATTTTAAAACTTATTAGGGATGTGTAATTGAGTATTAAAATTTTTCAAAAAAGACGATTAAGTTTATAATTTTTTAAATTGATATAATCAAGTTTTAAAATTAGTTGAGTTGGTGCAATCAAGTCTTAATTTATCATATTTTTCATTTTGTTAAGTTGAACGGAGTTAGCAGAAAGATTTAATTGCATCAATTTAACAAAATTTTGAATTGGACTGCACTTTTTAAAAATTTTAGGATTTAGGATTTGTTTGTTTCGCGAGAAATATAATATTTCTAAGAAGTCATTTTGTGGGAAAATAAATTTAATTTTTTTTTTTTGTATTTGGCTGAAACTTAAAAAGGACAAAAAATATTTTACGCCGTTTGGTAATGAAAATTATCAAAAAAAAATAGTTATTTTAAATTTTTATATATTCTTTTCTTTTCCTTTTCTTCTTCCTTAACGGGTCGTTGTTATTGTGATGGCTGGAGACTAGTCACAAGCAAGCTCAAGGCTAATGAGCTCGAGTCTCACTGATAAGGTGAGCTTCAAAAGAGCTAGCCACAAAGCAAGGCCTCAAGCCTCATTGGCCTATGGCAAGCTTGAACCTTGTTTGTTGCCGATCACCAGTTATTGATTGTGGTTGGTGATCAGCCAAGGAACAATAAAAGAAAAGAAATGAATATATAAAATAAAAATAATTAAATAATTAAATGAATCTTTTTTTTAAATTAAAAATTAAAAATTCATATATATATATATATATATATATATTGTAAAAATAAATATTTTGTAAGATTTTATGGGATCATTGCTAACTATTCTAAAAGCTTAAGCTATTGACAGAGTTGTAGTTTTATATTCAATTACTCTAACACTCCTCCTCACACTCTCATGCATGCATAAGCGTGACTTTTTAGGCTTAGTGGAAATATATAATCAGGGAAACAAATAGGGTTTAGAAAGATATGAACTGAAGATCTCATGTTTTGATAAAATATTAGATTTTGTAGGACTACAATCAACTGTTCTAAAAGCTTAAGATATTATACGAATGCATAGTTTAAAGTTCAATATTTAATTACTCTAACACTCCCTTTTATGCTTAGTCTGGTCTTTTGTTTAGTACTAAGCGTTGAAATTCAATTGGAGAGGCAAATGGGGCCTGACTCAAGACCTCCAATTCTAATACCATGTGAGATTTTACAAGACTATTGTCCATTGCTAATTATTCTAAACGTTTAAACTATTAGACGAATGTGTAGTTTAATATTTAATTACTCTAACACTCTCCCTCATGCATAAACTGGACTTTAGCCTAAGCTTAAAGTGTGGAAATATATAATTGGAGATAGCCTTTGTCTAACATGTTTCATTAACCAAAGAACCAAACCCAAGTGCCAAGGACCTTTGCAAGGCCTTTGTGGACCTAGGTAGGACCAAAGCTCGAGCTTAAGGACATGAGAAAGGGCTTTTATGGACTCGAGCTCGGGTGCCAAAGCATTTGGTATTGGCACTAGGGGTTTGGGCTCGGCCTTGATGAACCTAGGTGTGGACATCGGGTGTCCAGGGCTGAGCATCGAGGTCCCAAGCATAGCCATCAGGACCTACAAACTAACGTTGGGATCCGTGCCCAAGCATAGGGATTCCGGTTGAAGCGCTCATATCTAGTCATATTTTAAAGAAACGTTTTTGGTTCTTTTTAAGAGAAAATTATCTTTTTGAATTTAAGTTTTTGAAGTAAAATATTTTCCATTGACTCATTTTTAGCAAAAATACACTTTAAGTACCAAAAATTACGAAAGTGGCATTTAAGTGCCAAAAATTGGAGATAAATAGAGTGTCACTCCGTCCAAAATCGACAAAAACGTTGATATATCAATTTTCCGGCAAAGCAAGGGCAAAAACGGTGTCATTTTGCACATGACATAACCAAATAATGCAAAAACGACGTCGTTTTGATCTTGATATAGTAAAAAAATTAGTATAAAAATTAATTAAATTAAATTTAAAACTAAATTAATTCAAAATATTTAAAAATACAAATACAAATATTTAAAAAATTAAAAAAAATATTTTAAAAAAGGGGGAGGTGGTTGAGGGCTGCTTTTTCTATTTTTTTTTAAATTTTTTTTTAAATATTTGTATTTGTATTTTTAAATGTTTTAAATAAATTTAATTTAATTAATTTTTATATTATTTTTTTTACCATGTCGATATCAAAATGACGTCATTTTGTACTTACTTTTCTTAGAAAATTAACACGTCGTATTTTAACCAGATTTTGACTAGATTGACACTTAAAGTAATCCCTTCGATTTTGACATTTAAATGTATTTTCGTAACTTTTTAATCTTAAACGTCCCTTTACGCCAACTTTTGATATTACAGAGGTCAGGTGTCCTCATTTTCTAACCAAACCAAACTCCATAGAACGAAGAAAGATATTTTTCACGAAACAAACAAAACCTTAATTGCACTTTCACGTAAAGTTTTAGCATTTTCAATATATTTATCAAAATAAAAAAACATAAAGGAAGGATAATTTTATCCAAAATTACACTTGCCACGTCCACGTGCAATGCCAATCAAAGCTCCCCCGGGATGCCCTGCGCATCTCCCGCCTGTTCAGTCCCCCACGATTCCAGCATATGCTCTTCTGCTTCTCCGACCTCATCCATGGCCCACCCACCATTCCCTCCCTTCTTCTTCGGCCCCGTCCCTGCGTAACAACACCGTCGAGAATCGTGCCCCCTTCGTCTCCTCCTCGTCGCCGCCCGCTCTGCGTTCCTGGGTCTCGCCGGCAGCCCGCCGCCGCCGCCGCCTCTGCTGCCATGGAAGCCCCGCCCAAGTTCGCGTACTCCGTGTGGGCGCTGCCCCCCGACGACCTGGCCCCGAGGCTGAGGGGCCTGATGGACGGCCTCCGGTCGGAGTTCGGGGGCCCCCGGTTCGAGCCCCACGTCACCGTCGTCGGGGCCATCGCCCTGACGGAGGAGGACGCCGTCGGCAAGTTCAGGGTGGCTTGCGAGGGGCTCCGGGCGTACACCGCCGCCGTGGATCGCGTGGCCACGGGGACTTTCTTCTACCAGTGCGTGTACTTGCTCCTCCGTCCCACGGCTGAGGTAATTTTTGGGCACGTGTTTCGGGTCCCTAATGGCCTGTTCTGGGTGCCCCGTCGTTCGCTCTGATTGCCACGCGAGGTGTCTGCTTTGATGCCCCAATGGGAATGTTGATTCTTTCATGTGGGAACTTCATTTTACTTTTGGAATGGTGCTCTGGGTTTGATTGACATTTTTAATTGACGTGCTTCGCTTACAGCAATTGACATTTTTAAGGCTAATTTGAGCTTTGATCATATTCGTCAGTAAAGAAACTATAATGCTTGCTAGTTTTGTTTTATCAATCTGATCAGCGACCTTTTCTTGCTTGTTTGATCGCATATTTGGTCCATCATCCATTCAAGAAAGGATGGCTCATTTGCTTCTTTTTTGTTGTATTTCCGTTTTCTTTGGGCTGTGGGAGAGATTGGAGGGTGCACTTTCAAGTTGGGTTTCAGAGATTGGCTGCTTCTGATGCTACTTGACCATGGATTGTTAGATATGCACTTTGTTTCCTTTTCTTCATCCTTTGCCTGAGTGAAGAGTTATGGAGTTGTAGTCTTGATTGATATGTATAATAAATATTCTTAATCTAAGATTTGAGTCGAGTAAGAGTACAATATGCTTCTTCAACAGATTTACAATTAATGCAATGTCAAAGTTCTACAAGAAATCACAAGGTCGGTTTCGACTAATCACTAATGAGGTGCCTGAAAACTTCAGATTTTGACAACTACCTTCTACTAACAGAAGTCATACCCATCATCAGTTGATCCAATTTAAAATCTTTCACCATAAAAACAATTGATCCAAAGTATAAGCATGGCAGCAAAGCTTTGCGGACTAAGTTCAGACAAGGCACAATTTGTCAATTTAGAGAGTTCAACAGAGTACATGTTAATTATGGTATTTCATTGTTTGGGATGCACATTGTGAGTTTCTTTTTCCTTTTTCTTTAGGACATTGAAGATAGGCATTGAACCCACTGTTGAGAGCATATTTGTGCTCTGGATCGACTTGTGTTCAGAATGGGCCTACTTGCGTGTCAACAATGTGTTTGGCCTGTCTATATCTTTTCTTCATTGTAGTTTTGTGTGCTGTCACTTGTTTCGTGTCTCATTCCGTGTCAGATTTGTATGATATTGGATTCTGTTGGCATTAGTTTGCATTTCACATGCTTGCAGAGAATTTCCTCCTGGTTGGAATGAATCGAGATTGTTAAGAAGCCCAATTGCACAATTGCAAGAACATGTAGCATTTTCTTGAATGAAATGTTTTAGAAACCTGCACAAATGTAGTTCTTTGGGTTTAATGGGATAATTAATTCACTCATTTTCTTCTTCCAGGTTGTTGAAACCAGTGATCACTGCTCTGCTCATTTAGGTTATGAGAGGCCAACACGTAAGTTCTGGACATTACTGCTTTAGTTCTAGTCTATCCATGGGTTGTGTGGTTGTACGCTGAAATAGTTTCTTTAGTCTATATTAAAAGAAACAACTGCTGTCCAGGATTTGGCTTAACCATGGGAGATATTTACTTTGTTTAATATTTGTCGGAAGGTGTAGTTGGTATCTTTGTTTCAAATGTCACTGCATGTAGCCAAACATTGGCACGAGTTCTGTCCATTTGTTAGATAGTCATTGATATGATCTCCAAAGAGTAATGTTAAAATTTAATTTTGTGATGACAGAATGAGTTATTTACTTTCTGTTTTAGTGAAATGAAAAGTAAAAACCACTGAGATTCCATTTACTAAGTTAGAATCAGCAATAGAATGAGGCAAGCTGACAGTACTCTGATGGAGATGATAATCTATTGTCACCAATTACATTATTGTATAGTTTGGGTTTACTGAGCAGTTGGCCATTTCTACCTGACGGTAGAACCTCATCTTAAGGCGAAAATAAAAGAAGCCCGTGAGAGTTTTGAAAAGACGCTCTGTTCCCTCAACCTTCTTTTGGCTTTTTGCTAGAATTGGTGTTAAATTTAAGACCTTCATGGGCTTTGAGTGAGGATTAAGTTAGATATAAGTATCACTGAATTCATGGGAAGGATCTTATGGCTGTAATTCTTAAAGTTGCATGGCCTTTCCTGGGCTCGTTCGAAGCGTGTCCCATCATTTACTGAGGATAGGCAGAAATGCTGAATTCTCGAATTCTCGATGAATGATATTGATGTCTCCAGAAGGGAATCCCATACATATGAAGAGCGAACCCATTTATCTTGATTGAGTCTTTACTTTCTTTACCTTTTTTTTCCAGTGCTATGCTGTGCTGAACATGCAAATGAATACATTTGTGTCCATGCAACTTAGTTGGAGTTTTGTTGCATTCATTTATTTGCTGTGAATCTAAGTACGGGTTTCCTGGGGAATGAGTATACAGTGCAACGGTTAGTATTGTCCTGTTATTATCATCAGGCTTTGCTAAGTTGCATTAGCTAAGTGTTTTCTCCTCATAAACCTGTTCAAAGTGATTCAGCAAAATGAGTATTCTCTGGAGACGCCTTTTGTCTTCATTTTTTCCATTCAATCTTTTCATCTCAATATCAGTTGGCATTGTAACTTTTGTTATTCTATTCATTTTGATGTGTTGACGAGGTCCCATGTTGTTAATTGTTAACACATGCTACTGATAAATGGAAATAATTGACGGACGTGGACTTTTTTGTTTGTGAAAGCACTCACGTGTTGCTTCTATTGGTTGACGTTGTAGCTTACATGCCACATCTGAGCCTCCTCTATGGAGACCTGACAGATGAAGAGAAGAAGAAAGCTCAGGAAAAAGCCAATGAACTTGATGGGAGCTTAAATGGCCTCAGCTTCCTGATCTCTCGCCTGGCACTGTACAAAACCGACACAGAAGATAAAACTTGTCAATCGTGGGAAAAGATAGCAGAATGCAACCTCAATACAAGTTAGATTCTGCTTGTAACCAGTATACCTTTCCTTATGTTCTCAACAGTCTGAAAAACTCTTGTGTTCTCTACTTTGTCATCTGGTGTTGGGAATGTGACTATTCTACGGGCATGTGCATCCAGTGTCCTTGTACATTTGTGGATTGCTCACTTTCAATCTATTTTCCCTAAAAATTCAGCTAATTGTTTGCGGGAAGTAATGAGAGGTGATGAATTTTTCAAGCCAGGGAAAAAACAAGTGCACGAGATTCCGGAAAGTGATGAGATTACTTAGGGGCTGTTCGGTAACCATCCAAACAATATCCGATTTTGATTTTTTGTTCCCGAGAGTAGTTTTGGAACAAAATTGCATTTGATAATTTTTTTTTTCCGAGAACAAAATTTCCATATTTTTGTTCCCGGAAGTAAATTTTGGAACAGATTCTTGTTCCTGAGAAAAATCTAAGAATCAAGATCATATTTCTCTTCTTTTTCCCTTTTCTCTTCTTCTTCTCCTCTGTTTTTCTTCTTCATCTACCACCATCCCATGGTTGTCGTCTGTCGCTGTCTGCCGTCCACCGTCGCCAATCGTTGGCAATCGGTCTGGCGAGCTCGCTAGAGGCAAGCCCAGCTACTAGCGAGCCCCGTCGGTGGCTATGTAGGCCTCACCCAGCCCCGACGAAGCTCAACCAATGAGGGCCAGCCTTACTGAGGACTGGCGACGCTCCAGTGAGGTTGTCGGCCCTCGTCTGGTTGATCGTCAATCCAGCAACCGCCTACTTGAAGAAGAAGAAGAATAGAAGAGAGAGGAAAAAAAAAAGAAAAAAAAAGGTAAAAAAGTAAAAAAAAATATTTAATAATTCAAAAAAATTGATTTGGAACAGAATTAATGAGTACAGTAGTACTAAACGCAATTTTATTCAAGAATAAGAAATTTTGGATAGTTATTAAGGGGCTGCATGGAAACGTTCCTAAAAAGTGTTTCTGGACACTTTTTTATTTTTTTGTTCCCCGAAACAAAAAACGAATAAAAATGCGTTTGGTTGTGTTTTTGTTCTTTTTTTTTTTTTGTATTTTTGTTCCCGGAACAAAATAGGAACAAAAAAAAGAAACAAAAAATTTTTACTTCTGGATTTCATAAACACTTCTTCAACGCTTAAAAGGAACAAAAATCAAAAGAACAAAAAACAAAACCGGAACACTTTCACCCGTTCGTTCGTGCTCTCCCTTCTCCTTCGTTCGTTCGTTCGTCCCCTTCTCCTTCGTTCGTCCCCTTCTTGAGGAGCGAGGCCGAGCCTCGCCCGTGCCGGCGAGGCCGAGCTCGCCCAGCCAAGGCGAGGCTCAGCCTCGCTCAAGGGAAGATCTTCGACTAGGGTTCCGGCGAGGGGCTTCGGAGGATGGTGTGATGGTGGCGCGGCACTAGAGGCTTCGGGATCGACATGGGGCGACGCGAGCAAAGACGCGGACGGCGTCGCAAATGGCATTGTGAGATTGGGACGCGTTGAGTTGTGGGCTTCGGGCGCGCGCGGCGCCGGCGCTATGGTAGCGTCTACGGAGGAGGCCGCTACGAGGGGCACAGATCGCAAGCGGAGTGGCGGCGAGCGGTGGCGTCGCGATGAGTAACGGCCGGCGAGATCTCGATCGGTGTCGTAGGCACGGTGCTTAGCTCCGACGGCAGGGCGGCGAGGCTCGGCCTCGCCCGCACTGGCGACGCCTCGCCTCGCCTTGGCTGGGCGAGCTCGGGCTCACCCAGATCCGGTGAGGCCAAGCCTCGCCATGGCTAGGTGAAGTTGAGCTCGGCCAGCCAAGGCGAGGCCGAGCCACGCCATGGCTAGGCCACGCCATGGCTAGGCGAGCTTGAGCTCGACCAGCCAAGGCGAGGCCGAGCCATGCCCAACCTCGGCGAGGGCCGTCGGTCTCGTCGGTCGGTCGCCGGAGGCGGCGACCGGCCAAAAGAAAAAAAATAAAAAAGAAAGGAAAAATGGAAAATAAAATAAAAATATTAAAAATTTAAAAGAAACAAAAAAGAATAAAATTTACCAAACGTGTTTCTATTCATTTTTATTCCGGAACAAACGTTACCAAACGCATTCTTTTGTTCAAAAATTGTTCCGAGGAACGAAACACTTTCTTTTTTATTTATGTTCCCGAGAATAGAAAAGGAACAAAATAAAAACATGCGCACCCCAAATGACTTAAAATGCTTAAAAATTATTCTTTGGAACATAATAAAAAAGAATTATTTCTGATCATAATCTGTTATCGGGAATAGAATCGTTACCAAACGCGCCCTTAGTTACTTTTGTCAAGCTCTCCTCTCACTTCATTGACACCAGCTCTCATTCTCTATTTTCTCAACTGCCAGACTTTCTTTCAACAGCTCCTGTTTTGACCTCAGATTAGGCGACTCAATAACTTTCGAAACAGTCTTAGCGCAAGGAAGGATACCATTTCTTCGATTCCTAAGCACCTCTCATATGTATTCTTCTACTCCATCCTACTTCAAAAGTAGAAGTTCCTACAAACAGTATTGGACTGATAAAAAAGTGGCAACTGCTTCCCACTTGTTTATATATAAATATATACTTCACATGCTGGGAAAAGTTTCCAACCCTTTTCGTACCCGTCACCCAATCGCGCATTGCCTTCACGGGAATCGAAGGAATCGGGCGGCGTTACTCCACCTCCTCCGAACTCGTGGACAACCCCACCAATGCTGGCAACGCACGCCTCCTTCTCTCCCTTTCTTATACCCCGCCCCCGCGTGGCAACGCCGCTAAAAGTCAACCCCTTCGTCGTCCCCTTCCCCTCCCCGTCGCTGACCTCCCTGCATTCTCGGTCTCGCCGGCAGCTCGCCTCCCCCTACTCCGCTTCTTCCATGGCAAGCCCGCCCAAGGTGGCGTACTGCGTGTTCGCGCTCCCCCCAGATGACCTGGCACCGAGGCTGGGGAGCCTGATGGACGGGCTCCGATCGGAGTTTGGCGGGCCGCAGTTCGTGCCCCACATCACGGTCGTCGGGCCTGTCGGCCTGGAGGAGGATGATGCCGTGAGAGAGTTCAGGGCCGCCTGCGATGGGCTCCGGGCGTACCCCGCCACTGTTGACCGCGTGGCGACGGGGACTTTCTTCTACCAGTGCGTGTACCTGCTCCTCCGTCCCACGGCTGAGGTAACTTCTCGCGTGTGTTTTCAGTCCCTCGACACATTCTCGATTGACGTACTTCTCTTGCAGAACTTTCAAGTTGGAGGGTTATGGGGTTGTAGTATTGGTTATATGTATGTATCATGTTCATCATCTAAGTTCTGAGTCTAGTAAGAATAGAAGAATCTGCTTCAGCAGATTCATAGTTCTTGCAATCTCAAAGTTGTACAAGAAGTAACCGGGCAGGTTTCGTTTCAACTCATCACTCATAAGGTGCCTGAAAAATTCAAATTCCAATGAATTAACTTTGGCTCACGAAAGCTGTACCCATCATCAGTTGATCTAGAGCAATATCTTGCACGGTAAAAAAGTTGGCTAATGGCTTTTAATAGGTCCGATTCCCTTAAAGGTGCAAACTTCAGGTCGCAAAATTGTGAGAACACGGTATCATTATATTGAATGAAATGTTTGAGAAACCTGAACATTTTTTCCTTCCTTTTATTTAGTGAAATAGGTGATTCACTCATTTTCTTCTTCCAGGTTGTCGAAGCCAGTGATCGCTGCTGTGCTTTTCTAGGTTACAAGAGCAATACACGTAAGTTCTGGATGTTGCTACTTTTGTTCTGGTCAATCCACGGTGTCATTATATTGAACGAAATGACCGTTGTCTGGGATTTGGCTTAACCTTGGCAAGCGTTTACTCCATTTAATAATCATCAGTTGGAAAAGGTGGTATCTTTGCTTCAAGTGTCACTGCATTCGCAAAACATCTGCGCAAGTTCTGTCCATTTCTTAGATAGTCACTGAGGTGATCTCCAAAAAGTCAGGTTCAATTTAAATTTGTGATGATAGGTTGAGTGATTTACTTTCTGTTTTAGTGAAGCAAGAAGGAAAAACCACAGAGCTTCCATTTACAAAATTAGAACCAGCAATAGATTCAAGGAAGCTGACAGGAGTCTGATGGAAGATTATAATCTATAGTCACCCATGACATTATTGTATACTTTGGGATTACTGAGCATCTGCCCATTTCTGCCTTGACAGTAGAAACTTGTCTTAAGACGAAAACAACTCCTAGAGAGTTTGGAGAAGATGGTCTGTTCCCTTAAATCCTTTTTTGGCTTTTTGCTAGGAATTGTATCAAATTTAAGATCTTCATAGGCTTTAAGCTGGGATTAAGCAAAGATATAGGTATCAGTGGATTCATGTTGAAGGATCTTATGGCTGTAATTCTTAAAGTTGCAAGGCCTTCTCTGGGATCTTTCTAAATGTGTCCCATCAATTCTTGAGGACAGGATGAAATGCAGATCCATAACGAATATTAGTATTGATGTCTGGGGAAGGGAATCCCACTATACATGTGAACAGCGAACCGGTATATCTGGGTTAAGTCTTTACTTTCCTTGCCCTTTCTCCAGTGCTTTGCTGTTCCGGACATGTGAATGAATACAAAGTTTGTGCCTGTAGGACCTATTTGGAGTTCCGTTGCTTTCATTTATTTGCTGTGAATTTGAGTAGGGGTTTCCCGGGGAATGAGCATACAGGGCAACGGTTAGTATAGTTCCTGGTGCCATCATCTGTCTCTGCTAGGTCATCTGAGCTTAGTGTTATCTCCACACATACCTGTTCATAGTAATTCAGCAAAAATGTGAATTCTGTGGGCACGCCCTTTTGTTCTTTCAATTTTACCATTCAATTCTTTTCGTCTTAACATCACTTGGCACCATAACTTTTGTTACTCTGCCCATTTTGATGTGGCGATGAGGTCCCGTTGTGTTGATCATTAACAAGTGCTACTGATGAAAAGTAATTGACAGAAAGGGACTTCTTGTTTAAGTGCTTATGTGTTGCTTCTGTTGGTTGATGCTGTAGCTTATATGCCACATCTGAGCCTCCTCTATGGAGACCTGACGGACGAAGAGAAGAAGAAAGCTCAGGAAAAAGCCAATGACCTTGATGGGAGCTTAAATGGCCTTGGCTTCCTGATCTCTCGCCTCGCGCTGTACAAGATCGACGCGGACGACAAAACTTGCACCTCATGGGAAAAGATAGTCGAGTGCACCCTCGGCACATGTTAGATTCTGTTTTGTAACCAGTATCCCTGTCCTCGTGTTCTCAGCAGTTCTGAAAAAGTCTCACCTTGGCTTCTGTACTCTGTCATCTGCTGTTGAGAATGTGACTACTCCTTGGGCCCATGTGCATCCAATGTCCATGTACATTTGGAGATTACTCGCTTTCGATATGACTTTCCCTAAAAATTATGCCTGCCTATTTAGTCCACAAGTTGAAAAGGGCTTTGTCTTCAGGACAAATAATGTAGCTGTGAAATTACATGTCTCCTCGATAGCAAGAAGAATGCCAACATCTTCAACCTCTCTCGTGCTTATGATAGAGCAAACTTAGGGCAAATCTAACTCCCATCATCCATCATAATTTCTTGCTAGTTATAAGCAGTAGAGCTTATTATACTTTTTATTATTAACCCTGGAATTGACTTATCTGGTTTGAAAACTCTATTGTTTTGGGACTCTGCATTGACACTTTTGGTGAGCATAGTGGATATCTCAAAACAAAATGCGATATATAGGGTAAATTGTGTATTCGACACAAGAATGGAGGCAAATCAAAATTTTCCTCAATTATTATTAATGAATAACTTGTGTGTATGGGACAAGTCAAATCTCAAAAACAATGAAAAGATGGGGACTCTCCTGTTAAGACTCAGTAATTTTCATAGAAAACAAGTCATTTTGAGAAGTCAATAATTTGGAATCAATCTAATCGACCTAGGTAAATGGCTCTAATAGCTAGTAATAACCTAAAACTATGTGATGATTTCATCGAAAGAAAAGTTGTTGATAAATAATTCTAATAGCAATTTGACATAAAATTTAATAGCAAACTTACGAGTTCTGCGTGGAACAGGTATTTAGACATATCCATTCATTGCATTCGAATTTGTCAAACAATACAATCTGCAATGCAACAATAGGACTTGCCAACAAAAGCCTAGGAAAGTCTATGCGCGTACAGAATCTTTCGCTGCACAATCCTTCGCAACACTCAGGACAAAGACAATCCTTTAGATAGAAACTTGTGTACAGATATTACCAAAATATAAGTGGATTTTATTCAACGAGATCCTATAATCTGCTAATACTGTTCAACTTTTACATTTATATGTTTCGTTGGATTCTTATCTAGGCAGAATATAAGAACAGATGAACAAGAATCCCCTTACGGCAGCATCAATCTACCTCCTTACCTCAACACAAATAGTACTCCTCCCTAGGGTATAAAGTTGCAAGCAATTAGGCTTGCGAAAATAAGGTGCTCCGCGATTATTCCAGCATACAAGTAGATCTCCTCCTCCCGTAGTTCTGTTCAAGCACCACCGATCTGCTTCTTTCTGCGAGTTCCTGCTCCTTGTAAGTTGGCAAAATGAGAAAAGCCAGCAACAGAATACAAGCTGGAATCCTACTAAGTTATGCAAATGAGGCTAGCAAAGTAGTTGATGAAATTGAGTTGATTCCCTTCGACGGTCTATCTCGACCTGTGTGTGTCTGTGTGTCTGTGAGTGCAGGCAAACATGTGCATGTGTGCAGCTGAGTGAAAGTGGGACTGTTTGGTAATTTAAAGTGAATCTTCTTGCCATCCAGATTTTTTTTTCCTTGAACCCTTTGTATCTTTTTTATTTTTATGGCTGCAGCTCCACTTTCTGCAATGACTGTTGTATATGTTCATGAAATTATATTAAGCTTCCACTATCAAGAGAAGTAATAATGCCGTCCCCTCTGCTTTTGTAGAAGTTTTATTGCTTTCCTCGCAGCCAGTAATAAACACCGTGAGAAGATGAAGCAACTTGATAAGATGCGCTTCTTGGCAAGATAAAAAATCCCAGTTAAACAACTTTGCTTTGTACTGCTTATAGTCCAAAGCAGATGAACAAAGATTAAATCATACATAGTGAATGCTCCTAGTCTGGGAAACACTTGAGTTTGCCAACCATCTGGGATACATTAAGGAGAAGCCCGTCTCATCAGATAGAAGAATTTGGAAAGTTTACAAAGCAAAGGTTCCTCTTACTCTATCAGGTAATAAAGGAAAACATTGAAAAAGGCAGTTGCTTTATCCCATATCTAGCATACTCACTGAGATTATTCTAAAAATTAGCATGGACGTGGTGAGATGAGAAGGATGCGGCTCTAGAAAACTTATATTGGGGGAAGAAGGATTAGGAAGCATAATTTATTAGGTAAAAACCAAAAGTATATGACTTGTACTAAACTGTCGGTCATCTTTTAGATTCTAAAGAGGGGTCAGTATTCAATATGCATTACATTATTATGCAAAATATCACAGGGAATATGTCAACGGCTCAATTTTTTCTGCAATGATGGTGCAATCAATCCATTCTGATGATTCAGAGTTCTTCCAGGCGAGTCAGATGTCGGTATTTGAGAAATAATTGATTTGACCAAAACTGAGGATGAAGATAGACAAAATTGGTCAAAAGAGGTTTAAACACAGGAAAATGAAATCTCAATGTGATCTAGCAAGAAGTCTGCCTTTGCGGCAAGGTGCAGGTAGATAAGGCATGGAATGCTATAAAACATGGAGAGATATCTCCAGCAACCTTGTTTGACAGAGGCTTTATTTGTTGTTGATAGTTCCAAAGAGGGGCCAGAGGATCTTACTCGTGGAATAGCGAGTAAAAATTATGAAAGGAACCATACAGCAAGTTACAGAGAAAAAGGCCAGTAAATTTGTGGGCCTGCTTCCTAAGCTTCAAATATCAAAAGCTATATCTACATGGAGATGAAATTGATCAATCTGGAGATATCTAGGAAGCCACTTTGATATGACTTGAGTGAGATTCAGCAAGATAATCAAAAGATGAGAATATGAAAATTTTCTATATGATCCAATTTCAGTTGAGAATGAATTGGTCTAGGCCAAACAGATTTATGATCTCTTCCCATCACACTGGTCATTAGTGTAGCATATCCAGCTTACGTGCATACTCTAAACAAGTGAAGACCTCTAGACTATTTGCTGAATGACGGACAAAGACTTGAAGCATGCTGCATATTGACTGAGATTTTGTAATGAGTACCTTTAGTTCTCTTGCTCCAAAGTACTTGACCATCAATTGCAGTAAGGTGTCGATCATCAAGGCGCTTCCATGTTTTAATTGACTTCACAGGACCCCATGTTGCCTTGTCTGTTTTCTCTAACGTTGCCAAGACCACCCTTGCCCTCCTTGCCCATCCAGCCTTCCCATAGGCATGGTATCCAAAACCCCCAGCATAACAAAGCTCTATACCAGTTAATTCACCACAAAAGTCATTAACGTGATCATGGCCCGTGAAAACAGCTTTAACATCACCTGCTTCTACCATAGTTGCAAAGAAGCCCGAGTTTACAGAAGCAGAGCTGATGCCTTCTTGTTTTACACCAGTAAAATTTGATGAATCAAAACTAGCAAACTCGGGCAATGGGATATGGAAGTAAACAAGCCCTGGTGCAGGTGCTTTCCGGTGCTTACTCGTATATGCTCTCTGAAACACAAATACCCAAAACAAACTAGTTAATCACATAATTGTTGTCATCAAGCTGGGATAAGCCAGAAGAATCTTAGTCTGTTTCTTTTCTCTGTTAAAATGCCCCAAGACTAATCATTGATGGCTCCTAGCCTACGAAACCAATTTAGTAGCACAACAGCCTGATTGAGATGGCTTGGTAATTGGCTAACTGTTTTGAAGCGCACAAAGTGCTTCGCTGGAAGCAAACTGATTGTTCTTTCTTGAGTGAAGGCTCAGGTTTACATTCATCAGGAGCATATATGGAAGAAAAGGATGGAACATTTCTAAAAATCATCCAACACTCAGTAAGATTATTCATGAAGAAATGCCAAATAAAAATAAAAACTTAAGAATTAAGTGATCCTAATTAAGAGATAGTTAGAGACATCCTTCAAAATATGTATGACCAACACTTCCATAAACCATATAGTGCATGGATCCACAGCAATGTAGCAACAGTGGGTCAGTTACGGCAACAAAGATTAATTTCTCATTTTGAGTTTGCATTTTCTACCTATAAACCAAGGTAATAAATTGATTAAGTACCTTAGCTCCTCTTATTTAAAAGGAAGAAAAGAATTTTCTCTTCATTTCTTACCCTGGAAAATTAAAGTCAATGCAGTTCCTGACCAATGTTCTTTTGTTTTATGACAGACATTAGTACCTCCATTAGATACCCAAAAAGAACATCAACAACTATGCCTTTTCCTTCTATGAATCTACACCCGATAGCTATCCATTTTGAATTGATGTTCACTCTGTTGTCTGTAAGGAGGAAAGTAAAAGACAAAAGAAAGGAACTGGCAACATTCATACCCGAAGCTTCTTAGATGTGTGTTGAAACCAAACTTGCTGAGAGGGTTTGATCCAATCGTAACCGAGGATTGAGGGAACTGTCGAATAATCTCCACTATCAAGGAAATAGAGATTCAGGACTGATTTGTTTTCAAAACCAGAGCCTTCAACTCCATGGACCTCCAAGTTGTAATTCCCAAAACCATCAATTTCAACCCCGGTAGGATTGACCTGAGACAAAGTGTGCTTGAGGGTAACTATGTGTTTCATAACCCCTTCTCTTGACAAGGTGGACTCTTGGTCGTGGTTTCCCAATATGGCAGCCCATGGTATGCTTGAGGACACGGCGGGGGCAAATGCATATTCCAAAGATTTTGCAGCATCAGTCGCATCGAAGCCAAAGATATTATCCCCTTCATCACATTGTAAAAGATGAAACAGTTAGCTTTGGGTACCTTACAACCTCTCACCTACTGATGCGAAGGGAAGCAGAGCCAAATTAGGGGAAAAAAAATAATCAAGGGACTGGAGAATCTGAAAGCTCCAACCAAGAATGGCCATTAATATTTCAGATCTTTCAATATACAAAGACACACTACCAGCCAGAAATTCAAGTATTCCTCAGCACGAATTCTAATTGCCCAAAATTTCTATAATCAGGATTAGGATAAGAAACCCAGAAACCCAGAAAAGCAATTACCACATTCAGAATCACAGCAGAAAATCACAGTGAGATCGTCCTTTCTTTGACAGCTGCAACTCTCACAAAAGACAAACAGATCCCAGCATTCATCCATCAAGATTGGCCCCTAAGTATGAATTGCAATTTGCAAAATCTCTCTATACCTCAACCGACTGTCATCTAGAGTGTACGCGCACACCACACTCACAAGCACAAAAAGACAAGATACGGTGGCGTCTTGAGAATAGGGAGAAGGGGGAATAACCCGTGAACACGACGAGGTCGGGCTTCTCCGCCTGGATCATCCGGTGGACGAAGGCGGTGGTGTTGAGGTCGGAGCAACCCGCCATCTGGGAAGGAAAGACGTCCTCGCAGGGCGTGGTCTTGCCGTCGCCGTAGTGCATGTCCGCCACCTGCAGTATCTTGAATTCCCCGTTCCCCCCGAACCGCAGCCGCTTCTGCCCCGCCCCTCCCGCCGCGCCGGCGACAGAGCTCAGGCAGAGGACCGCCGCCGCCAGACACGGGACGCCGACCGCCTTCCTCTTCATCTTCCCCTCCTCCGTGCTCCCGATGCCGACGGAAAACAGAGCTCCCCTGTTCAGGCGCGGACAAAAAACAACCGAGCGGAGTTCGCCACTCCACAAGCCGAACAGCGGTCGCGAGTTAGATTAGCGATGATTGATGTCCAAGGAACGATTTGACTTGACTTGGAGAACACGTGGCGATTTCCTATTGGAGAAGTCATTATTATACAGCGTACGTGGTGCAACCTACTTTTGTCTTCTCATTTATTGGGGTCCATGCTGAATTTTATTAATAAAGGAGTGATGGGCTTTGAGTTTTCTGATTGGCCACTAAGCGACATTCGAAAAAATTTCATGCGTAAAGAACACGTCACTGAAAATGAAATCTACATAGGCTTTGACGAAAGGAAATTGACTAATCAATATAGCATACTTTGGTAATAAGATCATCTTTTTGGATTTCATCTAATGTAGGGTGAAACTTGTTCCTTTCGAAACCGACTTTCAGAGAATATTAGGAAGAGAGAATATTTAGAAACCCATTTCATTCAAAGTTGAAGTAGTCTCAAGATGCTCTCTTCATGAGTATCACATGATGTCCCAAATCCTGAGATAGAGAGACGAGGAGGACTTTGCGACTTTAAATATAAAAGAAAATAGTAAGTGAAAATTGGTCGGAAAAATTATATTGAAATTTCACCCAAAAAGTTTAAGATTACATTAGTAAAGTTGAAGGGTTTATGACTGAATTGACATTATAATATATTTATGACTAATTTAGTAATTTTACCCAATATATATCACATACTCTAAATTGTAGAAAAACAAGAAATACTATCCCAAAACTCAAAAATTGTAACAACCTGTAAACAAACTCAAATAAAGCCTTCCCAATATAACCCATAAGTCCTCTACACCAAATGACCTTGGAAGAATCTATTATACTCATAAACCTTTAATAACATTTAAATTGCAAAAGCCAAGAAAATTAGCTTCTCAAGCCTCTATAATCTTCCCCTGCCAAAAACCTCCATAATCTTCAAAAGAAAAGCTCCTAAAAAAATCAAAATTGGGCGTTGGCCTGGTAATAAATGCACCACATCAGAATTACCCCTATAATCTAAAAACCCTACTTTTACCAATAAACCAGAACTACAGTAGCCAAATCAATACTCAACAACTAATTAATAACCTCTAATTACTCAAGCAACTTAGATAAACCTAATATCCTAAATAAGGATAATCTTTATATAACATATAGTATACAGAATACCAAGAATATAACAACAAAACCTAAAATTGTGGGGGGAAAAAAGCCATGAAAGCCGATCTTGAAATAACCCCTACGCTTGAATAATTCTGATTTCATCCTAAAATCGTTAAAAATGGTCAATCTCAAAATAATTCCTAAACTCAAAATACCTACAAGTAACCCCAATTTTGAAATAAGCAATACATCTGAAACAAGAAAACTCAAATTGAGCATCAAATAACCCCCATCTAACCCCAAAGCCCTTTAGAAATCAAGAATTACTAGATAGGCTCAATATCCTAAATAACTCATAAACCCCATATTACATTAAAAAAACAAAGCATCAATAATATAACACCAAAATGTAAAAATAAAAGAAATAATCATGAGTAACCATGATCTTGAAATAACTACTAATTCTAAAATAAACCCAAGATAGCTCAAAACGTGTCTCAAACCCCCGTGTCACACTTCTTTTTTTTTTGTTCAAATTCGGCGTTTCTCCAATTATTTGTCCTAGTATGTTGAGTTTAAGACGGCAAATCTTCGAGAGGGACCCCCATATCACACTTAAACCATTAATAAATGATCAATATTGAAATAGCAAAAATTCCTTCATATTACGTTGAATGGGAAACAACACAAGAGCCAAAAGTGTAGCCCCATACCAACGCTCAAAAGTCTTACTAAAAACAAGAATATAACACCAAAACCCTAAAGATCCAAACAACATATTATTAACCCCTAACCATAATAAAAATATCCCTAGACTTGAAATAGCCCCTAAAGAAACTAAGAAAGAGCTTCAAGTAACCTCAATAAAACCCCAAGCTCTACAATAAAGCTCTACACCAAATGGGCACGAAGAATCTATTGGATAACTGAATGTCCTAAAGTAGTCATAGCACCTAGCTTGAATTCATCTTTAAATTAGCTTAACTAGATATTAAAATTATCAACAAATGCTCAATATCAAAATAAACCCCTAAACCAGAAATGGGACTGCTAAATAAAGACTCGATAAGCCCTAAATAACATATAAGTAGCCAAAAACAAAAAATATAACGAAACCAACCCTAGAATACAAAAAGATTCGCAAATGAATATGTTTAAAAATTAACTCATCTTTTCCAAAAATAAATTAAGTAATATCCCTTTTTATTCTCATCATGCTTCTTTTTAATAAGTGAAATATTATGACAGTCAAGTTATTGTCTATAATCTCTCTACATGTCACATAGGTCAATAATCATGCCCATTCATACAAAAGATGATATTGAACAGGATTTTGACAGGTTGTGCAACTGCTGAAGCTTATTTTACCCAACTTTTTTATTATTTGTGCATACAGATGTCGAGAAAGTATGGAGGGGTATGTTTGATTAAGCCATCAATTGTTAAAAGACTTCTAAAAGGTCTTTAAGCGTGGTAACCTTCAACTAGGTGATACATCTTTCCATTTTCATTGCATGATAAAAATAGGGTGTCATATGTTAGTCACGAAAACGCACCCAAGAAGATTTATGCACCTGATTTGAAATCAATCGTTCTTGATACGAAATAGCTCTATTACTAGCTTAATAAAAATACCTCTCACTATTAGCATTTAGTAAATGCTCTTTACGTGACGATAATTGTGTGTTAGAGTTTGAGAAGACACTTGAATACTATTCATAGAGTTTTTAGGTAGGCCATCTCATCACGGGTTAGGCTTAACTTAGTCCACACTAGCCAACCTCATATTAAACTAATTAATAAACCTTATATCTTACCTTATTATACTAATCCCTTAAAACAATAAATTATAATATTAATCAATGTAGCCCACATCTAAAAAACTCTTACATCATAGACTTATATGTATGGAAGGTACCACGAGTGATTGAGCTGAACTAGCAGTGGTAGAGTGGTGGACTAGACAGATGTTGTCGTGATCTATGGAATAATTGTACAAGAAGAGAAAATAAAAAGGAAAATGAAAATAAAAAAATTAAAATTAATAATAGTTTAGAAAAAAAATAAAATATTATAATTGTCTACATCAATGCTGGTTGCACCACATGAGACAATCAATGTTGACGTTAGCAATTTTCAGTCAAATTTAACCAAATGGACTCGATTGACAAAATGTGAAAATATTTAAGACTCAATTAGCATAATTAAAAATTTATAACTAAATTAACAAAATTACAATATATTTAAGACTTTTGGGACAATTTTCCCTATAATTTAGTATAACAATGGTGGTGATGGTTAAGTGCTGATATTGTTGCAAATGAAGCAACTTCATCCGATCAAATCAAAAAATTTCATTATACTTTTACAGCAGTGCACATGGTTTCAGTGTCAATACTATTGCCATGCAAAATATAATTTTAATTATTAGATATTTTAACAGTTTTGGAATATTTTTGAAAGTAACGACTTTGATAGAAATTATAACTATCATGAAAGTCATTATTTTGTCATGACTATATAACAGTATTTTAACTGCCTTGTAACGACTTTATAATGGTTAAAACCCTTCATTATTTTATGGGAAAATTCTAAAGAAGGGCTTGAAGTGTCATTATTTTATCAAATAAGGGCTTGAAGTTGAACTTGTTTCAAATAAGAGTCTAAAGTACTCTCATTTTGTCAAGTAAGAGCTTAAAGTAATTATAATTGTTTCAAATAAAGGCCTAATCTTGCCAGCTCACTAGTCGGCAAAATATTCCGACCAATCAAGGATATTTTCGTCCAGGTACATTTTCAATTTAAATTTTGATTAAGTTATATTTTAAAAAGAATTTTTATTTTATTTTAAAAAAGGCAAATGTACAGGAAAGATGGAGCCCTCTTGCCTATGGCCCTCATTGCCCACAGGGCAGCAATGATTGCTAGCGAGGTCTCTAGCACCTCGCCTAGGACCTTGAATGACCCTTGTCTAGATTTAGGAGAGGGTCGTCGCCGTCTCCCATTTCTGGCAAAGGTCGTTGTGTAGTGTCCCAATAACACTACTTTCTATGTTGGAATGCAACATGAAAACAGATTTCAACTAAATGATAAGTCCTAAGAATGAATGATAAATAAGTCACACACGGCCCAAGCCAAAATTGGCATCCATAGCTGACCCTGCTACATTCATTCCGTTCCTCCAAATGCTTTAACCATGCACATCTATAGAAATACGATCTCAAATTCCACCTATTAGAATTAATAATTTAAAAAGTACAAGGTAAAGAAAAATGTGCTTTTATATCCTTCCACGTAATAACCGTTTGAGACACATATAACTTACAAACTTGCTTTCACCTGCATGCACGTATATACATCATTTACCCTTCATCAAAATACAAAAAGAACATGCAGTGAAATGTTTGGGAGAGAGGGTTCAAAAAGTGTTCTAGCTCCTCTACTTAAAGTCGACCTATGTTGATACAAAAACCACTCTTCACCAGCCTAATTGCCTACGCCCTAGGCCCATCCAGTCCCCCATGAAGCAGGCCTCTTAGGTTCCCATCCTGGCTCAAGAACCAGGATATGAATCGCATGGGAAACCAAGTAGGGTGACCATCATCGATCCATAAGGTGCCCTCATAACGGGTAAATGTCTAGCATTGGTCGACATCATAAACATTATGTAAGGAGATCTCCACATATGCTAGAGCACCATATATGGCTACTGGAGGTACATCCATTGCTAGTTATCTGAAAAAGGTTAAGGAGTGAGCTGTGTCTAGTAAAGGAAATAAATCACATATTAGAATGTAAAATCCATTTATAACTTGAAAAACAATCCACTCCATAACCCGAAGTACATTCAATTTAATTCACAGGCCTACCGCTTCATAAGATAAGCATCTATAAATTTTACAATGCTAACTTCAAAGAAAGAAACAATATAATACAATACATTTATAGCAATCCATCAAGAAACCATCAAACATTTCAATGTATAGTTAAAAGTCATCTTTGTGCCACCAACAACGCCTTTAAGGCCTAAGCTTAACTTGCCTATTTCCAAATTTTCAGTTCCATTAATAAGCTCACAAAAAACACCAGTTGCTGGCTGATCTTCCATGGATAGCAGGGCATGGGCATCTCATTTCGAGGCATCCCGGATCCAAAGGTCCCTGGTCTTGAGATTTTAAATCGGGGCATCTTAGACACATAGCAGGGGCATCCCCACTCCTTAGGGGCATCATCGTGTCGCTGGCGAATGGGTATTTTTTATATTCATTTCATTTCACACGGTTCATACTTCCACACCTTAGATTAATTCACACCACACCAACATATCTAGCATTCACGGAATTCACAATCATATATAGAGTCAATTCTATGGCATATACAAGTAGAGCAAGTCACCAGTCGACTTTCATGCCACATAAAGCCAAAATTCCAGAATATATGCTTACACTGTGCCTCAGATTTCCATAAGTATTCGACGTCACAATAATCTCTAACACGTACATAGGATAACACAATGAATGCTATTCACATTATCTATAGACCACAAATCAAAATTCCATCACCTTCCCCTTGAATTCTATAAAATTCGGAACAAAGGCATGCAAAGTCAGATTTGTACAGTTTTGTGAATTTAATTGAAAAACACATTAAATGAGCTCTACAAATTCTGAATTTTTAATGTGTTATAAATAAAACCCTAACTAACATCTTTCATAAAGGAAGTTTAGCATGATTCTATCTGTATAAAGAGCAGCAACTCACGTGAGATAGCCCACAATCAGACTCGCAAAGCAAAAACACAAACCGTAAAAGAGAACCTGTTTCGACACCCAAAACATCACCAATCAACCTGAAATTTTAGTTGTTCTACATATGGATGTGCCAAATAACTCTTGTGAAGGAAGTATGTCATGATTCTAGCCAGAACATTTTATAAAAAAATTGAGGAGGTACCGAGGTCATGAAAATTGCAATTTTAGGCAGATAATCTAGCCTATATGTCAACTATACCAACCCAGAAAATTTTGAATTAAATATATGTTATAGATTAAGATATTTTGAGTAACTTTCATGGAGGATACCTCTACATAATTGCATCACAAAACCACACTACGAAATCGACAAGTCTAGGAGGTCTAGTTTGGTCAGTTTCCGGAAATTGGTTTATAACCTCACGAATTTGGACACCAACATCCACCCGCAGCCATTACCAGCCCTCGCTTTAGCCTAACATGGCCGGTCACCATTTTGTGGCTCGCCACTCTCACTTAGGACTACCCACAACCCCGCCAAACGTGAGCGACCAACCATAGAATAGCAAGATAACCTCATCATACACATAGAACAACAAACGATAAAAATTCAGTAGCTCGAGACCCTAAAGCTCACTAAAAACCACCCCTCTCATCCCTCGAACCCAGCTCAGCCTCTAGGCCCCACATGCATGAATATTTTAAGCCTCATCCCGAAACCACGGGCCCGTCCGACACTACATTTAAGCCGATCAGACATTACGAGCTCTGAAGGATTTCGAACATCCTAAAACGTGATAATTTCCCCTACCTTTGGAGCCGCAGACATTCTTCCCACTTGGATCAGTCTCACCATAAACTTTGAGCTCCCTTAGCTTCGCTCGAACAACAAAAAGCAAGGAAATGGGAAGTGCTTGCTGCTGCGAAAAAGAAAAGAGGAGAGTGGGGTTCAGGAGAGAGAAAATGTGAGGGAGATGAAGTGTGGGCTTATTTGAGGGAGAGTTTTCTACAGATGGTGGTGGCCGAGGATTAAATGGGCGGAGGAAACGAGGGGCTTCTCCTCCTTAATCTCTCCCCCTTCTTAACGTAAACCAATCTAATTTAAATAAAAAATTTACTAAAACTAAGTCTCAAAAAGAATTAAGATTGAGTGCAATTGCCCCCGTCAATGCACATTTCGAAGTTTTCAAAATGTCGCGCAACATTTACGTCAACAATTATTACGACACCCAACTGACAAGAGTCACCTTAGCATCTTTGCAACACATGAGACCTCTTGTGGTAAAAAATTAGGCCCCTCATTGCATCTGTAAGGCTAAAAAGGCTTTTTTAAAACTAAACAACAGTTAAAATCTCTTACAACTTCACACGAGCCTAAATAGTGCTAGAATAAGGCTTGTATCGACTCAAGTGGCCCTGATTCTCTTCTTAACAAAACGGGCTTTCACGGCACTACGAACTTAACTCAAGCCCATGATATTAATTTGGCTCGCTCTCATGGCCCAACCTTGTCGCAACCCAATCTCACTGTCAATCCCTTGCGAGGAAAGGAAGGGGAAATGTTGGATTTAGGGGTACTTGGACACGAAAGTTCGCTCACGGTTCTCAACCACAGGGATGTCATCACCTCATCCCCTAGACGAACCTCATGTGATTTCACTTAATCATAATCGTGAGTTCTCCCAAACTCGTACCCCGCATGATAACGGAGTATCGTGACCCTACCTCGATGCCATGGTATGTCTTGATCGATGGTTTTAAGGTCAAAAGGAATCCAGAAGTAAATGTGAGTTTAGGGGTACCTTTACCACAATAACTCTCTCAATAGGACGCTTCGCCCATAAGGATGTCATCACTTCATCCTTTAGGGGTATTGCCAATATCGAGTATGCTAAATCGCAATGAGTCTTATCAAAACTCGTACCATTTATAATATCTAGTTATTTAAGACAACCTAGAAATAAGATGGGAGTCGTCACTAGTCTCGTTTTTGGAGGTTGGCTAAAAAACCCAATTGAGGGTTAGGAGTGTTCCCTCAATTTCTATACAACTATATATGTAGGTTTGGGGACTTGGGTTATGTCAATATTTCTATTAGTGCCCTTTTGGTACTTAACAATATATTGTGTTTACCTAAGGTGTCCATGCATTTCTTCTTTAACTTTTCCAATCATTTATCTTATACTAGGCGATCATACGTGGTTGGTTTCTAGAAAATGTGAAAAGAAAGCAATTAATTGAATTGAAATTGAAATTGAGAGACAATAAGTAAACAACCAAGAAAAATAGTAAATCTATTATGCAATCCTAGGAAAGATAAAAGAGAAACATAATTAAAAGAATAAAAAAAGAAAGAATCCACAACTTGTCGAGTTTTTATACAAATAATAGGACCCCGAGACATATGTTGAGGATGAATGGTACAAAAGCATGGTCAGATTGGACATCGACCCTTCACCATCTTCGCGTTGTCTTCATCTTTAGGATCTTAATCTAAACCTAGCCTAAGAATTGTAACTAGATACATACAATGAAAAGAAATAAGCATACATGTCAAAACAACCAAAAGCACAACATCATGCCAAAGTCAATCAATCAAAAGAAATTCAATTCACGAATTAGATTTGAGCATCGGGATCGGCCTTTGTAGTTCATGTGTAGGTTCCTCTAAGACACCTACCCAATTAATTTTATGACTTACAGCCATTATTGACCAATTATGTTCTCACATGGCCAATAACACTTAAAAGTCCCTAATGAGGCTATCTATGTGATCCAAGACTTCCCTCGATATCATGCATTGGCCCTAGCATACATCTACAAATCACATGCATTGCAGGAATTAAACATGCATGCAGGTCTTTTGGACTTTATTTCTTAACCAATTAAACAAGAAAGTGAATCGACGGTGGGTCGCTTATCACCAAGGGCATGCGTCAATCACAAACATAGGCATTTCTAATGAATGATGTGATTATATGCATGAAGGTACATGTGATGTTTTAAAGACTTTTTTTGAAATCATCCACAAAGTTTTTGATACAAAGTGATGTCTCGGCTATAGAAAGCATTCAATTGCTAAGGCTAGCTCGGGGCTCGCATAAATGCACTCACAAGTATCGTAGTCATTTTGAATACAATCCAAACCATAACTTTTCCTTAAGCCAAATCAAACTTGAAAAATAGCTCATAAAAAGGTTTCTTTTGGAAATACCACATGTACCAAAACATTTCGAAATATGATTTGAAAAATTGATCCATCGGAAACCATTTGATAACAAATATCAAAGGATTTAAAGTGACTCTCATGAAGATGGCATGACCTAAATTCATGCACAAAATAAACTAAGTAGTATAGCTAAACAATCACAACCAAGTTTATGTAAGAAAATTCCAGATGAAGCATGATAAATCAGCAAACTTGGGTGATACCCATGGATAATCTAGCTATGGAAAAATTTCTTAACATGCATAACATGATAACGAACAATTTTCATGAAGAAAATTTTCCGAAAGGGATAAGTGCATTGGAAGTCCTAAAATTTGTCATGAAAATGCAATTAAGTTCTAAAATTTTCAAAAAGTGCAATTAAGTCTTAAAACTTGTCACAAAGTGCAATTAAGTCCTAAAACTTTCAAAAAATACAATCAAGTCTTAAAACTTATCAAAGTGGTTCAATCTAAGTCCTTCCATTGATTGCACTTTTTGAAATTTTAGGCCTCGATTGCACTTTCGAAATAAGTTTTAGGACTTCATTGAACCTTTTGAAAATTTTAGGACTTGATTGAATTTTCGTAACAAGTTTTAGGACTTAATTGCACTTTTTGAAAGTTTTAGGACTCAATTGTATTTTCATAATAAGTTTTAAGAATTCTAATGCACTTATCCCTTTCCCTAAATGAGCTAAGCATGATTTTATAAAAATTAGACAACAAGTGATAATGCGTCATAAATTTTCAAAGACAATAGGAAATCATGTCATTACAACCAATATTTGTCCTATCAAAAGAGGTCTAAAAATCATGAAATTTTCACATAATATATTCAGGATAATGGCAAACAAATTTCATTATAGGGCCAAGTCGAGAATTTTTATAGAAAAAATGATACAAAAATGATAACTGTCTGTCCAAATGGGGGTGGAAACAACAGTCTGAAATTAACTATAGGTCCAAATTCTAGTCAAAATTGGAAAAAAATAGAAAAGGGTTCTAATGATGAGTGAATGACATGAAATCAATGACATTAGAAACCTCTAGGTGCGCTTTACAACTTTCTAGAAGGCTCGAGTCCGAATTAAGTCAATTTAGTGCTCTAAGACTAAGATTTCTAAAAGTGTGTGTATCAGTAATTAAGAAAATAAAACATGAGCACGCATGATAAGACCCCAAAGTCACTCAAGTAATGCACAAATGACTTGAAAAAATCACACGCAACTTAGCATTGGATGCGACAAACAATTGGAGTGATCATCAACTCTAAGTCGGTTTGCGAAGATGTCATGCAAGTCAATGTCAATGCCAAATGACTTAAGACCTAAATGACATGCTTGAGAGTTTTTAAGTGTAACATGCACTTTTACGATCCAAATATAACATGTGAGATGACACTTAAATGTAATATCCTAAACATGTACACCTAGTAAGAAGCCACACTATGGATGGACGATGAGCGTGTCGACTGAATCCCTATGCAATTTGAGGCCTGGTTCATTAACCATAAAGGAGAGCTCTTTAGGCCTCATTGGTTTGATGATAGTGGACCTAGAGTTGGAGCAGGTGGTGCTTAGAACACCTAGTTCGTGTGGAAGTTGAGAATTTTTTTTTTCTTTTGAACAACATGGGTTAGTTTAAGGGGTAGTGAAGATAGACTACTTTTGACCCTTTCCCAGGATTGACGCATACACTTTCAATTAACATCATGTAAATATTTCCCTATATATGCATAGTTCATGTAAGCTCTCATGTTTATGTAAGTAAGCAATAGGTGATGATCGTAAAAGGTAATGAGATGGTGCCACTTCCAAGACCTTGTAATATTCGTGTTCTACATGCTAATCACTTAAATAGGAATATCTTAGCATAATTATTGATTAAGACAAGTATGATCTTGTTAATGTACTGATAATAAGTTTCCGCTTGTGTTTAGTATGTGATACTACCGGGACATCACACGACCACTAGCCAAAATTCTAATAGGTGGTGGTCAACACCAAACTAATGTCGTACCAGTTCTTGAGGAAATTGGGCAGAGATAATGATGAGTGAGAATATACCGTCCATTGTTACCTTGTCGAATCTTGCCATGGAAGTTAGTGATAGTAAGGGGGCAACAGTGGTCGAGGTTACCATTAGTACAACTACATCTATGACTACATTTTTCATTATTTATGTCGATGTTTTTTTTTTTTTTTTGGTGAAGGTAATAATATTAATGAGAATGGACAAAAGTACAAAAGATCGGATCCAAACAAGCACTCTTAACAAAGGAGCAAGAGTGACGGGGATCCGATAAAAAAGGCTCAGGGCGCAAACAATAAACACAGAAGCTAAGAAGCCAACAAACAAAACGAAACAACCGGAACCCCTACCCTCCCCAACCCTCTAGCCCTCAAAAGCTGAAGGTGAAGAACGGAGATGGAAGGAACTTGCAACTACAAGAACAAGAGCAAACTGAAACAACAGCACGCTAAGGAGAATCAGCTACAGAGGAGAAGATCATGGGGTCGAATCCCCACCCCCTTTGCAGTCTTTTGTTCCTCGGAGAAGGAAGAACTTCCGTGAATGTGAACGCTTTGTCCTTAACCACCTTGATTAGGTGATTTTTAAGGGCAGGGACCACCAAGGATTCACCCCTGAAGATAATCGCATTTCTCTTCTTCCAAATGAGATGGCACAAAGCACCGAAAGAGAATCGAACTATCCTGTGGTAGAAATCCTTCCCCATAAGGAATTTCCTGGCCCAATTGAGCACCTCTCTCCAACATCTATTCCTCCATGGCAAGTTACTTCTGGCAGCCCAAAAGAAGGCCAGTGAGGCGGAGATGCGACATCGGAAGAATAGGTGTTCGATTGAGTCCGGTACTTTACTACAAAAGGGACATAGATTGAAATCAATTCGGCCCTGATTAATCAACATCACCTGAGTAGGAAGACGGTTTTTAGATATAAGCCACATAATAAACTGATGGTGAGGGACTATATCGATATCCCAAATCAAAGGAGCCCAGTCCACCCGATCTCTCTTGACTCTAATGGCATTCCATGCGGATGCGACCAAGAAGGAGGCTGATGGATCGCCACACCAAATAAACTTGTCATTATGAGACTCCAGAGTCGGTAAAGCTACGCCCCATCTGATTAATATCCGAGAGAATGAGTCGCCTAACGGGGTGTATAAGTCGCAACTACTTTTGCATAATCGGGGAGCCACATATTTTCCCTAAACGAGGGCGGGACGAATCCATCAAGAGGGTCACATGGAAGCCGGTAATCATGCCATAGAGATACCGACATCCCATTTCCAATTTTCCACTTCAACGAAGTTCAAGTGCTTTCTAAGCTGAAGGATTTTCTTCCACGCCCAGGAACAAGTCCCAGGTTGTGATGAAACCCAGAAATTCTTCTTTGCCAAGAAAATGGAATGAATCCACCGGCACCACATCGATTCCTTATCTGAGAAGAGGATCCATATGAATTTGAGCATAGAGGCATTGTTGCGCTTTCTCAAATTCCTAATGCCAAGACCCCTTCATGTTTCGGAAGACATACCTCCTCCCACGCTACTTTTGCTCCTCCATGGCCAAGAGCCGTTCCCTTCCATAAAAATTGCCTCATGATTCGCTCGTTGTCTGACAAAACCGAAGCGGGAAGCATAAAGACACTAGCCCAGAATGATTGAATCGAATGAAGAACCGACCGAATCAGCTGCAATCTCCCTGCAAAAGATAGGAAACGATGCGCCCAGGATTGAATCCTAGCCGTAATACGCTCTGTCAATGCAATACAATCCCCCTTATTCAATCTGGAAGATATGATAGGTACCCCAAGGTAACGAACAGGGAGTTTCCCTTCCTTAAAACCAAATGCTCTTCGGATTCTATTTCGAATAGAAGGGTCACCACCTACAATAAAAATCTTGCTCTTGTTTTTGTTAGGTACCAGTCCACTCCAGGATGAGAATATATCTAATCCTCCTTTGAGCATGGATACTGACGGCTAGTTAGCTTGACAGAAAAGGAACACATCATCAGCAAAGAATAGATGCGATAGTTGGACCGGCTTACACCTCCAATAATACTTGAATTCATGATTTGAAGTTTGAGACACCAAGAAACCGGAAAACACTTCCATAACTAAAGTAAAGAGGTAAGGTGACATAGGATCTCACTGCCTCAAACCACGATCTCCCGAGAAAAAACCATGGAGATCGCCATTTATTGAAATGGAGTATTTAGGAGTCCGAACACAAGCCATCACTAGCTTAATAAAATTCTCCGGGAAGTGGAAGGCTGCAAGAACAAGTTCAAGGAACTCCCAATCTACCGTGTCATATGCCTTATGGAAATCAACCTTAACCACACATTTAGGCAAGTATGGATGGAGATGAAACCTCGCAAACAACTCTTGAGCCAAGAGGATGCTATCCCTAATTCTCCTTCCTTTAACAAACGCATTATGTGACGGACTTATCGAACCATTTAAAACCGCCGCTATACGATTTGCCATGATCTTGGTAATCACCTTATATATAGTATTACAACAAGCAATCAGCCTAAAGTCCGAAACAGTACTAGCATTAGGAACTTTAGGGACGAGAGTAAGGATAGTTGCATTTACCTCTCTCAGCAGCCGGCCGGTGTGGAAGAAGTCGTGAATCGCTTCCAATACCAATGGACCAACGATCTCCCAGTTGGACTTGAAGAATTCAGCCGAGAATCCATCAGGTCCAGGGGCCTTACCTTTGGCTAAGGAGAACAGCGTAGACTTGATCTCCGCATCAGAAACCGGATTAGAGAGAAAGCACATCTGATCAGCAGTTAAAGGTTGTCGAATAACCCGCTCCACCTCTTGGACGAATGGCCTAATTAACGCATCTTGGGGGGAGTACAACAAAGAGAAGTAATTAATGAACACTTGCAGAACCAGCTCCTGGTCAGTAATCAGCGAACCGGTGGGATCCTTCACCGAAAGGATTCTGTTAATTAGTTGTCTCCTCTTCACAGATTGGTGGAAGAAGTTCGTATTTCGGTCACCCTGCTTTAGCCACATAATTCTGGACTTCTGTCTATAATAAGATTCCTCTTGATTCCTCAAATGAACAAACTGCCTGTGATGACTCCTTTCTTGATCAGCAAGAGTGAGGTTGGTCGGGTTTGATTGAAGTTGCACTTGAGTGACGTTAAGAGCTTCTCTTGCCTCAGCAGTTCTAATCGAAATGTTGGAAAAAGCATCCTGGTTGAGGGTCTTGAGCTGAGCTTTCAAAATCTTCAATTTAGAAACCAGTTTAAACATAGGGACGCCTGTAACCGGAGTATTCCAGACACGCTGCACGATCGCCTTAAACTTTGGGTGATCTGTCCAAAAATCAAAGAATTTGAAGGGTTTCCTCCTCGGGGCCGGGTGGACAACTCTTACAACCATCGGAGTGTGGTCAGATATGCTAGGGTTCAAAAAAGACGCCTCCGAATATGAGAAATCAAGGTTCCATTTGCTGTTAACCAATACACGATCTATCTTTCTCATTTTCCTCCCGGTCCCAGATGAGGTGGACCAAGTGTAACGGAGCCCGACATATCTAAGGTCCGAAAGATTCGTTTCCTCCAAGCATTGGCGGAATTCATCAAAATACGGAATCCAATTGGTGGCACCCCCAACTCGGTCCGATGGATCTCTGATAGCATTGAAGTCACCAGCAACTAGCCATGGTGAATCGAGGAAGAGTTCACTGTAAAGCTGGAGATTTTCCCATAATGGTTTACGACGGGTAAATGTATGTTCCCCATACACGGCCGATATATAGAAACTTCTTCCAGATAGATTACATTTTAAATTGCCATGCAACACTTGGTCGTTAATAGAGATGGTAGAAAAGACAACGAGATCCGGGTTCCATCCAACCCAAATCCTCCCACGCGGAGCATAATCATAGTTAGCAAGCCAATTCCACCCTCTAATGAGGGTGGCCGAAGTAGAATCAAAAAGCTCTAAAGGAACTTTAGTTTCAATCAAACCAATAAAACAAAGCTTATTTACCTCGACAAAACGTCTTATTTCGGCATGCCTAAGAGGATTTAAGATACCTCTAATATTCCAAAAACCAACAATCATCAAAAAACAAGGAGCAAAATTACCTCTTTTTAAAGGCCTTCGAAGCAGCAACTTCCTTCTTCAGATCTTCTGGACCATCTTATAAGAGCATACGAAGCTTTTCCTGGAAGTTTGCCATTAACGGTGAGGTGAGCCTTTTGGGATCAGGAATATCCCCAACTTGAGAATCTTCTCCAATCGGGTCCTCTTGGATACTAGAATTACTGATTTCATCAGAGCTATCGATTAAAGCTAGGGAGTCATCCTGAGTAGGAGGGTCCGCTACAGAAGGGGAAACCGATCTTTCGAGGATATGAATCACTGGATCAAGAGATTTTGAAGGGTCGTTTGGATTCAGCATAGACATATCTGCAACTTCCGCTTGAATAATATTAGTAGCTACTATTGCGTTTGCAGTAGCGGCATCCACAGCAGCAGCAGCATCAGCATGAGCAACAGCAGCAGCAGCCGCCTTCCTTGCTGCCTGCTTCATCTTTTTTTTCTTATTTTTCCGATTAACTTGCTTCCACCCTACCTCCTCATCAACTGGTTGCGAGTCAACTAGAGCAGAGAAGATAGGACATGGAACCTTTGGAACATCCGGTCCCTGAGGAGCTGCCTTTACCAAGCTTGATTCACCGACATAGGAAGGCTTGTTAACAGCCACACCAAATGCGGGTTCTGCAACACCCACTTTAGAACTATGGGTGACTTGAATATTTACATCTTCCGCAGACTGTTGCTACATGGCCACCTCATTTCCCTTAGAGGAGCGGGCCTCTACTAACAGATTAACCTGGATACTTTCTGTAGCTCCCTTAGATTGTCCAACAGGAGGACCAGGAGTAACATTTTTACAGGTGTGACCAAACATTTCACATTTTGAACAAACCATCGGTTTCCATTCATACTCGACTTCCACCACGACCTTTGATCCATTGGTAGTTAAATCAAGGGTCTCATATCAAGGTTGCTTTGAGTTGTCATTTCCACACATACACGGGCAAAAGTCAACATGGACATCTGCTTAGTTTTCTGATCAACATAAAGTGGCTTACCCAAGGCACTAGCCACCTTTCCAATAGCCTGAGCAGACCAAAAGGCGAACGGAAGATTCCTTAGTCTTACCCAAACTGGAACAGACCTATGAGTATCTTTGTTCAGCTTGACACCCGGTTTCCATTGTTGAAGGATCATAGGCTTTCTTGCAACAGTAATGGGACCGCCCTCAAGGATACGCCTTCTAACTCACGATCTATAATGCGCAGAAGAAACACGCCACGCCCATTGGACATTACTTCTAACAAATTCGGTCCCCAAGCTCTCCTCAAGGACGCCTCAATCAGCTTAAACGGAAGTTGCTTCCCAATGAAGTGTTCGACAAGGCAGTCATACAACTTAGGGTCCGCAACATCAATATCAGAATCGTCCATTTGGATAACTGGCTTGTTATTCACAATTATCAGGGGGTAAACTCAAGGTCATATCCCTTATTCGCACCACTTGCGATAGCAGCCCAGGAACGGGTCTCAGGCTTCTTCGATCGACCCCTAGACTGAGGTCTTTTCGACTTAGAATGCTCTCTATTAATAGGACGACTTCTTACAGATGTCATTGGGGGATTCGAAGCCCCGACTCCAGTAGAAGGGGGGGTTCATTTGGTTATCCACATTCAACACAGGAGCATTCGTCAAAGGATGATCATTCCTAGGGGAGAAGGGGCCAGACGAGCGCATTCCTTCATCATTCAAGCGAGTTCGAGTAGATTGGGGTTTCATCTCAGCGTAGAACCCTAACCCATCGGAACAAGAACAACCCAAAGAGGAGATGCAAACAAGCTAACCTTTAGGGGTTTTGAGGCTGATGGAAGGCACCTCTTTTCACTGAAATCCAGCTCTGATTCTTACAAGTCTACTCCCGTGCCGCCACCGCCCAATCTTGCCTCCGCAGCCGCCTGCAACCCAGACCCCGACCGTCGCCGATGGTCCGGCCGCACGCGGACCAGATGCGGCTCCACCCTCTTCGATCTCGCCGAGACTGGTGCCGTCGTCTCCGGCTCAACCGAGCTGGGTTCCCCTGCGAGAGAGAAGGAACAAACGAGCGAACCCACGCGCCGCCGCCACTTAGCTTTGCCTCTGCGGCCGCCCGCAACCCAGTTCCCGATCAATCACCGATGGTCCGGCCGCACGCGGACTCAGATGCGGCTCCACCCTCTTCGATCCCGTCGAGATTGGCGCCGTCGTCGCCGGCTCAACCGTGACGGGAACCCCAGCGAGAGAGAAAAGTCTTCTTTCACACAACACTTTCAAGGTTTTCCACTCACGCGTCTTTATTTATGTCGATGTTTCCTACAACATCTTGCTAGGAAGAAATTGGATACATAGTAATTACTGTGTACACTCTACGCTCCATCAAATGTTAGCGTAGGATGGTGATAAAGTGAAAGACATTTCGGCTAATCACAATGTTAGCATTACGTGGACAAATATAGTTCGGTCTCCTCAACACATAATCGACAACTCTTTTGTGACTTAACCACCACAGGCTAATTTGAAAGATCGGGTTTCCGGTTGCCTATCTTCTAAAGAAGTCAAATGGATTCTGAAGAGAAAGGGATTGGCGACCTAGCAAGCAGATCTGCTCTAAGGAAAGAAATACTACTTTGGAAGATTTGAAAGAAAGGTATTTCTCTTACCCTATCTTCTAAAGGGAGCTTATTATGCCTCTTTTTGTCATGGAAAACTCAATCTTGTACACATGTAATAAGATTACTTCAAATTAATTTTTTGACTACAAAAAACTTAAACCGGCACATCTACAACAAATTACTCCAAATTAATTTTTTGATTATCAAAAACCTCAAACTGGTATAATTATGACAAATTTACCCTCTGTTAATTTCTATTAATTTGGATTAATACGAAAACTAAAAAAATAATAAACTTGTAACAAATAGAAATAAAATCTCAAATTGGTACATCATCAACTGCCATGTGTGATCCATCTCAACAATTTGACGCTAAAATTTAGTGGAAACTAATGAAAAGTAAATTTATTATAGGTATACTAATTTGAAATTTTTAGTTTAAAGTAAATTTGTAACAAATATATCAATTTGAGTTTTTTGTGCTATAAACCCTTTCTTATTTGAGCTGGAATTGACTCATTGAGAAGTTTAACACTCTATATCAATTTGGAATCTCTGACTTATTATTGAATCAGTTTTCAAGGAAATTGTACCACGATGTGGATAACCTTCTCCTTTCCCTCGGTAAGTAAGAGTTGCACGAGTTCAATAGACACCAGCCAAGGAATCCGACCCGACCATACCATGACGCCCTTGGGCCAGGGCACTAGTGACATAAGTGCAAGGCATGGCCACCGAGGACTTGGACACGAGCAATGAAGTCTAGGGCCCAGCCTCTTGGGACCCGGACATAGGTCTTCCAAAGGCCAAGTCAGATGTTGGGCAATGGATTTTGATACTTAAAAAGAGGAAACTATTTTTTAGAATTTAAGCATAAAATTTTCGTTGATTATGAAAAGGTTTTCTAATTACTTATTTTCTAATCAATTCAAACGCCGGCGATTAACAAAAATGTTTTTCAACAGAACTTTTTTGCAAAATAAACTGAATCTTGGGTTAGAAGTATTATCCTCTAGTTTTAGCTCCATTAGGACAGTTTGGCATTGTACTCTTCTTTATGAGAAAATAGTTGAACTTTCACGCTTTGCAGTGGTTTCAAAATTGATATAGAGGAGTTTAGTTGGATACTATAATTATGAACACTAAAACAACTTGTGCGAGAGTAATCTTTGGAATTATTCTACGAAGGGAAAAAGGGCTTTGCCTTTAGACCAAGCGATGTAGGAGCAAGTCACCAAAAAAGTTGATAACTCGGAAACGAATTAATCAACCCTGGTAAATGGCTCAAATAAGTACTACTTACCTAAAAATAGTCGATATTTCTTTGAAAAAAAATGTTAATAAGTATTTATTAAAGTCAGTAATATGATATTAATTTAATAGCTTCAATAAGACACTAGAGTTCTGCACAGAACATGCCGATTTCACCCATAGAGGATATCGATCATAATTCCAACATTCATACAAATATGCAATACAACGATGGGACTCGCCAACAAAAGCCTAGCAGAGTTGATGCGTGACAGAGTGTCTTATTCCAGTACACTAGTAGATCTCCTCCTTCCACGGTTCTCTTCAAGCACCACCTGCTCCTTGTAAAATAGGCATAGAAGATGAGAAAAGCCAGCAACAGGATACAAGCTGGAATCCGACTAAGTTGTGCGAGTGAAACTACCAAAGTAGTTGATGCAATCAAGTTTCTTTTCTACGATGCTCATCTCTCCCTCTGTGAGCACGCACGTGTGCGCATGAGTGAAAGCGGGCTGTCTGGTAATTTAAAGTGAAACTTCTTGCTGTCCAAAATTTTTCTGTTACTGTTTTTTGCCTTATTTCTTCTCACTGTTATATCTGCAATGACCATTATATATGTTTATTAAGGTATTTGACCTATACTAAACTGTCAAGCACCTTTTAGATTCTAGAGTGGTCAGCATTCAATTTGCAATGGCCAAGATGTCACAGGGAATATGTCTAGGACTCAGTTTCATTCTGCAAAGATGATGCAACCAGTAAATTTGTGGGCTTGCTTCCTAAGCATCAGATGTCAAAAACTGTATATACATGGAGTAGAAATTGATTAATATGGACTTGAAAATTGGCATGTAGAAAGTCTCTTTGATATGCTGGAGTGACATTCAGCAAGATAATCAGAGGATGAGAAGTTGATATATCTTCTATGTGTCCAATTTCAGTTAAGAAGTTGGTATAGGTCAAACAGATTTATGATGCTCACCGCTTGTGTCTCTTCCCATCACATTAGTCGTTAGTCTAGCATATCCAGTGTATGTACGTACTCTAAACAAGTTGAGACCTCTAGGCTATTTGTTGAATGACGAGCTAAGACTGGAAGCAGGCTGTATATTGACTGAGATTTTGTAATGAATACCTGGAGTGTTGTTGCTCCAAAGTACTTGAACATCAATGGTAGACAGGCTTTGATCATCAAGGCGCTTCCATGTTTTAATTGACTTCAAAGGACCCCAACTCGCCTCCTCTGTTTTCTCTAATGTTGCTACGACCACCCTTGCCCTCCTTGCCCATCCAGCCTTCCCATAGGCATGGTATCCAAAACCCCCAGCATAACAAAGCTGTATTCCGGTATTTTCGCCACAGAAGTCATTAAGGTGATCGTGGCCGTTGAAAACAGCTTTAACATCACCTGCTTCTACTAAAGTTGTAAAGAAGCCCGAGTTTACAGAAGCAGAGCTAATGGGATCTTGTTTTACACCAGTATAATTGGATGAATCCACCACATTTGTAAACTCGGGCAGAGGGATATGGAAGTAAACGAGCCCTGGTGCCGGTGCTTCCTGAGCCTCTGGCTTACTCATATATGCTCTCTGCAGCAGAAACACCCAAAATGAATTAGTTTATCATGTAATTATTGTCAACAAGTTGGGATCAGATGGAAGAATCTTAGGCTTCTTTTGTTTCGCGGAAAATGAATGATTTAAAAAATATTTTCCTAAATATTATTATTGTATCTTTTACAAAAATGAATAAATAAAAAATATTTTTATCTTCCCCGAAAATATTTAGACATAAATTGTTATCAATAATTAAATTATTTTTGTTGTGAAGCTACATGATTGCTATTGATTTTGAATCGGTGTTGACTCTATTGTCTATAAGGAGCAAGACAGTAAGACAGAAGAAAGGAACTGGCAACATTGATACCTGAAGCTCCAAAGACGTGCGTTGAAACCAAAGTTGCTGAGAGGGTTTGATCCAATCATAACCAGAAATCGAGGGAACTTTCGAATAATCTCCGCTATCGAGGAAGTAAAGATTGAGGACTGATTTGTTTTCAAAACCAGAGCCTTCAACCCCATGGACCTCCAAGTTGTAATTCCCAAAACCATCAATGAGATCAACCCCGGCAGGATTGACCTGAGACAAAGTGTGCTTGAGGGTAACTATATGCTTCATGACCCCTTCTCTCGACAAGGCGGACTCTTGGTCGTGGTTTCCCAATACGGCAGCCCATGGTATGCTTGCGGAAATGGCAGGGGAGTATGCAGCATCTAAAGATCTTGCAGCATCAGTTGCATCAGAGGCGTAGATATTATCCCCTTCATCAGATTGTAAAAGCATGAAACAGTTAGCTTTTAATGCCTTCATTCGTCAATATTGGCGCCCAAGACTGAGCTGTGATGTAGAGCGAATGCATATACAATTCGTACAAGCACAAAACGCGATTCAGTAGCTTGATTTGTTTGAGAATAGAAGAAGGGAACTAACCCGTGAAAACAATGAGGTCGGGCTTCTCAGCCAGGATCATCCGATGGAGGAAGGCGGTGGTGTTGAGGTCGGAGCAACTTACGTTCTCAGAAGGAAGAACATCCCTGCAGGGTGTGGTCTTGCCATCGGCGTAGTGCATGTCCGCCACCTGCAATATCTTGAATTCCCCGTTTTCCTTGAACCGCAACTGCTTCTGCTTCGTTTCTTCCGTCGAAATGGCGAGAGAGCACAGACAAAGGACGACCGCCGCCGCCAGCAGACCTCGGACACCGATTGTCTTCTTCTGCTCCTCCATATTCTTGATGCCTACGGAAACAGAACTTCCGTTTAATGGTGGCCTCATGCTGTTATATCGCCTCATCTTCTCTCTCTACTTCAGTGTGAAACCAAACAGAGTCAGCAAGACTCGTTTGAAAAAATGGGAGTCCTTATCGGTGGACCAGTTGACTTGAAGACTATTCGTCAACCTCCACGGTGAACGTCACATCCTTCACAGCGACGAATAATAAAGAGAGACGGTCTTGAGTTGTTAGCCATTAAAAATTTGAACAAACTTTACATTTAAAGAACCTGCCATGACCGAGGAAACCAAGAGGCTCTAATTAAAAAAAAAAAAAATAGATAAATGTACTAAAAAATTAAGCTTCCCTATTTCATTTTGAGGAAAATTTTTCGGTTCGATTAAAGATGATTTTCCATGATGAGTGATGATTAAATTTCTCAATGAAAGGGAAATCACCACCCTCTAATCGCAATTTGATTCTTGGAGGCCCCTTGACCTTTTGTCCTGTGGTTAGACTATTGAGGCCTACTTTATGTACGTGCTAACAACCTAAGATGATATGACTTGGCAGACTTTGCTTTACCGAGTAAAAAATTTGGATAATCATGTCATAAAAAGAAGGAAATTTCCAGGATTTTTCCAGAGATAGAGCATCAAAGCGAAGCACATTTTGAGATTCCATCCGAGGGTAGCGATCAGGATGCTGGCGGTCTTTCTTTAGATTTCCTAGAAGACTCCCATATTTATTTATGAGATTATATCCAATTATGTGACTCTACGCGGTCCATGCATGAAATATGGTTATAGTGGTCACTGGTCAATACATTGCGTCTGGATTCCTGGGGAGAATGCTATGAAGACGCCACCCATAGTCACACTTTTCCATTTTTTTTTTTTTTATTTGAGATATAGTATAAGGAAAGATAGGGTTAAGTATAGTATTAATACTTTAAGTTTCAGCGTTCGTGTAATTAAATGTGGAGCTTTGATGCTAGTGTAATTATACTTTGAACTTTGATGTTTAATCGTTATTTGGTTCGATTAAATTCTCTAACTCTCTTGATCTTTGATCCTCAAAGTTTTATTTTATGCAACCAAATTCTCAACTTTCTCGACTTGTGCAATTTAAATCTTCAGTCAACCACTCTCACTAAACCGACAAATTAATTAATACGTGTGACTATCAAAGGTAGAAAATGACACGTGAATTATGATATTGATGTAACATCAAATTGACACAAGAAATAAGAGAAATTACTGCACTCCAGTCGAGAATTAATTCTTGGAGGCCCCTAAACCTTCTGCCAAATGATTAGACTATTGAGCCTTACTTTATGTAAGTACTAATGACCTAAGATAAGATGGCTTGCTTGTGTCATCGAGTCGAAAGTTTGGATGATCATGTCATAACAAGAAGGAATTTGCCAGGATATTTCCAATTGTTAATAGAGATTAAGCATCGAATCAAAGCACGATGTGAGATTCAATCCAATGTTAAGGACAATGAAGCGAGTAGTCTTTCTTTAAACTTCCTTGAAGACTCTATTTATATATGAGTAAATCCAATGGTAGCAACAAGGATCCTTTAACAACTAGTCTTACTTCGTTACATATAACATTACCTTTTTCATTAAGCTTGTTTATGAATACTCAATTTGTTCCAATGAATGAATGATCATGAGGAGGAGGCAGAAATTCCCATGCTTTGTTGATTTAAATTCACAAAGTTCCTCGATCCCATTCTCATCAACAATAGCTTCGTCAACTTCTCTAGGCTCAGTTTTGGTCATTAATGCTATCTAGTTCATCAACTCTTTAAATGAATATCTGGTTTTGATTTCTTTGTCATTTGCTTCAAGGATTCGCTCTTTAGGATGACTTGATTTGAGTCTGCAATCCTTTGGTGATAGTGCAGATTTTGAACTTTGTATTGTGGATCACCAATGTTGGGGAATATGATCAATTGGTGTTGGCAACAGCACTAGTTCTTCATCATTATTAACTTGTACACCATTCAAAATATCTTCGAATCCAATATTTATGGATTCTTCTACTTCTAGCAAAACTTTATTAAATACACAATATGATTTTTAGAAGTTGAGTAACTGAGAAAAATATCTTTGGATGTTCCGTTGGTGTTGACATCTAAATTTTCGCCAACAAATTTTCAGAGCTCACTGATTTAATTCATCTTTAAACATTGGATTAGGAAACTAGAATGACTCAAGATGTCATGCTTATTTTAAGATTTTATGTTCAAACGAGACGGCTGATGTTTGAACGTGAGTTTGGGGTTATGATTAACTTTTTTCAATCCCATTAGTTTAAGAAAAATCACTTTCAATATGAACTTGGACACAATTAAAATAATTTGGAGAAGTAAGCACAAAATGATGAATTTGACCGCAACTCAATTCGGCCCAATGGGAGAAACAAATGAAGTGGCCAAACCCATCCCCTATTAAAAGAAATAGAACAATTGAGAATCTCGATTCAAATTGGTCAGATTAGGTCAATCCGATTTAACCAATTTTAACCCTAGTCAACCAAGTCAACACAAAAGTTAACAAAATACAGCACAGAGTCCCATGGCTGGCCCCCTCTCTGCCTATCTAACAAAACGTCATTTTCCCAAATTATCAAAAATCAATCTATGTCATCAATCCCTAAAAACCCTCACCAACGCCATTCATTTTTCACTCAATCTTGGCCTTAGAGGGTCCCATGTCCCCTATCGATACGAAAGAACAAGAGTCAATCATATGCTTACTTAAAGTACATCTTAAGTACCAAAACTTAGCATGTGTGGGCTTTTAAGTGCCAAACCTTCCAAAAAGTACACTTAAGTGTTACTTTTTTTGAAAATTAGATACTTAAGTACTGACGTGGCGTGATTTTTAATAATAGAAGTGGTCCACGTAACTCACCAAAATATCTACTTAATAATCAATGTGCAAAACATCTTTTTGCCCTCAAATTTATTAATTAAATTAAAATTTAAAAAAAATAAGAAACATTCAGCACAACCCTCGCCACTACCGGCCCATCATCACCAACCCTTTCCAACAATGGTAGGGCGGCGGTGGCAAGAGTTATGGAAGCCCTTTCCAATGATGGTGGGCAGAGGTGGCAAGGGCTGTAGAAGCCCTCACTGAATGCTGCCTCTTATTTAATTTAATAATTTAATTATTATTTAATTTAAAAATCAAATTTGGGGGCAAAATGACCTTTTTTTTAGGCTTATCTAGCCAAGTCAACGCCACGTGAATATTTTATTTTAAAACAATTGCCACGTCAATAAAAAAATACCGCTGAAAAGGCCACATCAATAATTTGGCCAAAATTTTCACCATTGGCACTAAAGTGTTTCTTTCTTTTCCGATTTTAGCCCTTGGTATACATTTTGAAAGTTTTCGCACTTAAATATCCACTCATACCAAGTTTTGACACTTGGGGTGTCTAACACTCCTTACTTGCTCTTTAAAATGAGCTATGGCCATTGGATCATATAATGAGGCGTAAGATTAGGATCAAGTCATTTTTAAAATTTGACCTCAATATTTTCCCATATCTTTCTTTTGGCCAAACCGTTTTCCCATATCTTTTTTTTTTTTTTCCCATATTGTTCTCTCTCTCTCTTAGCATCCTTGCTCTAGCAAAAGCTCCGACCCTTCACTAGCAAAATTCCAATTTTTTACCACCAATCTCTTCATGCAACTGGCCTCGTCGAAGTATCTGACCCAATCATGGTTGACACCACCTCCAATTGTTGCTAGAACTTGCTTGAATTGGCCGACTCTCACTTTTGCTTGCTAGAGATCATATTGAGAGATAAGAGATCCAATAATTGATATTAATTCCAAAGGATCATCCTAGAATACCTATGTTAGTTTCTATTAATTTGGATTAATACCACGAAAACTAAAAACCAGTACATTTGTGACAAATAGAGAGTAAAATCTCAAATTTGTACACTCGTCAACTGTTGTCATGACCCGATCTCGCCGCCCTCAAATCTCTCATCATCACGAGAAAAAAATGGGGAAAGGTCGGGTTTAGGGGTACTTAATCATGAGAGTTCCCTCACGGTTCGCGTTCTAAAAGACGTCATCACCGCACCTTTTGAATCAAGCCTCTCGTGAATTCCCTCCATGAGATCGCGAGCTCTCTCAAGTTCGTACCCCACGTGACAACAAAGTATCACTATCCATACTCACATGGGCAACACACCTTAGAAGAATGGGTCAAGTGTGGATATCAAATTTAAGGGTACTTTTACCATGGTAGCCCTCTTGACAGTACGCCTTGCTCATAAGGATGGCATCACTTCATCCTTTAGGGTACTCCCATATTGAGTATACTGAACCGTAGTGAGTTTTATCGAAACTCGTACCCCGCGCAATGGGTTTATTTATACGGTCTAGTTGTTTATGACAACCTAAAAATAAGACGGAGTCGCCACTAGCCTCATTTTGGGGGTCGGCTAGAAAACCCAATCGATGATTAGGAGTGTTCCCTCAATTTCTATGCAACTAATATCTAGGTTCGAGGACTTGAGTTACACTAATATTTCTATTAGCGCCATTTTGGTACCTAAACAGTATGTTGTGTTTTCCTAACATGACCATGCATTTCTTTTTACATTTTTGAGATCATTAGTCCTAAACTAAACAATCATGTGTGGTTAATCATTTTCATTATATTCTATTTCTGGAAAAACAAGAAAAGAAAAAAAAGTACTCAACGGAATTGAAATTACAAGACAATAAGTAAACAATCAACAAAAGCAGTAAATCTACCATGCAATCCTAGCAAATATAAAAGAGAAACACAATTGAAAAAGATGAGAGAAAGAGAGAAAACTTGCAACTTGTCGGGCTTCATAGGGCTTCATACAACAAATGAAACCCAAGACATATGTCGGGGAAATGAATAATACATGATAATGATCGGAATGGACATCGACCTCCACTGTCTTCTCACTTTCTCCGTTTTCGGGGTCCTAATCTAAACCTAATCTAAGAAACTCATAACTAGGTGTATACAATGGAAAGAAACAAGCATTCACATCAAAACAATAAAAAATAGGACATCATGTCTAGATCAATCATATGAAGGAAGTGCAATACGAAAGTCAAAACTTTGGGCCTCAGGGTCGGCCTTTGTCTTTCATGCAAGAGTCTCACTAAGACACCTATTCAATCCATTTTTTTTTTGTGACTTATAGCAATTGTTGACCAATTGTATTCTCGCATGACCAATAACGAGTTTCCTAATCAAGCGATCTACGTGATCCTAAGGTTTTCTCTCGATATCATGTATCGACCCTACCATTCATCTAAAAGTCACATGTATTGCAAAAATTTAAATATGCATGCAGGTCTTTTGAACCTTGTTTCTCAACCAATCAAGCAAGAAAGTGAACCATCGGTGGGTCACTTATTACCAAGGGCATGCACCAATCACAAGCGCAGACAATTTCTAGTGCATGATGGGATTATGGGATTATATGTATGAGGGGTACATGTGATATTTCAAAAACATATCTCAAAATCATTTATAGAAAGTTTTGAGACAAAGTAATGTCTCAATTATGAAAGGCATTCAATTGACAAGGTTAGTCCGGGGCTCCCATAAATGCACTTACAAGTATCGCAGGCATTTTAAATACAATTCAAACCGTGACTTTCACAATGTCAAAACAGGATTTTAAAAAGGTTTGAAAATATTTAGGATTAAGGAATATCTAGGCTATGGAACACATTCAATTGCCAAGGCTAGCCTGGGGCTCGCATAAATGCACTTACAAGCATCGTAGGCATTTTGAATTTGGTCCAAATCACGGTTTTTCATAAGCCAAATCGAGTTTTGGAAAAAAGCTTTTTCATAAATTGTTTTTTAGAAACATCACATGCACCAAAGCATTTTTTTTTTAAAGATACAATTTGAAAAGGCTAATTATTTAATAACAAAGATCAAAGCATTTAGAACAATTTTCATGAAGATGACATGGCCTAATTTCATGCACAAATTAGCCTAAAAAGTATAACTAAACAATCGCAATCATGTTTACATCAGGAAACTTCAGAACAAGCGTGTAAGGACAGCAAAATTGAGTAATACCTATTGACAATCTAACTATGAAAAAATTTCTTAATATGTATAATGTGATAATGAACAACTTTCATGCAGAAATTTTTCTTGAATGAGTTACACATGAATTTACAAAAATCAAATAACAAGCAACAACACATCATAAATTTGCCAAAACAACAGGACATTCAGCTAATGTCACAAGAATTTGTCCTATCAAAACATGTCTAAAAATCATCAAATTTACATACAACATAGCTAACATGATGACAAGCAAGTTTCACTAAGAGGCTGAGTTCATATTCCAAATAGAAAAAATGGAACAAAAATATGAAAAGTCTATCCAAACAGAGGTTAGAACAAGAGTCCGAATTTGATCCATTGTCCAGATTGTGATCTAGTTTTGAAAAAACAGAAATTGATCCAAACGATGAGCGATTGATATGAAATCAGCGGCATTAGAAACTTCTAAGTGTGCCTTACATCATCTTAGAAGAGCTCGAGTCCAAACTAGGTCAATTTGGTATCTTAAAATCGAGATCTTTAAAAGTGTGCGCATCAATAATTAAGAAAACAGAATGGGCGCGTTTGGTAACGTTTCTGTTAAAAAATTGTTCCAAGGAACAGAAAAAAAAAAAAGTGTTTCTGTTCCAGGGAATAGTTTTTGAACAAAAGAACGCGTTTGGTAAGTGTAAAAAAAAACTGTTCTTGAAATAAAAAAAGAACAGAAACACATTTGGTAATTGCACTCAATTTGTATTCCTAGAATAGAAAAAGAACAGAAACACGTTTGGTAACTGTACAAAATTTCTGTTTATAATTTTTCAAAAAAAGCTCTTTCTTTTTTTTTTTTAATAAAGTTTAAACTTGATATTGAATTCTCATTCTCATGAAATGCTCATTAATTTAATTTTGTTCATGGTGAGTGAAGACAAACATTCTGAACATCTTTACCCCAAAAAAAAGAAAAAACATTCTGAACATGGCATACTTGGTAGAAAATTTAGTAAGTAAAGTTCATATCAAATTTTTTTCCAGTACTTTTTTTATTTTTTATTTTTATAAAGTGTAAACTTGATATTGAATTCTCATTCTCATGAAATGCTCATCAATTTAATTTTGATCATGGTAAGTGAAGAAAAATATTTTCAACATGGTCATATGTGCATACTTCAAAGAAAATTTTATAAGTAAAGTTCGTACAATAAGAACTAGCAAAAAGAAGAGTATCTTATACATGTCAACATGAACCCTTCCATACATGACATCACAATAATGAAGTAATATAGTTCATTGTTCAACTTCATCACAGTGAATACTTAAAAACAATATTACAAAAGTCAACAAATCTCATAAGCAAGTGAGCTGTGTTTTTTGCATCATCTAAACCACAATGATTACGCCTGAGCCAGGTCAAGCCAGCCATCTCAACCGCCTCCTTAAGATTACATCTTAGACCTTCGAAAACTTCCTAGAATGGGACTTTTAGGTTAATCCATCTAGTGAAAGGAAGAGAGAGAAAATGTCAGAATTAAGCATTAAAGAATCTAAGTCTACATGCTAGTTACATATCATCAACTCACCTATTGAAGTAAGAAGGCTTTCGAATTTTCTTATATCGACACTCAGATTCCAACATCACCCAGCAATCCCAGTTGGACCAGGTAACAACAGCGAAATTTGTGTTCTTGGTGCCCTTCTTTTCAAGCCATTTGTCATGACTAAGAAGAGCCTCACTCAGAGTAACACCTCAATCTACCTAGACTCACCCCCGAAAAAAAAAAAAAAAGGATTTAAAGGCCGTAATAATGAACAGAAAATTGATATGAGAAAGAAGATGCCATAATCCATAAGCATGACTGGAATGAGTGAACTCCCTATGCATAGGGGTAAGCGGTTCCCGGTTCCTTACAGGTTCTGCTTGGAACCTAGAACCTACCATCGGGTACAGGTTCTGCTTGGAACCTATAACTCATTTTTTGGAACTTGGAACCTACCTATCAGAACCAAGAACCTGGAACCTACCCTGTCACAGGTTCCGGGGTCGGTTCCAGGTTCCAACAGGTTCTTTTTTTTTTTCATTTTTAGTTAAAAAAATGGAAATGAATGCAGCAATAATAAACAAACTTGTCATTCATCAAAGATAGGACAGTAAAAGGAGGAAAATAACAGATGATGAAAGTGCTTTGATGGAATCAAGTTCATCAGATTTGATTGAACAACGCATAAACAAATTTCATGAATTTAGATGCCCATAACCTCAAGCTATAGACTAACTGACCAAGCAACGGAAGCAGTATTAGTAGAATGGACAAGATAGCTTCAACAGCCTGATTTCTATTCAATGAAAAAATGTCACTACCCAACAAAGTACATACAGATGCGCCTCTTGCTGAGAATCATCAGTTCCCCATATCTATTCCACAAACTAACTTCCCTACTTTTCAAAAAGGAAGAACAAAGCAACAAAAATTTAGGAAGCCGATTGGGCGTATGAACCCTCTTCAAGCACCCTTTACGTTGATATTACAATAGAGATTGGGTAAACTCGAATGTTAGCTCTACAATTGGAAGAAACGGTGTACAGCAGAATGAATTCAAAATAAAAAAGTTAATTACCTCTGGCATATCATTAGGACAACCAAACTTATGACATTCGTCCACATACCCTGCAAAGAGGTTGGTATTATTCGTCTCTCAACTTTGAAGTCAGAAACTGGATATTCAAGAAACTATCAACGCTCTTTTCCTGGATTTGATGAACCGGCATGTATGGATATGCCCTCTCCCGACTTTAGCTCTACTTGACATACATCACACATGAACAGCCTAAACATGTTGCATAGGGGGTATTTTGTATCTAGCCTGCATTTTACAAGCATTTCTCAATCAAAGAAACATTGATACGTCATGCAATCACAATTAGGCATACAAGAGTGGTCCACCAAATTACTGTAAAAAAAGATCCATTGTTGTGACTGAAAGTGGAGGTTAAGATGTAGACCTTCTCGAGAGCATTGCGGATCTGTCCTCATATAACTCCTTCACTACATCTGGCTCAATATATTCTTGATCAATCTGAGAAGATGATTCGGATGACTTTTTATGAAACATTGACTTGAATACTCCTTTTCCTGGCTTCTTCGGTGGTGGCAAAGAAGCCATTGGTTTATCTTGCGGTAATATATCGATAACAATGCATGTTGTATCATCTCGAAGTCCTTTTTCATGTAAAGCTTCCTGTAATATAAGAGGCTGTGAGTTTACATCTAATATAAAGTACATCAAGCTACGTCATGTACCGGATACAATTTCACCACACAATATTTACCACAAACAAATTAAATGCTATCCTATTAAGTAGGGTTAGCCATATGAATTCTTCCAATGCCATTGCACTTTGTGTCAAGACTTCCATAAGATCTAAGTGGTCCACATCTTTTCTTATAATCTCCTTCCTACGTCTTCCCTCTTCCCATTTAACTGGAGTCTTCATCTCATACCCACATCTCCTCACTGGAGCATCTGAAGGCTTCTCGTTTCAAACATATAAGCCTTGTCTAGGTTGTCTCCTCCTCTCCTCCTGAGCATGAACAAGAGAATGCAAACTACTCTTGTAGCAGGCGTGCCACATATTCCATGTCTTTCAGTGAACATCTCTTTCCACCAATGTTGGTAGGTACTTAAGGTTAAAGCTACATTCACGAGGGAAGAAATATTCAAGAATGTTTTGCTCTCCTTTAAACAGCTTATGAGAAATGAACCTATTAGGGATAGAACATTGCATAAAGGGGACTATATCAACCAAAATCAAACATTTAAAGCACAATTCATTATAGCAAATAAGTAATCATGACTCCCAAACCAAGGTCCATAAACCCCGATGGAATTACTCCTGTATTGAGATTACTAAAAGAGCACACCTCAACGGCATAAGGACTAAAGACTTTTAGAATTATAAGAAAACATCATATATATTGGCCATCAGGTTAAAGAAACAAAAGAGACAACAAAATGGGGGCTTCTTCTCTGCACTTATCTAGTAAAGTGCAACCAAGTAAGCACGTCACTGAAAGACATTTTGTTTTCACATGTTCTACTCAGATTTCCAAAACATCAAGCTCAACTAACTACAAAACAACAACGAGTCTCAGAAAAGCACCACGAAAAACATAAGACTCTAAGCAATGTTTCTATTTTGAATATTAAAAGAAAAGACAAGGCAGAGCTGTGGCATCGTGGGCTTTGGGGCACGGCTTTGGGCATGACTTCGAGTCACGGCGAAGGCAGAGCAGCGGTGTCGCTGGCTGCAGGCGAGGTGCGGCGAAGGCAGCAGCAGGCCGAGCAGGAGCGATGTCGGGGCACGGCGAAGGCACGGCATAGCAGCGGCGTTGCGGGCTGCAGGCGAGGCGCGACGAAGGCAGCAGCGGGCCGAGCAGGAGCGACGTCAGTGCGGGCTGCAAGCGAGGCGTGGCGGGGATGCTATTTGGTGGCATCGAGCAGAGGGCGAAGAGAGAACAAACTCGTGGGTGAAGCAGTAGCTAGCAAGAGGAAGGAAGGAAGGAAGGAAGGAAGAAGAAGAAGAAGAAGAAGAATGGGGGGTTTCGACCGAGAGAGGGGGAAAGAGGAGAGAGAGAATAAAAGAAAAAAGTAGGGGTAGGGGGCAGGAAGTGATGTGTGAGAAGGAAAAAGAAGAGAAAAGAAAGAGAGAGAAAAAAAAAAGGGGAAGGAGGGAAAATTTAGGGGGAAATCACATGGGGGAAGGGGAGAAGGGGAGATTTAGGGTTTTTTTTTTTTTTTTTTTTTGAATTTGACTGGTTTCGGTTCCGGTTCCGGTTCTTGTTCCAGGAACCAGAACCGGAACCGAGAACCGCCGGTTCCCAGGAAAAAGGAACCGGGAACCGAATCGGACCCTCCTCCGATTCGGTTCCGGTTCCTGGTTCTACTCGGAACCACGCTCACCCCTACCTATGCAGGCATGGGCTGTTTCAGTATTTGTGCATGGCAAGCACCAAAAGACAATTAACTCGCCACTTTGGCATGGTTTTGATGTATCATCAAAACTATACGTAAGGTTCTGCACTGCCTATTGAATTTTAGCCTTATCTAATTATCTACAAATCATTCTAGTAACTTGTAATTCTTTAGCATCATACATGGCCATCTTTACCCTTTTTCCAACTTCTTATAGCATAAGATATGACAGACAGACGTGCACTGTTAGCCCTTAACACTTTCAACTCCACTGTTAAGTATTAATTTCATCTAATGTGCTCCTTTACGGATCAATCCACTTCACAAGACCAATAAATGAACTAAATCTATGCCGCATCAGACAACACTCATCAACTTGCACAAGAATCTAGAACTGGCGGCATCCCCCATAACCAGTTCATACTGAATAGATCAATCTTGCTTCCCCCGACATGCAAATGCACATGCTCCAACAGATTACCTTCCAATCATCGTATACCACCTGCCATTAGATGCTCTTTTTAGATGTGTAATTTGCAGAACATCCAAGCACTAAACAACCAAGGTTATAGCAGATAGAAAACTCTATGTCCTCTTTCCTATATGCACTAGCAGAAATTCTACATGCTTTCGATATATCAAGGGGGAGACAAATAGAAGACGAAGTGGTGAACCCGACTCTTCACTATGTAGCAAAACTAACTCCATGCTCTTAGAACATTGGTACAAATAGACATGGAGAAAGGCAATGCAATTTCATCCATGATTACAACAATTTGTCTATCACATCATAATCCAATGCATGTTCCCCCGTATAAGGCACACATCGTAACCTTTTTCTTAATTGCCAGTAGATTTGAAAGTACATAAAAAGCCATCTATAGCCAACTAAAGATAAAAACTATAAATGATTCTCCTAAAGGAAAAATTATAGGCTCGTAAAAAAGAAGCAACTCACGGTGAGCCATTCATCTATTGGGTAGAGTGAAAACACTGTCACTCTTGACAGGTTCCAAGATCAATCAACAGAAGCCTCCCTACTGAATCAGGACGAAAAGGTCAGGCTATGTGGAAAAAGACGATGCCCTTCATGGTCCCGTCTAGCCAAACTAGAAAATACTTTCCCCAGACAAAATACCACATAATCAGAACAAAGAAAATTTCTTCCATGACAAGGAAAAAATATTCAATGCAAAAAAGAAATGAGAAGCCTGCACCGCGAGTGGAGGAAAGAGCTGAGTCCATAACTCACACTAAGACAGTATCCACAAGCTATGTTATTTAATACTAAACATCAATCCTCACAGCTCTCCAAAATTTTGCCTGCTTCAATTTTACAAGTATCGCATAAGAGAACGATGACCTTTCCTTGTCCATCTTTAAGACTAATAATAGGAAGCTACAGAAGAAATTAGAAGAACAGGCTTTTTTTTTTTCTTTTGCTAGGTAATCAGGGGGTTAGAAATTCTTTTACCACCGAGTCGCTCGAGCGAGCAGAGTGTTGCTGCTCTACTCGTGATGCTCACTAGAGCGATCAAAGGAGCGACGCTCGCTCAAGTGAGCAGAGCAGCTCCAGCAAGTGTCGCTGCTCTAGCGAGCGAGCGTCGCTGCGCTGCTTTACCGAGCGAGCGTCGCTGCGCTGCTTTACCGAGCGAGCAGAGCAGGTACGTTTGCTCAAGCATCGTTGTACTGCTCTACCGAGCGAGCAAAGCAGGGACGCTCGCCCGAGCGAGCAGAGCAGTGACGCTCGCCCGAGCGAGCAGAGCAGCGACGCTCACTCGACCTGGCAGAGCAACTCGAATGAGCATCGTTACTCGAGCGTCGCTCCACTGCTTTGCTGAGCGAGTAGAGCAAGGACACTCGCTCGAGCGTCGCTGCGCTGCTCTGCTCGCTCGGTAGAGTAACTCGAGTGAGCAGAGCAGCTTGAGTGAGAGTCGCTACTTTGCTAATCGACCAGAGCAGCTCGAGCTCGGTAGAGCAGCTCCAGCGAGCAACCGTCGCCTAGATCTATCGTAGATCTAGGCGACCAACGCTTGCTTGGGGCTCGAGCACGAGGGCTCGCTCGAGCAAGCCTCTCGTAGATCTGGGCAAGAGCTGGCTTGAGCAAGTTGTCGCGCTCGAGCCCCGAGTAGCTGTCGCCCAGATTTGCAAGGGGTGGCTCTCGCAGAAGCCCTCATCGAACGGAGAAGGAGGAGCAGCAGAAACTTACCTCGATTCAAAAGCTTCAACTGGTTAAGGAGCAGTAGCTGTCAACGTCGGAGAGTCAGCCGAGTGGGGAGGTGCCGGAGAGTCAGCAGAATGGGGAGTCACCGGAGAGTTAGCCAAGTGGGAGGCACCGGAGAGTTAGCTGGTGGTGAACTTGTGAGAGACGCCGAAAAGGGAGAGCGTTGTTTCAGGTAGGGTACGAACGAAAGAGAAAGGGCACGAACGAAAGAGAAGTGTTTCATTTTTGTTCTTTTTAGCCCTACAAGAAGTGTTTCTAGAACAGAGAAGTAAGTTTTTTTTTTTCTTTTTTTTTGTTCCAATTTTGTTTCGGGAACAAAAAAACAGTTTTTGAACGGAAACGCAAACAAATGCGTTTATGTTCTTTTTTTGTTCCCGGGAATAAAAAATCAAAAAATCAGTTTTTAAACAGAAAAAAGAAACGAAAACATGCACGCCCAATATAAGCATTCATTAGAAAACCTCAAAATCACTCAAAGAATGCACAAATAGCATGAAGAAAATCACATGGGACTTAGGATTGGATGCAACAAAAAGTTTGGATAGTTATCTAATCCTAAGTCGGCATGCAAAATGTTATACAATTCAAATGATATTATGAGATGACTCATGATTTCTAATGGTATGCTTGGGAATCCTAAGTGCGATGAGCACTTTTTGTGAGACAAATTTAATGTGCAAGATGATATTCAATGAACATGACCTAAACATGTATGCAAACCTTACAACATGTGGTTCAATCAACAAGAAGGTATGGTCATAAGATTTTGATCACTAAATGACTCAAACAAGCATGGAAAGGTGCACATATGACAAGGTTTCATTTTAGCATTGAGTTTATAGAACAAGTATGATTTCGGCCATCCTCAAAACACGCATAAATCCTACCAAACTATATGTCCAGCACATATTGCTGCAGTACATTTTACTCTAATGCGTGCAATTGACTCACTTTGCTAATGTAAAAACCTTGCAAAGCATGCATCAATTGAACATAGATATAATGTATTTCAACTTTCAAGAATTTGAGACCATAGGTGCATCTATAGACTCAATTTCATCAAAGCAAATCTCAAATTGATGCAAGACAAACTGACCTATGTTCAAATCTAAGCGATTATGATCTACCTAAACATGTCTAAAAATTTTGAAAAAAAAAATGCAGAATATGCACAACACATGTATGAGCAACTTTCATGAGGAAAGTTGTTCCAGGATTCAACACAAAAATAGCAAAATCAGATATCGATATGGAACAGATTGACCTAAGCCTAGATCTAAGTAGATTTAACCTAGTTGAACAGATCCAAAAATCATGAAAAAATTTTAAAAAGATGTATGAGACGATTTGGAACAATACTCATGAAGAAAATTTTGTAAAAAAATGATCATGAAAATTGGCACAAAATTAACAAAGCCAAAAGGCGGAATAGAATGAGAAATGAAAAAGACCTAAAGTACTACATAATCATTAATCTTCGGAGGTATTTTTTGAGGTCAAACGACACTCGATTAGTGTGTGCAACCTCTCGTTTCGAAGCTCGGGATGTCTATTATCTAATCCTAAGGACTCAAGCTGAAACGAGGTTGTTTCAGACCTTGTTTTAGCCAAAACAGTGACCTATGTACAAACCTACGAAAATCATAGATTATGCTAAAAAACACAATCATCATTCAAATCATCAACAAATCATTGCAGCATTCATGTTCATTGATCTTAAGCATGTAAAAGCTCATAATCTTGAATCTTAGCCACGATCGACTAACTCAATCTTGCTTCATTGGATTAAAGTTTCAAATCGTTACTTTTATCGCAAGTTTCGTCAATTTCTACCATGATCAGTCGGATCAAACCGTCGAATCACGATCGAGACTTCAAGAATGTAGATCAAGTCATTACGGCTCATATTAGGATCAATTGACCCACCGGCTGAAGGAAAAAAGGAAGAATCGGTACAAAATGGATTGGCCTTGACTCGTCGACAAAGATTGGGCCGTCGGTAAAGATTGGGTCACTAGTAAAGATCCAGCCACCGATCTAACCTTCTCTATTCACAGCAAGGTCAAAGACCTCTACTACTACAGATCATTAGCAACTTGGATGCTTGGGAGCTCCGGTGACCGCTAGTTCGAGCCTAGAACGAAATCAATCCAAGAGGTGAACCAAAACTTAGAGAGAGAGAGAGAGAGTGATCTATTTGGGTGGGATTTTAGAGGGAGAAAATAGAGAGAGAGGCTTGAAGAGAGAGGATATTTCGTGCTAAATATTTCATTTTTATACTCCTCACATTAAGCGATTTCGGCTGTCGGTTCAACCCGACGGTCGAAATCTCAATCCAACGGTCAAAAATTCATTTTGAATGCTCCATCATGATCTCAAGGTGTCGGGTAATTGATCTAGTAGGTTTGATTTGCAAAAAACAAGCCAAAATTAGGAATTGTGACAAAATGTCTAATTAAGGGTTAAATTTGCAATTTGGCGAAATTTGAGAATCGATTTGTAAAATTTTGAGAAATTGAAGGTGTAGAAGTGAAATTGGGTTGAGAGAGTTCCAAAACCAGTGGCCAAGGGTCAAGAATTGGCTGGCAAGGGCCTAATCGGCTAGTCCCCGCGATGGCCGATCGTGACCAACCATACCGCCTCAATCCGATTTGGTCGGATTTTGACTAGTTCTTGACTAGTTTGGTCCGGTATTTTCTGCTATTTTGTCAACTTGGGATCCTTGTGGGTCAAAGATTTATGCAAATTGACCCCTAAATGACCAAATTAAAAATGAATTTAATCATTTTTATGAAGAAATTGACCAATTAAGATATAATTAAACTAATCAAATCTTATAAATGTGATCTAGGGGTCTTTTATTGACCTAATTGAATGAATTATCGTGGAAAAAAAAAAGTCGAAACCATGGGTACTTTGAATTGGGCCTAAAGGGCTAAAATGGTAAAATTTGCAATTCAATGGGCAAAATTGCAAATTAACTAAAATTGAACTCAATTAGTGTCACAAATGCCCCATCTAATTAGCCACCCATGTATAAGATCAATTGTCATATTCAAATTGACCTTGAATTGAAGCGCTTGAGCTTAGGTCAAAAATGGATCTAAGCCTAATATTAAAATTTGACCTAGATTCATGAAATTAAACCATAGCTACGATTGAAGCTTAATTGCTTGATTTCTAAAGCTTGGGAGGATAAAATTCTTCAAATTGATGATCTTGTGTGAATTTCACAAAATCAATCTTGAATTTGGACTTATCTTAAGAAAATGAGTAAGAAACAATCATCCATTTGTAACTTATGAATGATCGATTTTAGTCTCATAATTAGGGCTAAAAATGGCACTTCGTATTTTGACTCGATAGATCACAAAATTAAATGCTCAAATAGATTTCAGATAGTCCCTAAACCAAATGTCAAAAAATGAACTACACCTAATTATAACTAGAATAAAAGTAATTTTATTTTTGGTTGATTTAGAACCTAAAATTCAAAAATTCAAAAATCAAGGTTATTAACGAAATTTTATGAAATTTTTGACACAAAAGTAAAATTGGTATTAAAAGAAACCTATTTGTGCATTTTTTTTTTTTTTTTTTTTTTGGGTCAAAGGTTTGATCAAAAGTTAACCATTTAGTTGACTTTTCCTAAAAAGTTGATTTTTTGGTCAAATCTTTGAATTATCAAGAAATTGATTTGAAAAAAGTGAAATTAAAGTTAAGTGGATCTTTGTTTGGGTAAAAAGTCAATTTTTGACTTGGGGTTGACTTTTAGTCAAATGGTTGACCAAAAAGTCAATACGAAAGTCAATCATTTGACTTTTTGGGTTTTTCTTGAAAATGAGCTAAAAACTGCTTAAAAATAACAATGCAAAAGAAAGAAATGGAAAACGACACTTTTTGGTCGAGAGAAAGGGTTTTGTCGCGATCAGAAACTTGAATCTCGATTTTTTTCCTTTTAATGATGTGTCAACTAAAAATCAAGTGTCAACAACTATCTTGTGTCATCCATCTCAACAATTTGATGGTAAAATTTAGTGGAAACTAACAAAGAGTAAATTTATTACAGGTATACCAATTTGAAGCTTTTTGTGATCAAAAAATTAGTTTGAAATAAATTTGTAACAAATATATCAATTTGAGGTTTTTGTTGCATTAACCCTTTCTTATTTAGGTTGGAATTGACTCAGAGTTTGAAAACTATATACTATTTTGCAACTCACATTGACACTTTTTGGTGAGTATAAAAGATATCTTGAAATAAAATGCAATATATAGCAGTATTTTGAGTATTTGATACAAGCATGGGGGTAGATTGATTATTTGTTTGGCAAATTCATTTGTGACATACGGAGGGTAAAACTCTAAACTCAGATACTCGTCAATTGTCACATGTCATCTAACTCAATAATTTGATGGTAAAATTTAATATAAAGTAAATTTGTCATAGGTGTATCCAATTTCGATTTTTGTTTGTCAAAAATTAGTTTTGGGTAATTTTATCACATATGTACTAGTTTAAGATTTTTCATGATATTAACCCATCTCTAACATGCTACATCATATGAAATAATAAGAAAACTAATGAATTAATACCATGCAAATATGTACAATGGTATACACGTGACAAATTTACCCCAAATTAATTTTTTTGATAATTAAAAACTCAAAATTGATACTTCTGTAACAAATTTACCCATATTAATTTTTTTAATCTCCAAAAAACCTCCAAAACTAGTATATTTGTGATAAATTTATCCTCTACTAATTTATGTTAAATTAGATTAATATCACAAAAATCACAAAATGGTATACATATAATAAACAAAGGGTAAAACCCCAAACTGATATCCCTATTAATTGCCACATGTAATCTAACTTAATAATTTGATAGTAACATGGTACATTTGTCACTGATGTACCAATTTGGAATTTTTAGCAATCAAAAAATTAGTTTGTAGTAAATTTATCACACTTATACCAATTTTGAGTTCTTTGTGGAATTAACCATATTATAAAAGGAAATGGCTCGTCTTTTGAATAACTTGTGTCTAAGATAAGTCATTTACATGATCATGGCATCAATGTTAAAGTGCCTCGAAGCTAGACTCTGAATCAAGATTTTGTAATTTTAATAGAAAGTTAGTAAGTCCTGAGAAAAGTTGATAATTCATATCAACCTCGGTAAATGGCTCAAATGAGTACTGATGACCGAAAAATATCTGATAATTTCATTGAAAGAAAAAAGGGATAAATGTAATAGAAATCCTAAAATTTGTTACGAAAATGTAATTGAGTCCTAAAACTTGTAAAAAGTGCAATCAAGTCTTAAAACTTGTCAAATTGGTTCAATTGAGTCCTAAAGTTAACACCATCAAACTTACTAATGGAAAATGTTGACAAGGCGCGGACATGGCATTTAAATGATTTTTATTTTCCACGTGGCTTTTTAAAATTATTTTTTATTCAATTTTTTTTAAAAAAATAAGATTTAAAAACTAAAATTTATATTTTAAAACTATTAAAAATAAAAGAAAATGGCAGCTCCTCCACCGCCGTTGCCTATCGCTGGAGGAGCCGATGACAGTCGCAAGCCTTGAGCCGAGGTCGCCGGTGTCACACCCCGATCCTCCGAGCACGTGCCCATCCCTTTATGGTCGATTAAATACCGACATCTCATGACGCATAGTCAACCCATTCATTTTAATATGTGCATGCGGAAGCAATAAATAATTTCCCCAGACAAGAACAAGATGGGATAGGAAAGTAGAGCCTTAAATTTTGAAAACCAACAACACGCTTTATATATACATATCATATCAAGTCATACACAAACCAAGTCGATATATATGTACATGCTAGGTCTACAAAACAAAGGGGTTTGCAAACAACTACTAATCCTCCTCTTGCTCCACATCCTCACTAACATTGGAGCCTTCCTCCGAGAACACCGGAGTTCCTAGGTCTTCAAGATCCGAGTCCACCGGGTCCACCATTGAACCTTCAGGGAGATCTGCAATGCCTTTCCCAAAAGCAACCTCCAACACATACACAGATACCTCGGATTCCAGTATAGGACCCTTTCTTTGTCCATGCTGCTCATGATGGTACCATGATCTGTATCGATGAGGTACCTTAGGGGGTAGAGCCTCATCAACCCAGACCACAAACTTCACGAGCTCATAGACCAGACCCCTAGGGTGCCCATGAATCGGAACATAGAGTACATGTTCTGTGATCTTCTTCGGTTGACCAAAATGCTCAAGAGGAGCTGCCATCTAGGGACCTGAAAATGTTATCCCACAACGGGGTGGGACAACGTCTCAATAAGTTCAATCCCCTAATACTTGACTAGGAAGAAAATACGCCACAAGGGCTGCCTAAGCACAAGCACCAATTAAAGGACTTACCTTTGCCTCATTTCCTTCCTACAAGTTAGTACAATTCATCGACAAGTAAAATCATTACACTAGATCGACTCATCGATCAATCGACTTAGTTGATTTCATGTCATCAAGACCATCACACGGTCACTTCAATTACTCACTCCAACTATTAATTTTGGCCCAATGGGCACGGCCTACTAAAAGTTCAGTGGTGAATTATGGCCCAATGGGCACAGCCCGTTCCAAGTTTGGTGGTAAATTACAACCTAATGGGCATAGCCATACTTCAACGGTTGATTACGGCCCAATAGGCACAACCATGCTTTGGCGGTTGATTATGGTCCAATAGGCATAGCCATACTTCAGCAATTTCTTAACCCAACCCATACCAACACGCACAACATACATCACTTTGTTATTCAATAGTCATTTTATTACGACTATAAACCATCACACAATGATTTACCCACGGCCAACAACATTGTACTTCACAATTAATCTCCTCAATTAACATAATATCTTGGCCTATTCTCCTCGTGTTAAAAATACCTAATAAAAATAATCGTGAGTGGGTACACGATTGAACTCAGCCAAAAATATAATATCTTTACTTTCAAAACTCCCACCATTTAAATTCGAGGTTAATTTCAATTTCACGTGATTTTTAGTGTGACTTAGGTTACCGGATAATTTTTAGAAATTTTTAGTGCAAATGACCCGTGGTTGATTTTCTTCGAGCCACAATGAATCTCTTTGACACATTAACGACTCTTGATTGTCTTGAAAATCTCGAGGATTCAACTACGAACACAAGATACCAAAACGACAAAAAAATTAGTATAGTGCATATCGACGAGAATTTCTCAATTTGGTGGAATCACCCATGTTTAACCACACATCTCAGTCGAACTGATCTATTTCTGATTTCTAATCAATCTTTATTGTCTCATAATGACCTCTGCAGATGAGCACGGTCGAGTATTCAATTCCTGGTCGAATTCCCAACTCTAATGCATTAAAATTTCTTAATGACTTCCCATGATAGTTTAGTTATCTCAAGAGTGATCAACTCTGAGAACATCACTAGATTTATTAAATTGAAAATAGAATTGCAAATTTCAGAATGTCATAGCCGGCCATCGCCCGACCAAGGCGAGGGTTAAGTGAGGGGCACCTAGATCCGCGCATGCTGGCCCTCACGGAAGGCTGGCGATCGTCACCTGCCTTGGGCAAGGCCTTACCAGCCCTCACTGGGGGCCGGCAAGCATCGTTGGCCAGACCTAGGTGAGGCCTCGCCTAGGGCGGGCGATAGTCGCTAGCCCCTCATGAGGATCGGCGTGCCCAAATCTAGGTGCCCTCACCCGCACTTGGCGAGGGTCACTAGCCCTCGGCTAGGGCTGGTGAAGCCTCACCCTAGTTGGGCGACAAAGGTCACCAGCCAGCAACCTCCGCCCAAGGCTAGCGACTATAGCTGGCCCCTCCGAATGTACAACGGCAAAAGAGCTACCATTTTCTCTCTTTTTTTTTAAATAATTTTTTAAAAATAAATTTAAGCTTTTTTTTTTTTCAGTTTTTAAATCTAATTTTGAATAAAAAATTTAAAAAAAGCCATGTGCAAAATGAAAATTTATTTAAAATGTCACATCCACACCATGTCAACATTTTCCATTAGTAAGTTTGACGATGTTAACTTTAGGACTCAATTGAACTAATTTGATAAGTTTTAAGACTTGATTGTACTTTTTGCAAGTTTTAGGACTCAATAGTAATTTCGTAACAAGTTTTAAGACTTCTATTGCACTTATCCCTAGAAAAAATGTCGATAAGTAATTCTAATAAAGTTAGTAGTTTGATATAAATTTATTAACTTCGATAAGATGTTAGAGTTCTACATGCAATAGGCATCAAAGATGCCCATTTCACCTATAGGGGGTATCAATCATAATTCCAACATTCATACAAAAATGCAATACAATGATATGACTTGCAAACAAAAGCCTAAGTTGATGCTTGACAGAGAGTGTCTTATTCTAGCATACAAGTAGATCTCCTCCTCCTGCAGTTCTCTTCAAGTACCACATGCTCCTTGTAAAATTGGCAAACAGCGGATGAGAAAAGCCAACATCAAGATTCAAGCTGTAATCCAACCAAGTTATGCAAATGAAACTACCAAAGTATACGACACTCTATCTCTCCCCGTGCGAGCATACGCTGTGTGCATGAATGGAAGGGGGCTGTTTGGTAATTTTAAGTAAACCTTTGTGCTGTCAATAATTTTTCTATTATCATTTTTTGCCTTATTTATTCTTATTGTTGCAAATCCGCTATCTACAATGACCATTGTATACGTTCATAAAGGTATTTGACTTGTATTATACTGTCTGGCATCTTTTAGATTCTAAGAGTTGTCAACATTCAATTTGCATTACCAAAGATGTCACAGGGAATATGTTAGGGGCTCAGTTTCATTCCACAAAGATTATGCAACCAGTAAACTTGTGGGCCTACTTCCTAAGCATCAGATGTTTGGTTGCATGGGTGTAATTTTTTTTGGGGGGGGGGGGGGGAAAGGGGCGGGGGAACAGCAAAGAATGAAGGTATACATAACAAGGTGGTGACATTCAAGGACAAGCACTATTGTAATGTTAGGGTTTTGGATTGGGATTACTATGTTTGTGTGGGAGAGATTTCGGTGGGGAAGATAGTGAAGAGGGAGGGATATCCAAAACAGGGTGTAGAGATTCAACGGGGGAGTATGGGGGAGTTCCATGGTAATGTTAGGGTTTTGGGATGGGGGCAGTTAGGTTAGCTATCACCATGGATAGAGAGGATCTCTTACCAAGAAGAGAGAAAAGTTTCCATGGATAGGGGTGTCAAATTGTGGGAATCATGTATAGCTTGCGTAGTTGTCTTAATAATCACTATAGATTGTTAGTAATAGGTATAAATATTTGAATTTTAATTTGTAGAAAGGACCGGCGATCAATAAAAGAGCATCAGTTATTCAATTTTACTTCCAATTTATATTCACGATCAATTATCCTTTACATGACTGGCAACAATTGTTCCTCTCAGTACCTTTAATTTTCTCATTGCTTGTGTTTCTTGTCCAAGAATCAAGAAAGGATCCTTTCAAGACCTTTGTTGGTTTGTGTTACTCCATATTGTAAGACTAATTTTAAATAAAACTTGACGATTCCGATTTATCATTCACAAAAAAATCCATACAAAATTCAGGATCGATTTGCGAAAACGTAAAGATCAACATACCTCCATCCATTGATGAAAATTTGCAAATGCAAAAAACCCTAAAATCTTGGATGGATTCACAAAACACGATCGATATGCGGATATGAAAACACCACATTTGTACGTCATGTTCCACTAGCCAATATCCCTCAAACGTGATGGTGTATTTTCTATAGTGATAGGGTTTGAATTAGACAACCTAACGTTTTATTCTGCTTCTTATGTTACCGATATTTTCTATTAAAACCTGATAACATATTAACGGGCAAATATCAAGTAATAAACACGGGTAATAAATTAGGCAATAAATCGAAATCAATTGGGAAATACAAAATTGGGATCACATTTAGAATAATAAAATATATTATAACATATATTTCAAAAGTAATTTGTTGATGATAAACAATTAATTTAATAGTTAAATAAGATGTGGGCGTAGAGTTCTGTGCAAAACATATAAAAACCCATAATTTCTATTTGAAATCTATCTATCATGGACCAATCATAATTCCAACATTCTTATAAATATGCAATACAAAATTGGGACTTTGTTTCTTATAAATATGCAATACAAAATTGGGACTTGCCAACAAAAGCCTAGCAGAGTTGATGCGTGACACAAGCAATGAAGTCTAGGACCCAGCATCTTGGGACCCAGACATAGGGGTCGTGCTCAAGTTTCAAGGTCTTACGTCCAAGGGCCAAGTCCTATGTTGGGAAATGAATTTTAATATTTAAAAAAGGAAACTATTTTTTAGAATTTAAGCATAAAATTTTCGTTGATTATGAAAAAAATTTCTAATTACTTATTTTCTAATTGATCCAAATGTTGGAGATTAAGAAAAATGTTTTTTGACAGAACATTTCTCGCAAAATAAACTGAATCTTGGGTTAGAAGTATTGTCCTCTAGTTTTAGCTCCATTAGGACGAGTTTGGCATTGTACTCTCCTTTATGAGAAAGTAGTTGAACTTTTATACTTTGCAGTGGTTTCAAAATTGATATAGAGGAGTTTAGTTGGATGCTATAATTTTGAACACTAAAACAATTTGTGCGAGAGTAATCTTTGGATTTATTCTACGAAGTGAAAAGGGGCTTTGCCTTTAGACCAAGCGATGTAGCAACAAGTCACCAAAAAAGTTGATAACTTGGAAACGATCTAATCAACCTTGGTAAATGGCTCATATAAGTACTACTAACCTAAAAATAGTTGAATAATTTCTTTGAAAAAAAAATGTTAATAAGTAATTCTAATAAAGTCGGTAATAGGATATTAATTTAATAGCTTCAATACGACACCAGAGTTCTGCACAAAACGTGCCGATTTCACCCATAGAGGGTACCGATCATAATTCCAACATTCTTACAAATATGCAATACAAAATTGGGACTTGCCAACAAAAGCCTAGCAGAGATGATGCGTGACAGAGAGTGTCTTATTCGAGTACATAAGTAGATCTCCTCCTTCCACGGTTCTCTTCAAGTACCAGGGTACCCATAGAGGGCCGCGACCCTCGCTGGCGGCTCTGGGAGTGTTGTTGCTCCAAAGTACTTGAACATCAATGGTAGACAGGTTTTGATCATCAAGGCGCTTCCATGTTTTAATTGACTTCAAAGGACCCCAACTCGCCTCCTCTGTTTTCTCTAATGTTGCTACGACCACCCTTGCCCTCCTTGCCCATCCAGCCTTCCCATAGGCATGGTATCCAAAAACCCCAGCATAACAAAGCTGTATTCCGGTATATTCGCCACAGAAGTCATTAAGCTGTATTCCGGTATATTTTGAATCGGTGTTGACTCTATTGTCTATAAGGAGCAAGACAGTAAAGACAGAAGAAAGGAACTGGCAACATTGATACCTGAAGCTCCAAAGACGTGCGTTGAAACCAAAATTGCTGAGAGGGTTTGATCCAACCATAACCAGAAATAGAGGGAACTTTCGAATAATCTCCGCTATCGAGGAAGTAAAGATTGAGGACTGATTTGTTTTCAAAACCAGAGCCTTCAACCCCATGGACCTCCAAGTTGTAATTCCCAAAGCCATCAATGAGATCAACCCCGGCAGGATTGACCTGAGACAAAGTGTGGTTGAGGGTAACTATATGTTTCATGACCCCTTCTCTTGACAAGGCGGACTGTTGGTCGTGGTTTCCCAATACGGCAGCCCATGGTATGCTTGCAGAAATGGCAGGGGAGAATGCAGCATCTAAAGATCTTGCAGCATCAGTCGCATCAGAGGCATAGATATTATCCCCTTCATCAGATTGTAAAAGCATGAAACAGTTAGCTTTGGATACCTTCATTCGTCAATATTGGCGCCTACGGCTGAGCAATGAGGTCATAGCTGAACAGACAATAGGATCCGTAAAAATGGCGAAATGTAGGCCGCAGAAGTCATCCTCGTATAGCCAAAATGAAACCAATACACCGACGTTCCTGTCGTATCAGCAAAAGAAGTCAAGTTGATCGTGCGTGGGTTTTCCATCGATGACGGATGGATGGAAAGGAAAATTGGTCGGGGAAATCGCCCGTCGTTCTACCTCCGTTCTTAGTAAACATTCTTAATAAAAAGCTTTGTCGGTTCTTTGATTGGAGTAAAAGGACCCCAAACAATCAGCAATTTTCAATGCTGATTCTTGCCGTCCTTTTTGGTCACTACGCGCTTGATGCAATTTCGGGGTTTTGCTTCTTTGGCTTGGTGTATTTTCATGTCAACCATTGTTATCCCATCATAATTGACACAATGCACATCGATCGTTGGATCGTGTGGATTTCATGTGAGTCCGAGGGATTTGAAAGATCATATACATCACGCCTATGCATTCTGAGTGTAATTAATAATTTTCAGTCATGCTTCTTGCCTACCTTCACTCATCCACACACGGGCCACTTCATGGCGCTTCTCAATCTTTTCCATTTTAATTTCTGAACTTTTTCTGTTTTGGACCAAGGCGACTCACAAAGTTGATAATATTAAAAGCCTGAGCAACGTAGATAGTTCGATTTCGTTTACACCATCATCCATGATGAAGCCTTTCCCTAAAGACAGAATATAAAAATACCCAAACCAGTATTATATTCCCACTTTTTCCAAGGAATTAAGTAAAATTCAAAAAAAACAAAGCTCTCTTGCTATATTCTATACCTAATATTAAACGATAGGAAGATAGTCACAAGCTCATGATTTGAGGAGTGCGATGCAAGTTCACACAATTACTCCCCCAAGTCCCATCACATGCAGCCCTCTCCCATGGCCTCCTCCTCCCTATTTAAACCCCCTCCCTTCCTCTCCCTCCAAACCAACCAAGTCAATCTTCAAACATACAGGACACAAAGCACACATCCAATTTCTCCACCATCAACTTCCTCCATTTGCCCCTGACCCAGAACCTCAAAAGAGAGAAAACGCCTTGCAGGTCAAGCACCCACACCCATTTCTAGCTACTCCGTTACATCTTCGACATCAAAACACCCTTCCCAAACAATGGAGAACTTGTTCCGCCTAGTCGACCATGAGGACTTCTTCGCTCGCCGCTGCGTTTGGGTCAGCGGGCCAGTCATTGTTTTCGCAGGGCCTTCCGGGCTCACCACCGCTGCCTGCCTCAGAGAACAAGGAGTGCCCTTTGTGGTCCTAGAGAGAGCGGACTTCATTGCCTCGTTATGGAAAAAGAGAACCTACGATAGGCTCAAGCTTCACCTTCCCAAGCAATTTTGCCAGCTTCCTAAATTGCCGTTCCCTGAGGACTTCCCTGAATACCCCAACAGGAAGCAGTTCATTGATTACCTCGAGTCCTATGCAAGGCAGGTCATCCATGCCTGCGACTACAAGTCCGGCGAGAATTTTGCTGGGAAGAAGGTCCTAGTTGTCGGTTGTGGCAACTCTGGTATGGAAGTGTCCCTACATGAGGTGAAACGGCCGGTCGCAGGCATGGATGACCTCGCCCTTGAACTCCGCCAGCCCTTCTATGTCTGGCACCATGCGCTCCGCATTCTCTCCCGTCGCCACCACGAGCCATTGGCAGATGTACTCGATCTCGGAGCGACTAGAGCCCTTGGCCTGGACCGTTCGGATGCGCCACAGGCCGCTGGTCCCATCATAGCGGGCCGACTGGACGCACTCGTTGAAGTTGGGGCTAATCTCGAAGCGCCTTGCATAGGACTCGAGGTAATCAATGAACTGCTTCCTATTGGGGTATTCAGGGAAGTCCTCAGGGAACGGCAATTTAGGAAGCTGGCAAAATTGCTTGGGAAGGTGAAGCTAGAGCCTATCGTAGGTTCTCTTTTTCCATAACGAGGCAATGCAGTCCGCTCTCTCTAGGACCACAAAGGGCACTCCTTGTTCTCTGAGGTAGGCAGCGGTGGTGAGCCCGGAAGGCCCTGCGAAAACAATGACTGGCCCGCTGACCCAAATGCAGTGGCGAGCGAAGAAGTCCTCATGGTCGACTAGGCGGAACAAGTTCTCCATTGTTTGGGAAGGGTGTTTTGATGTCGAAGATGTAACGGAGTAGCTAGAAATGGGTGTGGGTGCTTGACCTGCAAGGCGTTTTCTCTCTTTTGAGGTTCTGGGTCAGGGGCAAATGGAGGAAGTTGATGGTGGAGAAATTGGATGTGTGCTTTGTGTCCTGTATGTTTGAAGATTGACTTGGTTGGTTTGGAGGGAGAGGAAGGGAGGGGGTTTAAATAGGGAGGAGGAGGCCATGGGAGAGGGCTGCATGTGATGGGACTTGGGGGAGTAATTGTGTGAACTTGCGTCGCACTCCTTGACTATCTTCCTATTGTTTAATATTAGGTATAGAATATAGCAAGAGAGCTTTGGTTTTTTGAATTTTACTTAATTCCTTGGAAAAAGTGGGAATATAATATTGGTTTGCGTATTTTTATATTCTGTCTTTAGGGAAATGCTTCATCATGGATGATAGTGTAAACGGAATCGAACTATGTACGTTGCTCAAGCTTTTAATATTATCAACTTTGTGAGTCGCTTTGGCCCAAAACAGAAAAAGTTCGGAAATTAAAATGGAAAAGATTGAGAAGCGCCGTGAAGTGGCCCATGTGTGGATGAGTGAAGGTAGGCAAGAAGCACGACAGAAAATTAGTAATTACACTGAGAAATATAAGGTAGACATGAATGAGTCAACGCGGTCCATGCATGAAATATAATTATAGTGGTCTTGGTCAATAGTCGGTGTGTGAGGAAGACCCAATCAATCAGACGGGTCATACTTTTCCATGTTTTCATATTCGAGCTAGTACAAGAGAGGGTTAAGTATGGTGTTAATCCTTCAAGTTTTAGCATTCGTGTAATTCCCCGTCAAACTTTGGTTTTCTAACCTTTATTTCGTTTGATTTAAGTTCTTTTAACTTTCTTGATTTGTGCAACTCAATCCTCTAAGTTTTATTTTGTGCAACCAAGTCTTTTAACTTTCTTGACTTGTGCGATCAAATTCTTCATTCAATTGTTCTCGCTAAATCATAAAATTAATCAATGTGCATGACATTGCCAATATGGCAGAAAATGGCACGTGAATCATGATGTTAATGTGATGTTAAATTAACAAAAGAAAAAAAAAACTTGGAATAAAGTTTAAAAAACCTTATTTGATAGTGTTAGTTAAGCAGGTAAGCAAAACACTCGATTGCACGTACTAAAAAAGTTATTGGATTTGATTGAATAAAAGAAAACTTACAGAACCAAACCGCACAAAATGAGAAAATAGAGGACGCAATTGCATAAAAAAAGAAGAAATTAGGCTATCAAATCGAACAAACACTGAAACTTAGAGGATTGAACCAACACTTTATCTGCGAATGGATCCCTGAGTAGGTAGTGAGATCGAGAAAATGGTTGAGAAAAATTCATTAACCATTCCCATGTCATTTCGAGAACAACTGCCGGTTAAATTAAATCTAATTTTTCACCAACGGGTGATGATTAAATTTCTCGACCATAGGGAAGTCACTGCTCTCCAAAGTTAATTAACCATTCCCTCTGTCGTATGATTAGATTATTGAGCCTTATCATATGTACGTGCTAACGACCCAAGATAAGACGATTTGCTTGCTTGGTCGAGTTGAAAGTTTGGAAAATCATGTCGAAAGAAGAAGGAAATTTCGGGACTTTCCAACTGATAATATAAATTAATCATCAAACTGAAGCCTAGTGCGAGATTTGATCTGATGGTAATGCGAGCGCTCTTTCTTTAGACTTTCTTAAAGACTCCTGGTTTTATTTATGAAATTAGATTTGATGGTGTCGACAAGGATGCCTGCGGTCTTTCTTTAAACTTCCTCGAAGACGCCCATATTAACTTTTGAGATTAGATCCAATTGTGCGATCTAGGCGTAGAAAAAAGAATTATCATAAGATCCCAATGACATGAATGAGCCAACGCGGTCCATGTATGAAATATGATAATAGTGGTCACCGGTCATACTCGGTGTCCGGATTCCTGTGGATAATGTTGTGAAGACCCAGTCAATCACACGGAGTCATACTTTTACACCAAAAAAGCGAGGGTTAAGTATTTTGTTAATCCCTTAAGTTTGAGCGTTCGTATAATAAACGTTGAACTTTAGTTTCCTAACCTTTGTTTTGTTCAATTAAATTTTCTAACTTTCTTGATCCATTGATCCATGAGATTTGATCATCTAAGATATATTTTATGCAACCACATTCTCTACTTTCTCGACTTGTCCAATCCAATCCTTTGATCATTTGATCGCACTAAACCGTCGAATTAATTAATGACATGGCTCTCTTAATGGCAGAAAATGACACGTGAATTGTGATGTTAATGTAACGTCAAATTGACAAAAGGAAAAAAAAAAAAAAAACTTGGAATATAAAGAACAAAGAAACCGTTGTTTGATAGTGTTTTCTAAGCAGGTAAGCAGAACACTCAATTGCGCAAACTGAAACAGTTATAGGGTATGATCTTTACCAAAAAAAAAAAAAAAAAAAAAAGTTACAGGGTATGATTGAATAAAAGAAATTTATACAACCAAATTGCATGAAATGAAAATATAGAGGATTCAGTCGCATAAAATAAGAGTCAGACTATTAAATCAAACAAACATTAAGACTTAAAAGATCGAAACTGCACTTAATCCTCGAAGGGATGCCCGAGTTGGTGGTTTAGTGAGATCAAGAAAATGGTTGAGGAAAAAAAATTAAACACGTATTTCATCTTGAGAAAAAAAAAATGGTTCGATTAAAGCTGATTTTCGGTGATGAATGATGATAAATTTCTCAAGGAAAGGAAAATCACCGCCCTCTAATTGCAATTTGATTCTTGACGCCCATAGACCATCTGTCATATTGTTAGAATATTGAGGCCTACTCTATTTACGTACTAAATGACCCTAAGCTAAATTTAATATTAAGATATTACTATCTATACAAGGCCTATTTTCTAACCAATTTTTGTTTTCTACTTTTTTATTTTTATTTATTTCAAGAAAAAGGACTCGAGCTAGGCCCTTGGGCCTAGCCTGTGAGTTCGGTTAGACTTAAACTCACAAAAATGTGGGCCAAGCTCTATTACTCGATCCACATGCAAGAGGCATATTTGGGTTGCTCAAGAACAAATCACAAATGGGCTTAATAAGCCTTTTCCATTAAAACTTCACAAGCCCATCTTTGAATCTAAGCTCACCCAAGCCCACTATTTATCAAGTCATAATGAGCCCACACTAATCCCCCTATATCAAGTTTACACGAGTGATGAAAGATGGTCATATCGACAGCAAAGATTGTTCATATGATGAAACCGGCGATCTGACTCAGCGATCATGCGTCAAGCAGGAGTAGAGTTCTTCAAATACTTGGATTGCATAATAAAGGAAAATAGGGAGTTCATCCAGCACAAGAATGAGAACAGTGGAAAGTGGCATCATCAATGGACTGGCAGCTTTGGATATTAAGAGTAGCGCTTGTGAATCGCTTCCCCGAGAGAATTTTGCTGCCGGTTCTGTGTGTTTATGTTTCTCTCCTTCCTTGCGAGCCCGCCTATATGCACGCGGATAAAAAAACTGATTCTATTAGGGTTTCCTCCAACTTTGTAGGTTTCGGAATGAGTTGTGCGAGTCATCCACTGATGGCATTCGTACTATCGAAAATGCAGTTGAAAAAACTACTAGAGCTAGTGGTACTACCATTGGTAGTAGCCTTGCTCCTTAGGGGCATGGATGGGCTAAAGCATATAGTATGCAAAATTGCCACCTGAGATGTCTAGCTCGAATTTTTTGGATGATTTTTAGTTGAATATCTTTGTATTCTTATTGGGTATGCTGTCAATTTACTAGTTATTCAATAACTAATATTCTCACATTGGTAATATTTTAAGTGCAAAATATGTGAGGGAATGGTGTAGGTAGCAACCATTCGAGATTACCCCTAAATATTATGCAAGACAGTAAGATAAACTAGCAATTCTCCACCAAAAAACTAATAGGTTTAGAGAGAGAAAGAGTTTAGAGAGAAAAAGTTATGTGAGAGAATGGGGGAGAGCTCCCTATTTATACAAGAGGCCTTCTCATTACAACGGTAGATTATTTCTAAATCTAATGATAGAGAGTAGCACCGTCACGAACACACGACACGTGACACGTGACACGATATAATACAACACAACATACCGACACGTTATTTCTCAAAACTAAAGAATTCTGACACATTGGAACACGTTATATATTAAATGAATATTTTTTTAATTAATTTGATTCAAATTTATAAATAAATAAATAAAAAGCTAACTTTAACAAAAATTATTGATGAAACTAATAATTAACAAGAGATTAGAATGAACTTATTTAAATAAATTTATGATATTCTATAATGATCAAAAAAATTTATTATTTAACATTCAATATTTCTATTTTTCGAAATCACTTTTTAATCTCATTTATTTATTTATTTTGACCAACCCCCCCCCCCCCCCCCCCCACCCCTCCCAAAAAGAAATTATTTCAATGCTTTTATTTTTTGACCCAAAAAGTCCCTTCACCCATTTATTTCACCCTCTCCGATCCAGTTCCTTTCCCCTTATAATTTGTAAGTTCCTTCCTTGAAAATTGAAATCACAATCCTCCACCGACCCCCTTCATGCCAAGTTCCATCAAAATCCCCACTTTTAATTTCTTTTTTCTACTTTTCTTGTTAAAAGCCTAAAACTAAAAGAGAAGCAAACTTAAAAACCCTAGCATCCGACGCTTCCTCCCCCTCCCACGACCTCTTCTTCGTGACCTTTGCTCTCTCTTGCAATCGCTTGCCTTCATGGGGTTAGAGGCTTTAGAAAATTACCTTTGATGTGTTTTTATTGATTTTGATCTGCAATCGGATGCAGTTTTCATTGGAACGCAATCAAAGACTCGAGGATCATGTTTGGACCCTCATGAATTGCATTAAGTTGGCCAGACCATCGATGGCACTGGTTGAGTTGCCGCCAATCACTGATCGGATTTGATCAAACTAAGGACTGATTTGATCGTCAGTCTTCAAACTTAGACCAAATCGGGGCTAGATCTGGAGCTGTTAGGGTCGTTGGAGTTGCTAATTATGTGGGAGAACTCAAAAGGAAGTTGCCGATCGCCAGTGATGATGGAGATCCTCCGGCAGGAGGCTCGAACCGACATTGATCGACTCATCCGAAGAGGAATGGAGCAAGCAAATAGAGAAGAAAGAGAGAGAGAGAGAGAGAGAGAGAGAGAGAGAGAGAGAGAGAGAGAGAGAGAGAGATCTAAAGGGAGAGAATGATTTTCATGCCAATGAGGCCCTCTCTAAAAATGGAGGGAAAATGGGTATATATCTCCAAATCAAGCAATCTTGACCGTCAATTCAATCAAACGATCGAAATCGTAATTCAATGGTCAAAATTCGATTTCGAAGGTTTCATTATGATTTTGAGATGTCGGGTAATTGATCTAGCAAGTTTGATTTACAAAAACCCTAGCCAAAATCGAGAATTGTGTCAAAATGTCCAATTAACAGTCAAATCGCAATTTTATGAAATTCGAGGACCAATTTGCAAAATTTCAGAAAAATTAAGGTGCAAAAGTGATATTGACATGAGGAGGATTCCGGAACTGGTCGCCGGAGGTCTAGAATCGATCAACAAATGGTCAAATCAGCCAGCACCAATAGGCACCAATGGCTGGTTAGACCAATTCACTCTAGTTCAGTCGATTTTTGACTTGTTATTGATTAGTTTGGTCCGATTCTAGCTATTTCACTCACTCGGGACCCCTATAGGTTCAAAATTTATGCAATTTGATCCATTGAAAAGAAATTTTATCTTATTTGAAAAGAAATTGCCCGATTGTGATTCAATTAAACTAATTAAACTTTATGAATATGATCTAGGGGTCATTTATTGACTTAATTGAATGATAATTAGGAAAGATAATGGATCAAAACCATTGGTACTTTGAATTGAGCATAAATGGCTAAAATGATTAAATTTACAATTCAATGGGTAAGATTGAAATCATTTGAAATTGAATTCAATTAGTGCCACAATTATCCTATCTAATTAACCACCCATGTGTAAGATCACCGATCACGTTCAAATTGGCCTTGAATTGAAATACTTAAGCTTATGTCAAAAATGAATCTATGTCTAAAGGGTAATATGACGTTAAATCCATCAGTCCCACAAAGGGGAGTGGGTTATCAACTCCATTAACAAGGCACACCTTGAAATTCCCAAGCCACCGAATGCCATTGGATTAAACTTGGGGTGGGGTTTTTGAGGAAATAGAACCATACAGAGAAAGACAATGATGGGAAAAATTCATTTCTTTGGTGAAACCTAAGATATGATGATGATATTTTGTGATATCGACAATCCTCATAGGAGGGGTGAATTCTTTGATATGTGAAAAGAGTCAAATTTGGAGGAGTCCTAATAGAGCTCTAATAGTTCCTCGGCCATTTGTCTTGAATCGGTTAAGAGATTCGAAAGTTTCGGCAATGATCATGTGTGTAAAACAATTAAAGGCACACACTCAATTAACAATGTGAGTGACTAAAGGATCCATTGCTTTTCGGGTATACGGGAAAACCACAAAGCCGAATAATATGAGAAGGAAAACACAAGAAATTTGGTTCCTAACTTTAAGAATGGCCCTAATTTTGTTGGTAAGGATATTGAGGAATTGACTTATAAGGGAGATTAGATCTTGACCAATAGGAGAAGTAATGAAACCTAAGGAAATTTTGCCTAATAAGCCAGACTTGGTCGGGCATTGGTTGAGTTGCCACCGGTCACCAATTGGGTCCGATCAAACTGAGGATCAATTTGATTACCTATCTTCAACTTGGACAAAATCGAGGCTGAATCTGGAGCTATTGAGGTCGCGAGAGTTGCTAATGATGTGGATGAACTCAAGAGGAAGCTGCCAATCGCCGATATTAGTGGAGGTCCATCGGTGGGAGGTCGAACAGGCATTGATCGGCTCGTCTGAAAACCAATTGAGCAAACGGAGAGATGGGGAGAGAGAGAGAGAGAGAGAGAGAGAGAGAGAGAGAGAGAGAGATCTGAAGAGGGAGAATGATTTTCATGCCAATGAGCCCCCTCTAAAATGGAGGGAAAATGGGTATATATACTCTCTCCAAATCAAGTAATCTTGACCGTCGATTCAATCCAATGGTCGAAATCCTAATCTAACGATCAAAATTTGATTTCGAAGGTTCCATTATGTTCTCGAGATGTTAAGTAATCAATCTAGTATGTTTGATTTGTGAAAACCCAAGCAAAGATTGAGAACTAAGTCAAAATGTCCAATTAGGGGTCAAATGGCAATTTTATGAAATTTGAGGATCAATTTCCAAAATTTTAGGAAATTGAAGGCGCATAAGTGAAATTGACATGAGGAGGATTTAGAAACCGGTTGCTGGATGTCCAAAACCGGCCGACAAGCGTCCAAATCGGCCATCACTGTTGGCGACCCGTCAAATTAGTCAAACGGATTCCCTTCGATTTGTTCAATTTTTGACCGGTTTGGTCCTATTATGGTTATTTCACTCACTTGGGACCCCTATAGGTTCAAAATGTATGCAATTTGAAAAGAAAAATTATCTTATTTGAGAAATAATTGCACGATTGTGATTCAATTAAACCAATCAAACTTTATGAATGCGATCTAAGGGTCTTTTATTGACTTAATTGAATGGTTATCATGAAAGGCAATGGGTCAAAACTATGGGTGCTTTGAATTGACCCTAAAGGGCTAAAATGATCAAATTTACAATTTGATGGGTAAACTTACAAATCAATTGAAATTGAATTCAATTAGTGTCATAAGTATCCTATCTAACTAACCACCCATGTGTAAGATCACTCATCGCATTCAAATTGGCCTCGAATTCACATGCTCAAGCCTATGTCAAAAATGAATCTAAGTCAATATCAAAATTGGACCTACGTTTATGAAATTAAACAATAACCTTAAATAGGTCAATTCAAAATTTGTCAATTGAAACTTAATTGCTTAACTTCCGTATACTTGGAAGAGTAAAATTTTTCAAATCGAGAAGTTTTGATGTGAATTTTCCAAAATTGATTTTTGGGGGTTGTGGACGGGAGGAGCAATGGGGTTGGAATCTTTTTCGAGGCCCAACTTGGCCTCTACCCAGACTTTTCTGGTGGTTAGAGCCTTTTAAGGTCCTGCTCATGACCTAAATGGTATCCTTTTGGGTGAAAATTCAATTTTTGACTTGAAGATGACTTTTGGTCAAATTGTTGACCAAAAGTTAACCTGAAAGTCAACTATTTGACTTTTCGAGTTTTTCTAAAAGAATGGCTTAGAAATTACTTAAAAGTGACAATATAAGAGAAATTTTAAAAAAAAAAAAAAAAACGACATTTTTTGGCTAAGAAATGGGCTCTGTTACAATTAGAAACAAAAATTTCAATTTGGCTAAGAAACGGGCTATGTTACCATTTTCTTGACGACTGCTTAAGGCCATATATTGACCTCAAAAGTCGACATACCTTTTCTTCTTGGCCTTTCACTATGAAACCAGCAGGTTGTTCCATATATATTTCTTCCTCTAATTCTCCATTGAGGAAAGCAATCTTTACATCCATTTGATGTGACTTAAGATCCATACTAACCACTATTGTCAGAATAATGCAAATTGAGGTAAATCTCGTTACAGGAGAAAATGTTTCTTCATAATCAATTCTTTCCTATTGATTATATCCCTTCGCCACAATGCGAGCCTTATGCCTTTCTATCGAGCCATCAGCATTTCGCTTTATTTTGAGAACCCATTTGTTCCTAATAGCTTTGTGTCCTTCTGGAAGATCAACTAGTTTTCAGACTTAGTTTGACTTTATTGACTCCATTTCCTCTTCCATTGCATGAATCAACTTTTTCCTTACTAGGGCAATTCAGAGCCTCATTAATATTTCTTGTGGAGCAACCACAAAAGTTTCCCCTTCAATGTTAAAACGTTGACGGAGATTACTTTAGCGACTTGTTCGCCGTATGGGAGACTGTACACTTAGCACATCATTCCCCATTATGCTCCCACTAGGATTAGATAATGATTACGTCGTCTCATTATGTGGTTGCAATTGAGAATGAGTTGAATTCAATTAATCACTTCTCATATTACTTCCATTTGGACGAACTCCACTAATATCATTATCTTGATCCAAGATTACAAATAGGGAGTAATCTTCCCTTATTTCTCCCTTCTTAGGAAATTCATCCTCTAAGAATGTGACATCCCGTGAATCAAATTCAGTTATACTCCCACTTTCCTACTCACCTATGAACATATACCCTTTCGAGTGTTCGGAGTATCTCATTAAAATACTCTTCTTTCCTTTGGGACCCAATTTCCCAAACTTGTGAGAGGATTCATGAGTATAGACAGCATAACTCCATGGCTTAAGAAAACTTAAGTCCGGTCTTCTACCTGTCCATAACTCATATAGAGTGGAAATAACTAATTTAGAAGGCACTCGGTTAAGTATATAGGCGGCAGTTAATAACGCATCACTCCAAAAAGTGATAGGTAAGTTAGCATGCGCCATCATGGACTTAACCATTTCCAGTAGGATTCTGTTTCTTCTCTCCGCAACACCACTTTGTTGAGGAATATATGGAATAGACAACTGTCTTTCTATTCCTTTTCACCACATAATTTTTTGAACTCATCAGATAAATATTATTGACCTCGATCGGATCTCAATGCTTTTATTTTCTTGTCTAATTGATTTTCTTCCAAGTTCATAAACCTTTTGAAACAACATAATGCTTCAAATTTATGAGAAATCAAATAGACATATCCGAATCGAGTATAATCATCTATAAAAGTGATGAAATAAACAGCCCCGTGCCTTCTTCTTACATTTATTAGACCACAGACATCAGAATGGATTAAATGTAGAGGAAATTTAGCTCTTTTACCTTTTCCAAATGGTTTCCTTGTCGTTTTCCCTTCTAGGCAATGCTTACATATGGACAAATCGACTTTTTCAATATTGTCCAACAAGCCCTATTTGACTAGTTTATTCATTCGTTGTTGGCCAATATGACCAAGTCTAGCATGCCACATAATCACATCATTATCATATGAAGTAGAAGACGTGAAATAAGGGAATGACAAATATTGACATCGCCACAGTCAACATTTAGTACAATAAAACCATCTAGAAAAATGACCATGACCATAGTAGTTTGTATCTAAATACAAATCTACACTTCTATTATGGAAGTTCACACTAAAACCAAGCTTAACCAACACCAAAACAAACACTAAATTTCGACGAATCTCTGAAACATATAGAACATCATGTAGGAATAAGGTGCGTCCACCACGCATGTTTAATTGGCAGGTGCCAATCCCTTTAATTTCAGCTCTAGAGTTATTTCCTACATAGATGCACTTAGTTTCAGTTGGTACTCGTCGGAATTCCATGAAGGATTCTCTATCCTTTGCTACATGGTCTGTCGCTCTTGAATCTATAGTCCACAAAAGATTGGATTCAACCAATAATACAGAACTTGACATATAAGCAAAGTTCTCAAATGTACAAGAGGTGTTTACCTTTTTCGGCTCACAACAGTTGCGAGCATAGTGACCTTTCTTGTCACAATTGTAACACCTCACCATTGACATTTTCTTCACTTGAGGACGTTTTTCTCTCTTGTGTTGGTCAACTCTTGATTTTTTGCAATAAGAACTTGATCCTTTGTACTCCCACATATTGAACGAATCAATACGCTTGCGCTTCGAGCTCAAAGCTCTTTCTGAGCTAGAACCAACATTGCAAATGTCTATTTTCGACTTAAACGCCGTTAGGCGGTCCTTTACTAGCTCAAGGTGGCGCACGGCATTCTCAAGATCTTCTATAACATGGTCAAGAGCTTCTAATGCTTCTTGTTTTTCTAGCACATATTGAATCTTCATATTCAATATTTCACAATTGTTGCCGTTCATATCAGCAATTACATTCTTAGTTGCTGAAACCATCGATCTGAACACATCAGACATATATGCACGAATAATTAATGCCTATCACTTATGCATCCATTTTACACAAACCCATCATATCAATGAACAATTTCAAGTAAAGTTTCAGAATCAAAATGTCACTATGTTTCCAATCATCCTCCAAAAATCCTAACTTAAAACTATCATTAATATAATTGTCTTATGCAAAATAAATTCTATGAAGCTACAAAAACTTCTATAAACTACCCATAGTAGTCAACAATAATAGAAAGTAAATAATATTTGACCTCCAATAATAATGCTTTCACATAATACAGCTATCCATTACACTAAATAATATATACAAAGAAGAAATATCAACATAGAAAGAGATATTCACACTAAAAAACATCTCAAACTAATCTAAAAAATATATAGGGAATGTTCCTTTTAATCTATCAGTCAAAATATCTAAGAAATTTAAAGGCACATTTGCCAACCATGGAAAAACTTTTGTAAAGCTCTCATGTCGCCTCCAAGGAGCATTTACTCTACGCCATATGGTGCTTAATCTAAGGGTTGAAGTTTTAGTTAACCTAATCCTATAGTATTCTCTAATAAAAGCTACCACTAGCCTCCTATAACCCGGGACCACGTTGACCTCCCATAGCCGATCTAACATTGCTTGCCATTCAGGTGAAAGAGTGTTCATCAAAACCGGCACTTTCTCAAAATCCGACATAAGATAACCATTCCAGATGATTTCCTGTATCATCTGATTGACCCTGACCACGTGTGATACTAAATCACCGTCATGCCACCAATAATCAACTAACTTTGTCATCAGCATTTTAAGTCTTGCACTTCCCTCGTCCGTTCTCTGGATTGCAGGTATCTGTGCATAACGCATCATAATAAAAATGGATCACTTATAATCCATAATAAACACAATGGAAAATACATAATTTTCTATGATTCATGCAACAAATGCAGAATAAAAAATGGATTACCTATAACCCACACAGTCATAATTGAAAAAGAAACAAATTCCTTCTCTCTTTTTTTTGGGTCAACGGTCAACGGTTGTCGGTCAACGGTCAACGGTGGTCAATGGTCAACGGTGGTCAACAGTCAACGGTAGTTAACGGTAACGGTCGTCAGTCAATGATCAACGAGTCAACGGTCGGCGGGTCGAACCGGTTGGACCGGTCAGGCAGGTCGGGCCGGGTCGGACGAACCGACCCAGCACGTGCCTTGCACGCGCGGGCGACCGGTCGGATCTCAGGTCGGGTCGCGTCTTAGGTCGGGTTGGTTAGCTTGTTGGGACGGGTCGGTGGCCAGCCAACGGTCGTCGGTGATGACGTCATCGATGACGTCATTCCAGCGGTTATCGACCATTGGGTGACATCATGGTGACATCAGCACGCGTCGGTTCACCGACCGGCGCGTGCCGATTCGCCAGCCGGCATCGTCGCACACGTGCCAGTTCACCGATCGGCACATGTGGTGCACACGCTGGCTGGGCCAGCGCTTCAAGTGCATGGCTCCCACACGCAGCGGCTTCTGGCCGCATGTGTGGGCGCGTTCGGCGGCTCCCGGCGGCGCACGACATATCGACGGACTCGTCTCGACGATTTCTTTCACCCTATGTTTTCAGAAATTGATTTCGACTTATAGAAACTCGAAAAAATGGATGAACAGTGCTCGGGTGTCGGGATTTTTCGCCCTGATCGGTGTCGATCGATTAAATTTCACGAAAAAATCAATAACAAATCATCCATAAACATGAAAGGGGTCAGGAAAACATGAACTAGGGCTTTGATACCAATGTTGGGATTATCAAATTCCCAAAAACTGGATTCGACACTAAATCGAACCCCTAAAACGAATGCGGAAGATAAGCCCGGGAAAAATATGTATCACCGATTCTAAAGCACACCACGAAATCGAGCGTACCTTGTTAGTAACAGATTAAACACCGACGCCGATAAGAGGAAGAGAAAACCAATCCCGTTCGATCCGATGACGTCGATTAGCCTTGAAGGGAAGACGGCATTGCCTTCAGCCTTTGTTTTCTTTTTTGAGGGAGAGAGGGAGAGGAACGTACATACAAATGCCAAAGGGTGCCTCCTCCTTTTCTTTCCTCCCTTATATACGTCCCTCAAAAATAGAAACGTACCCCTTCATCATATCCCTCCATCCATGGGCCTTAATCTTGTGGGCCGGGCTTTTAGGCCCAACATGGGCGGACAGGTCAACTTAGGCCCATCACATAAAACCATCAATGTAAGCAATAGGTGATGATCGTAAAAGGTAATGAGATGGTGCCGCTTCCATTATGAATTGAGTACGTCTATAGATGGATTGTTGATATTAACGATAGGACAAGACGATCATGTCTTAGGAGATTCCAAACCCTTGCAATATTCGTGTTCTACATGCTAATCATTTAAATCGGAATATCTTAGCATAATTATTGATTAAGACAAGTCTGATCTTATTAATGTATTGATAATTAGTTTCCACTTGCATTTAGTATGTGATGCTACTGGGACCACTAGCCAAAATTCTAATAGGTGGTGGTCAACACCAAACTAATGTCGTACCAGTTCTTGAGGAAATTGGGCAGAGATAATGAGGAGATTATACCGTCCATTATTTCCGTGTCGAATCTTGCCAGGGAAGTTAGTGATAGTAAGGGGGCAACGGTGGTCGAGGTTACCATTAATACAACTACATCTATGACTACCTTTTTCATTATTTATGTCGATGTTTCTTACAACGTCTTGCTAGGAAGAAATTGGATACATGGTAATTACTGTGTACACTCTACGCTCCATCAAATGTTAGGGTAGGATGGTGATAAAGTGGAGGACATTTCGGCCAATCACAATGTTAGCATTACGTGGACAAATATAGTTCGGTCTCCTCGACACATAGTCGACAACTCTTTTGTGACTTAACCACCACAGGCTAATTTGAAAGATCAGGTATCCGGTTGCCTATCTTCTAAAGAAGTCAAATGGATTCTGAAGAGAAAGGCATTGGCGACCTAGCAAGCAGATTTGCTCTAAGGAAAGAAATACTACATTGGAACATTTGAAAGAAAGGTATTTCTCTTACCCTATCTTCTAAAGGGAGCTTATTATGCCACTTTATGTCATGGAAAACTCAGTCTTGTACACATGTAATAAGATTACTTCAAATTAATTTTTTGACTACAAAAAACTTAAACCGGCACATCTACAACAAATTACTCCAAATTAATATTTTGATCATCATATTTATGACAAATTTACCCTATGTTAATTTCTATTAATTTGGATTAATACCACAAAAACTAAACAGTAAACTTGTGACAAATAGAGAGTAAAATCTCAAATTGGTACATTCGTCAACTATCACGTGTAATCCATTTCAACAATTTGACGCTAAAATATAGTGGAAACTAACGAAGAGTAAATTTATTGCATGTATACTAATTTGAAGTTTTTAATTTAAAGTAAATCTGTAATAAATATATCAATTTGAGTTTTTTTGTGGTATTAATCCTTTCTTATTTGAGCAGGAATTGACTCATAGAGGAGTTTAACACTCTATATCAATTTGGAATATCTGACTTATTATCAAATCAGTTTTCAAGGAAATTGTACCACGATGTGGATAACCTTCTCTTTTCCCTTGGTAAGTAAGAGTTGCACGAGTTCAATATACACCAGCCAAGGAATCCGGCCCGACCAAGATGCCATTGGGCTAGGGCACTAGTGACATAAGTGCGGGGCCATGCCCCGAGGACTTGGAGACAAGCAATGAAGTCTAGGGCCTAGCCTCTTGGGATCCAGATATAGGTGTCATGCCCAAGTTTCGAGGTCTCGCATCCAAAGGCCAAGTCATATGTTGGGTAATGAATTTTGATATTTAAAAAAGGAAACTATTTTTAAGAATTTAAGCATAAAATTTTTGTTGATTATGGAAAGGTTTTCTAATTACTTATTTTCTAATCGATTCAAACGCCGGAGATTAAGATAAATGTTTTTCGACAGAACTTTTTTTGCAAAATAAACTGAATCTTCGGTTAGAAGTATTATCCTCTAGTTTTAGCTCCATTAGGACGAGTTTGGCATTGTACTCTCCTTTATGAGAAAATAGTTAAACTTTCACGCTTTGCAGTGGTTTCAAAATTGATATAGAGGAGTTTAGTTGGATACTATAATTTTGAACACTAAAACAACTTGTGCGAGAGTAAACTTTGGATTTATTTTACGAAGTTAAAAAGGGCTTTGACTTTAGACCAAGCGATGTAGCAGCAAGTCACCAAAAATGTTGATAACTTGGAAACGATCTAATCAACCTTGGTAAATGGCTCATATAAGTACTACTAACCTAAAAATAGTTGATAATTTCTTTGAAAAAAATGTTAATAAGTAATTCTAATAAAGTCGGTAATATGATATTAATTTAATAGCTTCAATAAGACACTAGAGTTCTGCGCAAAACATGCCGATTTCACCCATAGAGGGTACCGATCATAATTCCAACATTCTTACAAATATGCAATACAAAATTGGGACTTGCCAACAAAAGCCTAGCAGAGTTGATGAGTGACAGAGAGTGTCTTATTCCAGTACACAAGTAGATCTCCTCCTTCTACGGTTCTCTTCAAGTACCACCTGCTCCTTGTAAAATAGGCACAGGGGATGAGAAAAGCCAGCAACAGGATACAAGCTGGAATCAGACTAAGTTGTGCAAATGAAACTACCAAAGTAATTGATGCAATCGAGTTTATTTTCTACGACAGTCCTCTCTCCCTCTGCGAGCACGCACGAGTGCGCACAAGGGGGCTGTCTGGTAATTTAAAGCGAAACTTCTTGCTGTCCAAAATTTTTCTGTTACTGTTTTTTGCCTTATTTCTTCTCACTGTTACAGATCAGCTATCTGCAATGACCATTGCATATGTTTATGAAGGTATTTGACCTATACTAAACTGTCTAGCACCTTTTAGATTCTAGAATGGTCAGCATTCAATTTGCAACGCCCAAGATGTCACAGGGAATATGTCAAGGACTCAGTTTCATTCCGCACAGATGATGCAACCAGTAAATTTGTGGGCTTGCTTCCTAAATATCAGATGTCAAAAACTGTATCTACACAGAGTAGAAATTTATCTATATGGACTTCAAAATTGGAATTTAGAAAGTCTCTTTGATATGACTGGAGTGAGATTCAGCAAGATAATCAGAGGATGAGAATAAGATAAATCTTTTATATGTCCAATTTCAGTTGAAAAGTCGGTATAGGTCAAACAGATTTATGATGCTCACCGCTTGCGTCTCTTCCCATCATATTAGTCGTTAGTGTAGCATATTCAGTGTGTATGTACGTACTCTAAACAAGTTGAGATCTCTAGGCTATTTGATGAATGACGAGCAAAGACTGGAAGCATGCTGTGTATTGACTGAGATTTTGTAATGAATACCTGGAGTGTTGGTGCTCCAAAGTACTTGAACATCAATGGTAGACAGGTTTTGATCATCAACGCGCTTCCATGTTTTAATTGACTTCAAAGGACCCCAACTCGCCTCCTCTGTTTTCTCTAATGTTGCTACGACCACCCTTGCCCTCCTTGCCCATCCAGCCTTCCCATAGGCATGGTATCCAAAACCCCCAGCATAACAAAGCTGTATACCGGTATATTCGCCACAGAAGTCATTAAGGTGATCGTGGCCATTGAAAACAGCTTTAACATCACCTGCTTCTACCAAAGTTGAAAAGAAGCCCGAGTTTACAGAAGCAGAGCTAATGGGATCTTGTTTTACACCAGTATAATTAGATGAATTCACCACATTTGTAAACTCGGGCAGAGGGATATGGAAGTAAGCGAGCCCAGGCGCCGGTGCTTCCTGAGCCTCTGGCTTACTCATATATGCTTTCTGCAGCAGAAACACCCAAAATGAATTAGTTTATCATGTAATTATTGTCAACAAGTTGGGATAAGGTGGAAGAATCTTAGCCTTCCTTTATTTTACGGATGAATGATTTAGAAAATATTTTCCTAAATATTATTATTGTATTTTTTACAAAAATGAATGAATAAAAAGTATTTTTATTTTCCCCGAAAATATTTAGACGTAAATTGTTAACAATAATTAAATTATTTTTCATTGTGAAGCTACATGATGGCTATTGATTTTGAGTCGTGTTGACTTTATTGTCTATAAGGAGCAAGACAGTAAAGACAGAAGAAAGGAACTGGCAACATTGATACCTGAAGCTCCAAAGACGTGCGTTGAAACCAAAATTGCTGAGAGGGTTTGATCCAACCATAACCAGAAATCGAGGGAACTTTCGAATAATCTCCGCTATCGAGGAAGTAAAGATTGAGGACTGATTTGTTTTCAAAACCAGAGCCTTCAACCCCATGGACCTCCAAGTTGTAATTCCCAAAGCCATCAATGAGATCAACCCCGGCAGGATTGACCTGAGACAAAGTGTGGTTGAGGGTAACTATATGTTTCATGACCCCTTCTCTTGACAAGGCGGACTGTTGGTCGTGGTTTCCCAATACGGCAGCCCATGGTATGCTTGCAGAAATGGCAGGGGAGAATGCAGCATCTAAAGATCTTGCAGCATCAGTCGCATCAGAGGCATAGATATTATCCCCTTCATCAGATTGTAAAAGCATGAAACAGTTAGCTTTGGATACCTTCATTCGTCAAGATTGGCGCCTACGGCTGAGCCGTGATGTAGAGCGAATGCTTATACAATACGTACAAGCACAAAACGTGATTCAGTAGCTTGAGTTGTTTGAGAATAGAAGAAGGGAACTAACCCGTGAAAACAATGAGGTCGGGCTTCTCAGCCAGGATCATCCGATGGAGGAAGGCGGTGGTGTTGAGGTCGGAGCAACTTACGTTCTCAGAAGGAAGAACATTCCTGCAGGGTGTGGTCTTGCCATCGGCGTAGTGCATGTCCGCCACCTGCAATATCTTGAATTCCCCGTTCTCCTTCAACCGCAACTGCTTCTGCTTCGTTTCTTCCGTTGAAACGGCGAGAGAGCACAGACAAAGGACGACCGCCACGGCTAGCAGACCCCGAACGCCGATTGTCTTCTTCTCCTCCTCCATATTCTTGATGCCTACGGAAACAGAACTTCCGTTCAATGGTGGTCTTATGCTGTTATATCGCCTCATCTTCTCTCATTACTTCAGTGTGAAACCAAACAGAGTCAACAAGACTACTTTAAGAAAAGGGGAGTCCGCATTGGAGGGCTAGTGGACTTGGAAGACCATCCGTCTACCTCCACAGTGAACGTCACATCCTTCGCGGCGGCGAATGATAAAGAGAGATGGTCTTTTGAGTTTTTTATGTTAGCCATTAAAAATATGAACAAGTTTTACATTTAACTAATATGCCATGATAGAGAAAACTAAGAGGCTCTAATAAAAAGAATAGAGATAAGCATTCTAAAACTTATTATGAATTTAGTAATTGGATCATAAAAATTTCAAAAAGTTTAATTAGGTCCTAAAATTTGTCAAGTTAATACCAACAAATCCTTCTATTAACTCTGTCTAACTTGATAAATGGAAAATGTAATAATTTTTAGGACTTGATTATGTTAACTTGACAAATTTAAGGATTTTATTGCATTTTCGTGATAAGTTTGAGGATTTAATTGCACATTTTGAAAGTTTTAGGAGTCAATTGTACTTTCGTAATAAGTTTTAAGATTTCTAGTGCACTTATCTAAGAAAATATATTTAATCAATGTAGCATATTTTAGTAACATGAACTTTAACAACGTATAAATTTTTATTTTGCCATTTTAGATTTCACCTAGAATAGGTTAATCTTCGCTCGTAGGCCACAGTTGCATTTTCTGAAAATCTGTGAATGACTCTCCTGTAACAGCAAAATTTGACCCATAAGCATAAACAGCTGTCTTACATTATCCTGCGGCCATTTTTCTCGTTGGATTGCTTCTGCGCTTAGAAACTAGACACATAGTTTGTTAATACCAAGGTTCCCCCTCCAGCGGGCCATTCGTGCATTTTATAACAATTAGGGATCAAATTAGATGACAAACGGCGAAATTCAACTCCTAACATAACAACATTGATTTTGCATCATATTGCGTTGTTTTGCATTTAGAAACTAGAGATATCATAGTTTTTAGGACGTCCGACACTAAGTCAAAAATTAGTGGTCATGCATTTTATTAAAGAAAAAAGGTAGAAACCGAGATTGCCAAAAATGGAGAAATTTGATCCCTAGCAAGAAAACACCAACCCCGCACGAGTTTACATTTATTTCATTACGTCTATTTCATTACATCTAGTGATTAGAGACATGATAATTCTGATGCCTGGGCTTGATATCAGAAATTTGGACCATTTCATTACATCTAGTGATTAGAGACATGATAATTTTGATGCCTAGGCTTGATATCAGAAATTTGGACCGACAATGACGATAGGACTCACTAATCCCGTCCACCAATATTGGACAACTTTGTTTAATCTCTTTTCTCACTGCATTTGAATCACTATCTAGGTGGGATTTCTCGAGAAACATAATGTTAACAAAGCCAAGTACAGTGGAAGAAAAGGGAAAATTTGGTGACATGATCCCCGATTAAGCGAAAGTAAAAGACAAGTGCCATAACTTTAAAATGGTATATTTGAGTGCCGGTTTTGAAGTTAAATGGGACATTTAAGTGCCACTCCGACGAAAATCCGGCCAAATGGCAGACGTGGCAATTTTCCAGCGAGTTTGGTTCAAAACAGCGTCGTTTTGCACGCTGACGTGACGGAGAAAACATAAAAACGACGCCATTTTGTGTCTATGTGTAAATAATAATATAAAACTTAATTAAATTAGATTTAAAATATTCAAACAATTTAAAAAAATAAAAAAAAATTAAATTTTTTAAAAATTAAGAAAAATTTAAAAAACCTAAAAATTTAAAAAATTAAGAAATTAAGAAAAAAATTTAAAAAGAAAATTTTAAAAAATTAAGAAAAATTTAAAAATTTTAGGAAATTAAGAAAAATTTAAAAATTAAGAAAAATTAAGAAAATATAAAAATTTTAACAAATTAAGAAAATTTTTAAAATTTTAAAAAATTAAGAAAATTTTAAAAATTTCAAAAAATTAAGAAAATTTTAAAATTAAAAAAAAAGGGGGGAGGTCGAACGGGGCGGGCCGAGGGCCGAGCCCTCACCACCGCTGCCTCCCCACTGTTGCTAAGAAGGGCCGGTGACGGAGGGGGGAGGGCTGCGAGCCCTCGCCATCGGTTGACCGTGGGCCGGCGACCCCGGCCGACCCTCCCCACTCCGTCACCGGCCCTTCCCGAACGGAGGAGGCGGTGGCGTGAGGGCTCGCCCTCGCCCGCCCCGTTCAACCTCCCCCACCCCTTTTTTTAATTTTTAATTTTTAACTTTTAACTTTTAATTTTTCTTAATTTCTTAAAATTTTAATAATTTTCTTAATTTTTTAAATTTTTCTTAATTTTTTAAAATTTTAAAATTTTTAAAATTTTTAAAATTTTCTTAATTTTTTAAATTTTTTAAATTTTCTTATTTTTTTAAATTTTTTGAATATTTTAAATCTAATTTAATTAATTTTTATATTATTATTTACACGTAGACACGAAACGGCGTCGTTTTTGCGTTTTCTCCGCCACTTCAGCGTGCAAAACGACGCCATTTTGGACCAAACTCGCCGGAAAATTGCCACGTTAGCCATTTGGCCGATTTTCGCGCAGTGGCACTTAAGTTTTCCATTTTACTCCGATATTGGCACTTAAGTGTACCATTTTAAAGTTATGGCACTTAAGTATCACTCCGTGCCAAGTTATGGCACTCCAGGTGTCTCAACCTCCAGTTCACGCACTAGCAAAGAAGTTTATTTATTTAGGGTTTTGTTAGTATAACAGTTTTTGGATTACTGTGAGAATAAAAGTTTGCTTTGTGAGTCACAAATTCTTGAAAAAGTGAATTTTATAATAATTTATCACTATTTGTTATTTGATTTTTGTGATCCAAAATAAATTGTTATTCTTATAATAAATTAAAAATTATCACCCAATCATTCATTATTCATTATATATATTCACGTTAATTTTGGAAATTAAAAATTGGCTATGTTCATAAATGTCAACCAAACGATTTTCCAAAGGACAAAGTACGATTGAATATATGTAATTTCCTTTTTACTATATTCACTAGCCCGAATACCCATGGCAAGCACGGGTTGGTTTTCTCTATTTATAATAAGGATATTTCATAACAAAATGGGTTTTCACATAATATAAATCTTGCCTCGATCGTCAATTTATTCATCGTAATGTAAAATAGTCTAAGGAAAATAATTTAGTTACTTTATATTCCTATTCATCAATATATATTTTATTTGCTCATCATCACATTCACTTTTGCTTTCCTTTTGAGTAAATAATAATTTTAATGTAATCAATGTGTTTGACACCAAAAAATGAACTACTTTTTATTATTATTATCGACGAGTATCAAAGTTCATCAATAAGAACAAAATTTGGTCAATAATAAACAGAACCATCGACACCTTAAACGGAATAGACAACTCGCTAAAGAAGTCATTGGTAACACTAGTTACTGATGAAAGCCTTTATCAAGACTTAAGAAGTTGATTAGCAAATTCATCGACAGCGGGCAATTGACACAAATATGTAATTGCGGGGTTGTTGTGTTGTTGTTGCCACTAATTTAGGAATTTTTTGACTTCTTGTGGATATTTGTTATAGATAATAGGAGATAGTGGGTAACAAAAATTCTTGTAATCGTTGTACCTAATCATCGATTGTGGGCTAGAAAAAGCCATGTCATACTCTTTGGCCCCGTTTGGTTCGGTTTTCCCAAAGGGCTTTGAGCCCCCAAAACCCCTTGGGAAAAAAAATTGGTATTTAGTTCAGCATTTGGAGCTTCCCTTCCCCAAATGCTTGCCTTTGAAATGCTAAAAGCTCAAAGCAGGTGGAGACTTGCTTTGGACATTTCAGCATTTTCAGCATGCCGGTCCTCCTATTAATGAATTTTTGCTTATTGCTTATTTTACCCTCAAAATTTTATTAAAAGTCCAATTTTACCCAATACAAAACAAAACCCTAACTCTTTCAACGCTTTCCTCTGATTTGCAGCATTACTCCATCACGCGACAATGGCTCTCTTCTTTGTCTCTCTCTCTCTCCCTACAACTCACACCACTCCATCACGTGACAGCTCTCTTCTTCGTCTCTCTCTCCATGCAAGCAAATCCAAGATCTGGATCTTCTACCCTCTTAACAAGCGAGCGAATCTAAGATTCGAGGTTGGTTTTGTTTCTCTTTGGCGTTTGCTTTCTCTCATGGATCGGCGACAGCTCTGCTTCCTGCTCCTACGATGGCGAAACCCTAGGGACGAAATGGGGGTTTATCTTGTCTTGTGTTGCTGACTTGAACTTGCCCTTTCGATTTGAATCGGTGGCAGCGAGGATCAAGGTGCACGAACTAAGGCAAAAGTCGAAGACCGACCTTCTTACCCAGTTGAAGGAACTCAAGGCTAAGCTCGCCCTCCTCCATGTCGCTAAGGTCACCGGTGGCTTTGGTGTTGGGCGCTACTGGTCCTGCTGCAGTTGCTGGGCTCACGATTGCAGCGGTTGGTGCTGTTGTGACCGGGGGCGTGGCTGCTGAGAGAGGTCTAGGTAGAGATGCTTCCACCGCTATGGATAATTTGGGGGAGGATTTTTACAGGGTTATTCTGCAAGAGGAGCCCTTCAAGTCCACCTCAGTAAGGCTAATTAAATTCTGAGCAACAATCAAAGAACTCAAAGTTCTTGTTTATCTTTATCTTTACTTTTTTGTAATTTATATACCTTTAATTCCCATACTTTAGTCATAATTTCACATATCTCATCATCCACAATTATATTTTGGTATGTATATTATTTGTAGTTTTAAGAATTTCATCATCTATTAAATTTCAACGTTGTAGCTTTATCATCGCACTTTGTCATTGGTTAAATTTTGGCAAATCTTTTAATGTCATCGGGTTTCATCGTTGATTAAATTCCATTGAAACGTATCTGTTCCTATGTTCCATTAGTATAACTCATGTCTAGAATTGCTAGAGAACTCGTCTCGATCTTAAAAAGCTGAAGTACGAATTTTGGTGAAAGATACTTTGTCGATAATCCAATCTCTACAAAACATCTTTTTGCTGGCCCACTGGAACAACTTGTGGCTCGATTTGAGGAAATTAATTGCCAAGAACAATGAATCATCATGAGCCTAACAATGCCACGGGTAACAATACCTATGGCAGTGACAAGGCTGTGCACTATGAATCTTCAACCATTAATAGGCAAAAAAAAAGGCCAATATGAGGGTGCAAATTTTCCCCGACATCTCACTGAAGAACAATCAAGATAAGTTGCACAAAATGCTCATTTGTTGGCCACCATGAAGAGATTGTTCATAGAGCAGCAGAACAATATAGCCAATTACATTTGAAGTCACATGACAGATGTGATCAAGCTGATCATCATCAATGCCATGAATGATATTTTCTCAAGGCTAGAATTGTCTAATTAATCACCACTATCCAATTTAGTTGTAATAGAGTACGTTCCTAATCTCTTCATTTATTGATGCTAATAATGTTGGTCAGAGTAGTCAACCCCTTATAAGAATTATGCAAAGGCTTGAATCTCTTAATCAAGATCACAATAATGGGAATAATCAGGCTTATCTTGATCAAAATAACCAAATTGGTGGCAATAATTTGGCAAATCAAGATGACCAGCAAGCCAATCAATTGCCAAATGATGAAGATATAATGAGAGTTCCACCCAATGTGAATAATCTGATTAGGCCTAACATGCTAATTAACGTTGACAATTTGAGAAAACCAGAGTTACTACCTACAAGGCAAAATGATCAACCAAATTCACCATTGAACCTAGCACAATTTATTGAAGAAGTTCAACGATGATTGTAGTTTTTTTTTTTTTTTTGGTTAGTACGATGATTGCAGTTAGACAAACGTGTTATCAAACCTATTTATTAGAAACTACATCTTGAATGGATTGATATCAAGCCTTTTCCAAGAGGCTTTGAAATTCCTGAATTTGCCATTTTCACTAGCAAAGATTAACAATTGACTATTGAACACATTGGTTGATTTATAGCCTAACAATGATAAGTAAGGACAAATGAGCTTTTAAGACTAAAGTTATTTCCTTTGTCTTTATCAAAAATTGCTTTCACTTGATACATTAATTTATCACCTAATTCTGTGTGTAATTAGGCAAAGATAGAGAGACTAGTCCATTTCAATTTTATAGAACAATATCTAAGGTATCGATTGTTGATTTGGCCACACTCTATCAATACAATAATGAGTCAGTCAATCAGTTTGTTGCTCAATTAAAAAAGGCTAAAAATATATGTCTCACTTCACTCGTAGAAAAAAGGAATCACAATTTTGGCTTTCAATGGATTGAAATTCAATCTAAGAGAAAAATCCAAAGGCCAAAAAAATTGCCAGTTTATTTTAGTTGGCAAAGCAAGTGTCTAAATATGAGCAACTACTTAGGGCGTGCATGACAAAATTTCTATTCTAGAAATTGATTTCTAGCCAGAAATTGATTTCTCAATTTCTATTCCCCGAACAAGTTTCTGAGCAAAGAAACCTATTTGATAACGACTCAAAATTTCTATTTCTGGAACAGAAATCCGTTTGATAACAGAATAAAATTTCTATTTCTAGGAATATAAATCGATTAGATAATAACATAGGAGATCCTCAAATACAAAATAATAGTCGAAATAATACTAATACATTACAAAAGTTGAAAATACAATTTTATGGAATTTTCGGCATATTATTATCCCTTGCCATTTTATTGGCAATGGTTTTCCTAAGCGTATTTATTTGGTTTCCCTCCTCGGTAAATGGATCATTTGCAAGCTCATCCTGCGTAGGTTCAAACAAGTACTGCAGAAGCATGAATATGTGTGTCATCAATGGCGCCTATACAGCCCTGTCATTTTTATCAAAGACTAGTATTATACAAGATTATCAATAAAATAAAATTGATGGTGTAAATGAATATATGAGAATTCTACCTTGAAGTAACATTTATGGTTAGGAACGAATCAGGGGAAGGCCGATTTATTTTGATTCTCGAATTGAATCAATCCAGTTGCTCATCCCTAATTTCTTAATTGTTGCTCAATGAACCTTTAATGGCCCTTGCATAGCAAAGAGAGAGATTCTCTTGAATCTCTTGCTTTCGAATTAAAATTCAAGATTGTGTAACAATCTAATTATTTTGATTTTGCAAGAATTTTGAATCCGTAAAAAAACAATGTTAAATTTCTAGGCACGTTTTTTTATTCATCTATTGCATAAGAACTTTTTCTTCAACTGGCCATGCGCGTGCCCTTTCTAGGAGGAAAGAGCCCTATTGTTTTTTATTGTTTTTAAGTAAGCATTTAAGAACTTTGGTCGTTTTTGAAAATTGGGGACCCATTCGATTGCCTTTCATCCCAAAGAGAAAGTTATAAAAAAAAAATGAAAAAAAAATGAGCAAAATAAGAAAAAGAAAATTAGCAATAATTTGTGAAGTTGTGGTTATGAGTGAATTAAGTTAGCAAGAAAGTGCAAGGTTCTTTTATATGGTTTGATTTCAGCTTCTGATTTCTTGATTTCTATTTTAGAAACTAAGAAGTTAAAAATTTCAGCTTTTGATTTCTTCGATTTCTCTATTTTTGGAATAGAAATCTGTTTTAGAAATAGAGAAATCAAATTGCGTTACCAAACGGATTTTTGTTCAAAATCTGTTCCGGGGAACAGAGAAACAGAGAAATCGAGAAATATAAATTTTGTCATGCGCACCCTTAAAGACAGAGATCGAGGGCCACATGAAGATTTTACACAAAACGTGACTTTTGTGGGAAAATGTGCTAGATGATGAATTTGACCTATAATGTTCGGCAAGGAAAAAATCGAATTTGCCAATGACAAGGGAGCACATTATGACTCTTGATTATCTAGTTTAAAAGAATTGAATGATTTATGAATCATTCCATTCTTTTACATATGTTGACACCAAAAAATAAACAACTCTTTTTTTTTTTAAATTATCAACAAGTATCAAACTTAGTCGATATGATCAAAGTTTGATCAACAATGAATAGAACAATCATCAATTTGCTAAGGAAGTCATCAACAACATTAGTTATCAATCAAAGCATTTATCAAGACTTGAGAAGTTGATCGACAAATTCATTAGTAATGGGCAATTGACACAAAGACATAACTGCTATAAGTAATTATGTTTAGTTTCTGCTAAATTTAGGGATTTCTAATGTCTTATATATGTTTGTTCTACATAATTGGCATTAGTGGATGACACAACTTCTTGTAACCACTATTAGGAAGTTTTTTGTCATTAGAATTCCAAAATTGAAACTATTGTATGTAATAGTAGATTGTGGGATGTAAATAGCCACATTGCACTTTTTGTAAGCCCGATCAATCAAATAATCAATCAAACAAAGAACTAAACAATCTTAGAAATTTATCTTTATCTTTACCTTTTTGCAATTTTAATATCTTTCAATTCCTATACTTTAGTCATAGTTTCAAATATCTATTTTTTGATTCAATTCTAGCATATATCTTAATTATAGTTTTCAAATCTTCATCATCGGTTAAATTCCAACAAAACTTTTTATATCATCAGGCTTCATCGTTGATTAAATTCCATTGAAGCATATACGTTCCTTGTCTTCCATTGATACAACTCCTATCTGGAATCGTTATAGAACCCGTCTTAATCTTAAAAAGCCAAAGAATGATTTTCAGTGAAAAAAAATTCGGCAAGTATCCACTTTCAATGAAACACAATGGGATTTTTTTTTTCAATTACAGTTTTTCTTTACCTATCTAAAGCATACTTTATTGCAGATTGAATTTACATGAGATTCATAATTGATCATAGCTAAGCTATATATTCGTGAGACACCTCTTGTACACAGTCTATTTGGATACTTTAATGGGTTGCGTTTTGCAATTTTATCTTTGGTATAGCTATATAATGTTTTCTTGTTCGGAATATGATATCCAACTTAGAGTGCATTTGTTTCGCGGAAACTCAATGATTAAGGAAAATGAGAAAGCATTTTCTAGGAATAAGGTTAGTTTTTTATTTTTTATTTTGATGATATATAATTGAAAGTGTTTTCTAATGTTCGAATCTTATTCGAACATGATTTCAATCTCATGACTTTATCTTAGGCCAAAAAATTAAATTTTTAAATAATTTTTATATTAAAATTTTGATTTTTTTATATTTTATTTTGTTTTTCTAAAAAATCTGAATTTTTTAATTATTCTTTAATTTTCTTTTTCCTCCTTCCTCTACTTTGACTAGTTGATGACGGTCACAGGGGAGCTTGAGGCTCACCCAACAATGGCTAGAACAAAGCTCGAGCTCGATGTGATTTGGTGAAACTTGAACTTGTCAAGCTTGAGCTAAAAGCACAAGCATAGGACCTATTTGTTATCTTTATTCATTTTTTTTTTCGTATTTTGGCAACTTGCTACAAGGCTGGCAACACTTGCCAATCAAAACGCCACGTGGCAATCTCCAATGATAATTAGAAAGCCTACCATATACTAATGATACTGATAATGAGGTGATTTAGGGCATACCGAAAAGGAAAATTTTCATACGAGCATAATGACATAAATGAGTCAACGCGGTCCATTTATGAAATATAATTATAGTGGTCTTGGTCAATACTCGGTGTGTGAGGAAGACCCAATCAATCAGACGGGTCATTCTTTTCCATGTTTTCATATTTGAGCCAGTACAAGAGAGGGTCCCGTCAAACTTTGGTTTTCTAATCTTTATTTCGTTCGATTTAAGTTCTCTAACTTTCTTGATTTGTGCAATTCAATCCTCTAAGTTTTATTTTGTACAACCAAGCCTTTTAACTTTCTTGACTTGTGTGATCAAATTCTTCATTCAATTATTCTCACTAAATCATAAAATTAATCGATGTGCATGACATTGCCAATATGGCAGAAAATGGCACGTGAATTATGACGTTAATGTGATGTGAAATTAACAAAAGAAAAAGAAAACTTGGAATAAAGTTTAAAAAAAAAAAACACTCGATTGCACGTACTAAAAAAGTTATTAGATTTGATTGAATAAAAAAAAAAACTGACAGAACCAAACCGCACAAAATGAGAAAATAGAGGACGTAATTGCATAAAAAAAAATTTTTTGTTAGGCTATCAAATCGAACAAAGACTGAAACTTAGAGGATTGAACCAACACTTTATCTGCGAATGGATCCCCGAGTAGGTAGTGAGATCGAGAAAATGGTTGAGAAAAAATAATTAACCATTCCCATGTCATTTCGAGAACAATTGCCGGTTAAATTAAATCTAATTTTTCACCAACGGGTGATGATTAAATTTCTCGACCATAGGGAAGTCACTGCTCTCCAATTGCAATTTGATTCTTGGAGGCCCCTAGACCCTCTGTCGTGTGATTAGACTATTGAGCCTTAATATATTTACGTGCTAACGACCCAAGATAAGACGATTTGCTTGCTTGGTCGAGTTGAAAGTTTCAAAAATCATGTCGAAAGAAGAAGGAAATTTCGGGACTTTCCAATTGATAATACAAATTAATCATCAAATTGAAGCCCAGTGAGAGATTTGATCTGATGGTAATGCGAGCGCTCTTTCTTTAGACTTTCTTAAAGACTCCTGGTTTTATTTATGAGATTAGATTTTATGGTGTCGGCAAGGGTGCCTGCGGTCTTTCGTTAAACTTCCTCGAAGACTCTCATATTTATTTATTAAATTTGATCTGATAGTACCGACAACGACGCAAGCGGTCTCTCTTTAAACTTCCTCGAAGGCTCTCATATTTAAATATTAAATTTGATCTTAGTACCGACAAAGACGCAAGCGGTCTTTCTTTAAACTTTCTCGAAGACGCCCATATTAATTTTTGAGATTAGATCCAATTGTGTGATAAAGGCGTAGAAAAAAGAATTATCATAAGATCCCAATGACATGAGCCAACGCGGTCCATGTATGAAATATGATAATAGTGGTCACCGGTCATACTCGGTGTCCGGATTCCTGTGGATAATGTTGCGAAGACCCAGTCAATCACACGGAATCATACTTTTCCATTTTCTTCATATATGAGCTAGTATAAAGAAAGAGAGGGTACTTACACCAAAAAAGAGAGGGTTAAGTATTTTGTTAATCCCTTAAGTTTGAGCGTTCGTATAATAAACGTTGAACTTTAGTTTCCTAACCTTTGTTTTGTTCAATTAAATTTTCTAACTTTCTTGATCCATTGATCCATGAGATTTGATCATCTAAGATATATTTTATGCAACCATATTCTCTACTTTCTCGACTTGTCCAATCCAATCCTTTGATCATTTGATCACAATAAACTGTCGAATTAATTAATGGCATGGCTCTCTTAATGGCAGAAAATGACACGTGAATCATGATGTTAATGTAACGTCAAATTGACAAAAGGAAAAGGAAAAAAAACTTTAAATAAAAAGAAAAAAGAAACCGTTGTTTGATAGTGTTTTCTAAGCAGGTAAGCAGAACACTCGATTGTGCAAACTGAAATAGTTATAGGGTATGATTGAATATAAGAAATTTATACAACCAAATTGCATGGAATGAAATATAGAGGATTCAGTTGCATAAAATAAGAGTTAGACTATTAAATCAAACAAACATTAAGACTTAAAAGATCGAAACTGCACTTAATCCTCGAAGGGATACCCGAGTTGGTGGTTTAGTGGGATCAAGAAAATGGTTGAGGAAAATAAAAAATTAAGCACTCGTATTTCATCTTGAGAAAAAAAAAATTTGGTTCTATTAAAGCTGATTTTCGGTGATGAATGATATGGTTAAATTTCTCGAGGAAAGGAAAATTACCGCCCTCTAATTGCAATTTGATTCTTGACGCCCACAGACCATCTGTCATATTGTTCGAATATTGAGGCCTACCCTATTTACGTACTAAATGACCCTAAGCTAAATTTAATATTAAGATATTACTATCTATACAAGGCCTATTTTCTAACCAATTTTTGTTTTCTACTTTTTTATTTTTTGGAATGTTTTATTTTTATTTGTTTCAAGAAAAAGGACTCGAGCTAGGCCCTTGGGCCTAGTCTGTGAGTTCGCTTAGACTTGAACTCACAAAAATGTGGGCCAAGCTCTATTACTCGGTCCACATGCAAGAGGCACATTTGGGTTGCTCAAGAACAAATCACAAATGGGCTTAATAAGCCTCTTCAATTAAAACTTCACAAGCCCATCTTTGAATCTAAGCTCACCCAAGCCCACTCTTTATCAAGTCATAATGAGCCCACACTAATCCCCCTATATCAAGTTTACACGAGTGATGAAAGATGTTCAAATCGACGGCAAAGATTGTTCATATGATGAAACCGGCGATCTGACTCGGCGATCGTGTGTCAAGCAGGAGTAGAGTTCTTCAAATACTTGGATTGCATAATAAAGGAAAATAGGGAGTTCATCCAGCACAAGAATGAGAACGGTGGAAAGTGGCATCATCAATGGACTGGCAGCTTTGGATATTAAAAATAGGGCTTGTGAATCGCTTCCCTGAGAGAATTTCGCTGCTGGTTCTGCGTGTTTATGTTTCTCTCCTTCCTTGCGTGCCAGCATATATGCATGCGGACAAAAAACTGATTCTATTAGGGTTTCCTCCAACTTTGTAGGTTTCAGAATGAGTTGTGCGAGTCATCCACTGATGGCACTCGTACTATGGAAAATGCAGTTGAAAAAACTACTAGAGCTAGTGGTGGTACCATTAGCCTTGCTCCTTAGGGGCATGGATGGGCTAAAGCATATAGTATGCAAAATTGCCACGTGAGATGTCTAGATGGAATTTTTTGGATGATTTTCAGTTGAAGATCTTTGTACTCTTACTAGGTATGCTGTCAATTTACTAGTTATTCAATAACTAATATTCTCACATTGGTAATATTTTAAGTGCAAAATATGTGAGGGAATGGTGTAGATAGCAGCCATTCAAGATTACCCCTAAATATTATGCAAGACAGTAAGATAAACTAGCAATTCTCCACCAAAAAACTAAATAGGTTTAGAGAGAGATAGAGTTTAGAGTGAAAAAGCTATGCGAGAGAATGCTTTGTATTTCTTAAGTGTTTAGTGGATGCAAATGAGGGAGAGCTCCCTATTTATACAAGAGGGCCTCTCATTACAACTGTATATTATTTCTAAATCTAATGATAGAGATTACATCTCCTCTAAGTAGCATCGCCATGAACACACGACACGCGACACAATACGACACGGCACACCAACACGTCATTTCTAAAAAAATAAATAATTCTGACATGTTGAGACATGTTATATATTAAATGAATTTTTTTAATTAATTTGATTCAAATTCACAAATAAATAAATAAATAAAAAGCTAACTTTAACAAAAATTATTGATGAAACTAATAACTAACGGGAGATTAGAATGAACTTATTTAAATAAATTTATGATATTCTATAATGATCAAAATTTATTATTATTTAACATTCCATATTGTCATTTTTCAAAATCACTTTTTAATCTCATTTATTTATTTATTTATTTATTTATTTATTTATTTATTACCAACCCCCACCCCTCCAAAAGAAAAAGTTATTTCAATGCCTTTATTTTCTGACCCAAAAAAGTCCCCTCACCCATTTATTTCACCCTCTCCGTCCTGTTCCTTTCCTCCAACAATTTGTCAGTTCCTTCCTTGAAAATTGAAATCAGACTCCTCCACCCACCCCTTCACGCCAAGTCCCATCAAAATCCCCACTTTTAATTTCTTTTTTCTACTTTTCTTGTTAAAAGCCTAAAACTAAAAGAGAAGCAAACTTAAAAACCCTAGCAGCCGATGCCTCCTCCTCCTCCCACGACCTATTCTCCGTGATCTTTGCTCTCTCTTGCAATCGCTCACCTCCGGCCCTACCTCCTTTGCAATTGCAGTCGCAGCCTCGCCTTTAGCCCTCCTTGGCGGCATTGCAGTCGCGGCCCTTTGGGTCGCTCTTCCTTTGGCCCTCCCTTCCAGTAACAACCTTGATGTCACTCACGACCTTGCCTCCACTCCATCACCTTCTTCAACGACCTTTGCACTTGCAAACCCACCTCGGAAATCCACCCCTCTCGCAATTTCAAACACATGTGTCCGAACGTGTCCAGAAGAGTTGACCACATGTTGGAAATCTAACATGCATTGACTGCGTGTCAAAGCGTGTCCAAGTGTGCCAGAGTGTATTGGACACGTGTTGGGATGTCCGACATAACATGGAAGCTTCTAGGACGTGTCCATGCTTCATAGCATCTCCTGTCTATCCAAGAATTCTCTAGAACATGGTACATTTACCATATTGCCTGTCCTAGGAATATTCTAGAGATTTAAAAACTCTCTTATTACAACCGTAGATTTTCTCTAAATCTAACCATAGAAATTGCATCCATCTATTAACTACCGACATTCATGACAAGAATTCTTTAGAACATGATACATTTATCATATTGCCCATCCTATAAATATTCTAGAGGACTCCGGAAACTCAAAGAGACCTGCTTGGTCTTCTTGGATCATACACGTTCCTTATCCATGGGGAATCTTGCTATCGTGACAATAGCAAGTTATTAAAGTTGCAATGAGCTGAAGCTTCTCCACTCATGAGTGCAATTAACACAAAATAACCAGTCTCGTGGTAAAAATCTATGTAAGCTCCTTTGCCTGAATACGAGGTACGGACACCTGGAGTGCCAAAACTCGGCACGGAGGGACATTTAAGTGCTAAAAGTTTATAAAGTGACACTTAAGTGCCAAAATCGGAGCAAAATGGATCACTTAAGTGTCAATCCGAACAAAATCCGGCCAAAATGTAGACGTGGCATTTTCTGGCGAAATGCTTAATCGATGTGGCACTTTAAAAAAAAAAAAAGCAAGCACATGTGGAGGAGGAAAATTATGTCGCCCCATCCACTTTACCTTAACCAAGCTAAATGACGTCGTTTTTTTTTAGTGCTAAACAATGTCGTTTATCTTATTTAAGGTTTAACCGGTCGTTGCTTACGTTCACATCAGATCTGACGTCCTCTCCATCATCGTTCACAGCTGGCCATTCACAGATCGCCCTTCGCAAGTCATCACTCATCATTTTCGCTCGCCATTGTCGCTCACCATCGTCACTTGCCGTTGTCCCTCACCGTCATCGCTCGCTCAGGTTTGTTCTCTTATTCCTCTCCCCTGTGGTGAAATTGGGCTCCGACTCGTTTATTAGGGCTCTAACTTGAAATTTGGGGGTTGGCCAGGAAATATTGGGCTTGAATGGTATTGATGTGAGATTTAGGGCTCAGATGTGGTGCTAGAACCCTATTGGGGGTTCGAATTGACAGTTTAGGATCGACCTCGAAATGTAGGGCTCGACGTAGGGCTCCACGAGGGAAAAATTAAGGCTCAGATGTGGTGCTAGCTAGTGTGATGTGTGATTTAGAGATCAGATGTGGAATTGTGATGTGTGAAAGTAATTTATAGTGGTCAAATATGAAATGTGATGTGTAATAGTGATTGTCAGGATTCGGAGTAGTTGCTGTGGAGACTTCTGGGCATTTTTTTAAATTGCAGTGTTGAAATTAGTGTTATGAGAACTCATGCTTATCTGGGGGACCTCTCCATATTTTAAGGGAATACGACATAATCAAAGTACCAGTCGGGTGGGGACCTTTATTTGTCCTAAGGGCATCTTTCCAATCAAAGTAGTTGTCATCTGACCTGTGCATCTTTTCCTTTTTTTTTCTTATCTTTTCTTTAATAAATAGTATAGGGACCTCCACATGCAATTGTCTATTGTTCTTTGTGAATGTAGTCTCAAAAGTTAATTATATTTTTTTCATCTTTTGTTGCAAAAATGGCTCATGATAAAGACTATGTTGCTGTCATTGTTTGCTACGGTAGAGATTTTGCGATTAGGGAGGATGAGTGGGAGTTTGAGGGGGGGAATGAGAGTATTATCTTTGTAGATATAAATAAAGCATCTTATATTGGATTTGTTAAGAATATAGTGACATATTTGCCTTGTAAAGTACAAAAGTTGTTGTACTGTGTTTATGGGAAAAGCTTGAAAGATGGTTTGAGAACTTTAGAATATGATAATGGTTTTAAGGATGCCCTATATCATTATCTTCATGGTGAAGATGCGAAAGTATATGTTGAATACAATAGTGATAGTGAGGACAAAGATGATGACAAAGATAGCACCCAAGTAGGAGAAGGAGGAGATGGTATTCAAACTAGTACTGAGGTTAGGAATGAATGAGGGCATGATGGACAAGATGGGGAGGAGAGGGGCGCAAATGTTGTTCACCAGAGTGATGGTGACATAGGTGATGTCACCATCACTGAATTAGATTAGGAAGTAGCTGAATCCAGTGATGGTGATGATAACGATGAAAGGTTGGCTGCTGAAAATTTCTTAATCTTAAGTGATGACGACGGCGAGGAGCTTACATAGTCAAGGAAAAAATAAAGGGACTTTTTGTCAGATAGATTTGCAACTTTGCAAGTAGCTGATGAAGTTCCAAACAGAGACGAAGGCCTTGCAGATGATGTTGGTGTTAGTGGCCAGGAGACGGATTATGAAGAAAGCATTAAGACTACTATCCTAGGATGAGCTTGAAGAAGATTAAGGAGCTGTGTGTAGAAGGAAAAGTAAGTTTCATTCCTATGATCCATTCGTTGCCTCTCCTACTTTGTTAGTAGGTATGAAATTCCAAGATGTGAAACAATTTAGGGAAGCTATACTGAAGAACTCCATTACTACACAAAGAAATATTGACTTCATTAGAAACACTAAGAACTTTGTAAGAGTTAGGTGTTCGCAACAAAATTGTCCATGGAAGATTTACGGCGCATTTGTTAAGAGGAGTGAGTTTTTCCAGATTATAGCCTACCAAGAGAAACACACTTATTCCATTAATTTTCAAAACAAAATGGTAACAAGTGCATGGTTATCCAAGCACTTTTTCGATCTGATCAAACTGATGCTCAAGATGAAAAGTACTGACTTTAGGATGCTAGTGAAGGAGCGTGTATGCATCAATGTATCTAGGAATCAATGCAAAAGAGCAAAGTAAAATGTGATAAAGATATTTATTGGTCAATATGGCAAGGAATATGGGCAGGTGTGGGAGTATGCTCGGGAGTGTAAGCTGCAAAACCCTTCAAGTAGAGTGTACGTAGAAGTTGTGGAGAGGTCGCTTCTTGATAAGGAGACTAAGTTCGATAAGTTTTATGTGTGCTTTGATGCATGCAGACGGGGATGTTTAGCTAGTTGTAGATGGATTATATGATTGGACAGCTATTTTTTAAAGGGCTTGTGTAAGGGAGAAATGTTAGGGACGATTGGAAAAGATGTGAATAACCAAATGTTCCCACTAGCTTGGGCTGTTGTAAGAATTGAGAACAAGGACAATTGGTCCCGATTCTTGAAAAATCTGATGGCTAACTTAGAGAAAATAAACAGGAAAGGGTGGGCGTTCATGAGTGACCAACAAAAGGTAATACTTACTTTTTGAAAAATTTAGTCAATTGTTTGCTTTGTAATATTAACATGTTATTTGCTTACATTTCTTATTTTGAATTATTGTAGGGATTGATTCCAGCAATAGCCAAGTTGTTACCCCTTGCTGAATATCGAATGTGTGCGTGACAAATATACGAGAATTGGGCAAAGACCTACAAATGGGATAAGTTGCAGTTGCAATTTTAGCAATTAGCAAAGAGTACAAACATTGCTGACTTTAAGATAACCAAAGAAGGACTGCTTCAGTTGACAAAGGAAAGTTGTGCGGCACTATTTCAAACATAACCGAAGCATTGGTGCAGGGCATTCTTCAGTGAGGAATTCAAGTGCAATCACATCGACAACAACATATGTGAATCATTTAATGGGAAGATAATAAATGTCAGATGCAAACCAATCATCTCAATGCTTGAAGATATATGAGTTATGTTGACACCTAAATTTTGGCGGCCCGTTTATTTATTTAGTGCATAGAAAATTAGGGGTTAATTTTATCCCTAAAAAAAATTAATTAATTGCATTGCATATAGATTCAGATGCATTTACATTTTTTTGCATTTTATTGGATCGGTGGTGAATGGATTCAGATTAGTGGTTTTAAGCTTTAATTTGGCAGGTCGGACTAAACCCACGAAGCAAGTAAATTGGCCCGAGCCCATTTTCTTTTAATGACAAAAATTACTTAAATGGAGATTTGAAATGATATTACGGTGGATTTTTGGAATTTAAGAAAATTGGGTTGCAATCTTATCTTTAGGCGATAAAATCAGGAGATGTGAAAAATAAAAAAAGTGATATTGTGTGCGAGAAAGAAATCTTCGCGGATGTTGATTTGAAAAGGAAATAAAAACCCTAATCTTCAGCCTATAAAAAGGTTTTTCGCGTAGGGTTTCAAGAGGGAGGCCACACAATCAATACATACGGCCACAATTCTGAGAGCATAGAGAGACACACGTGAGAGAGAGAAAAAAGAAGGAACTCTCTCTGCCGAACAAGGGGAGCCACACATGACATTGTATACATGGCTACACAATATGGAGAGAACGGCAAGATGTACAGAGAGAGGTCATGAGCGCTCTTGAAGACTGAAGAAGGTGATGAAACGGGTCATCCTCGTGAGTGCGATCTGACGATTTAATTGGACGTCCACTCTCAAAAGGAGGCTACGATCTCAACACAAAAGCCACGAGAAAGAAAGGTAGCCAGGCTTTTCTCCGCGCTGCACCCACGACAAACCCAGGAGATCCTTGTGACGCCGTCCTACGACATCCTTGTTACTATCTGCGACGACGATCGAGCCCGCTGCCTCATCCCGCGACAGCTCGAGCCAACGTCGATAATTTTGTTGTGCCCCGAAGCCATCGAGCGTCACCCACTCCAACGGAGCTTTTGTCTTTCACCCCTCGCAGCGTTTGCAGCGCTGTGTTTCATTGTGTATGGCTCCGGTTGACATGTCATCAAACCTTGCTCGAATTCTTTGAACTCTTCGGTGAATTATCTGCAGGTTGACCCGCGAAGATCGTGATTTTGGTTTGACCTTCAGCAACATCCAGCAAATTCACAAGTGCCTCCTCAGTGAAGTCTTAGTGGGCTTTTGGTCAATACCAAGCCCAGCAAATCTAGTGCTACTCCAATCCACGATTCTTCTTTTTTGCAGATTTGTTGACTTTCATCAAGCGTGCGAATTTTATCGAGGTGTGGATTTCACAAGTGAGAGTTACCACACCGTGAGCTTCGCTGCTTCCTTGGTCTTGCAGAGAAGTATAATAATTCCTCACGCGGGAGTCCATTGTTGGTGCACATCCATCCCCACTTGCTTGTACGAACACCCCCATCGCGGCAATCCCTTACCGAGAAACACATTGCGCTGAATCTTGCCCGCCAACCATTAATAGTCATGCTTGAGTTGATTTTGTTGAGTTCAAATTTGATAATATTATTTGCGAAATTAGGTCATTATCTTATCTAAATTTGGTTTGGATATTTATTGCCTAATACATGCTCTTCAATATCTTACGTGCATATTCGATATGATAGGCATATTTCTAGTAGGGTTTATTACCTGATTCGCAACCGCGCCACATTGGTTTTTTATTTCATCTATAAGGCTTTGATGAAATAATTAATCAAGTGGGAATAAAATTGATATTTTGATCTTTAAGGCTTAAGATCAATTTATCGATTTTACTGACGAAATATTATCCCTTGATCTGAATGATGTGTGATATTTTTGGGTAATTTTGAATGGTTTTGATTGCTTTGTTTATCTTGAGATATGTTTGAGTTAGAATATTGCATGTTTTAGGGTTTACATGTTTAGAATAGGACTTTTATTTCAAATTCAAAAAAAATTCAAAAAAATCAATTTAGGTTGCTAGATTTTAAATTGAGTTGCATGTTTAATCATTTGGCAATTATAAATTTCGAAAATTAATAAAACAATAAAAAAAATCATCATACACTTGTCATGTAGAATTAGGGCATATTTTGCATGTCATTGCATATTAGGGTTAAATTGCACTTAGTTTAATTTAGATATATTTTTTTAATTTATTATAAGTTTAGGTACCTTTTTAGATATATTGCACTTTAGGATTATTTTGGTTAAGATAATATTTTAGTTTAAATTAGGATGTGGCTCAACCTAATTCCTAATACAAATTAAATAGGATCTTAATCTAATTAGGTAATTTTTACATTTCACCTAATTTCGAATTTCTTGAAAAATACAAAAAAAATGTCATAGGTTAAATTAGTTTTATTATTTAGGATAAAATGCATTCTTTTAGAAAAAAATTGTCATATGCACGTCATTAGGGTTAGATTCATTGAGATGCATGTCATTTGGTATTTTTGCTAGGCCCATTTAATTAAAAATTACATGTCATTAGAATTAGGTCATTCAATTAACATTGCATTACATATTGCATGATTTTCATTAATTAAGCAAAAAAAAAATTGCGTGTTAATTAGAAACCATATCTAAGGTTGTTGATGTGGATTTTAATTTAACATTGCAGATGCTTTCGTTGCTTTGAGGTAAGTTTTTGTAATTTATTTATTGTTTATCTGGGTGTTAAATTGGTGGTTTGCGCACTCGTATGATCACCTTACATGTTAGAGAGATAGTTTTAAATCAATTCAAGCTGCCTGCAAAACCTTTTTGCCAAAATAAAAAGAAATGGTACCGAAAGGGCGTTAGAGAAATCTAGCATAACCAAGTCCCCGTACCCAAATCTCTGGTTCGTAGGAGTAAAGTGAATCTCCCGTTACTTTACTTGGGTTTCTAATCGACCCACCAAAAATAGATTAGTGGCGACTCCTAATTGAAAAATCACTTGTATGTTATAAACTTGAACCTAAGTCGCGAATTGGTATGAGCTTGGGAGAGCCCGAGTTAAGTCTAGGCTTAACAATCCATTAGCCAAACCCTAGGTGGTCCACCCCACTCGAAAAATTGGTCGCGACAAGTTATGATCATGACTCGGCTGCACAAACAAAGAAATAAGGCTGCAAAGTGGATTAGACAATGTGATCCTAGGATTGCCAAGAAATTGGATGAGAAGTTGACTACAAGTAGGTTGTCATCCCATTTGGAATGGGGATGGTGGATATGAGATAATGAAGGGTTTCGATAAGTATGTTGTTTATCTAGATACGAGAAAGTGTTCATGTAGAGCACAGCAACTAAGTAGAATTCTTTATGTGCATGCCATATGTGCCATCCAGTTGAAGGGCCATAATGTAGAGGATTACATTGATTATTGGTACAAAAAATCAAAATACCTTGCTTTGTATCAGTTCATGATGCAGCCAATTAGAAGTAGTAAGTTTTGAGAGCCGACGGATCATGAAGCACCTTAACCTTTGCCATTGAAGAATAAAATGGGAAGGCCAAAACGAAGACGAAGAATGGCGAAGGGAGAGGTCTCGGGCCAGCAAATAATGAGCAAGACAAGTGCAAAGATGATGTGCTCTTATTGTTGTATAGCAGGGCACAACACTAAAGGTTGTCAATTGAGAAAGCAACAAGAACAATTGACACCAACTAAGGGGCCTAGCGAAGGGACAATTAGAGAAAGGCAAACGGAATGGCTAAGTGAGTCGACTGTTCTTCAGTCGACAATTAGAAGCCTAGTAAGTCTTAAAATTTATGTTTATGTTGCTTTGTGGTTTATCATAAATATGGACATAATATCTTATTTGACCTTGTATGTAATATCTTTGTCAAGTCACAAGAAGAACCCTATTAAGTCATGAAACTGAAGGGCTTGTTCGAAGAAGGTAAGGTACAAGACAGCCAGCTAAAGGATTGGCCCAAGCAGCTAAACGGCCAATTCAATCGACTGTTCTTCAGCTAAGAAAGAAATACCCAATAAATTCAACAATTTGTATTCAGTTTTTCTTTCTTTACGTTATTATATAACCCAATGTTATATTTACGATATCTTTTGCCTCTTTCTCAAGTTTGAAGAATGCAAGTTATAGCTCAATTGCCAATTGAAGGGCCATCACAAGAGCCACCACAAGAGTCACCATAAGGGCCACCGCAAGAATCACTACAAGGGTCACCACAAGTACCACCAGAAGGGCCAACAGAAGTTGTCACTAAAACTGAAGGGTTACATAGAAGAACAACTACAAGAAGGCCAAATAAATGGGCAACTACACAAAGGCCATCTAGAAGACATCCAAATGAAGAATTGGTCGAAAAAGCTCGGGCTGTAGCTGAAGGGCCAAAAAAATGGCCCAAGAAATCACAGGCAAGAAAATATGGTTATGATAACATATTAACAAGAAAATATTATGTAATAAACATGGTTAATAAATTAGGCAATAAATCGAAATTAATTGGGAAATACGAAATTGGGATCACATTTAGAATAATAAAATATATTATAACACATATTTCAAAGGTAGTTTGTTGACACTTTTTGGGCAAACAATTGAAGGAAAATTTTGCATTGTTAAATATGGGTATGTGGGTGTACGCATACATTTATCTGTTCGCCACCGTATAAAAACCCATAATTTCTATTTGAAACTCGAGTTTGAAATCTAACTTCCTATCGAATCAGTTTTCAAGGAAATTGTACCATGACGTGGATAACCTTCTCTTTTCCCTCGGTAAGCAAGAGTTGCATGAGTTCAATAGGCACCAGCCAAGGAATCCGGCCCGACCATGACGCACCTGGGCCAGGGCACTACTGACGTAAGTGCAAGGCATGGTCACCGAGGACATGGACACAAGCAATGAAGTCTAGGACCCAGCATCTTGGGACCCGGACATAGGGGTCGTGCTCAAGTTTCAAGGTCTTACGTCCAAGGGCATATGTTGGGAAATGAATTTTGATATTTAAAAAAAGGAAACTATTTTTTAGAATTTAAGCATAAAATTTTCGTTGATTATAAAAAAAATTTCTAATTACTTATTTTCTAATCAATCCAAATGTTGGAGATTAAGAAAAAAAATTTCTGACAGAACTTTTTTCGCAAAATAAACTAAATCTTGGGTTAGAAGTATTGCCCTCTAGTTTTAGCTCCATTAGGACAAGTTTGGCATTGTACTCTCCTTTATGAGAAACTAGTTGAACTTTCGTACTTTGCAATGGTTTCAAAATTGATATAGAGGAGTTTAGTTGGATACTATAATTTTGAACACTACAACAACTTGTGCGAGAGTAATCTTTGGATTTATTCTACGAAGTGAAAAAGGGCTTTGCCTTTAGACCAAGCGATGTAGCAGCAATTCACCAAAAAGTTGATAACTTGGAAACGATCTAATCAACCTTGGTAACTGGCTCAAATAAGTACTACTAACCTAAAAATAGTTGATAATTTCTTTGAAAAATAATGTTAATAAGTAATTCTAATAAAGTCGGTAATATGATATTAATTTAATAAGTTCTGTGCAAAACATGCCGATTTCACCCATAGAGGGTACCGATCATAATTCCAACATTCTTACAAATATGTAATACAAAATTGGGACTTGCCAACAAAAGCCTAGCATAGTTGATGCGTGACAGAGAGTGTCTTATTCCAGTACATAAGTAGATCTCCTCCTTCCACGGTTCTCTTCAAGTACCACCTGCTCCTTGTAGCTTTAGGATCGGTGATGCGTGTTGTTTTCCGGGGCTTCGTCTTCCGCATTGATTTAGGGGTTCGATTCAGTGTCGATACCGGTTTTCGGGGATCCGTTATTCCCAACATTGGTATCAGAGCCCTAGTTCACGTTTTTCCCAATCAATTCTGATGTTTTTGATTGATTTTTCGCGAAATCCCTTCGGCCGTACGGAACCGGGCAAAAATCCTGACACCCGAGCGCTTTTCGGCCATTTTTCCGAGATTTCGTAAGTCAAAATAAAATTGTGATCACATGGGGAGAAAGGCGACGTCGAGACGAGTCCGGCGATGTGTCGACCGCCGCACGCGCCCACACGAGCGGCCGGAAGGCGCTGTGCGTGGGCGCGACGCGCCCGAAGCGCTGGCATTACCGGCACGCGCCGGTCCACGGACCGACGCGTGCTGACGTTAGGTGATGACGTCACCGTGACGTCATCCAACAGTCGGTAACCATTCGGATGACGTCACCGATGACGTCATCACCGACGACGTTTCGCGGGCGGTCCCCGGCGCGACGACCCGACCCGACCGGCGACCGGACCCGACGACCCGTGGACGCGAGCACGCGCCCAAAGACGTGCCGGATGACGTCTGCGTAACGTCATCCCCGCACGCGCCCAGCACGTGCCGGATGACGTCTGCGTAACGTCATCCCCGCACGCGCGAGGCACGTGTGGTCGGTCTGCACGGACGGTCCGACCGGCCTGTCCGGTCCGACGTCCGACGACTGTTGACCGTTGACTTTGACCAAAAAAAAAAGAGAAAAGAATGTGTTTCTTTTTCAATTAAGTCTATGTGGATTATAATGTGATCCCTTATTTGTTCTGCATTTGTTGCAGGAATTATGCCTCCCTTAAGATTGCGCACACCTATTCGCGCCGTTACCGATGAACAAAGGGATAGGCTGTTTGAGTTGATAGCTGAGCTGACTGATCATCGATGGGAGAGAGGTGACTTAATTGATCATATCCTTGAAGTCAACAGGAAAATTCAACAGGTCATATGGAATGGTCATCCTATGTCACAGTTAGAGATGGTGCGATTTTTCATAAACAATCTTCCACCTGAATGGCAAGATGTGTTGAATCGCATATGGGATGTCAACGGAGCTGCTTCCTATAAGAAAATTGTGATGGATTTTGTAAACGAATATTACTGTATTGTTTCAAGGGAAAAGATCAAGAAATTGAACAAAAGATGATCTTTCCCAGTTCGTGTGCTGACTTGTGTTAGTTGTATTGACTGATATATGTTAAGTATGATTTGTGGACATATTATGTAATGATTACTACCTAATTGTGTTAATTGAAAGCATTACTGTTTTTAATTGTATGTCAATTATCTGTTGCTTTCTGTTATTGCTGGTTGCTGTGGGTAATTAGCAGTGGGTAGTTTTAGAAGTTTTTGTAGCTTCATAGAATTGATTTTGCATATGACAATCATATTAATGATAGTTTTAAGTTAGGACTTTTGGAAGATGATTGGAAACGTAGTGACTTTTTGATTCTAAAGCCTTACTTGAAATTATTCATTAATATGATGGGTTTATGTAAATAGGGATGCATAAATGATAGGCATTAATAATTCGTGCATATTTGTCTGATTTGTTCAGATCAATGGCTTCAGCCACAAAGAGCATAGTTGCCGAGCTGAACAAAGGTGAAAAGCTCAATGGAGACAACTATGAAATTTGGCAAATGAAAATCCAGTATGTGCTGGAAGAGCAAGAAGCACTTAAGGCTCTTGTCATGACCATGGTAAAACCTGAAGAGGGAACCACTGCACAGCATAAAAGAAACAAAGAAGCTTTTTCTGCGTGGAAAAGAATGAACTCTCTAGCTCGCATCACGTTGTTGAGCAGCATGGAAAATGACGTCATGCGAGAGTTTCGACATTTTGATAATGCCAAGGAATTGTGGGAGGCATTGGCAGCTAGATATGGTCATACTTCGGTGACTAGACTGAGGCAGCTCACTATCAAGTTTGACTCTTATAAGAAGCCTCATGGTCAGACCATGAAGCAACATCTTAGAAAGATGTCAAACATGATAACTGAGCTGAAAGATGCTGGCCATGTCCTCACAGATGAGCAGCAAGTGCAAGCAGTGATTCGTTCCTTGCCTCAGAGTTGGGAGCATATGAAGGTGCACCTGACTCATAATGAAAACATCAAAACCTTTGAGGATGCGATGCGTCATCTTGAGCTGGAAGAGGACCACCTGTTGGCGGCTAAGCCGGATGCTGAACTCTATTATGTTGGTTCTAGCTCAAATGGAGCTTCGAGCTCTAAGTGTAAGCGCCCTAACTGGTTTGATAAGGGGAAAGGCAAGGAAGAAGCAGGTCCTTTAGGGAAGAAACCCAAATTCAACCAACATGGAAGAGGGAAGCGTCCTCGCATGAAAAAGCTTGCAAGGGTGAAATGCTACAACCGTGACAAGAATGGTCACTATGCCAACAAAAGCCTAGCAGAGTTGATGCGTGACAGAGACTTATGGCGCCATATCATGTGTCTTATTCCATCCTTCCACGGTTCTCTTCAAGTACCACCTGCTCCTTGTAAAATTGGCACAGAGGATGAGAAAAGCCAGCAACAGGATACAAGCTGGAATCAGACTAAGTTGTGCAAATGAAACTACCAAAGTAGTTGATGCAATCGAGTTTATTTTCTACGACAGTCCTCTCTCCCTCTGCGAGCACGCACGAGTGCGCATCTGGTAATTTAAAGCGAAACTTCTTGCTGCCCAAAATATTTCTGTTACTGTTTTTTGCCTTATTTCTTCTCACTGTTACAGATCAGCTATCTGCAATGACCATTGTATATGTTTATTAAGGTATTTGACCTATAATAAACTGTCAAGCACCTTTTAGATTCTAGAGTGGTCAGCATTCAATTTGCAATGCCCAAGATGTCACAGGGAATATGTCGAGGACTCAGTTTCATTCCAAAGATGATGCAACCAGTAAATTTGTGGGCTTGCTTCCTAAATATCAGATGTCAAAAACTGTATCTACACACAGTAGAAATTTATCTATATGGACTTCAAAATTGGAATGTAGAAAGTCTCTTTGATATGACTGGAGTGAGATTCAGCAAGATAATCAGAGGATGAGAAATTGATAAATCTTTTATATGTCCAATTTCAGTTGAAAAGTCGGTATAGGTCAAACAGATTTATGATGCTCACCGCTTGCGTCTCTTCCCATCATATTAGTCGTTAGTCTAGCATATCCAGTGTGTATGTACGTACTCTAAACAAGTTGAGACCTCTAGGCTATTTGATGAATGACGAGCAAAGACTGGAAGCATGCCGTGTATTGACTGAGATTTTGTAATGAATACCTGGAGTGTTGTTGCTCCAAAGTACTTGAACATCAATGGTAGACAGGTTTTGATCATCAAGGCGCTTCCATGTTTTAATTGACTTCAAAGGACCCCAACTCGCCTCCTCTGTTTTCTCTAATGTTGCTACGACCACCCTTGCCCTCCTTGCTCATCCAGCCTTCCCATAGGCATGGTATCCAAAACCCCAAGCATAACTAAGCTGCATATCAGTATATTCGCCACAGAAGTCATTAAGGTGATCGTGGCCGTTGAAAACAGCTTTCACATCACCTGCTTCTACCAAAGTTGTAAAGAAGCCCGAGTTTACAGAAGCAGAGCTAATGGGATCTTGCTTTACACCAGTATAATTGGATGAATCCACCACATTTGTAAACTCGGGCAGAGGGATATGGAAGTAAACGAGCCCTGGTGCCGGTGCTTCCTGAGCCTCTGGCTTACTCATATATGCTCTCTGCAGCAGAAACACCCAAAATGAATTAGTTTATCATGTAATTATTGTCAACAAGTTGGGATCAGATGGAAGAATCTTAGGCTTCTTTTGTTTTGTGGAAAATGAATGATTTAGAAAATATTTTCCTAAATATTATTATTGTATCTTTTACAAAAATGAATGAATAAAAATATTTTTATCTTCCCCGAAAATATTTAGACATAAATTGTTATTAATAATTAAATTATTTTTCATTGTGAAGCTACATGATGGCTATTGATTTTGAATCGGTGTTGACTCTATTGTCTATAAGGAGCAAGACAGTAAAGACAGAAGAAAGGAACTGGCAACATTGATACCTGAAGCTCCAAAGACGTGCGTTGAAACCAAAGTTGCTGAGAGGGTTTGATCCAATCATAACCAGAAATCGAGGGAACTTTCGAATAATCTCCGCTATCGAGGAAGTAAAGATTGAGGACTGATTTGTTTTCAAAACCAGAGCCTTCAACCCCATGGACCTCCAAGTTGTAATTCCCAAAACCATCAATGAGATCAACCCCGGCAGGATTGACCTGAGACAAAGTGTGGTTGAGGGTAACTATATGCTTCATGACCCCTTCTCTCGACAAGGCGGACTCTTGGTCGTGGTTTCCCAATACGGCAGCCCATGGTATGCTTGCGGAAATGGCAGGGGAGTATGCAGCATCTAAAGATCTTGCAGCATCAGTCGCATCAGAGGCATAGATATTATCCCCTTCATCAGATTGTAAAAGCATGAAACAGTTAGCTTTTAATACCTTCATTCGTCAATATTGGCGCCCAAGGCTGAGCAATGAGGTCATAGTCGAACAGACAATAGGATCCGTAAAAATGGCGAAATGTAGGCCGCAGAAGTCATCCTCGTATAGCCAAAATGAAACCAATACACCGACGTTCCTGTCGTATCGGCAAGAGAAGTCAAGTCGATGGTGCGTGGCTTTTCCATCGATGACGGATGGATGGAAAGGAAAATTGGTCGGGGAAATCGCCCGTCGTTCTACCTCCGTTCTTAGTAAACATTCTTAATAAAAAGCTTTGTCGGTTCTCTGATTGGAGTAAAAGGACTCCAAACAATTAGCGGTTTTCAACACTGATTCTCGCCGTCATTTCTGGTCACTACGCGCTTGATGCAATTTCGGGGTTTTGCTTCTTTGGCTTGGTGTATTTTCAAACATACAGGACACAAAGCACACATCCAATTTCTCCACCATCAACTTCCTCCATTTGCCCCAGACCCAGAACATCAAAAGAGAGAAAACGCCTTGCAGGTCAAGCACCCACACCCATTTCTAGCTACTCCGTTACATCTTCGACATCAAAACACCCTTCCCAAACAATGGAGAACTTGTTCCGCCTAGTCGACCATGAGGACTTCTTCGCTCGCCACTGCATTTGGGTCAGCGGGCCGGTCATCGTCGGCGCAGGGCCTTCCGGGCTCGCCACCACTGCCTGCCTCAGAGAACAAGGAGTGCCCTTTGTGGTCCTAGAGAGAGCGGACTGCATTGCCTCGTTATGGCAAAAGAGAACCTACGATAGGCTCTAGCTTCACCTTCCCAAGCAATTTTGCCAGCTTCCTAAATTGCCGTTCCCTGAGGACTTCCCTGAATACCCCAACAGAAAGCAGTTCATTGATTACCTCGAGTCCTATGCAAGGCGCTTCGAGATTAGCCCCAACTTCAACGAGTGCGTCCAGTCGGCCCGCTATGATGGGACCAGCGGCCTGTGGCGCATCCGAACGGTCCAGGCCAAGGGCTCTAGTCGCTCCGAGATCGAGTACATCTGCCAATGGCTCGTGGTGGCGACGGGAGAGAATGCGGAGCACGTGCTGCCGGACATAGAAGGGCTGCCGGAGTTCAAGGGCGAGGTCATCCATGCCTGCAACAGGCCGTTTCACCTCATGTAGGGACACTTCCATACCAGAGTTGCCACAACCGACAACTAGGACCTTCTTCCCGGCAAACTTCTCGCCGGACTTGTAGTCGCAGGCATAGCGGGCCGACTGGATGCACTCGTTGAAGTTGGGGCTAATCTCGAAGCGCCTTGCATAGGACTCGAGGTAATCAATGAACTGCTTCCTGTTGGGGTATTCAGGGAAGTCCTCAGGGAACGGCAATTTAGGAAGCTGGCAAAATTGCTTGGGAAGGTGAAGCTAGAGCCTATCGTAGGTTCTCTTTTGCCATAACGAGGCAATGCAGTCCGCTCTCTCTAGGACCACAAAGGGCACTCCTTGTTCTCTGAGGCAGGCAGCGGTGGCGAGCCCGGAAGGCCCTGCGCCGACGATGACCAGCCCGCTGACCCAAACGCAGCAGCGAGCGAAGAAGCCCTCATGGTCAACTAGGCGGAACAAGTTCTCCATTGTTTGGGAAGGGTGTTTTGATGTCGAAGATGTAACGGAGTAGCTAGAAATGGGTGTGGATGCTTGACCTGCGAGGCGTTTTCTCTCTTTTGATGTTCTGGGTCTGGGGCAAATGGAGGAAGTTGGTGGAGAAATTGGATGCGTGCTTTGTGTCCTGTATGTTTGAACATTGACTTGGTTGGTTTGGTGGGAGAGGAAGGGAGGGGGTTTAAATAGGGAGGAGGAGGCCATGGGAGAGGGCTGCATGTGATGGGACTTGGGGGAGTAATTGTGTGAACTTGCGTCGCACTCCTCAAATCATGAGCTTGTGACTATCTTCCTATTGTTGAATATTAGGTATAGAATATAGCAAGAGAGCTTTGCTTTTTTGAATTTTACTTAATTCAGTGTGAAACCAAACAGAGTCAAAAAGACTACTTTAAAAAAAGGGGAGTCCGCATTGGAGGGCCAGTGGACTTGGAAGACTATCCATCTACCTCCACAGTGAACGTCACATCCTTCACGGCGGCGAATGATAAAGAGAGATGGTCTTTTGAGTTTTTTTATGTTAGCCATTAAAAATATGAACAAGTTTTACAAAAAGAATAGAGATAAGCATACAAAAAATTCTAAAACTTGTTACGAATTAGTAATTGGATCATGAAACTTCCAAAAAGTTCAATTATATCCTAAAATTTGTCAAGTTGGTACTATCAAATTCTTCTATTAACTCTATCCAACATGATAAATGGAAACAGTAATAATTTTTAGGACTTGATTACGTTAACTTGACAAATTTAAGGATTTTATTGCATTTTCGTGATAAGTTTGAGGATTTAATTGCACATTTTGAAAGTTTTAGGACTCAATTGCACTTTCGTAATAAGTTTTAAAATTTCTAGTGCACTTATCCAAGAAAATATATTTAATCAATGTAGCATATTTTAGTAATATGAACTTTAACAACGTATAAATTTTTATTTTGCCTTTTTAGATTTCACCTAGAATAGGTTGACACCTAAATCTTCGCTCGTAGGCCACAGTTGCATTTTCTGAAAATCTGTGAATGACTCTCCTGTAACAGCAAAATTTGACCCATAAGCATAAACAGCTGTCTTACATTATCCTGCGGCCATTTTTCTCGTTGGATTGCTTTTCCATGTTTTCATATTCGAGCTAGTACAAGAGAGGGTTAAGTATGGTGTTAATCCTTCAAGTTTTAGCATTCGTGTAGTTCCCCGTCAAACTTTGGTTTTCTAACCTTTATTTCGTTTGATTTAAGTTCTTTTAACTTTCTTGATTTGTGCAACTCAATCCTCTAAGTTTTTTTTTTGCAACCAAGTCTTTTAACTTTCTCGACTTGTGCGATCAAATTCTTCAATCAATTGTTCTTGCTAAATCATAAAATTAATCGATGTGCGTGACATTGCCAATATGGCAGAAAATGGCACGTGAATCATGACGTTAATGTGATGTTAAATTAACAAAAGAAAGAAAAAACTTGGAATAAAGTATTAAAAAAAAAACTTATTTGATAGTGTTAGTTAAGCAGGTAAGCAAAACACTCGATTGCACGTACTAAAAAAGTTAGTGGATTTGATTGAATAAAAGAAAACTTACAGAACCAAACCGCACAAAATGAGAAAATAGAGGACGCAATTGCATAAAAAAAAAAATTAGGCTATCAAATCGAACAAACACTGAAACTTAGAGGATTGAACCAACATCTGCGAATGGATCCCCGAGTAGGTAGTGAGATCGAGAAAATGGTTGAGAAAAAATAATTAACCATTCCCATGTCATTTCGAGAACAATTGCCGGTTAAATTAAATCTAATTTTTCACCAACGGGTGATGATTAAATTTCTCGACAATAGGGAAGTCACTGCTCTCCAATTGCAATTTGATTCTTGGAGGCCCCTAGACCCTCTGTCGTATGATTAGATTATTGAGCCTTATCATATGTACGTGCTAACGACCCAAGATAAGACGATTTGCTTGCTTGGTCGAGTTGAAAGTTTGGAAAATCATGTCGAAAGAAGAAGGAAATTTCGGACTTTCCAATCTATGATACAAATTAAGCATCAAATTGAAGCCCAGTGCGTGATTTGATCTAATGGTAACGACAAGGATGCGAGCGCTCTTTCTTTAGACTTTCTTAAAGACTCCCGGTTTTATTTATGAGATTAGATTTTATGGTGTCGGCAAGGGTGCCTGCGGTCTTTCGTTAAACTTCCTCGAAGACTCATATTTATTTATTAAATTTGATCCGATAGTACCGACAACGACGCAAGCGGTCTCTCTTTAAACTTCCTCGAGGACTCTCATATTTAAATATTAAATTTGATCTTAGTACCGACAAAGACGCAAGCGGTCTTTCTTTTTTTTTTTATCGAAGAACCAAGCGTATTATTTACGGAGGAAAAGCATTACAACCCATTGTAAGGGCATCGATACATAGTAGGTCCAGAACTATAGGAGGAGGTGAAGAGGCCCAGTTAGAGTTCAAAAAACCTTGGCCAAAAGCCTTAGCGGCCCAATCAGCAAGGGAATTCGCTTCCCGTCTACAGTGGGACAGACGCAAAAGGGGAAAACGGGAAAGCAAAGCTTCAACTTCAACAATTAGGGTTCGGCAGTCCCATGGAGGAGAGCAGCGATTGTTCAACATTTCTACCATAACCAAGCAGTCAGAATCAATCTGAAGGTGAGCTTCATTCATTCCTTTCTTGAGTAGATAAAGCAGGGCATGATGTAGGGCTCGAATCTTGGTTTGCAGAGGAGATGAAGCAGGAACAATTTGGGAGGAACCCCCGATCAGATTTCCTTCGTGATTTCTGCAAATACAAGCCACCGAACCTGTGTGATCCGCTACGAGGAAAGCCCCGTCAATATTTACTTTGATTGTCCCTGACGATGGAGGATTCCAAATCCGAGAGGTAGGCGAAACTCGCTGCCCTGTAGATATTACGTCCTGCTGCTTATTGCGGTTACTCTCTGCAGTTATGAATGCAAGATCTACCATCTGTTCGTGAGTTGAGCGTTTGCTGCGGAAGATGAAGTGGTTTCTCGCTTGCCAGATTTGCCAGAGGAGAGCTACTACTATCTCCGGATCAGGTACATGTACATCCTGCAACAATATATCTGCTAGCCAAGTGGACATTGTTTGTGTGTTGTGTGTTGAAATATTAAGCTGCACTTTCGGATGAGACCAAAGACCCTGAATTTGTGGGCAATATAGAAATAAGTGTTCTGTAGTTTCAGGGAGATGAGTCTGACATAACTGACAATTTGGGTTGGGGAGGATGTGTCTTTTGTATAGGTTTTCCCTTGTAGCTAGTGCATTGTGGCAAAGGGACCACAAAAAGACTCTAAGTTTGGGGGCGGTCTGTAGGTGCCAAATCTTGCGCCAAACAGGGGTTGGAATGTGAGGGGATGTGGTTGCAGAGGTGGGAAGATGTTTAGGAGCATGTTCTTTAATAAACTTATAGCCACTTTTAACCGTATAGTCTCCTGTAAGTGTCCCTGTCCAAATAATCTTGTCAGAAACCATAGTTGAGCTGAGAGGAATGGTGAGGATCTCTTGAATAACTTGTTCATCAAAACTTTGTTGAAGAAGATGGACATTCCAGGTGTTCGAATTCTGTGTAATATAACTTTCAACCATTTCAGGCTCCCCTCTTTTAGCTGGCCCACCTAGAGTTCCTCTAGCTAACCATTTATCATTTCGAATTTTTATGCTGTGGCCATTCCCGACTGACCATTGAATCTAATCTGAGATGGAGTCCCGACCTAATAGCAGACTTTGCCAGCCCCATGACTGATTTGAACCTCTAGGAGCATGCCATAAATCAGTAGATTGAAAATATAAACCTTTAAACAGTCGACTCCACAAAGAGGAAGGGCATTGAGATAGTCGCCAAGCTTGTTTACCAAGGAGTGCTTTGTTAAGACTAAGTAAGTCTCGAAAACCCAGCCCTCCACTTTCCTTTCTTTCTTGAAGTAGTTCCCAACTTTTCCACCAAAACTGTGCTATTTTCTGCTCAATAGATTTGCATATAGAAACTGGAATTTTAAATATTGACATAGCATAGTTTGGTAAGGCCTGCACCACAGATTTGAGCAGTATTTCCTTCCCCCCTTTAGATAGAAGCTGTTCTTTCCACCCCGCCAGCTTAGCACTAACCCTTCCTAGTATCCAGGCGAACATATCCTTTTTAGAAACTCCCCAATCAGAAGGTATCCCTAAATATTTGCCAGTTTTTTCAATCAATGGCACCCTCAATGTACTAGCCAGATTTTGTTTTAAGAGATTAGGACAAGCTCTGCTTAGAAAAAGGCCAGATTTGTTTCTATTCACCACTTGTCCGGTAGCTAGACAGTATTGTTGCAGGATATTGGCTAAATTTTGACATTCAAGTAGACTTCCATCTAAGAAGAATATGGCATCATCGGCGAAAAATAGATGAGAAAGGATAGGACAGCACCTGTTGAACTGAATTCCTTTAAGATTCCCCATGTCGACAGCTTGTTTGATGAGGGTTGATAAAACATTAGCCACCAGGATGAATATATATGGCGAGAGAGGATCGCCTTGGCGGAGGCCTCTTGTAGGTTGAAAATAGGGTAACGGTTGTCCATTGAATTTGACACTCAGGGAAGTCGTCGTTATGCACTGCATTACCCAATTCACCCAATTGGTATGGAAACCGAGCTTACATAAATAGGCCTCCAAGAAATCCCATTCAACTTGATCATATGCTTTTTTCATATCCAGCTTTAAAATAGCTTGAAACTTTCTCTTTCTAACCCTGGTTTTCAATTGGTGCAGGACTTCTTGAACAACTAAGATGTTATCCTGTATTTGCCTACTAGATACAAAAGCGGTCTTTCTTTAAACTTTCTCGAAGACACCCATATTAATTTTTGAGATTAGATCCAATTGTGCTAGTCCCCTTCATGCTAGTGTGTCATGTCGATCACCGCCACGGTTTACGATATCGAGCAATCGTTTTAAAAAGAAACACAAAGAAGTGTATTGGGCAATTTGCGGCAAATTTTACAAAATCGGCGAATTTTACGAAGTGTAATAGAGCTTGTCATAAATGACCATTACAAATAAGGGAAATCCTCAAGTAGAATATCACATTACAAGAATTGAGATAGGAATCATCAAATACAGTATCACATTACAAAAGCAAAGATTGGGAATCCCCAAATAAATACATTACAAAAGTTGAAAACACGATCTCATGGAATCTCCGGCATATTATGATCTCTTGCCATCTTATTGGCAATACTTTTTCTAAGCATATTCATCTTAGTAAAAAATTTCATAGAGAAATTATTTCTTATTTCTATTCCAGAAATAAAGAAGTAGAAAATTTCTACTTCTAATTTCTGATCAAAATCTATTTTTGGAACAGAAATCTATTCCAGAAATAGAAAAACGGAATAGGTTTATCAAACGGATTTCTATTCCAAAAACAGGTCTGGAATAGAAAAATTGTTTTTGGAACAAAAATTCTGGTTTGTCATGCACCCCCTAAGAGTCAATACAGTATTGTTATAAGTGATTAGTGATTAGATATAGGTTGATTCGACGGAAGCATGCAATTGAATTGTGGGTGGTTTCCACCTGATCGCAAAATTTGCGTTAAACAACACTAACCCAATTTTCTGTCGATTCGGTACTTTATACCCAGTACCCATAATTGAAATCTTGAGATTTTCACGACAGTCGAGAGTCATCAATATGTCGAAGATGTACAATGTGGCTCGAAAATAATCGACCACAGGTCAATTGCACTAAAAATTCCTAAAAACTACCCGATAGGTTAGGTCACGCTAAATTCACGTCATATTGAAATTAACCGTGAATTTGAACCCGATTTCAGAAATTGAAAGTTCTATCATGTCATGATTTATTTTAGGAACGTCGACTCATCCTTGAAAAAATTTTTCAATGAGCTCGAGATTTTTACGGAAAATCAATTAGGACAATTTAGAAAAGAATAGAAATTTGGAGGGGCCGAGATTTTTGGCCTCCAAAGTGAGCTACTTAGTGATGGGAAATTGTGGAAATTGTGTAGGCTTCCTCTGCAGCAAAATTGGTCATCAAATTGAAGGAATTGGTGAAGAAATGGAAGTCCAATTGAGGGAAATTCATAGGCTTGTGTAGGGCTGCAACATTGGGCACCAAAATGAGTTATTTATGGGAAATTTATGCAAGAAAGTAATGTGGGGGACAAGGGGATATGCTTAAAGACTTGTGGGACCTTGGTATGATGATTATAGATATTTTATCTTTGACTTTGGCCCCCATCCGCAGCCTCTCTCACGCATGTCTCTCCCTCTCTATTTTTCCTTCTCTCTCTCTCTCTCTCTCTCTCTCTCTCTCTTTATTTTGCACGTTTCTTTTCCTTTCTGCCGACACTCCCTTATCCCTTCCCCTTTTCGCTTGCTTCGCACGCTAGGGCAATCGCACCCCTTCCTCACACCTTCTGCCTTCTTTCATTTCCCTGGGAAGCTTGACTTCCCCATTTTTTTCATGCTACCGTTTCTCAGCTGCCACACGCATCAGCCCGTCTGCCCCCACCAGTCAACCCAGCAAAGCTTCTCCTTCTGGCGTTGACTCCAACAACCCACAATTGTCTCTCTCCCTCGTTGCCATCTCCATTGTAATCCCACGATCTCTCTCTCTCTCTCTCATTGTTGTTGCTAGCTGCTCCCCTCCACTTCGTCATCCCACCGAGCAGCCTTCATCATCCTACCGAACAACCATCTTCAGCTTCTGTCCAGTCTCCAGCAACCGTCCCATGCTAGCACCTCCACCCGCGGCCATTGAAACCAACCCGAGCCGCACCCAAACAGCCGCCATTTTCACCTCCACAGAATCGAAGCAACTTGACCAGCTCAATTGTGAGCTTCCTTAGCCAATTTCGGCCTGGTCCGGGCTCCCGTTGGCACAACCGTAAGTTTGAGTTTCAGCCGCAATTGCACCGCTATCGCCGTGAATCGGTTTTCGCATTAAATCAGTGAGTTTACTCACTAAACTCTACTTATGGAGTTAATGATGCTTAAGGGATGATTAGTTTAAGCTAAGTATGTTTATGTGGTTAGTTAGAACGGATTAGCAATTTAATTACTCGTTATTGCATGTTAGGTGGTTAAAGTAGCGTAATTAGAGACTATATAGGTTGTATTGTTTATCTAAATAGGTTTCGAAATTTTCCGAGCCCATTTCGATATTTAATTAGGCTTTTCTGGCCTAAGTTTGCATTTATGGCATTTATTTGTATTTATTTAATTATTTTTGGTATTTATTTAATTACTTATTATTTTCCAGAAATTAGACCAAGATAGTGATGACAAGATAGGTGTGATTGGTTTATTTAATTGAATGATATATTGTGTTATTTGAGTGATATTTGTAATTTTAGGAATTTATCTTATGACATAACGAATTTTGCGTTAATTGCAATGGTGTGATTGGTTTATTTAATTGAATGCTATATTGTGTTATTTGAGTGATATTTGTAATTTTAGGAATTTATCCCAAAATTGAGTAATTTCAATGAAACACCGAGCATCGGTTTATAACGCCAAAAATATTCTTGTGGACTGTATTGAATTGTGGGATTTTTAAAAAGTTTAACTCACTAAATCTTGAAAATTATTATATTTTGATGTGACATAAAAGGATTTTAGTTTTGAATTATTTAAATGCTTCGAAATTCTGGAAAATATAATATTATTTTATAATCCGAAATTATTAAAATATTATTTAAAAAAATGAAAAAATTATTTTTGACCAACGAAAGTGATGTACCCACACACAATTATTTTATTGGGTATAATAAAAATGGAGTATCGCGCAGCTTTGATGAGCATTATAAGTACCGCACAGCTTTGGTGAGCATTATAAGTATCGCACAATTTTGGTGAGCATTATAAGTATTGCATGCTTTTCTATCCCGTATTTCATTGTCGGGGGTTTATAGTACGTTCCGCTTGCGCAGGTGAGCATCTTTATACAATCTATTTTCAGCTTAGCATTATAAGTATCGCACAGCTTAGGTGAGCATCTTTATACAATCTATTTTCAGCTTAGGGTGAGCTTGAATCAATCAAATTTGATGGATGGTATTGATGTTATGGAATCGAGTAGATCGATTGATCAATGATTTGATTTGAATTAAAGTGATCGGTTGAGTATATGAATCATGGACTGTACTGACTTGTATGAAAGAACTAAGGTGAGGTAAATCCTCTACATTATGTGTGCATAGGTAGTCAAGGACCTTTGTTCTTATCTCAAAGCATGGACACATCTAACTATGCTCAGCCATCCAATTGGCCTTAGCCAAGCATTCCTGCCGACACTACAAGCTTCTCCCAGAATCAAGAGGAAGCATCCTCATCATATCAACTGAACCAAATTCTCTCACCACACACACTTGCAACATTTGAGCAGAGATATGAAGAAAGTCTTGTGGCATCGCACAAAAATGACTCAAACTACGACTACAATGCTCGTGATGGACGAGACCACTAACTGAACAAGACTACTGTTTGTACAAGTTCGCTGTAGCAAGTTACTGTTCACTTTTACTGTAACAATAGGCTAGGGAAATTACTGTTCACTGTCATTGTTCATACCGTGCAAATAATTCCCCACTAGAAATTTCCGAAGCCTCTATTTGTTTTAGGACTCGTGAGATGGTTCTTGTTTGTGTGTGACCTTTTATTACCTATAAAAGGCAATGAGGATGTAATGTGTTGGGCAGAGTCCTTTGAAGTAAAGTGAGTGTTTTGTGAAAATCTCTCTATGGCTTTCTAAACCTCCTTTCTTCTACAGCCTAGTAGGATCTTCTAAGAAATGCAGTTTGGATAGTTAGAAATGTTGTCATCCTAGTTCTGTCTGAGTGTCTCTAAGCTCGAACTAAAGGGCGGAGTGGTTTTTTTGCTAAAAGGCTGTTCCTGAAGGGCTTGAACAAGTTGTTTAATGAGTGAACTTGCTGAGACATCACCTCACCCCGTCGTGGGCTTAACTTTTTAGGTTCTTAGGGTGAAGAACCTAGAGCTTGAGGTAGAAGGGTCGGGAGCATGGATAGCTCGAAAGTTTTTTTTTTTTTTTTTTTTGAGATAGACCTCATGTACTTATACCCTAGAGTTGACCTCTGTTTGTAAATCAGATTGTGATTTTTAATAATGTATTTGATTTGAAATTTGTTGTCCTGCTTTTCTATTCCAAGCTATTTGTTGTCAGGGGATTAGTTTATGCACTTCCGCATGTGTATTAAAATAAATGGGTCGATGACGCGTCCTAGAACGTCATAAGTTTTATCAACCACTGAGGGATGGTTATGCACTCGAGGATTGTGACGTGACAGGTTTAGTCATGATCCATTCCAACTTGACTCACTCTCCTCATAATATTACTATTTACACAACCTCTCTCCTTTGTATCTAAACCTCTTCTTGATATTACAAAAAGAAAAGCCAAAACAAGTGAATCGAGCGGAATTGAGTTTTTGGTTTTGATCATATTCGGTTCGGGCTCCGATTTGGTTTAAAGCTTATACAAACCCAAAACAGTTCAATTCGGTTCGATTCAAAGTTCTTGATTTCTTTATTTTTTTAGTTTTTTTTTTTTTTAATTTCTATTTCTATTGAGTTTTTTTTTTTTTTTTTGTCGGTCCTACTCTATTTCTATTTCTATTGAGTTGAATGAGAAGCATTTTGTTGGATGGCAGTAATCATAAATTATGTGTGATTCGAATAGTGGTTTCGAAATGATAAAGCTTCCCACATAAATTTTTTGTGATGTGGTATTTTATGCTCACATCATACACCATTTGATTAACAAAACTCAGAATGTCAAAATTAGGGATCAAGTCTTTCTTAATTCGATAGTTTTCAATAAAGATTGGAGTGATCAGTTCCCTTCCTAAAACCGAAACCCAAAGCTAGATAGAAAATAAATAAATCAATTTAGATTTAGAATCATTCTCTTAATGGATTAGCTTAGTCTATATTAGTACAATCCTTACTAAAATGAGTAGAAACTAGACTCCCCATAAGCTAGTTCAAATTTAGGAATTAGGAGTAGTCTCTAAGATCAAATTTATGGGGAGTTCACATCCCAAGGCTTAGCACAAAGCCATGTATGATTTTTGCCCAACAAGTATCGAAATTTCTTGTACTTTTCTTTAAATGTTGTCAATACCGAGGTGTTTACTTTTATCACTTTTAATACATTGGTTGTTTTTTTCCCCTTTTTAACATGGCTACAATAAGCGTAGGATCATAATAAACTTCCAAAAACAATTGAATGACCTTTAGGATTCATATTTGGAAAAGACTATTTGATTACTTAGATGAACAATCTAACCAAATTAAAGGTACTGAAATGGCATTGATAGACACTAATGGAGTAACCAAGTCCCAAAATGTAGAAAACTCTGGTTGCATAGGAAGTGAAACAATCTCGTGCGCCTCACTTGATTTCTAACGGACCCCAAAATGCTAATGGCAATTCCAATCTCACATAGAATTCTTTAAAATTAATCCGAACTTAAAACAAAGTCTAATGTCACACAAGGTAAGAGCTTTGGACAATATGCGCCTAATCGAGGGCCATCGGCCCGCCTTTTAAGCATGACCTTTAATCCTCATTCCTTTTCCTCTGACAGAAGAAAAAAAAAAGGATGGCGACAGCTAGGCCACTCTATTAGGGAATTGATTATATTAAAAGAACTTTGGCTTAGATTAACTTGGTTGATTGTTCACTAATGTGGTCTTAATGGCAATGTGCGTGAAAGTCATGAGGAATACAAGGTTAGTTAACCACATGTTAAATATTCTTGTAGGTTTGGAGTTATAAGGGGAGGCTTATTTGTTAATCCCATGTTTTGTAGGTGAAGAAATGAAGTATTGAATGAATGAGGATTATTTAGAAGCAATTATTGATTTGAATTTGCTATGCATACCTTTACCACTTTAGCACTACACATTGCATATACAACCCATGATCCAAAAAGCCTCTGGTTGCATTAGGTAAATCTCAAACGGTGTTGTGTGTGGAATCCACGTGGGGAAAGTACTCGTGCTAATCCATTCTCAATTCCGCTCATTTCGACCATAAGGGAGTGGCACCATCCGACAAACGCACAGAGGGTAATCCCTTTTTTTATCTAATTGAAGTGGGAGCTTTAAACTTTTAGATTTTGACCTTTAGGCATCAAACCTCACAAGTTGCATGTATGTGTCTTTGTGATTGACGTATCCTTTCCCTTTTAATTGTTTCACATGAATTGTTCCAACTCTCAATCATCGCTCTTTTGTATATAATGCAATTTCTTTACAAGAATTTATTTCTTTTCGTAATATATGGTAATTGATCAAAACGCCCTCTTAGGTCTAGATATAATGGCACAACCGGAGCTCATAATCATTCTCGCCTACAAAGATGACCCTCTTGGAATTGTGGGAGAGGCTTGATCTAGAAAAGCAACAATATGTTGAGACGAGAATTGGAATATCTCATCTCTCTTCTACGTGTTGAGCTGCAGATAACAATGTTTAGGGCTTGATCCCATTTTTGGAACTGATGACATCTACATTTGTTTTCGGTCGAAATGAATTCACCCCAATAATAGAGGAAGACGACATTGACATGGGCTGACATGGCTTGTTTGGTTTAGTTGGACCTCCAATTGATCAAGGTATTGTGTCTCTACTGAGTCAATTCTTAGGAAGAAATACTATTGCAATAAAAATAAAAAATAAAAATCTTCAAAGGAAATAGTAATGCTCCTCATTTAGCATTCTTAGAAACAGAAACTCTTGGGTCTACTCATAGGATCGGGTTATCAATCTTCCAAAATATTTCTCCTAACTTTTTTGGGTTTATAACATTCCCTTTCATCAAAAAGGTGAATCCTTTAGTCACTCGTATTGTCCATCAAGTTTGTCAATTCAAGAGATTCTCAAATATGATTTTGGCTGAAATCTTCATTTCGCCCACCCGATTTACTGAAGAAGGGATAAGCACTTTTAAAGCACCCACGGGACTCCTCCAAATTTGGTTTCTTTCTCACCTCAAAGAGTTCGGCCTAAACATGAAACTTACCGACACTTGCCAAGATTCTCATTCTATCCAAAACTTTGAAGAAAGACCCAAATTCATTCCTCCTTGGTCATTTTACCCGTGCATTGACTTTCTGAATGATATTACTCCCAATAAATTCTATGGCAAGGTCGTTGGGTAGGACGTCATGAGGCCCACCTTATTCATGGGCAAGACAACCCGATCCCACTTCCGAGGTTTCCGGTGTCTTTTTCATGTTACCATTAGTTTTCTGGCGTCATCATTTTCTAATGTTTGATTTTTTTGTTAGTGGTCATCTTCTTGCAAGAAAAAAAAAAGATAAGGTGGCAACCGGTCAATACTCGGTAATCGGATTCCTGGGGATAATGTTGGGGAGCTGGAACTTAGTGCAAAGACGCAGTCAATCACACGTACTCATACATTTCCATTTTTATTTTTTTTAATTATTTGAGCTCAGTGCAAAGAAAGAGGAGGTTAAGTGTAGTATTAATCCCTTAAATTTTAGGGTTCGTGTAATTCAAGGTTGGACTTTTGGTTTTCTGATTTTTATTTTGTTCGATTAAATTCTTTGACTTTTTTTATTTTATTTTATTTTATTTTATCTATGTGATTCAATCCTTCAAGTTTTATTTTATGGAATAAAGTTCTTTGACTTTCTCAACTTGTGCATTCCAATTCTTCGGTCAACAACAGCCCTCACTAAACCGTCAGGTAAAATGGAATGGCACATGAATCATGATGTTATCGTGGAGTCAAATTAACAGGGCAAGAAAAATACAAACTTAGAAGAGATTTAAAATAAAAACTAATTTAATAGTGTTAATTAAATATTCTCCTTACGCCATTGACGGAGAGTTTTGAATTGTCTTTGTTTTTTGCGTCAATCACCATAAGAAGGATCATTACAGGAATCTCTTTTTTCAAACATTTGACTTTTAACTCAGTCTTTCGACAAGCCCGGTCAAGTTCTTTGTTGCTCTCAAAATGACTTCCAAAAGCCTTCCTTTGAATGCATATATCATCACGAGCAAAACACTAGATTGGAGAAATTAATAAATTTATGGACTTGATTGAATAAATAAAACTTAGATAGCCAAGCCGCACAAAATAAAAATAGATGACTCAGTTGCACAAAATAAGAGTTAGATAACCAAATCGAACAAACATAAGGAATCAAAACTAAACTTAATCCAAAAATGGATAATCGGGTTAGTGATTTTACGAGAAAGTGATCGAGGAACAAAATTACCCACTCTATTTAATTTCTAGGACAATTTTTTAGTCCGACGAATATTGACTTATCGATATTTGATGATAATTAAATTTCAATTTTTTTGGCGAAAGGAAAATCACTATGATTCAAATAATTATTGGAAGCCCTTATGACCTCTTCATTCTATAATTGGACGGCGGAACCTTATCCAACACACGTCTTCAACGTCCTAAGCCATGATGGTCGGCACGCGCCGTCATCGAGTCGAAAGTTTGGATAAGCGTTTCCGAAGAAGGAAAATTGCAGTGATTTCTCCAATCAACAACAGTAAATTAGCACCGAATTGAAGCGGATTTTCAGATTAGATTGCCAAACCACCGACAAGGAACCGTGCCGAGAAAGGATGTGCGGGGCCAAGGAAGTTGCCACGTCACCCGCTCCTTTTCTCATTTGAGCATTTTTTTTTTTTCTTATTTTATTATAGTACTTTCTGACTTTATCATATTGCTTTTTATTCCACTTTCTGTCTTGATTTAAAGCCTTTCTTTTTAATTTTATAAAAGGCAGGTACGGAAAAAGTCGTGAGTATTTATAGGTCACATGGGCCTTCGTCATGATTCTTTTCATATTTTTTTTATAAGAAAATCTTTATTTAGTGGGAATGCCCCTAAATACTAAGATATCAAATTTAAAGGAGTTTTCGTGAATCATATAATTCAGATTATTACCATGCAAGGTTTAGATCTAAATTAATTTTTCGCAATGGGTGATGAATTATATTTTAAATTTTTGGGGGAAAGGGAAATTGCAACAATCCACCAAATTGTTAGAGACCTCTATGACCCTTTAATTTATAATTGGACTTTAGAGTCTTACTTGATGTGCATTTTTAATGTCTTAAAACATGATTGGTTACATATCCAGTCAAATCAAAAATTTAGATAAGCCGATTTCTCAATGAAAAAATGAGGTGATTTTTTCAATTAAAATTGAGATTAAGCACCGAATTGAAGCGGATTTGGAGATTAAATCCGAATCTACAGACAAAGATGCGCGCGGCCTTTTCCGAAACTTGGTCGAAAATTTCCACAATTAATTTATGAGTTGAGATCCAACTTTCCCGACAAGGATGCGCGGGGTTCCGCGATTACAGCAAGGAGCCAAGGAGGTTGCCACGTCACACGCTCCTTTTCTTGTTTTATTACCTTTTTTTTTTTTTTTTTTTTTATTATGGTACTTTCTGACTTTCTTATATTGATCTTTATTCCGCCGTCTGCCTCAATTGACAATTTTTTTTTTCGAATTTTTACGAAAAGCGTGAAAGAAAAGAAGTCGTGCTATTTATAGGGCACATGGGTCTGCCGCGTTATTATTTTTTTATCCAGATAAGAAATTCTTTATTTTGTCGTACTATATACTATTAAATTTAGACACGGACGCATACCAAGACGTCCATATAAAGTGGTCTCGTGGATCACATGATTAGAGTCATTAAATGAGAACGGGGGTTTCCATTTTTCATTTCATTGACCGATTCATTAAATTTGACGTGACGCAAAAATGAAAAAAAGATCTTCAAATTGCTCATTCTTGTTGAAATTTTCCACCGATTGAAGTCAAGACCGTGCGCATCCATTTGATTACCTAGAAATTCAGATCTGATTTTTAACTCCATGGCAATAATCATAAGGTAAATACGATACAGTCGTCCTTATTCCGGTTGTCCATGGCAGGATATTGAAAGCTTTTATGGGTCGCAGATTTCCTGCTATAAAAAGAAGAAATGTCCTCTTCAGCATTTTGCTAGATGGCATATTTTATTTTATTTTTTGAGTTTTTTTTTTAATTTCTGTTTTCATTGAGTTGAATGAGAAACATATTATTGGACGGCAGAATTTCTTTTTTGAAGTCTTTCTTTTGAAATTTCTTTTTTCATTGAGTTGAACGGGTAGCATTTTGTTGGATGGCAGTAAACATGGAATCAATGTTTGATTCGAATTCCCACATAAATTTATATAAATATGGTATCTTTATGTGTCATATCTTACGTCATTTGATTGGCCAAATTTGGAACATTGAAATTCAGGATGACTAGTTCTCGATTCTACCCAGTCCAATTATCATTTTGTCCAAAATAAATCAACTTTTGCAATAATAAATTATTGTTGCACCATTTTACTATAAAAACATATATTGATCAAGTGGGTAGTGTTATTTCCTCAAGTTGAAAATCATAATCCGATTCTCAATATATGTAATTTCTTTTTTTTTTTTTTGTTGAAGATACTATTGCCAGCAAATTGATCTTGCTGCATGGAATGTTGATCTTAATTGATGCTGATTAGTCTATTGTTAGAAAATTAGAATATTGTGTATTAGGAAATCTTTTTCACATATTCTGTATATTTTTCTTCCTTAGATATTTTTGTTCGATTGTATTATAAATAGGAAGCATATTGTACATCATTAATTAGTGAAAGAAAAATACACAATACATTTTTCTCCCAATGCTTTTCACTCAAAATTCTGACATGGTATCAGAGCAGGTTCTCTTAGACCTAGCTTCCGCATATTGATTCTGTGTAGTCGCTTATGCACAGCTCCTTTCTTCTCCTTTCTTTATCACGCATCCTGTGAAATTTTTATCATATTTTCACACAAAAAAACCATGACCAAGAACCAAGCTTCAAAATCCGGATCATCCGAAGAAAATTTGCCCTCAGATTAATCTCCATATCAGCAATCAACTCAGGTAGATGAAAATCAGAACGAAGATGAAGATCAACTACCACCCGCTGAAGGACTTCAGGGCTCGATTCAGCCCAACTCGGGGCAATTTTTTCAGGGTCCATATGTACAATGGATTCCCATTCAAGTTCAACCAGCCCAGAACACTTCGGGTTCTACAGAGAGGACCCACGCAGAAAGCATCGGGCCAGGAGGAGGCCCAACAATAGGATCCGGACCCAACCCAGGATCAGGATCCGGTTGGTCATACCCGAACCACAACCTTTCGGGTTCGACGAGTTTCCCTTACCCGGGATTCGGACTGGTGTTTTCCCTTTTGCAGGCATCCCCGGCGGACGACCAGAACCAGGAGATACCCTGTACACGGCCGCCGCCGATGGCCCTCAACTCCGCTTGATTTCGCAACAACTCTCGAGACCGGAGAACTACTCCGTTTGGTCCCGAGAACTTCGGCGAGCACTCATAACGAAGGACAAAGATGGTTTTATAGATGGATCCGTACCTGTTCCGACCGACGAACGGTTGGCCCGACACTGGAAGAAATGCAACCAGTTAGTACGAACTTGGATCGGTAACTGCCTCACGCCGGAGGTCGCCGCCGGACTCCCTCCGACCGAGGATGCTCACCTTTTTTGGGAAAACATACGGGAGATGTATGGCAAGCTCGATAGAGCTAGGATTTTCTCAATAACCCAAGCTCTATCAGAGCTAAAACAGGGAAATTTATCCATTTCAACCATTTTTAACAAACTCTCAGCCCTTTGGAACGAATTGGAGGAAGCTGAAGAAAAACTTCAAGGACCGGAAGAAACCCTAGCTCAATACCGAGCAATTAGGGAAAGGGAGAAGGTAACGCGCTTTCTTTTGATCCTAAATGAGAGCTACTTACCCTTTCGCAGTCAGATCCTCGCGATGGAGCCGGTTCCTTCCCTTGGCCGAATATATCAGCTCGCGGTACAGGAGGAATCGCAGCGACTCGCCTCAACGGAATACCTCAAAGTAGGGGATCGGGTTGTCCTCGCGGCCAAGGCGACGCCGGACCAGCATCTGCTCGCGGCAAGGTCCGGGCATGGTGGCTTCAGACGATCGGGAAGAACAGGGGCAGACCTAGGGTTGCTGGAGGAAGAAGATGGGTCTTTTTTACCTTTTTCAATGGATGGTCGAGATGCAGCTCACTCATCCAACGGCCCAAGACTCACGCGGGTCTCATTAAGTGCGGACGGTCCAGATCAGATCATGCAAGCGGACGGCTCAAATTACTCCGCGAGATCAGACGGTGGCCTGCTATATTCCGCACGATCAGACGGCTCCAGCTTCATCCTAGCGGCTCCGAGATCGGACGGCTCAGATCGAGCCACATCAGCCCCAACATGGAGGGGATCGAATGGACAATTTTTTTCCTCAGCTTCCAATAAATCACATGCCCAAAATTCTAAAGGGAAAGGTAAATTTTGTGATTATTGTAAACGCCCTTATCATACTCGAGAAAATTGTTGGAAGTTACATGGAAAACCAGGAGAAAAGGAGAAGAAAGCGCGAGATATTTCTATTGCAGCACATGCAAAGGCTCATCAACCCATTAATAAAGATCAATTGCAGCAGATTATGAGCACTTTAAACCAGCTGGGAACATCAGACAAAACAAGCAGCTATGCAGGTACTTCTCACTGTTTGAGCTCCATTTCCAATAAAGCATGGATTATTGATTCAGGTGCTAGTGATCACATAGTTTGCGATGAACATTTCTTTTCTAAAATCTATAAAGCACATTTTCATACATCCGTGCGACTTCCAAATGGAGAAGATACCTCTGTCACTAAGGTTGGGGATGTTCAACTTAGTCCTCTCATTACTCTCAAAAATGTCTTACTCATTCCCAAATTCCAGTTTAACCTAATCTCTGTGTCAAAACTTTGTGAAGACAATTCCTGTCGGGTCCTTTTTAATTCTGACATCTGTCTCTTTCAGGCCCTTTCGACTGGGAAACTGATGGGCTTGGGTAACAATCATGAGGGACTTTATTTATGGGCTACTCTTCCAAAAAATTTTGATGTTCCACTTTTTCCCTTGAATAAGGGCACTCTATGTAATGCTAGCATCAATAAAAATATTTTATCTCATCAGCGATTAGGCCATAGCGCCTCTTTTCCTCATCCAAAGTGCCCTGTCTGTCCTTTAGCTAAACAATCGCGATTACCTTTTCCGCAAAGCACTTCTCGTAGTAAGACGGCTTTCACTCTTTTGCATATGGATATCTGGGGACCATATCACATCGCACATCGTGATGGATCTCGTTTCTTTCTCACAATTGTGGATGACCATACACGAGCAACTTGGGTTTTCTTATTGCAGTCTAAGGCCCAAGTCCCCTCTTACCTAAGAGATTTTTTTACCCTCATCAAGAGTCAGTTTCATAAATCCGTACAGCGAATTCGCACTGATAATGCCCGGGAATTTTTTAGTCATGAATGTTCTACTTTGTTCACTACAAATGGCATTCTTCATGAAAGTTCTTGCGTATATACCCCTCAACAAAACGGTGTTGTCGAAAGAAAACACCGTCATCTCCTAGAAGTTGCTCGTGCCCTCAAATATCAAGCCTCTATTCCTGAAATGTTCTGGGGAGACTGTGTGGTCACAGCAGCATACTTGATCAATAGGATGCCATCCAGGGTTCTTAATGGCAAAAGTCCATTTGAATTGCTTTTTGGGAAATGTCCAGATATTCGCCATCTTCGTGTATTTGGTTGTTTATGTTATGTATCCACCGTGGGCACTCGTGACAAATTGGGGCCTCGTGCCATCAAATGTGTTTTCATGGGATACCCTAATCTTCAGAAGGGTTATTCAGTATATGATCTCTCCACTGGGCACTTCTTCGTCAGTAGAGACGTTATTTTCCATGAGGATGTATTCCCTTTTCAGGAAGGATTATCTTCTCAACAGAACGATTCAACTACTGAGAGTCGTCAATTTTTAGCTGACGATGATATTTCCACCCCTACTCAAATGATGATTCCTCATATATCTCCCATGGCTTCTTCGACACCTGGATATGATGGAGGCTCATCCTCAGATTTACATTATATAACTCCAGATATTTCACAAGAAGCGACATTGGCATCTCCAGTACCTTCTTCGTCACCAACATCTCTGAATGATATCCCTGAATCACAGATCACAAGGGACTGTTCCATCTGTTACATCGGCTTCTCCTCAACGTTCAAAGCGTATTACCCGACCACCCACTTGGACAGCAGACTACATTTGTCCTACATTGAAGTCATCTGGTACACAATATCCTGTCTCATCATATGTTAGCTTTGCTAATCTTTCACCTGAGCACATGTGTTGCATTAGTCAAATATCTGAAGGACGGGAACCATCTTCATATGAAGAAGCTGTTCAAGACCCTCATTGGCAACAAGCAATGGCAGATGAATTGCAAGCTCTAACAGAGAATAAGACCTGGGAAGTTGTTCCTATACCCACTCATCGGAAATCTATAGGGTGCAAGTGGGTATACAAGATCAAGTATAAGGCGGATGGTTCAATTGAACGTTATAAAGCTAGACTAGTAGCTAAGGGGTTTACTCAGCGAGAAGGTTTTGATTACACTGAAACATTCTCTCCAGTAGCAAAGGAAGTCACGGTTCGTTCTTTTTTCTCTGTTGCTGCTATTCGTGATTGGCCTCTTCATCAAATGGATGTTCATAATGCATTTCTTCATGGTGATCTCGAAGAAGAGATTTACATGGACCTTCCGCCGGGTTTACGCAGACAGGGGGAGAATAAAGTATGTCGTCTCCGTAAATCCCTATACGGACTTAAACAGGCTTCTCGTCAATGGTATGCCAAGTTTACCAATGCACTTACAGCTGCAAAATTCAGGCAATCCAGACATGACTATGCCTTATTCACATGGAGACAAGGTACATCATCAATTTATTTACTTATATACGTTGATGACATACTTATTATGGGGAATGACGAAGATGCCATCAAGAAGTTTAAGCAATATTTGCATTCAAGCTTCCATATTAAGGATTTGGGACCTCCCAAATATTTCCTTGGAATAGAGATTGCACGGTCGGATAAGGGAATTTGTCTCAGCCAACGCAAGTTTGTCTTGGAGATTGTATCAGAAACAGGATTGTCGGGATCCAAACCAGCTGCTATCCCAATTGAACAGAATGTCAAATTGACGACAGTAGAGTATGACAAGGGTTTATTGCCCTTGAATGAGGATCCTTTACTCGAAGATCCTTTTGTTTATCAGAGACTCGTAGGGAAGCTTATATACTTAACTATGACTAGACCTGACATATGCTATGCAGTGCAGATTCTCAGTCAGTTTATGCATAGTCCGAAACAGTCGCATATGAATGCTGCGATGAAAGTTGTGAAATACCTAAAAGGGTGTCCAGGCTTGGGAATATTACTGTCTCGCGATAATGACATGAAGATGACAGCATACAGTGATACGGATTATGCTACTTGTCCTATGAGTAGAAAGTCAATCACAAGATTCTGCATCAAATTGGGTAGCTCATTGCTATCTTGGAAGACAAAGAAACAATCGACCGTTTCATTATCATCTGCTGAAGCGGAATATCGGGCAATGGCAAAGACCAGTTGTGAGATAGTCTGGATAAGAGGATTACTCGAAGATCTTGGTGTCTGGATTAAGGAACCAACTGTCCTATTTTGTGACAATGATGCTGCACTTAAACTTGCAGCGAATCCAGTTTTTCATGAGAGGACGAAGCATATAGAAGTCGATTGCCATTTTGTTAGAGATAAAATTCAAGATGGATTGATCAAGACAAGGGGGATAAGAACTATGGAGCAGCCCGCAGACATATTCACTAAACCTTTATGTCAAAGGCAACATTCGTATTTATTAAGCAAGCTAGGCGTTCTAGATGTCTATAGACCGCCAGCTTGAGGGGGAGTGTTGAAGATACTATTGCCAGCAAATTGATCTTGCTGCATGGAATGTTGATCTTAATTGATGCTTGATTAGTCTATTGTTAGAAAATTAGAATATTGTGTATTAGGAAATCTTTTTCACATTAACTCGTATATTTTTCTTCCTTAGATATTTTTGTTCGATTGTATTATAAATAGGAAGCATATTGTACATCATTAATTAGTGAAAGAAAAATACACAATACATTTTTCTCCCAATGCTTTTCACTCAAAATTCTGACATTTTTGGCAACAAGTTTATACATATATATCACGAATAAAATCCTTTTACCATATTTGGGACATTCTTACGATGGAAATGAATTTTTTAGCATAATCTAGTGGGACCACTACACATTGGCACATTGGGACCACTGGGTGTTATGTGTATCTTGCGTGTGAAGCATTTTTAAATCGGTGCACATTGGGACACTAATCCTTAGCCGGCCTTGGAAATCCGAAATGGACCAATTCTCCCTAAAATCAAATCTAACTAGTCGGTTGCCGAGTAGAGCTAGACCCAATTCTCACCCTTAGCTCCTTCTTCTCCCCAAAAAGGCGTTTTTTGGTAATCTATCTATTCAATTTACTTGACTTTTGATAAGCATCGCTGTCGACCCAGCAAAAAACGTCGTCGTCGTCGTCGTCACGGGCCACGACTCGAGTCGCGACCGTTTCGAAGAAAACGGAAAGCAAAGCCGCCCTCCGTTCCCATCAGGCGCCGTCGACCCGAAACGCCGTTACTGAAAAAATAAATAAAAGAAAAGCAAAAAAGAAAAAAAAGACAAATTAAAGCATCCAGCGAAGATGAGTAGACCAACTACCAAAGCCGCCAGCCCGTGCCGAGTCGCCCGGAAACATCCCCCCCCACGCGCCCACGTCGCGCGTGGGGCGCACGCGTCCTCGTCATCCTCCTTCTCGTCAAAGTTTCTCTGGCTGCTTTGCCTGCCTGGAGCTCCCTCCGTAGCTTGCCTCCGAAGTTTCTCCTCCGCGTCCACACGCTCCCTCCCTCCTTCTCTCCTTCCTTCCTTCACACTTTCCTCCATCTCTTCCCCCCGCCTCCAGGCCTTTCGTCAACGCTCACGTCTCCCCTCTTTCCCTGTATAAAACCATAGCCTGAGCAGCAGCAGCAGCAGCAGCAACTCCTCCGTTTTTCAGGGCATTCCCAGAACTTAACTTCGTTCTCGCCATCTCTAGCTCCTGTCCACGCACGACCCACGATTCCCCTCCCTTCGTTGTGCTCTGCAGGCGTACTTAGCGGGTGAAATTCCCCGGCTTGTGGGTTGTTCTTGCGTTTTGGCTCGGATTTGAATCGAATTCCGGGGAAGGGGTCCGGATACCGGCGCGTGGAGCTTCTGGGTCTCGTCAAGTTGGGTTTTTGGTAGGAAGTTTGTTCCGTGAGCGTGGATTTAGTGCCGCATTCGATGGACGCGAAGGCTCCGGTGAGGTTTACCTTGGGGAAGCAGTCGTCCCTGGCGCCGGAGAGGCTGGAGGAGGAGTTGGAGGAGTCGAGTGACGACGAGCTCGACGCGGGGATTCAACCTGGAGTGAGGCTGATGTACTTGGCGAATGAGGGGGACGTGGAGGGAATGAAGGATGTACTGGATACCGGGGTCGATGTCAATTTCAAGGACATCGATGACCGGACCGCCCTGCACATCGCCGCGTGCCAGGGCTATGCCGACGTCGTCGCTTTGTTGATCGAAAGGAAGGCCATTGTCGATTGCAAGGACCGATGGGGCAGCACTGTAAGATCAATGTCTCCACGAATTTCCTGTTTCTGTGATGAATTCTTTCCGTGTTATGTTGTTTCAATGGATAAGTATGTTTCCTGTGTGAATATTCTGTGGGTTTGTGCGTGCTTGCTCGCCATTGGTGTCTATGACTGACTGCCATCCCTTTTCTTCTTTTTTACTGTTTTGTCATTAGTCAGGGAGTTTAAGCTATAACTTGTTTTTCATGTACTAAATTCATGTAAAAAGAGGATTGTGAATTTGGTGGCGAAGTACACGAAAGGAGGAACTCTTTTTGTTACCTTCAGGATGTACCTTCCTTCTTCATACTGCCTGTGAAGTTTTCTATGTCTACCCTTTTTCTATATTCTGCATTTCCCCCCTCAAGTTTCTTCTTTTCTTCAGCGGCTCCATCATTCCCAGTCCCTCGTGATCTGGTACTGATCCTTATTGTAAGGATCAATGCTTAGCAAGTGCTAGATCATTATTTATGCCTGATGAACGTGAGAGCATTAGTTTGGTGCAGTATCTTAATCAATCAAACTTCTCTGATGTTACTTGGAAAATTTAGTGGCAGCAATAGCAATGTGTGAAATTCTCTTTCAAGAGAGTAATTTCTTCTCCTTTGTGAGCACAACCAAAACAACTTGGTCTCTTCACCATAAGACATTCTATATAGTGACAGGATACAAATAGAATGGTGATACAAATAGAATGGCCAAGAAAATTGCATTTCTTAGCATCAGATAGAAGTTCGTATTAACATCACTGCACAGTCAGTTGTATATTACATGAGAAAAGATGCCCAAACAGAGCCTTAATATTCAGTCCAGTAAGAACCTGAAGCCTGCTTGAATAAACTGTTTTATGGACAGTCTACTCCATCAACTGTAAAGATGGAGTAGAATCAGTAGTCTCTCTCTCTCTCTCTCTAAGGGACATTTGTCTCTGCGAATATAATTTAGTCAGCTAGTCTCTAAACATAATTGAGACAATGGAGCTAGTACAATGGGCTACGTATACTCTTGTTGTGCCCCATTGTCCATTAAATGCTTGTGATTTACTGTGTTTCAGCTGTTGCATAGTGCACCTATGTTTATATTGTTATATCTTGATTTTCCTAGAGATTTATCCTTCACTGTAGTTCAGAACCTAATAATGTTCATACAGCCTCTTGCAGATGCTATATACTATAAAAAACATGATGTGATCAAACTTCTGGAGGAAAATGGTGCAAAACCTTTGGTATGTTTCCTGATTTGTTTTCTTTTCATGGACTGCTTTTGATTTCATTTTACTGACATGAGTCATTTTTAATATGTAACCCAATGCTAATACATGACTTAAGATGGCACCGATGCATGTCAAACATGCTCGAGAAGTTCCAGAATATGAGATCAACCCAAATGATCTGGATTTTACCAGCAGCAGGGACATAACAAAAGTAAGGAAATCTTTTTCTGATGGCTATTTATATTTTTCAAGTCCTTGGAAATTCTGAGGTTTGTTAACTTCAGAAAAACATTAGAGCTCATCCCTTTCTGGGGGGAAAGAGAAAGTTTATTCATTTGCTTCTTCCTGCTTTGGGGAGAGATTAGCATTCACTCTAATTATGTTCTCACTGCCTTTACTATTATAAGTGTATTTTGGCACACAGCATTCATTTATTGCAAGTCACACGAATTTACAGAGGCTGATATGTTAATAATTGAGCTCGCTTAACTTTGCTTCCTCTAATTTCTCTGTTACATCAACAAGCATGAGGGAACCGGGGTTTCATTTGCTTGATATGATTTTTTACTGCTCCCAGTAAGCGATATCAATCAGGTGAATCTAGAAGTGCAGTTTTTCTCCTTTTGAAAGCTTCTGGTTAGCAAAGATCTCCTTTTGAAAGCTTCTGGTTAGCTCATCTTTGCAATATTTAACGGAACTTAAAGAGTTTAGTGCTATTCTCAAAAGCTTATTGTGGAATGTTCTCAAAAACATGAGACTTCTGGGGAGATTTTGTTGTATGTAATTTGAGTTCTGAGTGCCCAATTCAAAGCTTAACCTAAAATTATCATGACCTTCAATTGGCTGAGTGCTCATTGTGAGGTGATTTCATAGTTACTTTTCTATTTACGGGGTACAAAATTCAAATGGTAAGACATGCTCTGATACAGGACAAGCGCTTTCTTAGTAAAATGAACCAGATTTCGGATTCATCTATATTGATTGACTGCCTCCATTATGTTGATGCTAGCAAATACCACTCTTTTTGGTTTTGGATCTTCCAAATCATTCCCACAGAGAAGTCAAGAAAATTCATGGCATTGCGGTTGTCTATGTTTGATATATTAATAGTAGAGGCAGCTAAATTGTAGTTAGCCTTTGTCTGGTTCTTGAACCCTCAACTGTTTTCGTGCACAATGTGGTGAGAATACAAGCATCAGTTCAGAGTTAAATATCTCAAGCTGCAAACGGTGTATATGTTCTAAGTTGTCAACAGTTATATGGTGTGTATACTGTTGATTGGAGAGAATCGCATTAAAGCAGATATGTGGGATAATAGGACAGGGAATGGTTTTGTTGCATGATTGCAGATATTGTGAACAGAAAGGAATAGTTTTTCCACATTTGACCAGAGGATTGAGTTTCAGTTACTTTGGGTGTTATTATTTTCTGTGCAATATGCAATTCGGTGAGGTGTGGCTTACCTGTATTTAATGGGAAATGCTGGTTAAGTGGCAATTGGATGGAGTTTAGCTTATAGATGCAACCACTGTGATTGTTAGGAGATGAAGCAAGCCATTCTCTATGTGTTTGGGAATTAAGGAGATTTCGTCTCTCAATTGGAATTCTCATTAATGAACATTTGCTAACTTGATCGTTTCCTTCATAAATAGATATGTGCTTAGAGGGAAGTATGTGGCATAAGTTTTAGTAATTGAACTTTAGGGTTCCAAATTTAGTTCTTGTACTTTTCTTTCAGTTGCTCTTAATAATTTACATGGTTGAATATTTGTTGAATAAATTCTTCTGAACTTTAGTGAAAAGCACACCATACTATATGCCCTTTAATTTTCCAATCCTTCTCCATGAAGTAACCTCTGCATATTTGCCAGGGGACTTTCTGTCTGGCATCGTGGCGTGGAACTGAAGTTGCTGTGAAGAAGTTTCGAGAGGAAGTGTTTGCAGATGAGGACAAAGTGTGAGTTGAGATTGTTGTCGTGGTTTTTTGCACGAAATCATTGTCGTCGTTGTCGGTGTCATCATCATTATGCTTTCCTTTTAAAAGAGTTGTTTCGCTGCAGGAGGGCTTTTAGAGATGAGCTTGCAATTCTTCAGAAGATTAGGCATCCAAATGTTGTCCAATTTCTTGGCGCTGTAACTCAAAGCAACCCAATGATGATAGTGATGGAATATCTACCAAAGGTTTTAATTCCAGCTATACAATTACCCATTTTTTTAAAACTTCGATGCTTTTGGATGTTTCATGCCCTTGTCAAAGAATTATCTGCTCACTGACTACTAATTAGAAATCTCTGCGTTTATACTTTCACATGGGGAGAAATATCACGTGATACACATTATCTCATCGTTTATGCTTTCTTTGGTATGAGTGTCATTGCTCATGTACTGTTCTTGGACCCTTCACCATGCTGATATCTCGTGTCATGTTATTGGTTATGTATTGGTCTTTGAACCCTTTCTTTGTGCTCCAGAATATCAGCATTGAATTCATCTGTCTATGTCCAATTGTACTCATCTGTCTCTATTCATGGAACTCATTTGCACCAGCTACATTTGAGTACATATGCATCCACCTTAACATGATTACTGCATTTTTTTCAAAAAAAATTGCAGACCCCCAATGTTTTTATTGAGATATATGAATATTACATCCCTAGTGCTTGCTAATATGTTTATATTGAGATATATGAATATCAAGTCCCTAGTGCTTGTTAATAGTCCAATTACGAGAACTTTTCTTTTTGATATTTTAATATTTGCATTCTTATTTTGACATGGTTCTTTTATAAGATGTTGAAACTTGAGTTTTGGAACTAGAGTGGATGTGTCATGCAGTTGCATTTATATTTCTCCATTCTTCTTCTATAAATTCAAAGCAAAAGTAACAGATGAATTGAAATTTGGGAAGCATATGCTTTGCAGAGTTGAGCGTAATTGACATCTATAAGGCATCTAAGTGGGGATATTCTTTTCTCTTGCTAACATGTAACTGTTGCATCCTTTGTTTGTGACTATTAGATTTTGTCACAATATGAAAAAGAAAACAATCTATGTTGGATGCTGAAATTTTGTATGCCCGATCTTTATGGAATTCTTGACATTGTTTTTACTTTTGGATCTTCCAAAAGTGAGAAGACAGCAACGCAAAAATATGTTGAAGTAGGAAAAGTACATCTGGCACTGTTTTCAGAATTGATAAGAATGAATGATCTGCATATTGAAAATCTAGTCCTCTGGCCAGGAGAACTTGCTATTAATTTATTATAACTTTCCTGGGTATTGCTAAAGAAGATAAAATCAACTTTTGATTCTTTAATTGCTAAACTGATGCAGGGAGATCTCCGTGAATACTTGACAAGCAGAAGAGCACTAAGGCCATCAAAAGCAATTAGGTTCGCTCTTGATATTGCAAGGTATGAATGTGATAGATGATTAATTTTCACTTCCAGTTTGTGTGATTCTGTCCATCATCCTTCTGAAAACTGTTTATAAAGCTTGTAATAGAAGTACATCGGACAAATTTCTGTCTGTCAAAGACCATTCTTAGTAAATAATGCATATATTTCCTTGAGATAATCTTTGAACTATCTGGAAGTATATAGTTGGTATTTGCAAAAGGCATGAATCAAAGGATTCAATCATTAAGATATATCATTGTGACTGATGACATGTGTTAGCTGCTCTTTTGGAAAATGATGAGTGATGATATCTGTAACCACTACAGGTCCTAGAGTATTGTACTATAGTTAGCATTCTGATGCTGACATAGATAATGGACTCTAATGAACCTTCTTCTTTGCACAGTATTTGAATTTATAGCAATCATTAACCATGTCTTTTGCAAAATTTGCAGGGGAATGAACTATTTACATGAAAACAAACCAGCAATAATCCATCGAGACCTTGAACCTTCGTGAGTTTTTCTTCACCTCGGTGCATAAAATAGACATTAGTGTGTAATATAGTGTTAATTCTAAGTTGTAGTCATATCAAGTCAATATTCCTTAATTTCTGATATTCAGAGCTTTATCTGTTGCTTTCCATATGAGAGAACAGGAATATTCTGAGGGACGATGCTGGACATCTAAAAGTCGCAGATTTTGGAGTTAGCAAGCTGTTGACTGTCAAGGAAGACAGACCTTTAACATGTCAAGATACATCTTGTGAGTCTTCTTTATGAGCATGATAAATGAATTTCTGCTATGATTAGTATTTTAGTTGGATTGGAGATTCAATTTAAATATTGAAAGCAATTGTCAGGTCGCTATGTTGCACCAGAGGTTTTCAAAAGTGAACAGTATGATACCAAAGTGGATGTCTTCTCATTTGCTTTGATTCTGCAAGAGGTAAATATATTTTCCTTTAGTTGTGGTTTTAAGAGTCAAGAATTTTGGTTTCTCTTTATTCTGTCTCTTGGATAGTGTCTTGTAGTGAAGAGAGAAAGATGCTTTATGTTCAGTGTAAAAAAGAATCTCGTGGTTTTAAGTACCTTTTTTTTAATGTACAGCAGAAACTAGTGCTTTTGAATTGATAGTGGTCATGGAGGTAAAGAAGCCTGCTTGAATTCTCTATCACAAATTAATTAGTATGATTTGGTTTAGCTAGTAGGGAGTTTCTCAGGATATAACATTGAGATAACACTATGAATTTATTAAAGAGCAACCGTGGAAACTGCAAATATGAATGCTATGATTCTTGGCTTAGGAAAACTTGTTTAGAGATCAAATCACTACTGGAGATAGATTTCAGTGCTAAAAATTATGTGATTAGGTTTAGAAAGTATCATTCTCCTGTAATCATAATAATGCTTATGAATAGTAGAACTTAGGCTACTGCATTCTCATATGCTTGGTGGCATTATACTTCTTAGCATGCTATTTTTAAAGCTGTTATTCCCAAAGTAAAATGATAGAGCCATTTTACCTGAGAATAATGTGTGATAGCCTGTGAACAGTACGAATCATAAGAGGATAACAAGCAATTACACTAATATTTTGTTATACCCTTACTTAAATGAGGATATGTAATTTTTCCAATTCACTGTCCCATTTATCTGGTGTGGAGAAAGAGTAATTCCTCAATTGTGTTATTCATGCAACCGAAGACTTTTATAGGTCTACGTAGTCCTACAAATTTAAACCAATGAGATGCAGCTTTAGGGTTTGTCTATTTTAAGAAGAGATTTGCATGTTTTTGACTTCTTTTACTATAAGCAAGTTTTGCTACAAGATGTGAGTGGGAATTGAATGGCTATGCAGTGAATGCTCTTTCTTCAACTTTCTTGCTTTATCAATTCCTGGAAAGTGAAATCTTCCCTTTGCAAATTCCCTTTTCCATTCATTGACTTTTACGCACTATAGTTGTTTGAATGTACTTTAGAGGGGGCAGTCTTTAGCCATTCTGAGTCTTCTTCTATCCTACGCATGATAAGTCATACTTGTAATGTGCTGTAGATGATAGAGGGATGTCCACCATTTTCTGCAAAGAATGAAATGGAAGCTCTCGAAGCATATGCTTCCAAAGATCGTCCACTATTTACAGCTCCCACAAAGCATTATCCCCATGGGCTTAAAGAGTGAGTGTCTCTCGTTTTATTGCAAGTGCGTGGTGTTGCCTGTTTGAGTTGGTGTCCTCAGTCTTCTATGGGTTAACAATAGGAATTCTGGCCTTCTGTGGCAGGCTGATTGAGGAATGCTGGAATGAGAAGCCAGCCAAACGGCCATCGTTCAAGCAGATAATATCAAAGCTGGAGCATATTCAGCGCAATCAGGGCGTTAAAAGGCGATGGAAGGTCCCTGCCTCCTCTTCCTCCTCCCTCCTCCTCTCTCTCTCTCTCTCTCTCTCTCTCACACACACACACACTTATTCATGCGAGTGCTGTTTGCTATTACTGTAGTAGGTATTGAAGAAATTACTTGTACATTCTACATCATATTTGTCCACAAAATACTAAGTTGTTGATGCATTTGATGTCTGAGGATAGTAATATCAAGGTGCCACTCTTTTTCATATTCAGGCCTCAGTAAAAAGTTTAGTGAACTTTTCCTTGATTTCTTAGGGAACTTTGTACTCTAGACTGTTAATTGTTTTCTTTGCTAGTAGATTACTGCACTTTTATTTTATAGAGGCAGAATATATATATCTTTTCCCTTTTCCCTTGAACACTAATTATTGCTATGGCCCAACTGATGGTGACTTATCATCCACGCCTAGGTTCAGCCCTTTTGCTTCCAGAACTTTGAGGATATGTTGAAGAGAGAGCACTCCGATCTAACCAGCCGTGCCGATTCATCTCGTTCCGCAAACAGCATCTAGCGTCTCGTGTGCAAGTCTGCAGAATTTTATCACCATAAATTTTCAATGTAGAAAGCATATCTCCCACACCAGAAGCATTGTTGGTGCATGGTTTGCCGTATTCAAACCCGTTAAAACGTTGTACTCTAAGAGTAGGTATTCAGCCCTTTTTATTTGATTTTCAAATTGAGCTTATTTATGTACAGAAAGGTAGATATTTGTTTTCATGAAGAAGAGCCTTTTCCCTGGCTGTTTCCCATTTGCATTTGCCAGAATATGTGGATACTGAGAACAAGAGATGAGCAATAGAAATCTGTGTAGTTGGTTTTGAAGCTATTATCTTTCCCTTTTCCCCTTTTCCGTTCTAAAAAAAGGCAGGACCTCATCGTATTATCGTAACCTGAGTCATTGTCTCGAGCATTCATTGGTTTAATAAATCCAATAAAAGTTTATCGAAAGTTCTAAATCTGGAACATGAGATGCAATCTGATCATGAATTTTTCATTTGGTACTATCAGGTGTTAAATTGTATAAGATTGTGAACAAGTCTAATGGCCATCTATACTGTCAATCGCTTAAATGGCAACGTTATTGATTGAAATGTGTAAGAAAATGGATAAATGATGGCCGAAGAGACTTGATTGGCTGCATCAATTGAAAAAAAAAATTGAAAAAAACAGTGGTTCCTTGGCAAGGAAGAAATAAAAAATTCATCACTTGATTGCATTCCGTACATAAAATTTTTGGGAATCAACATACTTTTATAAATTCAGATTGAAATTTTAAAATTAAGATCAAATACACACTCCATGTAAAAACTTAAAACTGTGTAAAAATTAAAATGAAAATTCAAGTATGCTAAGTCGATCCCACTCAAATAAGAGACACACTCCTATGATATCAAGGGTGTACCATACCATATTAACTTTTGTAATTAAGCATAGGAAGGTCGTAAAATCAACGTATGATGTTATGACAAATCGTTATAATTTGACATTTTGACGAATGGTCGTAATCCAAGGACAAAATAGTTGAAAAAGAAAGAGTACGCTACTCTAATGCACGCCAGAATGCCCATAACTTCTATTGATTTGTCAAAATCTTATCTTTTATTCTCCATTCCCGGAGAAAATGGAAGTGGAAATCTATCCAACATGGCCTAGAGGTTTGTGAGGAGAAAGAAAAAGAAATGGGAAAATTAGTATATAGAAATTCTATATATAAATCCACATAAAGAAAATGATGCTATTCGAAACTATTATTCACTGAAATATAGTCGTAAAATAACTAAATAAGAATGTGTTGTGATTTCCGACGTATATTAAGAAGTGTTAACGAGTCATGTAATAATAAGTTTCGTGCTTTTACGAAATTGGGCCAAAGTGGAGCTGATTGAGGACGATGATCGTATAAACGAGCCTTACATCAATGTAAATGAGAAACCCTAAGGTCCCCACAAATCCTTAAAAATTTGTGTTGGAGTTATCTCGATTTGCATCATATCCAATTGGTTCCGCAAATCTCTCTAGTCTCCCCCCAACCCAGCTTTTAAGGTTGAATCAATCAAGGATGTTGGAATCTTTTCATGGGGTTAACATGTGCTCTCCAAATTTTCATTCCAACCGGATGCGACCAAAATCTCACGTCCATAGTTTGATTCGGGTCGTTTCGGACCATACATCAATCCGGACAAAAACTTATGGATCTGGGAAGATCTCTAACCCGAATCCAAATCGAAACAAACGAGATCGCAGTTCAGACAAATTTTAAGATATTGCTTTGTTATCGGTTTGGTTTCAGGTAGTGGAACTATTACTTAGAGAGCGTGAAATCGGAAAGTGATAGTGAAATGAGCTTTAGTATCCTCATGAATTTGAGGAAAGTGATAGTGAAATGAGCGTGACATCTGAAATTAGCTCGCTCTCTCTCTCTCTCTTTCTCCTTGCCCCGCCCCGAACCACGCCGTCCGGCCAGTTGTTGCTGCAATCATGTCGCTTTCGGGTCAAAAAATGCCGCCGTCGGCAAAGACCTTGGATCGCGGCTCTCCCTCCGTCCTGGAGGAAGCAGACCTAACTCTATCGTCCTTGAGAAAGCCGGATCTACTCCGCCGAAGGACGGCGGAGATTCGATTGGCCTGTCGGGAAGAGGGCTGACCGTAGCCTTAGCTTTGCCAACAGCAGAGGTAATGTTGACTGTGGACACGTAGAGAGAGATATGGAGAGATTTAAATGGCTAGGGTTTTCTTGTTTTGGATTGCTTGGGCGTTGTTATAGGGGTTTTTTTCTTCTTCTTTTTTTCCCTTGATGTGACGTAGACTTTTTTTGTGGGCCAAATGAATGTCTGTCCAACACCCGGAGAACCTCAATAAGAAATCATGACGATTTTTGGAAAAATGGGAAATTTCAAATAAGGACCTATAGTGAATATTTTCTTAAATAAGAGCTTTAAAATGCTTCCACTTTTTTAAATAATAGACTAAAGTGGACATTGTTTCAATTATCTAAACTTTGAAGTGATCATGTTAGGTTATTCTTTGAGACTGATATGGCCATCTTAGACTCTTATTTAAAATAAGTCCACTCTAGATTCTTATTTGACAAAATGAGTGCCTAATACCTGAAAAAAAACTTCAACTTTAGTTTTTGTTCCAATTCTACCTTTTATCTCATAAACAGTCTCCAATTTTAGGTCCAATCCCAATTCTACCCTAAACTTTTCTTTTGTCCCATAAAAACCTCCAACTTTAGGTCAAATCCCAAATTTGCCGTAAACTTTTTTCTATCTCATAAAAAACCCCCAACTTTAAGTCCTATACCAATTCTACCATAAATTTTTTATTGTCTCACAAAAAAACTCTAGTTTCATTTTTTTTTTCTCTCATAAAAGATAATCAACGTTTACTTGAGTCCTAAATTTTCCTTTATTAACCCTCCGTCAAAATCTCCCTCAGTGATTTTGTGCTTGGTCTTCGATATCTCGTGTTTAGGAATGTTCTATCTCTCGCAATCAGAGAGCTCATGCTCTAGACGCTTGAACAACTTGTGCTTGGGAGTTTTCCATCTTTCAGTTGTCAACGAGAATTGTTTGACAGAAGGTTAATGGTGGCAGATTTGTAATTCAAGTGAAAGTTTGTCATTTTTTATAAGATTGGAAAAATTTTAGAGAAAAATTTGGATTAGATAATAAAATTGGGATAGGACCTCAAGTTATGGGTTTTTCATAGTACAAAGAAAAGTTTAGGGTAAAATTGGGATATGACCTAAAGTTGAGGGTTTTTTATGAGATAAAAAAAAAGTTTAGGGAAAAATTGGGATTAGACTTAAAGTTGAAGGTTTCTATATGAGACATAAGGTAGAATTGGGACAAAAACCAAAGTTGAAGGTTTTTAAATGAGAGCGCTTTAAACTCTTATTTGAAATAATGTCCATATTAGGCTCTTATTAGAGAAAATAATGGCACTTCAGGTCCTTATATAGATTTTTCTCGAAAAGAAATGTTGCATGATTTATAGATGACATATTACCAAATTGATCTAGATCAACAATGACGTGGATCCCTATAATGAAATACACATAATAAATGGTTTATATTATATAATTAGTGCACTCATTGATAGACTATGCAACAATTTCTTGCGTTTTCGGCATTGTTCCCTTTTCTTTGCTCAAGATAATGTAATTAGTCCTATCGTCCACTTTTCTTGAAAAGCGCACAGGTTGACGTTGGTTTTCTGAATTTGCCAATCATTGGTTCCTCAGTCCTCCTTAAAATCGAAATTGGGATGTCTCCGGACCTTATTCATGTTCTTCGACATCGCAGAGTTTGGCTTCGACAATTTGTTTCGTTTATATGAAGAAATAAAAGCGAAGCAGATCCGAGAGCCGATGCTTTCTAAAAAGATATGAGAGCTGTCAGTATAACACCAAACACTTGAACTTTATACATAAGAAATTCTAAATTTGGGGTAGGTTTTGAGGCTCTCGGCAAGAGATAAATTCTCGTTTTGTTTATGCCGAAACGGTAGAAAAAGACCATTCACTCTCAATATCCATCTCTTCCATGGTAAAACCCTAAAGAGAGCAAGAGAAGATGGTGGGGGATGATGAGATAGCGACGGCTATAATTCATGGTCAGGAATTAGGTTGTGACATTGAAGGCATTAGAACCCTCGAAACATTTATGTGAAGCCAAGTATCAATGTTGCTATCTGGGTCCCCTTCTCTGTTGTGAGTATAAAGGCTTCCCCTACTCTATTCTTTAAGTGCCTCCAGCTATTCTACTTTATCTTTTTTCACTTTCTTTTGGCATAGATGGGGGTCTTGGGTCACACATGGACTAGTACACCGCCAGTTTAGCAACTATTAAAATAGAAGACTTCACACCTACAAAAGTTGGGATTATTATTTCAGTAAGTTTTGTCAGTTTTGAATTTATTGTATGGATCATTTTTTCAATTTTACTAATATAGTCTTAAAGTTTTATGTGAAATTCTAACATAATCATTCTGGTCAATTGCCATTGAAAATTGTTAATGTCGCATTTATTGCGGTCAGAAATTGTTAATGTCGTGTTTAGTTATTGTTAATCGTCTTACATGGCATGCTGATGTGAACAACTCATGGATTGTCACGTCAGCGATTTTCGATGGAACTAGTTGGAAGGATTACATTGGGATTTCACATACAGATTTTTGACTATATTGATAAAATCTAAATATTTACGGTTAGGGTTGAATTGATACTTTTTCTGGCAAAACTATTGTGGAGAGAGATTGCTGAGCTAGCCATCTTTCGGCTGCTACCACATCTATGATAAACTCATCAAATTAAAATCGCACACGCATATAGATGTAGTTGAGGGGAAGTTACATATGTGGTCCCAATAGATTCGAGGGAGTTCAAGTTCACGTGTCTGTGGTCCGCACTGACTGAATAGCAAATTTGGGTAAGTTTTGAATGGAAATTTGACAGAGGAAGGACTAAAATTACAGCCAAATACAGTATAAGGACAATGAAAGTGAATTCCCCAAAAGTACAGGGACCAAAGATGCAACTCCCATCATGAACTCTCCACATTGATCAATACATTCAAGAGGCAGGAGCCCATTAGTTTTCCTCTCCGAATTGGTAAATGAAGAACAATGGACAGGCAAGATCAAATGAAACCCCAAAAGCACTTGACTTTCTTGGTATTTGATGCGATATGGAGAAACGCAATGGAAAGAACCATGTCAATTCCAAATTAGTTCGCGTCTTTAATGGGACAATCGACAGATCCTAGAAGGGGTTTTTCTAGTGGTGACCCTGAGCTGTCGTAGTGGCTACTGTAGCCTATTTGGTCAGCCAAATCGAAGCCGTTTTTTTTTTCTTTTTCTGAATTATCTCTAGAATGTGGATGTGAAGAATGTTTATCAAACGAAATAATGACTTCTCTTTAGGGGCTACGTTGTTGCCAAACTTTTATGTCGTTTTCATTGCACCGACCGAGAGAGGGGGCCTCCATTGTAGATTTACTCCCACATGAAGAAAAGTTGGTGGAGCTAGAGAGAGAAGAAAGAGCAGTTAAAGCCCACATTTTTTTTTTTAATATTTATGTCATGATCATTTTCATATCCCTATTTTTGTTTTCGGTTAATATCCTGAAAAACCCCAAATTGGTACATCTGTGAAAAATTTACCAAAAATTATTTTTTTTAACCACCAAAAACCCTAAACTGGTATACTTTTGACAAATTTACCCCAAACTGATATACTTGTAACAAATTTACACTCTATTAATTTTTGTTAAATATTACAGTCAAATTATTAAGTTAAATGACATGTAACAGTTGACTAGTATACTAATTTGGGATTTTAGGCTCCGTTTATCACAGTTTACAATTTTTGTGATTTTTTTGTGATATTAATCCAATTTAGCAGAGGGTATATTTATCACAAATTTACTAGTTTGAGGTTTTTTGCTGTCGAATATATTAGTTTAGGGTAAATTTGTCATAAATGTACAAGTTTATGGTTTTTTTTTTATGGTTAATTGGGGTAAATTTGTCATAGGTATATCAGTTTGGGGTTTTTCATGGTCAAAAAATAATTTTGGGTAAATTTGTCATAGGTGTACCAGTTTTGAGTTTTTCAGGATATTAACTATTTTTTAAATGTACCACCCACTTGGGTGGCATTGATGGCTTTGGGCCTCCTCCCCTCACGAAGGAGAGGGGTTTGAATTCCCAACGCGTCACAAGATGACTTACCCACTGGCGTCAGTGTGGTGGGTAAACATCCAATCCTAGTTTGTCACGGGATGTCGAACTTACGGGTTTCTGCGGGTCACAAAAAAAAAAAAAAACTATTTTTTTTAAACGCATTTTTCATGCCTCTTGGCATGAAAAGACTGAATTACCTTCTTTAAGAAATCCCGTCTCTCATGTCCTTTGACGATCGTCCCGACTGTCCACCCTGCTCACCACCTTTTATCTCCATCGCTGTCCACTGCTGCATCACCCTGTTATCATGTCCGTCTAGTCCCATCTAATCTCTCGCTAGCTCATCTCTCTCTCTCTCTCTCTTTCTATACAAAGCCTTTCTCACGCTACGTTCACCCAATCGCATTGCCAATCGCATTGCCGCATTGCTCGAACGAACCAAAGTGATGTCCCCCGGTCGTCAACACCCTCACATCGAGGTCGCCACTTGGCTACAACCTCGAACTGAGGACCATGGACGGCCTCGGTGGCAAGGTCGTTCATGGCTTCCACGACCTCGATCCGAGGTAGTGGGGATTCGGCAACCTCAAATCGAGATCGCGACGGCCACGGCGACCTTGGATATGATGTTGCCACGGCCGTCCTGGGCCAACGGCGGGCCTCCCAGGCGTGAGAGAGAGGTAGGGAGGGAGAGAATGAGGAGCGCACATCGCGCGCAAAGCGACAATGCAGAGGAGAGAGAGAGAGGGGACAGGGCATCGGCGGTCAACAACGAGGGCTGCGGAGCGGGCGTGACAATGTATGGCAGCGGTAATGGTCGGTGATGGCTTAGTTTTTGTTGGTTTGTGGGATTTTGGGTGTGTGCATTGAATTTGGAATGAGGGTCGGGGTATATTTGTTAGGATTCGCCGTACAATCACCAAAAAAAAAAAAAGAGTAAAAGTGAGAAAGAGAATTTGAGACGTAAGATTTTATCTTAGTTTACCCTTAAACTAGGGCTACGCACATACGGAGATTCCACTCTAATTACATTCCTCAATTACAAGAGAAAATGAATTTATATATATCCAATAGTTATTTATAAGCTCAAGCTTAAATGATCAATAAAATATGAGAAAGAGAATATATATAGATAGAATATAATATATTCAGTAACTATTTATGAGCTTAAGCCTAAATTACCAATAAAATATTAGATTAAAATATAAAAGCCCTCTAGTGTCGCTGGGGTGCTACCCCTACACAATTGATGACAAGTATGAACCACAGTTCAACAATTTTAGGAATGATAATGGCATTTTGCAAAAGTAGAGATTAATAATTGACGCAGATCACAAGAGGGGGTATATAGAGCTAAAGTTAAAGGTGCAAAGATGTATTTTCGAAAGTAGAAGTAAGTTTTTTGGTCATTGGGTAAAAATTCATGCGTGGTGCTGGTAATTTAGTTAATTTATTTTTAGTCCTCATATATTGTATGCTTCACCACATTAGCGTTGAGAAATAAAAGTAATCAAACATCTGAATCGCTTTCTTCTTTAAATAGTAATGTCGTCCGCAATATGGGCACGTCTTGTGTCGAATTTGCAATCATTTCTGCAAATATGCCTTGGAAAGGGACCTGTTGTCCCACATGCGAATGTTATTGAAGTATCAAGATTAAGGTTTGCCGAATTTGAAAGCACATAGACTAAACTAGACTGGTTCAATCTTTTTGTTACATTGCGTGTAGCTTTTATAAATCGAAGCCCAACAAAGGATGAATGAAGGAGAAGTTAAAAAGAAAAGAAGAAAAAAAAATAGACCCGTACAAAGCATGATCAAGTATAAATGGAGGGACCAACCTAGATTTAGCGAATGAAGGTGAGAAACAAAATTACAGGACGTAGAACGATAGGAGATAGACCAGGTTTCCAAACCGCCAGAGAGTACAAGAGACGAAAACCGGCTGAATAATTGGAAAAGCTCAAGAGCAGAAACCCTAGATTCGAACGAGCCGTGCCTACTTTAGGTAGTTTCAATCTATGAAAGATGGGCAGCACAAATTGTGTAAATTCTATGTTAAAATATACGAAAACTTCGCAAAGGCGATTTACATTTAAATAGATTGGAATAAACTAAAAAGGTCCTGTCCTGTTATTCTGGTTCTTTAGAGCAAGTGGACACCTTTTTTAAGAACATAGCCACATAGAAAGAACAGAAACTAGAAAAAAAAAAAAATGCTGCGTATATAACTATCGTTAACGACCCATTTTAACGCTATTTAATAAATGAAAAAAATTCAAAGAAATTGATGATTTTCATGAAACTCTTGTATAGTTTAAATGCTCGAAGAAAGTAAGGAAGAAATGAGTGCAATTATAACCTCAATTGATCACCTCCTTGTTGAGGTGATGGTTCAAGGGGACCATCATTTATACCTCATCAATTTTTTCTTGTACCTTTTCGATTGATCGTGATACCAATATAATTCACTTGATCCTCTATAACTGAACTATTACCGATTGGGTTCATCGTTCCGAAGAATCATCTTTTGCCAAAAAAAAAAAAAAAAAAAGCTTTTACAACCATCACTAATTGAAGCATGGTTTCCAATTCGATCGAAAAACCACATAATCATAAAATGAATTTTTGTCTTTAAATCGTGCAACTTTTACAAAAAATGATAAAACTTTAATTTTTACCCAAAACCTAGAATGGGTTGGTTCTTGAGCCTAGAATTGGTAGTTCTAGAATTGATCAATTTGATTCTGATTTGGAACTACGGCCCACATGGTTGGTTCTTCGTTCTAGGCTAAGAACTGACCCACCTTAAAATCGATCATCCCTATTTATAATAATGTCCTCTTGATATGTCTAGGTATAATTTTAAAAAGACTGAAAGAGTTATGTTGACTCAACTTGGAAATTTGATTCTCAAATATCTATAAACTTTCTTTATATATATATGAAAATGACGACAGTATTCTATAGGATTAAATCCTTAGGCAAATTTGAGCTTCATAATTTAACAAGTCTGGAATAGCTGAAAATAACGTGCCTCCCTCAAATATTTAAATTTAGTTGCTTAAATAGAAATACAAATAATTGAAAACCGAGATCTTTGTCCATGAACCATCTATATATCTTATTTGTAGTATAAATTTAAATCATCATATTAATCATGGGCATGAAGTAGAGATATTTTCGAGTTATTTTTGGTTTATTTATGTCGACTATAATTACGTCGTGATTTTAGTACTTTACCTTAGCTTTCTAACGCTAATTTGCAATTTTCTTGAGTTGGAGCAGTTGCCAATGGCCTAAATCACAAGTTACTTTTTTCTGACCATAATATAACTCGTCATAATCACGCCATGATTTCTGAGCATACGATCTCAGTAATGCAAAACCTTGACCGTACTTCTATCCTGCGATCCAAGACCTGTCGAATTCCGAGGGAGGGGGTTTGTCGAGACACTGGCGCGGCACTCGTTCGTGCCTGCACGACCGGTACGATGCTGCTTGACATCGCATTAATGCAAGTGGTAGCAAAGGACAAAGCTGCAACGTGTTTGCTGTCGTGGTGGTCCTCGCTGCGGGCGGGAGGGATTTGGAGGGGATTTTCTTGTTGCGTCTCTTGACCATTGAATGTATGGTTGCTTTCGAATGGTTTGATGTTCGCTCGAACCCGAAACCACCCACGAGCGTAGGGCCAAGATGCTACGAAATGGTTTGGGAAAGTTCGTGGATTCAGGGGTTACGTATGGGAAAAGGAAATGTGTAGATCGTCTTGGTGATAACGTCTTGTAAAATCGATTGGAGAGACATCAGACGAGAGATTGAGTTGAGACTCTAAACTAGCTGGAAAATTACCAAGAATACTCGTAAACTTATTGTGTTTATGCTGATTTAATCTTAAATTTTTTTGACGATTTGTTAATTGATTTCTAAACTTTTTAATTATGCCATTTAATCCTAAACGTTTTGAAAATTTGTTAATCTAGTCATTCTGATCAAATTTGTGCATAAAAATTTGATATGGTGATCTAGTTAACGCTGATTGTCTTATGTGATATAGCCACGGTTAGGGTTGATGTAGACAATTTTTTTAAAGCATTTTTAAAGATATTTTTCTGAATTTTTTTTTTCACTTCCTCTTTTTCTTTTAATTTAGAAAAAAAATGAAAGAAACACAAAATAATGTTTATGTCAGTGTCGAACATGCCACATAGGAAAACTAATGCTAACTAAATCGCCACATCTTTAGAAAAAAATTGGTTAGAAGGCTCAATTGGCAAATCATTAAAAAGTTTATGATTGAATTGATATAATTAAAATGTTTAAGATTGATTTGACACAAGTGAAATTCTTTTATGATTTTTTTTTTTGGTATTTCCCCTCAAACTAGCGTAAAGTTCATCAAAAGAGAGATTGCGATCACATTAAAAATTTATTTGTTATCACGCTCGCGGAATGTAACAAAAATTTATTTGTCATCATGCTCCCGAAACGTAATGGAGAAAAAAGAATGTGCTGATGAGGGATGAAGAAGGCTTTAGGTTATATTGGACATTGCGGATTCAGAATTAGATAAAAAAAAAATGTTCATAGATTTAAGTCATGTGTGTTTGGCTAAGAATTGTTCAATTTGAGTCTCTCAGGACATTGAATAGTTGGGAGGGCTTTAGGGGAGCGTCGCAATGCCAACCCTTTTTGTCGCTATATCTTTTTTTTTTTTTTAATAGCTATACCAGGAGCATACGCAAGATATTTGATTCAGATATATTCAAATCTTAGGGAAGGCGAAAGGTCTTATCAATTGAGCAATCTCAGGGTCAGTCCGCTGCTATATTTGTCCGTGCAGTTTGCATCATTCGTTCTTTAATAGAAAACTATCGATCCGTTGTAAGGTCCATGACTGATTTGAGGGTCTTACTCATTATTCCATTTGGCGAGTCCTAGGCTTGGCTTGAAATGTAGCTTGCCATTTTTATATAATCGATTGATTGAGCTACGAAGCTAATTTCTTGGATTGACGCTCCCATTGAATTTTGTCAAGTTTAGACTACATTTAGCTGTCCAAATTTCTGGTTTGATTAGGATTGGATATAAAATTCAAGGACTTAAGTATATCTTATCCATAATTAGATGAATTACAGTAATAAACTGGATATTTTTATATCCTATCATGTCCATTGTTTAATATTTGTGGCATATACCATATTTAATTTAAGTGCCATAATTTATTTTAGGGATAAGTGCAATAGAAGTCCTAAAACTTGTCACAAAAATGCAACTAAGTTCTACAACTTGCAAAAAAAAGCAGTCAAGTCCTAAAACTTGTTATATTATTTCAATCGAATCCTAAAGTTAACACCGTCAACCTTTTTAACGGAAAATACTGACATGGCGCTAACGTGGCATTTAAAATGAATTTTCATTTTCTATTTGGTTTTTAAATTATTTTTTATTTAATTTGTAAAGAAAATTAGATTTAAAAACTAAAAAAGAAAAGCTAAAATTTATTTTTAAAAATTGCTAAAAAAAAGAAGAAGAAAGAAAGACAAAATGGCAGCTCCTCCCTCACTGCCGCCGTCACCTATTGTCGGAGGGGACAGTGACGGCTGCTGGCGCTGGGTGAGGGTGCCCAAATCTGGGCACGCTGGCACTCGTGAGGGGCTGGTGGCCGTCACCCGCCCTAGGCGAGTCGTCGCCAGCCCACTCGCCGAGATTTGGCGATCCTCGTCAGCCCCTAGTGACGGTGACAAGGCATCGCCCAGGGCGGGCGACGTTTGCCAGCCCCTCGCGAGGGCCGGCGTGCCTAGATCTGGGCACTCTCACCTAAGCTTGGCGAGGGTTGCTGGTCCTCGTGCAAGGTTGGCAAGGCCTTGCCCTGGCCAGGTGAGGTTCGGCCACCCCCGCCTAGGGTCGGCGATGGGCAGCGGCAAAGGAAGTGCTAGCCATTTTTTTTTTTTTTGAACTGTTTTGTTTTTTAAATAAATTTTAACTTTTCCTTTTTAGTTTTTAAATTTAATTTAAATAAAAATTTAAAAAGTCACATGGAAAATAAAAATTCTTTTTAAATGCCACGTCAGCATTTTTTGTTAAAAAAGTTGACGATGTTAATTTTAGGACTCGATTGAAATAATTTAATAAGTTTTAGAACTTGATTGCACTTTTTGCAAGTTTTAGAACTCAATTGCATTTTCGTGACAAATTTTAGGATTTCTATTGCACTTATCCCTTTATTTTAATTTTAGATTGTTACAACACCAAAAAGTGTGAGCAAATTAAACGTTTCAAGTAAGAAATTAATAACAAGAATCAAACTTGAGCACAATTATTTTACATGATATGACGGTATGTCTATTCCATAAAGGAGAGATTTATGAGATGGTTCCACTATAATCAGCAAAAAAAAAGGAGATAGCAAATTCCTCAATCACACCTAGTAACAAGCTTTGCCTAGTCCTAGGTCCTAGATAACACCGGAATCTATAAGAACCAATTGCAAAAAAGTAGTTTTCTCACGTATTCAACTCTATTGGTTGACGGATTTCGAGAGCTCTCCAGATTTTTCCCAAATTGTATGGACAAACATACAAAAAGTTTGCGTCGAGTCTACATTTCGGCCGGGTGTCCAGCTACAATAGGCCCGGACACCTGAACACTATATTGAAAATTAGATTGGCTATGGATGTTTGTCGAGTGTCCGGCCAGGATCTTGACCATTTCTTGGTCGGCTACCCCTTAATGGCCTGGCTTGTCCAGGCGATTAGATGGGTCGTCTTCTCGTGTCTTCCGGTCGTCCGTTTTCGTCTCCGATCTCCCGCAAGCACTTCGAGAGATCTCATTAATCACATAATCAGGTCGATTCCAAATCGAATGGAAAAAACCTCAAGCCCTAGTCAACTCTCCCGAACCATCCGAGGCTCCTCACCGCTGCAGATGTTGACCAAGTCCGAACAGTACCAGAACTTGGTAAGTGCGATAGACTTCATTAAAGAGTTCGCTGGATTATCCATTTTGTGTACTTTCTCAATGGATATGGTTTCCTAGGACACATATCACGGATAAAACAGTACGTGATATCAATGTATCTCATCCGCTTGTAATAGATCTTATATATGGTCAAATGTATTGCAGTTTTTTTTATCGAAAAATGTATTGCACTTTGATTGTCGTAATAAACAACAATCTTCTTCTATTGCAATCCTTAGTCACTGAGCAAACCTTGAGCCAAATAACTTTTTTGATTGCCTTGGTTTGTGCTTTCCAACTGATGGCACACCCGCAAAATGAACATATAATGTGTCACGAACCTCCACCCATCCAAGTCACTGGCAAAATCTAAACACTCATCAACGGTTATACCTCTTGGAGTCCGCCTCTTCCCCAAAGTTAAATTGACGTCTGTTGTCCCTCTTGTGGTGCAGGATAAGCTAAAAAGCTTAAAAGTGCGCAACTAGCGGGACACTCGCTAATTTGGTGTTCTACATGCTAAATAGCCCTGACACTCAAAAATGTAATCACTTTGTGATACCTAAAGCGTACCTTCAAACCTATCCCTTTGGATCTCCACATCAAGTATCTTTTAAGCTACGCTTTAAGTCTTTCATATTGAACTCACTACTTAGTTGCCATTCGGCTATTAGAACATCAAATAGATGTAGCTGCTGGCTTTCTATCTCGGAAATAGAAGACTTCAATTGAGTTGGGCATTGCATCTTTTATTTTTGAATGATCTTACTGGCTTTCTATCTCATTTGGCTGGGTCGTGGCTACCTGTCACTGGAAGCGCGCTCTACGTCTATAGTAGGAGGCTAGTCCCATCTCGTCTTTTCCCTTGGAGGGTCTTCTAGTTGCTGCTGGCTTGGATGCTTCAAAGATGGTGTTGGGAATAACGGATCCCCGAAAACCGGATTCGACGCTAAATCGAACCCCTAAAACGAATGCGGAAGACGAAGCCCGGGAATAACACGTATCACCGATCGTAAAGCACACCACGGATTTGAGCGTACCTTGTTAGCCATAAATTAGACACCGACGCCGATAGAGGAAGATAAACTGGCCATGTTCGATCCTGTTCGATCCGACGACGCCTTGAAGGGAGAAAACAGTGGCCTTGTGCTTACTGTTCCTTTTGGAGGGAGAGAGAGCGTTGGAGAGAACGTACGTACGTTTTCTGTTTCCAAAAAAATGTCATCTCTCTCTCTCTCTCCTCCCTTTTATACCTTCCCCCATCCACGGGCCCTATTCCCGTGGGCCGGGCCTTTTGGGCCCAGCATGGGCGGACGGGCCTTAAGCCCATCACCAATTAAAACCATCATCTCCCACTCGCACATGGTAGGCTGAACAGGATTCTCTTTGTCTCTCTTCAACATTCATATCGGTGAATAATCCGTGCGACCAAAGATACTTTGAGAGCTCGTTGCTATACATCTCATTAGGAATATATAGCAGCTCATAATGGACGTCACACTCCGAGTAGATTTAGTAAGTAGTACTCTAGATCGGTCGATCACATTTATATCTCTCTTGATCTCTTATATATATATATATATTTATATTTATATTTATATTTATATTTATATATATATTGTATTCACAATTATGATTATCACAAGACAGTCATAATTGGTTAACCAGTGAATATAAAACTACAATGTGATTATCCAAAAACGATTTTCCTCTTTCCTTCAAACTCTCAATTTCAGTTCAGCTTGCCTTTCTAGAAATGCCCTATTAGATCGAATCAAACTCATGACCATTGGCAACATCCTAAGATAGCAAACACTAAATAGAAATCTTGAGAATAAGTAAGAGTCATGAGGGGACTAAAACTGAGGAATTCTATTCCTCAAGAGTCTCACACGGCATAAAAGTTGAGATCAAACTTTTGCCACTCTTATTGGTCGTCTCATGCATACGTAGTATGAAAATACGTATTACGGTATTAACTTCTTTCCCATGGAGCGTATGTCTATACCTTTCAATACCGTACAGATGATAGTTCAGACATACCCAATGTCTAACTTGAGTTCACGTATTTACTCATTCACAAAATTCATCGAACTCACATCCGCATCTTAGACAGATAAAGTAAAATATGTGGGGTATTTTACTTTCGGACATAGTAAGTATTATATCATCATCTTAATACCTAGTTAAGGCGACATACGTGTTTTAAGCTTGAGCTCTCGATTATCACATAGATAATAAGCTTAAAAACAATCTCATCTCTATTTATCACACAGCAAATAGAGGCGATTACTTGTATGAGTGGGCTAATCTTATATCTGTCCGACATACTTTCTCAATTTAAAGTAATGCACTGAGTATTAAGATGCATAAAGATCAAACAAAGATTCATAGGCATTAATGATGAAAACACAAATTCATCAAATGTGAACACTTAGGGAAATTACAATATTCAGTACATTAGCCTCTATGCAATCCTAGAGATTTCATATGGCCACAAAACACATCTCTAGGTATTGGCTTTGTCATAGGATTTGCTACAATTCTATGCGTAGTATGTACTCTAAGTTCACATCTTTTCGTGCAACCATATCCATAACAAATTATACTTGGTATCTATAGGTTTGGTCTTGCCATGATATTTTGGATCTTTGGTATACACTTTTGCTACTTGGCTATCACAGTTAACCAACAATTAATCTGCAGCACTTCCAATAACACCTAAATGATCCAAAAAATCTCTTAAGCCAAACACCTTCTTATGCTGCTGCTGATAATGCCACGAACTCAACTTCTATCGTGGACAAGGCTATACACTTTTGTTTCTTACTGCTCCAACATATGGTGTCATTATTCAGTAAGAAAACAAAGCCGAGGTAGATTTTCTTTCATCTAAATCTCCTCTCCAATCGATCACAATAGCCTTTGAGTTGCAGATCATTTCCTTAATAACTCGACGTATAATCAGCAGTCCCCTTTAGATATCTTAGTATTCTCTTAACGGCTTTCCAATGTGCTTGACCTGGATTGGATTGGTATCTGCTCACCATTCCAACTGTAAAACATATGTCAGGTCTTGTACACATCATAATGTACATCAAGCTTCCAACAACACTAGCATAAGGAACATATTTCGTTTGTTCATTCTCTTGTGGAGTCCTTAGACACAGACTATGGCTCAATCCTTCACCTTTTTGCAATAGGAGTGTTTATGTATTTACAATCTTGCATACAAAATCGTTCAAGAATCTTATTTATATATGATTCTTGCGAAAGAGACAACGATCTCTTCAAAACGATCTCTTAAAATCTTAACTCCAAAAGTGTATGCAGTCTTACCCATATCCTTCATCTCAAAGTTGGAAGACAACCAACTCTTGACAGTATTAACAAACTCCATATTGCTTCTGGCAATTAGTATATCATCAACATATAATGATATGATCACAAATTGATCCTTGGATCTTTTGATATATACACAATGATCATCATCTATAATTGTAAAATCATATGCCATTTTGGCACTATGAAAACCTATATACTATTATCTCGATGATCACTTTACGACCATATATCGACCTCAAAAATCGATATACCTTTTCTTCTTGGCATTTCATTATGAAACCAGCAGGTTGTTCCATATATTTATTCCTCTAATTCTCCATTGAGGAAAGCTGTCTTTACATCCATTTGATGTAACTCAAGATCCATACTAGTCACTATTGCCAGAATAATGCGAATCAAGATAAATCTCACTATAGGAGAAAATGTATCTTCATAATCAATTTCTTCCTGTTGATTATACCCCTTCGCCACGGGCGAGCCTTATGCCTTTCTATCGAGCCATCAGCCTTTCGCTTTATTTTGAGAACCCACTTGTTCCCAATAGCTTTGTGTCATTTTGGAAGATCAACCAGTTCCCAAACTTGGTTTGATTTCATTGACTACATTTCCTCTTTCATTGCATGAATCCATCTTTCCTTATTAGGGCAATTCAGAGCCTCATTAATATTTCTTGGCTCATCCTTATCTTGTGGAGCAACCATAAAAGTCCCTTTCAATGTCAAAACATCGACGGGGAATACTTTGGCGACTTGTTCACCGTATGGGAGATTGTACACTTAACACATCATTCCCCATTATGCTCCCACTTGAATTAGATAATGATGATGTCATGTCGTCATGTGGTTGCAATTGAGAATGAGTTGAATTCAATTCCACACTTCTCATATTACTCCTACTTGGACGAACTCCACTGACATCATTATCTTGATCCAAGGTTTCAAATAGGGAGTAATTTTCCCTTATTTCGTCCCTCTTAGGAAATTCATCCACTAAGGATGTGACATCCCATGATTCAAATTTAGTTATACTCCCACTTTCCTGCTCACCCATGAACACATACCATTTTGAGTGTTCACAGTATCTCATGAAAATACTCTTATTTTCTTTGGGACTCAATTTCCCAAACTTGTGAGAGGACTCATGAATATAGTCAACACAACCCCGTGGCTTAAGAAAACTTAAGTCCGGTTTTCTAACTGTTCATAACTCATATGAAGTGGAAATAACTGATTTGGAAGGCATCCGGTTAAGTATATTGGCAGCAGTTAACAACGCATCACTCCAAAAAGTGATAGGTAAGTTAGCATGCGCCATCTTGGACCTAACCATTCTAGTAGTGTTCTGTTTATTCTCTCTGCAACACCATTTTGTTGAAATAGACAACTATCTTTCTATTCCTTTTTCATCACATAATTTTCTGAACTTATCAGATAAATATTCTCAACCTCGATCGGATCTAAATACCTTTATTTTATTGTCTAATTGATTTTTTGCCAGGTTCATAAACCTTCTGAAACAACTTATGCTTCAAATTTATGAGAAATCAAATAGACATATCCGATTCGAATATAATTATCTATAAAAAAGTGATGAAATAAATAGCCCATTGCCTTCTTCTCACATGCATTGAACCACAGACGTCCAAATGGATTAAATGCAGAGGAAATTCAGCTCTTTTACCTTTTCCAAATGGTTTCCTTGTCATTTTCTCTACTAGGCAATGCTCACATATGGACAAATCGACTTTTTCAATATTGCCAAACAAGCCCTCTTTGGCTAGTTTATTCATATGTTGTTGGTCCATATGACCAAGTCTAGCATGCCACCATATTCACATCATTATCATATAAGGTAGAAGACGTGAAACAAGGGAATAACATATTGACATCACCACAGTCAACATTTAGTACAATAAAACCATCCAGAAAGTGACCACAGCCATAGTAGTTTGTATCCAAATACAAATCTACACATTTATTATGGAAGTTCATATAAAAACCAAGCTTGACCAACACCAAAACAGACACTAAATTTCGACGAATCTCCGGAGCATATATAACATCATGTAGGAACAAGGTGCGTCCACCACGCATATTTAATTTGCTAGTGCCAATCCCTTTAACTTCATCTCTAAAGTTATATCCCACATAAATCCACTTAGTTCCAGTTAGTATCGTCGGAATTCCATGAAGGATCATTTATCCTTCACTACATGGTCTGTCGCTCCTGAATCTACAGTCCACAAAGGATTGGATTCAGCCAATAATTCAGAACTTGACACATAAGCAAAATTTTCAAATGTACAAGAGATGTTTACTTTCTTTGGCTCACAACAGTCGCGAGCATAGTGACCTCTTTTGTCACAATTTTAACACCTCACCCTTGACATTTTCATCTCTTGAGGACATTTTCCTCTCTTGTGTTGGTTAACTCTTGATTTCTTGCAATAAGAACTTGATCCTTTGCATTCCCACGTATTGAACGAATCAATACGTTTGCGCTTAGAGCTCAAAGCCCTTTATAAGCTAGAACCAACATTGCAAATATCTATTTTCGGCTCAAATGCTGTTAGGCGGTCCTCAGCTAGCTCAAGGTGGCGCATGGCATCCTCAAGATCTTCCATAACATGGTCAAGAACTTCTAGTGCTTCTTGCTTTTCTAGCACATATTGAATCTTTATATTCAATATTTCACAATTGTTGCCGTTCATATCAGCAATTACATTCTTAGTTGCTGAACCATCGTTCTGAACACATCAGACATACATGCACAAATAATTAATGCCTATCATTTATGCATCCCTATTTGCATAGACCCATCATATTAATGAATAATTTCAAGTAAGGCTTCAGAATCAAAATGTCACTATGTTTCCAATCATCCTCCAAAAATCCTAACTCAAAATTATTATTAATATAATTATCTTATGCAAATAAATTATATGAAGTTACAAAAACTTCTATTACTACCCACAGCTAAATTACCCACAAAGAACCAGCAATAATAAAAAGCAAATAAAATCTTAACATCCAATAAAATAACAATGCTTTCACATAATACAACTAACATATCGGTTGCTACATCAACAACAATCAGGTAGTAAACATTACATAATTAATCAAAGAAATAAATAGGGAATGTCCCTTCTAATCTATCAGTCAAAACATCTAAGAAAACTGAAGGCACATTTGCCAACCATGGAAAAACTTTTGGAGAGCATTCATGTCGCCACCAAGGCACATTCACTCTACGCCATGTGGCGCTTAACCTAAGGATTAAAGTTTTGGTTAACTCAATCCTATAGTGCTCTCTTACAAAAGCTTCCACCAGCCTCTTATAACCCGGAACCACGTTGACCTCCCATAGCCGATCTAACACTGCTTACCATTCAGGTGGAAGAGTGTTCATCAAAGTCGGCACCTTCTCAAAATTCGGCATAAGATAACCATTACTGATGATTTCTTGTATCATCTGATTGACCTTGATCACATGTGATACTAAATCACCGTTATACCACCGATAATTAGCTAAATCTAACATTAGCCTTTTAAATCTTGCATTTCCCTCGTCCGTTCTCGGGATTGCAGGTATCCGTGCATAACGCATCATAGTTCCTGCAACAAATGCAGAACTAAAAATAGATTACTCATAATCCATAATTTACATAAGGGAAAATATATAATTTTCCAAAATTCATGCAACAAATGCATAATAAATAATTCATTACATATAAACCACATAGGCATACATGAAAAAAAACAAATTCTTTTTTTTTTTTTTTTTTTTTTACGATCAATGGTCGTCGTCGGACGTCGGATCGGACGAGACGGTCGGACCGGTCGCGCCGGTCGGGCCGGTTCGGGCGAACCGACTGCACGTGCCGTGCGCGTGCGCGGGCTGACGTCACGCAGACGTCAGCTGGCACGTGCCGGGGGTCGCGGTTCGGGTCGGGTCGTCGTCGGGTCGGGTCGCCGGCCGGTGACCGGCCGGCCAACGGTTGTCGGCGATGACGTCACCGATGACGTCATCCCGGCGGTTACCGTGACGTCACGGTGACGTTAGCACGTGTCGGTCCGCCGACCGGCGCGTGCCGGTTTGCCGGCTGCCGGCGCGCACGTGCCGATTCGCCACCGGCGCGTGTGGCGCACGCGCTGGCAAAGCCAGAGCTTCCGGGCGCGTTGCGCCCACGCGCAGCGGCTTCTGGCCACGCGTGTGGGTGCGTGCGGCGTCTCCCGGTGGCGTGCGACATGTCGCCGGACTCGTCTCGACGTCGCCCTTCTCCCTATGCCATTAGAATTCGATTTGGACTTACGGAAACTCATAAAAAAGGACGAACAGTGCTCGGGTGTCGGGATTTCGCGAAAAATCAATCAAAAAACATCAAATTGATCGGGAAAACGTGAACTAGGGCTCTGATACCAATGTTGGGAATAACGGATCCCCGAAAACCAGATTTAACACTAAATCGAACCCCTAAAACGAATGCGGAAGACGAAGCTCGGGAATAACACGTATCACCGATCGTAAAGCACACCACGGATTCGAGCGTACCTTGTTAGCCACAGATTAGACACCGACGCCGATAGAGGAAGAGAAACTGGCCATGTTCGATCCTGTTCGATCCGACGACGCCTTGAAGGGAGAAAACAGTGGCCTTGTGCTTACTATTCTTTTTGGAGGGAGAGAGAGCGTTGGAGAGAACGTACGTATGTTTTCTGTTCCAAAAAAAAAAAAAAAACGTGTCATCTCTCTCTCTTCTCCCTTTTATACCTTCCCCCATCCACGGGCCCTATTCCCGTGGGCCAAGCCTTTTGGGCCCAGCATGGGCGGACGGGCCTTAAGCCCATCACCAATTAAAACCATTAGATGGAGCCACTCGTGGCCTTCAGGGATGCGGTTGGGGATGTTTTCACCTCTTCGGAAGCTGATATTGATTGATCCTCATCCTCCTCTACTGTGTCGTCTCTTTGTTGTTATTCCTGTCCTCGTCTTGTCTTGGTTTTGGTTGGGGTGATTCTGTGTTGTTTGCTGGATACCCCTCCTCTTCGTTTGGTTGTGGCCATTGTTTGGTTGTTTGCTCCTTTTGCTGGTTGTTTTTCTTCTCCTCTTATGCTTTTCTTCCTTTTCTCGGCACCCTTCCACTCAGGTTGACTTCTATGTCACCTTAAGTGTAAGTTTTGGTGCCGGGTTCCCTTGATGTACAGTTGTATAGCTTATTGGTTTAAAGTCAATATATATCTTACCTTCTACCAAAAAAAAAAAAAAAAAACATCAAATAGATGTAGTTGCCATCCTTTAACCTCCTCCAACACAGGTGCTTTGCACTTCTTTTGTCAAACATTTATTAAGTTAAGATGCATTTGGTAACCATTATGTTCCAGAGAAATATTTCTGCTTAAAAATGATTATTTTTTATTCTGTTCCCTAAACAAGTTTTTGAGTATTCGAAGACATTTGGTAATTGTTCAAAATTTATATTCCCAGAATAGAAAGACATTAGGTACAATCCTTTATTTATTTTTACTTATAATTTATTTTAATTTTTTAAAAAACTTTTATTATATATATATATATATATATTTTTTTTTTTATATTTCTCTCTTTTTCCTCTTGATCTTTTTCCATCCCTCTTCTTCTTTTCTAGCCGGTTGTTGGCCATGGCAATGGCCGACGACTAGGCTGGGCGAGTTCCGACAACCTTGAGTGAGCCTTCCTAGGCTAGGGTGAGGTTTGGGGAGCTCGCCGAACCTCGCCTCTCAAGGCTGGGGTGAGGTTTAGCGAGCTCACCGAAGCCTTGCTAGGCTTGGCAAGGCTGAGTCTCACAGTGGCTGGTGTCTCATCGATGGCTAGGCCAAGCCTTGCCCAAGCCTGGCGAGGCTCTTGCTAGGTCGCTAGAGCTTGCCCGGCCAGTCGCCGACCATGGAGGGCTCTAGCGAGGTTGCTGGCTCGCCTAGCCGGCCATGGGGTGACTAGCAATGAGGAAGAAGAAGATAAAATGAAAATAAGAAAAGAGGAGAGAAAAAAAAGTTTGGTTTGATTCTAGAGTTGTTCCTGAAAACAAAGAATGACTTTTTTCTACTTCCTAAATCTATTCCAAATTTATTCTCCGGAACAAATTTGTTTCCAAGAACAAAAAAGTTACCAAACAATTTTTTTTTGGTATCAGAGAACAAAAAAAAAGATTAAAAATAGAACAGGCCCTTATCCTTCATGAGAGGGCGTGTCAATTGCATCTCGCGTCCCTTAGCTATGGGGGTTGAACCGGCCTAGCATGAGTCTAAAGTCTTCCTCTTGCTTCGAAATACAAACTTTTCTGGTCGGACTTCCCCGCTCATACATCATAATGGCCTGAAAAGAATCATTATTCTGAATATAGTAAAGTCTTCACCGATCAAAAGTACAGAAAGAGGAAAGAACCTCTACGAGTAATCTGCATATCGTGATCTATTCAGTCTCCTACTCCATCTGCAAAAACCTCGCATGGGAATCTTCCAACCCAGACGTGTTCTTCCAACCACGATCGATTTCTGACTCTGGCGCAATGATGACTACGAGTCCACCAATCAAATTTATCAGATGAAGCGAGCGTGGGAGACGGATGAAAAGATGGGGCATAGACGGCCAAACAGAAGAGCCGAGTGATTTCGTGAATCACTTTTATAGTCTTGCATGAATATGGAGAAGACGACTCCCATGGAATTTACTCCAAAAAGGTATCAACTCCAAAGCCCTTGGCTTGTAACACGAAAAGATGGAAACAAAACGAGGGCTGCACCATCTAAGGGATGCTCCAGTTTCAGCACAGATGGAGACCAGAGGAAGAAAGCTTTTGCGGGGTTCCATTGTGACATGGCAATGCCTAAAAAATTGAGATTTAGGTTTTATTTGTTTGTATCACTTGTAAAAACGAATAAAAGAAAAATAATTTCATTATTTATGAATAAATTTAGACATAATTTTTTGTTTATAGTGAAAATATTTTTCAATCTCAAGCGATATAATTAATCATTTTTTATTAAAAAAATTTTCAAATCATTTATTTTCCATGAGACAAACGGACCTTAAATAAACTGATTTTGATAATACTTTGTTGCCCAATTTGACTTTGATATTGGAGTGCGTCTTTGATCCAACTCACGCTCTAACTCTACATAGTATTTTATTTGCTCGAGCTTAAACTCGACTATTCAAAATTTAACCTAGTGTAATACTAAAGATCCTTCTCAATTTCTTTATCATCAAAATAGAAACTAAAAGTGATATGAGTTTCATTTTTAATTAGTGTTATGAACAAAGGGAAATTGTCCAATCAATCATAAACTTATTGTACGGATGCCAATTTAATTTTAAAATTTTCAATTTTGCTAATTGAGTTTTCAATCTTTTCAATCAATTTTGTTGGAAACTATTAACATGGTAGTGTGACACATAATACAGCCAATGATAATTGGACAATAACGTTAGCAATTTCAGCAAAAATTGACCAAAATACTACACTAAATTTTTGCATAAAGGTTTAAACTAGATTGACAAAATTGGAAATTTTAGGATTAAAATAATATCCATATAACAGGTTTATAATTGAATTGATAATTTTCCTGTTATTAATATAAGGGAAAATTCCAAATAAGGACTCGAAGTGAATCTATTTTCTCAAATAAGGATCCAAAGTGAACTTTGTGTCATATAAGGATCCGAAGTGGACCTATTGTTTCAAATAAGAACCCGAAGTGAATTTTATGTCAAATAAGGACCCGAAATAATCAAGTTAATCTCTATTGAGGACCTTAGTTCACCGGTAGATATTTTCCGGCGATTAAAATATGGGCAATTTTGTTAGAAATTTGTGATTGGAAAAAAAGGGAAAATTATAAATTAATTAAGTTTAGGTTATTCATTTAAATGTTTACGTTTTCTTCCTTCTTCTCCCCCGTTGCTCCTCAACCAAATCACTACCCGGTCATCATTGTGACTCGATTCTCGTCACTCCTCGCCTTGCTTGACCGGCAGAGAATTTGGGTCTCCGTAAACGAAGAAAAAAGCATGTGGTTTTCTTCTTGTTTTTGAATACGTGCCTCAACTGGCGAAGAATTTGGGTCTTCGACTTTGCAGGGGATGGGTACAAGGAATGGGGAGAACTTCGGTCTTTGACTTTGTAGAGGATGGGTACAAGGAATGAGGAGACTATAGAAAACCTAGGGTTTTTTTGTTTCTATTTTAGGATTTGTTAATTTTTCCTATATTTTTGTTGGACAAAATTGCCCAAACTCCAGTCGTTGGAAATGTCATATGAATATTTGGCTGACCAGCAAGCTTAGGTTCTTATTTGGAATTGATTCAACCACTTCGGGTCATTATTTGAGACAATGGGTCAACTTTAAGTCTTTATCTGACACAAAGTTCATTTTGAGTCATTATTTGAGAAAATTGGTCAACTTCGAGTCCTTATTTGGAATTTTCCCCTTAATTAATTAGCTTGCCAAGCCACTTCAATCTAGTACGAGAAAACTAGATGAGCTTGTAACTCACTATGGTTGTGTTTAGTAGTTTGAATTTGAGTCCAGATAGGTTAACAAGTTATTCCATTTGGTGTTTGGCGATACTCTTTGTAGTAGATAAATCCAGATACATTTGGAGAAATTGCCAGATGAGAAATCACAAGGACAGCATAAGGACACCACCAAGATAGCCGGTCATCTTCCCTTCCAACAATTAGCTTCGACTAGGTTGGTCGTCACTAATGGTCTTTGATCGCGTTTTGACGAGTGAGGGTGAAAAGGGGTCTTAAGACAACGTTGTGCTAGGTTTGCATAGATCATCCTTTCCAACTCAATTGCACATGTTCTTCACGTCAAGCTTGACCTTTCACATATGATCCACAAGCTAGCTGTTCACTTGTTGGTTGACGTAGAACGGCTTGTAGACCATTGGCTTTGTGGGGACCTCGCTCTCAAGCATTGACTTCCACTTGATGTGCATCAAGAATGCTGCAAACCTCCTCTTGCGCGAGCCCACCCCAAGATGCACACCTTCATTATTGTGGGAAAATTGTCCATAAAATTTTAAATCTATTGCACTTTTGCCAATTCAATCTTAAACCTTTCAATTTTGCCAATCAAGTCCTTAACCTTTACACCTTTTACCAATTGAGTCAATTTAACCAATTTTGCCTGGAAATTGTTAACATAAATAGTGTGTGCTAATTTGGCAATTTTTCATAATATTTTATTATTTTTTGATTTTTTTTAATGTTTTTGACTTTATTTATTTATTATTACTTTTTTTGGGTTTTTAGAGAAGGCCAGCGAGGGTAGCCGGCCAACCATCGACGATCACACGTAAGGGCAGCACAACCCTTGCCAGCCAGAAGTGAGGGCCGGGGGACCCTTATCGGCCTTGGGTGAGGGCCGTGACGCCCTCATCAACGAAAGCGAGGGTGCTAGAGCCCTTGCCCAGAACCAACGAGGGCATTGCGGCCCTTGCCTTTGGCTGGTGAGGGTTGGCCCTAGCCGACTTTCTCTCCAAATCCTTAAAAAAAAAAAAAAAAAACAGCAACAAAGAAAAGTAAAAAAAAAAAGAAACATAAAAAATTAAAAAAAAAAAATCATTAAAATACTATTAGATATTATTTAAAAATTACTATGTTAGCATCGGCCATCCACATTAACAATAGTGAAAATATTTAGAACTCAATTGACAAAATTAAAAAGGTTTAGGACCAAATTGGCAAAAGTGCAATAGTTTTAGAACTTTTTAAACAAATTTCCCCTGCTAATGCCTCCCATAGCTCCTCATGATGCATGAGCCACTTTCTTCAGTTATGAAGTTTGGCTATATGACCTGTAGGAATTACCTCCCACTGTTCACGAGACTGTTTTAGAATTAAATGAACTCGTGTTGATTGAGAGTTGTCATGCTCCGAGGTCGACTTACCAATACGTGATCGAAAAGGTTTCAATCTCACATACAAGATGAACCTGTAGGAGATGAGAATTTTAAAGATTTCAAATCCTATTTTAGGTTTCGCCAAATATATGATGGGATATCTTTACAATCCGAGGATATTTTGAGGATTTCAAATTTCCTTTTATCCAATCCAATCCCATTTTGAATTCAGACAACCAAATGTAGCCTATGAATATGAGTCATTACCCAAAGAATACATAACATGCATAGACGGTCTTAGACCACTCTCTTCCACTCAGATTATGTTGTAATATGTGGTTGAGCCATTTGAGAACTTGAAGACTCATATCGAATAGGCTCCATTTGTTTCATATATAATGAATAATTCAGAAAATAATTTCCTAAAAATGCTTGTGTTGCTGGAAATAATTAGTCAATTAAACATATTTTTATTATCGACAACAATTTATGATTAAATATTTTGCGGGCGATGAAAATATATTTTGTTAATTCATTTTTGTAAATAATATAAGTGATTATTATAAGAAAATATTTTCCAAATCATTTATTTTTTCGCGAATAAACACACCATAAAACTCATCTCCAACTGAGAATAGGCAACTAGTGGGGTTGGAAGCAAGCAATTGCCTACTGCTTATTTTCTCTCTCTACTGTCTCTCTTAGGGTTTCCTCTCACCGAAACTGATAGCTCGCTATTTTGAAGCTACGTTCTAGAGGGAGAGAGAGGTCCCTCTTTTGGGGTTCTCTCTCTCTCTCTCTCTCTCTCTCTCTCTCTCTCTCTCTCTCTCTTCAAGGCCTCTTAGTTGATTTCTTGGAATCTTCCTAGATTTGCTCGCTTGCTTTGGTTCTAGGTGTTTACTCCATACTGTCATGCGCTCCGCAAATCTTCGAAGCTTATTTGCCGTGTTCAATGGCTGGCTTATCTAAAAGTGATTTTGTATCAACTAGTATTTTTATTTTTTTTGCAGCTATTCTCTCCCAATTTAAAATTTAATCTAGATTTGGATGCTCTTCTATCCCAATCTACTTATAGATATAAGATTTACAAGGTGTTATTTATGCTCTTTCAACCTATTGATGTTGTTGTCTTTGTATGGTGATGGTGCTGGAGACACCAAATCTATGCGCACACTGCTTTCGGCAAAGCAGTAGTTACTAGAAAGGGAAATCTCATCGTGCGCTCATCAGTGATGATGATGCAAGTTTCAGTGATCAGTCATCGGTTGTGCTTTGGAATTATAATAGATCTGTTCTAGTGGAATAAGTGAGTCTTTGCAAACTATACCGAGTTGTTTCACTTTTTTAGATTTGAATTGGATTGTAACTTTTTGGGATAGATTTTTTCTTCAAGTTATGTATCTCTTTTATGTGAAATAAAGATTTTCCTTCTGACCAAAAAAAAAAAAACTAACGGGGTTGGAGCAGCCGTTAGGTCGAGCTTAATTGCTAGTCAGTACCTCAAGATCTATATAAGTTCAATAATTCAAGAGAGAAAAATCAAGGAGCAAACGGATAAAAGGTGGTATAGAGACTACTAGGCTCTCATTTACCGCAAATAACCGTTTGCGTTGTCTTTTCCAGCTCTAATGCTATAAACTATGCTAAGTTTCACTTATTACAGATCAGATAGCACTGTTTAATTTAGAAAAAAAAAAAAAAAAAAAGATTCGAAACTGTGACCTTCAATGGAATATCAAAAGCTTTGCAGAGCACATAAGTTTTTTTTTTTTGGTTATTATCATTGCTCTTTTGAACAAGTTTTAGGCAGAATCTCAAGTACCGGAGATTAGGGTATAGTCTCTCCTTAGGTGCAAAATCATCTCTTAATCACTACTAATCAACTAGCTAGCTTTGCATAGTCTCTTAATTAACAACCTAAAACGAAATTAGTCAATTTTACCAATCTTCGAGCCATTGGTTTCAAGTGCCCCACAAGTGATTGTTGCTTAAATGGCCTATAAATCTTAAAGATCTAATCCTGAAACTCAAATTCTCATTTTACAATAGTTTCAGGGTATTTATACAATAATGTGTACTTCAATTTTTTATTGTGTCTCCTCTTCCGGATATCGAACTCTTATTTTATTTTATTTTTCGCATAATCATATGTATGCTCTTGCGCTACTTACTATACCCAAGAAAACTTCATGATGGTTCTCAAAGTTGAACTTTGAAAGACAGATCATAATATTACCTTATTGTATAACGAGTAAAAGCGTTTTCTAAAGAATGTTAACATAATCACCGTGGCTCTTTTTGTTGATATCTGAATTTATTTTCTAAAATAAATCAAATATTTAATCTTTTTTCTTCTCTTTTTTTACTAACCCGGAACAGTGTTTGATTCCATAACCATTTAAGGGTCAGTTTGTTTGATGAAAAACCATTTTTGGAAATTTTTTTTTTGGATTTTCTATAGTTTGAATGACGGAAAATTAATCGATTGATGCGAAACATTTTCCATTAACTTAAAACAAAGGTTTGAATTATGCAAAACAATTTCTTGTTCTGACGAGCAAGAATGAATCATTCTTCTTGATTTCTTGCTTTGCATCCAAGTGAGAGTAATAGGTCTGCCAATGTCCATTTCCCATCTCTCCTAAATTCTCTCTCTCTCTCTCTCTCTCTCTTCCCGAATAGTTCTCATCTATTTTTCTTAAGAAATTTTCTACCATCTCCTAAATATATTTCATTAATGTTCATATTCTTATGAATTTCCCAAAACCATGGTCATGTATAATATATTGCAAATATGATTCCATTATTTCTTTCCTAATATTTTTTGTAATAAAATTTATTTTTCTTGGTCTAGTAATACCTGTTGTTTTGAAGGTTTACAAAATAAACAAAGAAGACGTTGATTTTAATTCGTTAGCCACCTCATGTTATTATTGATGTTAAAGCTGCCTTAAGTGGTTAAACTTATTGCCAAATACTATAAAATCAATATTTCAACTTGTTTTCAGCACAAATAAAATCAATATCTATTTTTCTTAAAAAATTTCTACCATCTCCTAAATATATTTCATTAATGCTCATATTCTTATAAATTTCCCAAAACCAAGGTCATGTATAATATATTGCAAATATGATTCCATTATTTCTTTCCTAATATTTTTTGTAATACATTTTTTTCTTGGTCTAGTAATACATGTTGTTTTGAAGGGTTACAAAATAAACAAAGAAGACGTTGATTTCAATTTTTTAGTCATCTCATGTTATTATTAATGTTAAAGCTGCCTTAAGTGGTTAAACTTATTGCCAAATACTATAAAATCAATATCTCAATTTTTTTTCAGCACAAATAAAATCAATATCTATTTTTCTTAAAAATTTTGTCCCATCTCCTAAATATATTTCATTAATGCTCATATTCTTATAAATTTCCCAAAACCATGGTCAAGTATAATATATTGCAAATATGGTTCCATTAATTCTTTCCTAATATTTTTTGTAATACATTTTATTTTTCTTGGTCTAGTAATACATGTTTGTTTTGAAGGTTACAAAATAAACAAGGAAGACGTTGATTCCAATTTATTAGCCATCTCATGTTATTATTAATGTTAAAGCTGCCTTAAGTGGTTAAACTTATTGCCAAATACTATAGAATCAATATTTCAACTTGTTTTCAGCACAAATAAAACCTAAAAATTGTCCAATTTCTCTTAAATTAAATTTTTTGAGAACAACTTCCAGCGACAGGAAATATTAAGTGAAACAAAATACCCTAAGCTCTACTGCAAATTCCAAATTTCGTAGACTTTCTTTTCTCTCACGTATTTTAAACTGTCATTTTAATTCTTGTTACACATTTTTATTCAACCATACACCTATTTTACTAGTTTAATACTTCGACAGAGCTGCAATGGTAGCTCAGCTCTTACCATTCTCATCTCCGCATGATTGCAAGTCTGAAACTTGCTCAACGTCTCCAATCTCCATAACCTCTAGACAGTCACTTTCAGAGGCTCTCTCTCTCTCTCTCTCTCTCTCTCTCTCTCTCTCTCTCGCGTGTACTCTTGCTATAATTCACATGAAGATCGCAAAAAAATGGTGGATGGGTTTTAGGGGGTCTGAATCTGATGAGAGACGTTTCCATCTTTGGCCTTTTTTTTTTTTTTTAAATGTTTCTCTCCCTGCAAGCCCCTTGAAATTAATAAAAGATAGTGAAGGAGCGAAAAACGAAAAATAAAAGTATATATTATGCGGGAGTCTAAAGAATAAGTACAAAGACAAAATTGAAATGAAAGTGATAGGTAAGAGAACATAAAGTGGGATGAAGGGTCCTCTTTTGCTTTATAAATAACCAGCTCTTAGGGCTAGCTTGCTTTCATCTTCACCATCTTCTGCGTAGTTTCAACATTTTAGAGTTGAAGAAAAGGAGAAAAAACTAGGCAAAGTAAGTAGCAATTTCTTCTTTTTCGCTCAATTACCATATCAGCTCTTTTGTTTCTTTTATCATCTCCATGGAAGAGTTTTGAAGTTCGTAAATTTTCCACTCAGTTCTTGAGTTCCACTCTTTTGGGGTGGATGAATCTTTTCTTCAATTTCTCTGATATGCTCTTTTCAGATACTTCTGCAAAAATTCTCATCAATTATTTTTTCTGGGTACAATATTTGTATTCTAAGAATTACTTTTATGTTGGTTAATTGATCCAGCTTGCGACCATGGTTTTTCCAACCCAAGCCACGCACGAGGAGTCCCCGCAGAGGAAAATGGGGAGGGGGAAGATCGAGATCAAGCGGATCGAGAACACGACGAATCGGCAAGTGACTTTCTGCAAGCGGCGGAATGGACTCCTCAAGAAGGCATATGAACTCTCCGTTCTTTGCGAAGCCGAGGTCGCCCTCATCGTCTTCTCCAGCCGCGGCCGCCTTTATGAGTATGCCAACGATAGGTATCTTTGTTCTCTGCTCTTTGGGCTGTTTTGTTTAATTTCTTAGGGTTTGCCCGAGTTTCTTGTATTTCTTTTGTGATTGGAAGAAAATTTCTTTTTCCGTCTTTTTTCTTTACAAGATTTGCTTTTTTTTTTTTTTTTTTTTTTTTTTTTTTATGGAAAGTACTGCGCTGGGTAAAGGAAATTTAGGCAAAATCTGAAGGGGGTGTTCATGATCTGGACCTGATAAGATTTAGCATCCTCTAACATAGATTTTCTTGCCTTCCCCTTTTTTTTTCTTCTTTTTATATTTTGGATTTTGTTAGTTTTAAGTGAAGCTCATAAAGATTGATCTCTCAACAAAGAATTCTTTTTACCTCTTTTTGCTACTCACTTTTACCTCTTTCTCTTTTGATGATACTCTCTTTATCTTGCACTTGCGGATCCACAGATTTGATAGATACAACAGCCATTTTGCTCCATATTAGAAACAAGTAGAAAGATTTCTATGCTTCTTCCCTTTTTCCCCCTTACTTTTAGATTTTTTAAAAAAAATGTTTTTTGGGCTAAATCTCTGATACCATCTTCCTTTCTCGTCCAATGCTTGGTTGGTTCTCTCTGTCTGTCTGTCTGTCTGTCTCTCTCTCTCTGCGATTGGTTGCTCAGGTCACCAAACCCTTCATCTTTTCTCGTTGACACTTTCTCAATAACACGTCAGTCTGAGTTTTGCACTTGAAAGGAAACACAGTTCGTACATCTCCAAGAGATTGACGTGATTCCTATCAGTTTACAGAAGACTAGGGTTCACAAAAGCCAAGTCCAAATTGCTTTTCTTCCATCTCATTTTTTTGGGTATGGTTAGGTTTGGTTCTTTTGTTTTTTCCATTTCATGTTAAACACCTCTTATCCACGGAATCCCTTAGATCAGGTCTCAAACTAACAGCAGACTTGCTTTTTCCCGACTAAACAAGGACCAGAAGTTTCAAGCACATGGAGCCACACACTAATGTCAAAACATAACCCAAATTAGGGTTTTTTGAAAAGCGTTTGATGATAACATAATGTGATAAGCGAAGCCACCGGAAGAAGAAACCAATTTAAGTGGGTCTTTGACATACGTTTCTGTCTTTCTTTCAGAGTGATGTAATTGTGGAAATGGAAAAACATTATGGGACTTAGATTAGGTCGGCTCAGTTGTTGTTTGCTTTGTTGTTAGGTATAGAATCTTTGGTCACGTCACCCTTTGATATGAACTTGGTTCCTTCACTCCTGACACAAAGTTCAATTATGTCCTAAGTTCCTCTTTTAAATCACTCATCTTGAGCCCTAAGTCATACTCAACGCAAGCTAAGAAAGAAACCCTTCCAAGGCATGTTTCATTTCCGTCTCTTTTTTCGTCTTTTCTTTTTCTTATTTTCGAGTGAGAGAGAAAAGCATTTCTAAACTTAGCTCTCTTTCTGGCTACATACGCTGATGCTAAAACAGCAATGATGGTTGGGGGGGGGGGAGAGAGAGAGAGAGAGAGAGAGAGAGAGAGAGAGAACCAATGAGAATTGGGCATGTTTGGTCTAATTTAACAGCATGTTTCACCATTGGCATAGCAGAGGGAGAGTTTTCGTTTTCTCAGGATCTTGCGTAGGTATATTTATGAAAACACTGAAGAGAGAGAAAGATGCAACAGGAACCTGCGAACCAATAAGAGAGTTCTAGGCAATCTTTTTGCTTCTCTGGAAGCATGGGGAAGCGATACAAAATAAAAGCTGGACAGCTCTGTTGTACTCGGAGTTTCTCAGACTTAGAATGACTTGGATGTGATTATTTAAGCAATTTTTTATTAACACCGATCAAACATGAAAGATTTGTAAAAGTTTAAGAGCTTTGAATATCCGATATTTATTTATTAAATATGTTCAATAAGTATTCTAAGGAGAAATTAATTTTTTCTTAAAAAAGCACGTTGGAAATGCGTGCTTTTTTTATTATTGAAAAGGCACAACAAAATATAGAACATTAGAAAATTAGGGATTTTGCCAGGGTATTAACCCATGTGTAACAAGAATGCCCGACACCTGGCAAAGAGATTTAGGAGTCAGCCAATCATGTAATTCCTAGCAGTTGAGGTTAACCAATCAGTTGCTCGAGAAAATTAAGGTATCCGCAGCCCCAGGAAAACAGTGGCCTCTGTTGCTTTTTATGTTTTTCTAAGTTTCAGTTCCCTATGTCTGATGCACTAAGAGGTCTTAGGTTTCAAAGGGTCGCATCTTGTCATTCCTTTCCTGAAAAGATCAGCTCTTTTACTCAACCCAACAAACATTTAAAGCAGGCATTAGATCTGCTCTTTCCTGCCGCGCTGATTGATTTGATGGCGCAAGGATGGCAAGTCATGTAGACTTTGTTCATGGATGTGATTTTCTGTGTATTGCATCCAATGCTGGAACGTCAAATCTTGACGTGTTGGTGAAATATTAAAACAATTGAGATGTGATGTCTTGATTTCGAAATTCTGCAATTTAAGTTTTGGTTCTTATTGTTTACAAATTCTTAATATTTGACCATAAAAAATTATCATTTGTGACTTCTCTAGTCCTAGTGTGGATAACCAATCTTTAACAAGACTTAGGAGGTGAATTTAATTTGATGTGTACACGTTGATTAAATATCTCATTTCACTGTTACATTATACAAAATAAAAACAAGAGAATCCATTTTGAGGGTGGCAATTCCTTAATGAGTTAAGGGTAGTTTGAGTCATTACTACATGACATCACACTTTATAAAAAATCACATACCAATATCGTAAGTTAGAGCTTCTAAAAACAAACCGAAAACTCTCAATGTGATTATTTCGATTTTGGCCGCTCAAGTTATAATTAGCTAACATATTCTATATGACGTTTGTATAGCATACAATGTGTCATACATTTGACACATCCTATCTTTGCATTGTTTCCAAAATTATCTGTCTTCTCCTCAATCTTAAACTTAGTAACCTAGGTCACATTCTTTTCATATCCACCATGAGGAGTCATAGATTTTCTTCTCTTTCATGCATCATTATTTGTTGTATAGAGTCTTGGCTATCCTCAAATATTTAAGAGTGAAGAACAAAATCATAGGGGATCATCATTTCTCTTACAAAGATATGACCTTCAAGCAATTTAAATAAAATAGAATCGCCATAGTAGAGTGAAATGGAGGTTCAAGGAATAACCTTTAGATGTTGCGCTATGCGATCTCTATTTAGTCAATAATGATGATGATGATGATGATGATAATGAAGCAACACTGAAGTAGCTCAGTCGTTCTAATAAGGTATACGTTCGTAGGTAGATATGATAGGCCACAGCTAAGCTCAACTGAAATGTTGGTTTATTATTTAGACCCTATTAAGTAATTTCCATGTAGGAACGGGCTAAAATTTTTGTGAAAAAGAAGCTGGACCACGGGGAAAAAAATTTTAGGGACATCAATATCAATTTCTAGTAAAACAAAGATGAGACTGCAAACATATTGTTGCAGTGGCAATGAAGGTAGAATTGCTGATAGCCTTGTAGGAGTCAAGTGGTGGGCGAAAGTGATGGTCTTGTCGGTAAATAATCGGGGAGTTGTTATTGATTAAAGTTGTCAAGTAAAGAAATCGTGACGATGCATAGGTGTTAGAGGTTGCTTTAGGGTTAACTAGATGTGGTCACCCATCTTGCTTTTTATCCGAAAACATCTAGTATAAGGGAAGGCTGGCTTGTCCACTCTAACTAGCTCGTAGATAGGAAAACTCATAATCTAATTTGGCGAAGATGTTCACACCTATAATCTTTTCTATCCCAAGGGCATTTCGGGAAGAAAAAGAGGAAAGCGTTCGCCCGTGAACAGGAAGAATTCGTATGTCATAGATGGGTCAAGTGAATCAAGAGAGATACTGCACTAAGATGCACGAAATCCACGAGCTGAAAGAATGGCGATTCTTGATGTTCAAAATCTTGAAATTAAATGCTTTGACAGCTTCTGTGGTTGTTTCCTTGAATCAAACTAAGCAAGATTTCATTGGATTTTGTTGATGCAGTGTCAAAGCAACCATCGAGAGGTACAAGAAGGCTTGCTCAGATTCCTCCAGTAGCGGATCCGTTTCTGAAGCTAATGTTCAGGTATACATTATGAAATATATTCTGCTTTTTGTTTGCTTTTCCGTGTTCTACTTCTGTTGAATTAAAGATCTATGAAACTCAAACTAATAACGTCTCCAGATAAAAAGAAGAAAATAATTCAGAAAAGAAAAAAAAAAGACCATAAATTGCGTTGATAGGTCATCTAAACCTAAAGGGACTTATAGTCACATAAGATACTTAATCATGCTGGCTACAAAATATTTATTATGGTAGTTCACATGCTATCTAAACCGACTGGTTTGTTTCATGATGAACTTGTGAAAGAAGCAATCCCAAGCATTATATCAACCTCTCTTATGTTAAAACTTCATATGATATGCATGCTGGGAAGATGCGCATACGGGTCTATAGATTAAAATATAGTCGATCGACAATATATGATAAGAACTAAGTAGCTAACTTCCCATGAAACCTAGGGTAGAATGTGAGTAATTTCACTAATGACACCTACTTGATTCAGATATAATCTAGACACATTATGATCACTGTCCAATCTAACTTTGATGTATAAAAAATGGCAAAGATTCAAATTGCAGGTCCACTGTTCATGTTTCAAACATGTTCTAAACCTTGATTGAGGATATTGTTTGATTGGGCCACAAAAATTTCTCGGATTTGTCTTTAGATAAGTTTACGTGTGAGTGATGCTCATTTTTGTAGCCTACTAATAACATTGGTTAGAGGAAGTTTCCTTCTTTAGAGATGAAGAAAAATATTTAACCTTATTTCACATCATCTTCCTGGATTTGCAAATTTCATTAGATACATGTCACATGTTAAATGTTACTATCTCATTATTAATACATTATGGTTTTTTAGTTCGACTCAATTGATATTGTAATTTACCTTTTTCAAGAAGCAATTTTTTCCCGTAGTAACATAAAAAAAGATACACTCCATATCTTCAAGGCTAACACCATCAAGAAAGTTACAGAAATTCTAGAGGGTGCATTTGTAGGCTTTTAAAACCTCAGGATCCTTAATGTAAATGTTATGAAACTGCATGGTGCATAAGTGTCTTGTCTGCCTGTGTAGCATACAAGGATGAGTTATCTCTCTGAATGCACTCGACATCGAGCGACAAAAACTGAAATTGCAGATATGGCGTCCATGATATGGTGGACTAGGATGTCCATACTCATTCTTGGCATCAACTTGTTAGGCTTTTCAGTTTGTTTCAAATTTGTTTACTCTATTCAGGTGATCTTTGATTTAAGAGAACCAAGAGTGCACAACACAATGGAAAACAGCCTTAAATAATAAAAACACTATATATCCATTTCCAGGTTCTTCCTTAATCTCAGAATTTATTGATGACATCTCCCTAATTGTTTAATGTTACAGTTTTACCAGCAAGAATCAGCCAAGTTGCAACAACAGATTAATAACATGCAGAACAATAACAGGTAAAGTTTAAGATCAGTGACATCTTGTAACTTTGTGACACCCCAACATGAATCGATGTTGCATATATTACCCTTGTGCATTTGGCACGACAAAGTACTCTTTTGGAAACTCTGAAGGATCAAGGACGAAATTATGTGATATCCAGGCAACTGGTGGGTGACTCAATTGCTGGGATGAATATGAAGGATATGAAGACTACGGAGCAAAAACTAGAAAAAGCAATTGCTAAAATTCGTGCCAAAAAGGTACCCATCGGAATGCTATCAATGTTCCTAACACTAAGATTACTCTTTCTGAATAATCAACAGACGACCCTCTAATCTGCTGTTATCTTTACTAATCTCTCTATTTCACTCTCTATTACTTGCAGAATGAGCTTCTATTTGCGGAGATTGAGTATATGCAAAAAAGGGTAGCTACTCTTTTCACTGATGCTTAGAAACTCGTCTAGCTTGTGTCGGACATATGTTTACCAGTTTGAGCATGCTCTCATATATGTGAGTGCTTGCGGGAGCACAAGCATGTGGGTTGTTGGTGTGCTAGCAAGCAAGTGTGCGTACCAATGGACGTACATCCCTTTTTTCATGCATTAGTTTTTGCATATGTGTGTCCATGTGCATGTGCAGAATAATGATATCAATTGATTGACCTAAATATCATCTAAAGCTATTTGAAAATTATGCAGCATTGAGCTAAAGTGATCTATATTTTTAATATCTCAACCATTGCCATCTTCCCTACGCAGTGTTGCCATTTTTCAGAAAATAAATTCTTTTTCGCCAGTCTAGCTAAAGCAAATCAAAGACGTATAGCCCTAACCTGCAGAGGATCTGTATGTATCAGGAGATTCAGATACATAAAAATTTTGTTGTAAGAGCAGGGTACTCATTTAGAAATCAGATATATACTGCCATGTCTCTATAGAGAGGAAAACAATGGAAAAGAAAAGACATGAATACGATTCAGTGTACATTGTAAGATATACCACATTTGATTTGTTTTGCAACATTTCGGGCAGTGAGCTTCTTACCTACAATCAGTGAAGCTAAAGTGAAAATACTGTGCTGTTTGTATATCCTGAGCAAAGAGGACTGAATTTTTCTGATATAAGAATTACTGTATCGCTTGTCATTATATTCCACCTCATCTTCTGACAACAAAGTGCTAATAAATCTTTGGTACCTAGTTTGCAATTCCTTGTGTCGAAGTAGGTATCCTGCGAAATTGCCAAAATTATATGTGCTGGAAATTGCTGTTTATGTGACTAAAAATCTGCATGTGCTTTGAAGCAAAGGGTGACATAAAACATGATTTATTTCCTTCGATGTGACCATATAACAGCTGCTGGAGCTGTTTCCATGAAATATCTTAATGCAGATTACCTTGATGCATCTAACAAATGATGTCTTTGGATACATGCTTTTTGTGAAATTAATGAAATTCTGAATTATGTTGCTAATGTCTTATTGTCATAATGATTTGTTTCTGTTGTGCGGTTGGAGGAAATTGACCTACACAACAACAATCAAGTTCTCCGAGCGAAGGTTTATCTCTCTCTCTCTCTCTCTCTCTCTCTCTTTGAGTGTGTGTACCCCATACGCATGTGACACCGATAGATTCTGCTTGATCACAACTATACATCACCCTTTTGAAAGCTACAATGACCATTTAAGGAGGCAAAATATTAGTCTAATTCAAGTCAAGCTACTGGTAATAAAACATTAACAATCAAGGGACTTATTACTGGCCAGTTTGATCAAAGAAGGCGATGAATGATTGCATTCATGCAGATTAAAATTTATAAAGGGTAGATTCTATCCTAGTGTTCTTATGGAAACGGAATGCAAGAATTCTGGGGGCTCATTAGTCATCCTACCATTTAATCATACTAGTTCTGGTTTAGCTTGAAGTTCTTATTCTACTCTGTGTTCTCCTTTCGACCTATCATATGCAAATTTGCATTTCCTCTGAGTCTTTTATTTATTTATTTGTTGAAGCAACAAAACTTAGACTGCAAGTGAAACATAGGAGCAGGTCAATAGATAAAATATTATAACCCAAAAAAATTTCCAAAAGGTATGTACCAGTTTTTTTCTAGTACTTCCTGATATGTCGACATCTTTTTACTAGATTGAAGTTCAATTAGCATTGTCAAACGCCACCTTTTGCTGATTGGACGTTTACCAGATGTACATGCACATGTATAGTATGATTAACAGGTGAATAACTAAATTGTGGGTCTTGGCATTATGATATGTAGATCGCGGAGAGCGAGAGGACCCAACATGCGGATATGAATTTGATGCCGGGAGGTGCCAACTATGACTTCATGCAGCCATCTTCTTCTCAGCCTTTCGATTCCAGAAACTACTTCCAAGTGAACGTGCTGTAGCACCCAACCACTGTGAGTGTGCACAAGTGTGAGATCTCTCTCTCTCTCTCTCTCTCTCTCTCACATTAGGGTTTATAGCTACCTCTAAAAGCCAATTTTAAGGTATCTAGAAATATATCCAACATATAGAGTCTACAGTGAACATGGTTTAAGCTTATCACTGAGCTTAATTAAGCAAGATACGTGAATAGTACTACTTATGAGGTTAATTCAGAGTTTAGCAAGAATTGATATCTTTTCAGTCTTTCTGAACTTTTGCTTCAAAGTAGTTCAGCAAGAGTTCTAAAGATAAATGGAACTCAAATGTGGTAATTCCTGTAGTCAGTAGGTCGATGTGTATGCAGAACACACACGGTCTTTCCCTTTGCCTGTAGTAGAAATCTGGGATTGTCCATGAATAACCAAAATGCTGGCGTTTGTACTAATTATTTTTTCCTAGAAAAGCAAATCCATTCATTCATAATCTCAGCATGTACACCCCCCTGTCAGTCACATCATTAAAAGATTAAAAACTGGATTCTGATTGGACTATAGAGGCTGCCTATTTGCATAGAACATCGGCAGAGGAGTTGCACTCTGAAAATCCAATTGAATCTCCAAAGGAAGTTAGCTAAGAGAAATCCCCGAACATCAAGCATTAGTGAGGAGATTCAAGAAGAAAAACAACAGCTAGAAAAGCCTAGATAATCCCCAAACAGTCTCAGTTTAATGCTGTGAGCATGAGCCTAATGGCTCTGCACAGTTCAGCAGAAAAATTATCAGCCAAACAGATCATTCAGTTGTTTTTTTTTTCTTGCCGAAGACGATGGTTCTGCTGTTTGCGTGCTATAAGATCTATGTGATTACCCCGAATCCGTTTTGTCTCCGAGTAATTCCTAGCCCCTAGAGTTATTTTGATGTTACAGAAAGTAGCAATATCTTACTCAAGCTTTTTCCCCCTTGTGCAGCTAGTATTGATGGAAGGGAATATAACTAGCATATGGAGCTTCTAAGTGCTTATTATGAGATTATGATGGGCTTCATCAGATGCTAATTAAGTAGAAGCAGTTAGCAGATGCATCTATTAGGTGAAGGGCATCCTCATCCTTTTGTTGATCAGCATTCTTAGATGTCTTAAAATTTCAACCATCTTTGTTAAGGTGTGTATTTGGGTCCCTATGTACTAAACTGAATATGAACTATCGAACTCTAGCCGTGTTAAACTAATATATATTTGCATGAGTCGGACTCTTTGTGCTTTTTCTTAGTAGCTTGTTCTTGTGCCCGAAGACGACAGCATATAATCACTACTCTCTGCCACATGAGGGTCCTTAATTATGTCGAGGATTTTTGGTGTAATTTTTCCATCGATGACTTGCTGTTGCCTGTAATCATTTATAGATAATGAAAATTTCATTCTTGATCTAATTTGACTATTTTGTCGGAAGATAAAAGTTGACGGTTCATGGAAAATGGCAATGAGTACAATATGTAAATTTGATTTGCATAGTAATCTTACTCTTCATTATGGTTCTTGTTCTTGGTATTTTTATTAGTAACATCTTCTTTACTCAATGCAAGAACTAAATTTTGATATTGTGATAATCTCATCTTTCAATAAAATTAACATCTAATGAATGCTTCTTGACCAATTTGAATCAAGATAAATGATTTTTTCTGTCGGTGCAAACCTTGATGGCAAGCGAGTTACATTTTGGTATTGTTGACATTATCACACCACTCTCTACATTCCGATTGGATCAATTTGGAGTTATATCAATTTATTATTTAAGGCATGTTTATCAAAGATAATGGATTTAAAGTACAGATTTTTATATGATGATCCTAATTTTTGCGACGCTGATATAGTTTCTTAGTTTCTTATATAAATTTAATTGATCTTCCCATTTTCATCAAATGTAATGGTATATGAGAAAAAATATAAGATAATATTTAAAGGTGATAAATCTTTTTATTGAAGATAAACTAATATATAATTTTCCCATTTTCATTCTTGTTTAATATCAGTGTATGTAGTAAACTAAAGAGTATTTATAGAATGTAGGTGATATATAGGGTAACATAAATTCGAACTTTCCAATCTTGACTCACGATATCAATCACGATCAATTACATATATACATAATCAAGGAGAGAAATACAACAATTCTCATTAATATTTCTAACATCTCCCCTTCAAATATAAAATGATGTAAAACAAGTCATATAGAATTTAGAGAAAATATAATATCCAGATAGATGTGCCTTAGTGAAGAATCAAGAGATGAAGAGTTCCATTAAGCACCCGATACCATATAAAATAACATTTTATCTCAATATATTTGTACGCTCATGGAAAACATCATTACATATTATTTGAATATCCGGTTGTCATAAGAGATGAATGTCTTACTAATATGACAAACTCCAGCGTCTTTGAGTAATCATTGTAACCATAAAAGTTCAACAATCGTATCAGCAAGAACACGATATTCTTCTTTTGTACTAGATCAAGTGACGACAATCTACTTCTTGCTACATCCGGAGATAAGTGAGTTGCCTAGAAAGAAAGAATGACCTACGTTACTGGACCATAGATCTAGCTAGTCATCTCCGAATTAGTGGACAAGCCAAATTTGACGGTCTGCTTCTTGTTCAAATTAAACAAGCTGCAAGCCATGTTCAAGTTAGTGGACCATAGATCGAGGTAATAAGCGAGCAACGTTTGTGAGGGTGAGAAGAGCAACCGTACCTTGACTTTCAACTATGTCCTGAGTTCAAAATCCTCGACGGATTAAACAAAGCTTAAGTAAAGGAAGGAGTAGGCGAAGTACACCTTGAACAAACGAGGCAAGCCTCGACCTGGTATGAGGGGAGAGAGAGATAGACCAAGGGTGAGCCTAACAGAGAGCTAACGGAGAATGGCCAATAAAGAAAATAAATTTGGCTTGGATTTATATAGGATCGGCTTTAGGGGTATTGCCATTGGTCCAAGGCCCTTACATTCGTCGGTCGTTGTCCAACATAGAAGCCTTTAATCTATGGACCCAAGCAAGCCAAGTCCCTAAAATACCCCAAATTTTGGTCCAGTTCCAAATCTGTCATGAACTTTTTTTTCTTTTTTAATCTCAGAAAAAATTCCAAACTTTAGGTCCAATCCCAAATTTGCCTCGAATTTTTCTTTTGTTGAAGAAAAAATCCTAAATTTTAGGTCCAATCCCAAATTTGCCCCAGTTTTTTTTTGTGTAAAAAAAATACCAATTTTAAATCTATTTTGCAATCTACCCCATTGTCTAGTCCTACTTAATGTGGCATTTCCACATCGATAATAAATACAAATAGGTAAGGCAACATGAAAATTTATCATCAAAATAAAACTGTTCTAGGATATAAAATTTAGGGATGACTATCCATGACTTTTGGACAGAGGGCTAAATGGAGCAAATTTAAGACTAGAGTAAAACTTGATGATTTTCTTTATGACAAAGAAAAAAGAATTGGAGTAGATTTGGGATTAGACCTAAAATTGAATTTTTTTTTTTTTAACAAAAGGAAAATTTAGGTCAGATTTGAGACTAAACCTAAAGTTTGGAGTTTGTTTCTTAGACAAAAAAAAATGGGTAGAGTTGGGACTAAACTTAAAGTTTGAGTTATTATTATTATTATTATTTATTATTATTATTATTATTTATTATTATTATTATTATTATTATTATTATTATTATTATTATTATTATTATTATTATTATTATTATTATTATTATTATTATTATTATTATTATTATTATTATTATTATTATTTTATATATATATATTTTTTAATAATTTGGGGGTAGATATGGGACTAGACCAAAAATTTGGGGATCTTAAAGGATTAGCTTGGACCCTAGCCTCTTAAAGTCACATCAAGATCCCTCTAATCACCTTAAATCCCTTGAATCGGTCCTACCCCGTCATTTAGCCAAGCACAAGAGAGGTCGAACAAGCACATGGCCAACCCTAAAAATGGATGATTGTGTAGGCCACTTTGCAAAAGTCAGTCAAACTCGGTCAACTCGGGCTAGGTTGTACAGTCACGCGAAAATGGCGAGTATGCGCTCATCATTCGTACATTTTGGACGAAATGTTAAAGGGAGTGAGTTTACACGTTGATGTAGGTTTTGTAAAAATATCAAGCCAATAGGAAATTGGGAAGTCCCACTTTGGTGGCCTTAAATCACCATTTACATACTGATCCGTTGGAGTAGGGATCAGCCGACACCTTTTTGCAAAAATGCCAATTTGGGTAGCTACAATTGGAATTAGGGCATGAGCCTCATGTCGTTAGAAAAAGGACTCGAAGATGCTCGTTGTGATATCTAGCCTACAATTTTCCAAGTCCCTTTAGCCTTAAACCAAGAAGGAGAAGCCGGGCCAAAGTCATCGAGAAAAAAAGGTTGAGTTATGGTGTAGGTTCGATTTGTCTGCAAGTTCTGCCACCTTTGTTGAAATTCTAGTCGTCGGGCTTGAGGTCCTAACGCTATGATGTCCCTACTTGCTAAGTACAGAAAAAAACTTGAGAGAAAGATTGTATGTATGATGACGTAATGCTGATGTTTTTAATTAGGCGTCGAATTGTGCCGTTATTGACGAATTCGATCTCCAATTGTCATGCAAAGCATGAATGCCCTATTGTTGACACCTAAATTTTGACGATCCAATCATTGATTTATTGTATACAAATTAGAGATTAATTTTAACTCCTAAAAAATGAAATAAAATAAAAATTGCATCAAAGCAAATAAAAGAAAAAGGAAAAATAAAAAGAAAAAAAGAGAGAATCAATCTGATTGATTATGCATGGAAGGTGGGGATTCTGACTAGCTATTCTTGCTTCGACAAATATTCAAAGTCAAAATGGAAATCATACTCAAAATTGGTGAAAATAACGTTTAAATTGATAAATCAAAAGAAAAATATCGAGAAGCGATACTCATCAAATGAGCTGTTCGCAAATATCAAGAATAAACTTGGATGCGTTTCTAGTAATGTGAGTGAAAAGAAGTGTTAATTTGTGGTGGCAAATCGATGTTGAAATCTGTTAATCCCCACAATTAAGGAAGCGTAGCTTCGAACTTTCTAAAGGTAAGTAGAGGTTTTCGCTTTAAAAAGAACGGCAATTTGAAAGACAGATGGGTACGGAGGGAGACCGAAAAAAAAGCGGAGAATATTCGTGCAATAGGGAGAGGAGAGTAAAAAAAATCGTGAAAGAAAGAAGAAAAGTCAAGTCAGCAGAAGGAAGAAGTCTGCGAGGGAAGTGACAGGTCAGAACAAGAAAAAGCGCCGGACGCCAGAAGCCCCGACGCCGACGTCTCTGCTCCGCCTCCACCGGCAGCGCTTGACGACCCGCGCCACCTCCGCTCCGCTCGACGCCGCGAGCAGCGATCTGCTCGCCTCCACTTGCAGCGCCGCTCGAACGCCGCCCCCGCCTGCGCCTCTGCCCGACGATTGCGCCAGCAGCTCGCCCGCAATCCGACGCCCACGGCCAGCCTCCACCTCGCCCGTCGGCCCGTGATCTGCTGCTCGCGCCTCACCCGCGACTGCACCTCCGCCACGCCTCCACCTGCGGCACCTGACGACCAGCGACCTGCTGCTCACTCGCCTTCGCTGTTGCCCGAACGCCCGAGCACCACCCTGCCGTCGCCGCCCAGCAGCCAGCAGCCCGCGACCCAGCGCCGTCGCCGCGTCTGCCAGCCTCCGTCCGAAACCCCTCGCCGGTGACCTCCGCCCCCGACGACCCGACGCCGTGCCACTACATCGCTCGAGCCAGCACCACCACGCCATCTACCGTCGCCAGGGCCCTCCTCTGCTGCAGGCCCCGCCGCTGCTCCGAGCTCGAGCCGCACGCCGCTGCTGCCCCTCCGACGCCTGCAGCGCTCCTCGCCGCTCCGCTCGCCGTCCGCCGACGCTCGCCGCGCCACCGCCTGCGACCTGCTCGCCCATCCCGCTGCTGGTCCAGCCCGCGCTTACCCCGTCGACGCCGCTGCCCTCTCCATTGGGTAGCTTATTTTTATTTTTACTTTATTTTTCCGTTATTTTATGTTACTTTATTTTGTTTATTTTTCAAGTTTCAACATTATTGTACAGGAAGGTGATTTTCATTTATGAGTATTCTAGGCATTATCCACGGGGTTCTGCTCAAAATTACTATAATTATTAATTTGATCCGTGAAATGTCAGATTATTTTTTAATTATATTAATTTTTGGGGCATTTTGATATTATTTTAATTGTTAAATCACTATAACTATTAATTTGTTCCGTAAGATTTTGGATCAAATTTTTAATTATTTTGAATTTTATTATATGTTGTTATCTTTAGGGTTAAAATAATCATTAATTTAATCCGTGAGACCATGTATTATTTTTTCGATTGTTTTAATCATTCATTTGATGAATATCTTGATTAGTTTAGATATATTGTTTATCTGATAACTGCTTGTCTTGAAAAATACAAAAAAAAAAAAATGAAAATAAAAAATCAAATCTTACATTGGAGTGTTTTGGTTTAGTAAATTAAGACTGCATTTTTAGGGTTGCATTTTAGATAATTTTAGGAATGGATTAGGATTGATTTTTTTTTTATATAGATAGGTCTTAAATAATGTTTGCACATTTTAAAAATCTCATTTTTCTTTAAAAAAAATAGTTTTCTAATATAGGATAGGGTTTAAGTCAAATTAATCCCTAAAATAAATTAGAAAATTATTCATTTTAGATGGTTTAATTAGGTTTCCTATTTATTACGAATTTTAATAAAAAAATATAAAAATATTAGGCGCATGTCAATTAGTTTGCATGTTAGGTTCTTTTAATTAGAATAGCTTGTTAGTAAAATTAGGTCATGTAGTTAAAGTGCATGTTTTAAATTCGAGATAAAAGAAAATCCAAAAAATTGTTTGCTTTGTGTATTTATTTCTTTTAATGCAATTTGTTTGATTCATTGAGTGTTTAATAATGATTGAACACCCGTATGATCACCCTTTTGCATGATAGTGATTTAGATTAAAATAAATCAAAACTGCTTACAAAAATATTTTTGAAAATAAAAAGAATGGTACCAAAAGGGCATTAGAGAAATCTAATGTAACCAAGTCCCCGTATCCAAAATCTTTGGTTCGTAGAAGTAAAATAATTCTTCCGTTATTTTACTATTATTATTATGTCTTATTATCGACCTACCATAAATTTATGTATTTATATTAGTGGCGACTCCTAGATAAAATCATTTGCATGTTAAAAATTCGAACCTAAGTCGCGAATTAGTATGAGCCTAGGAGAGTCCGAGCTAAGTTTAAAACTTAGTAGTCCATTAGCCTAAATCTTAGGTGGTGCATCCAAAATTTAGGTCGCGACACCTATATATAGTGGAATCTAAGTATTAACAAATTGTGGTGCCTCTAGTTTCTACATATAGAAGGGACATAGCAAGAAAAGTGGATTACTGACACCGAATTGTTTTGGTCAGGAATGAAGTTCCGCTGTTATTGGTGGACTCGATTGCTGAATTTTTTGAAAATGTACGATAGATCTACATCTACAAGCAAAAATTTAAATGTTAAATGATGCGATAGTCATGACACCTCCATCCAATTTTTTCTAGAGTTCTTTAACGAATTCATTAGATTTCTCATTTCTTTCTCCTGTTACGAAGCACTCTCGGCTCGGCCTTATTAGAAGAAATACTCTGAAAGAAACATTTTTCTTTAGTTGAGGGTTTAGTTGAGGGATTAGCCAAAAACCTACTGCCACCTCTTCATTGCTTATGCAATTTCATAGTTAGCTTGCAAACGTTTTTAAAGGACCAATATGGTTGAAATTCAACCAAATTGGTGAAATTCAACCCTCCAAGGAAATAAGCAATGATTTGCTCTAGGGGAAAAGTATGAAAAAATTTATAAACCTTTTATATTGGTACCAATTCAGTTTTAAATCTTTTAATTGGACTAATTTAGTTATAAATCTTTTCATGTTGGTACCAATTTAATCCATTTAACTAATTTTGGCCGGTTGATGTTGACATGGACGTTGATTGTCTACCCAAAATTGACGTGACAATTTTTAAATAATTTTTTTGAATTTTTTTATTAATTTCTTTTTTGTTTTCATTTTCCTATTCTTCCTCCCAAGGCTTCCTTTCCCATAGTGGCCATCAAGGCTCCAGCGAGACTCACTGGCCATATGGCCCTCGCTTGGCCTTGCCATGGTGTTGCTATGAGTGAAGGTGGTGTTGCCTGTGGTTGGCGAGGCCGTGAAGGCCTTCACTTGGGCCTTGGCAAATGCCACCATGGCCTCACTGACCATGGGCAAGGCCGCCTTTGCCCGTGGCAAGGCCATGATGAGTTTGGCCTCACCCAAATTTAGGCAAAGCTATCTCACTCGTGGCCCTAGGTGAGGCACATCAGCATTGGCTAGATGGCTAGCATCTATAATAGCATCGGCTAGTTAAAATTGGTTGGATAGACTGAATTAATATCAATATAAAAAGCTTTAGGATTGAATTGATATCGGTACAATATATTTAGAACGCTTTTGGTATTTTTCCCTTTGCTCTTGCATTTTTAGTATTTCACACCTCATAAGAAGTTGTCCAAACTCCTTAATATACTCCTCAGTGCCCATCCCATGTTGATCAAGAGAGCTCAGTTTTAGAAACAAGTCTTGCTAATAGTTATCGGGTAAGGACCTTTTCTTCCAAAGTTTCTTTAGCTTTTCCCAAAAAATAAAACCTATTCCTTCCTTCCTTGCTTTTTGTTATTTTTGAGGTTATCCCAAATAAATAAAGCATACTTTTTAAAATAGCAAAAAATGCTCTTCTTTTCATCCAAGTATGACTTGAAGTATAATCTTATTTGATAGCCTGCAACCAATTAACAAAGTTATCTGGACTGAGACTACCTTCAAATTGAGGTGCTTCCACTCTAATATCGCAATCTATCTCCTAATGCCTCCCACTCCTCCTAGGTTTGATGACGTGTGTATAACTAGAGTCGCCTCAAGTGTTATTGGATTTGTCACTGAAACTTGGATGTTAGCCGGATTAGCATACCGTGGACGATGAATTGGTGTCTTCGTGGTTGTCCTTGTCTCACTTGATTTTCTAAGAGGTTGAGGGAAAGTCTAGTATATTATCAACTCAAAAATATACATCCTTACAATAGACTAGGGGTGTCAAGACCCGAACCGAAAACCGAACCGAACCGCGAACCGAACCGAAAATTTTGGTTTTTTCGGTTCGGTTCGGTTTTCGGTTCGGTTTTCATCAAAATCCGAAATTTTTTTTATCGGTTCGGTTTTTATCGGTTAACCGAACCGAAAACCGAACCACAAACCGAAAACCGAAAATTTTTTTATCGGTTCTCTTCTCTCCCGACTCCCGTATCTGACTCTGTGTCCTCTCGTGACTCTGAGAAGGAAGCAGCGCTCGCCAGTCGCCACCGTCCCCTCCGATTCTCCCACCATGTAAGTCCTCCCTCCTCTCTCTCTCTCTCTCTCTCTCTCTCTCTCTCTCTCTCTCTCTATGCTTCGCCGGATCTCCACTTCCGTCCGACATTTCCGTCTCCCGTGCCTAGATGCGAATCCCTGCAAAAAACCGAATCAATAGTTTGTAGGGTGTGTAGTTGTGACTAGATGCGAGGTCTTTCAGTCGCGAATCGTGGGTGACTGGCCGATCGAGCTCGAGGGTAAGTGAGAATCGGTGTTGGGGGCTTGCGTAGTGAATTGATTTGTTGGGGCCGATGCAAAGGGGCTGTTTTCTGGTTTTCTTGGTGGGAATTTTTAGGTCCTCTTTCATGTTCAGTGTAGTTCATCCTTGTTTAACATTGTAGCGGTGATGAGCTACAATGTTAACATTGTAGGGGAGATTTGCTGGTATGAGCATTAACTTTATGGTGTCTGTTGATGGTTGTTCAGTGTAAAATTATTTGCGTATGATCTTTATTTCTTTGGCCTTTCAGGGACTTGGTTTTGATGCACCTGATGTTCTTCCATTGAGGAAAAGAATGCTTTAGCCTTGGCAATAGTTCCCTCAGAACCTGGTAAGCATTTTGTGTATGACTTATGTCTACTTTTTTGTTGTTATGCTTGCTTGAGAGAAGTTTGGTGGGTTGACAGGTGCTGCTTCTTCAGCATTTGGTTCTGATTCACATACTCCTCTTCAATCTTGCATAAAAGGATCTATTGGTTAACCAGTATTTTTCCTCTGTTTTAAAGATGATCTGAAGCAATAATACGTTCCCAAGCTCCTTCCAAAACGAAAAAAAAGAAGAAAACTTCAAAGAACCTTGACTTTCTAGATAGATTTTAAAGACTATGATGCTTGATTCACAAATGCAGGGAGGTTGTACTTATTTTGTGTATGACTCATGTCTACTGCTTCTTCAGCATTTGGTTCTGATTCACATACTCCTCTTCAATCTTGCATAAAAGGATCTATTGGTTAACCAGTATTTTTCCTCTGTTTTAAAGATGATCTGAAGCAATAATACGTTCCCAAGCTCCTTCCAAAACGAAAAAAAAGAAGAAAACTTCAAAGAACCTTGACTTTCTAGATAGAGTTTAAAGACTATGATGCTTGATTCACAAATGCAGGGAGGTTGTACTTATTTTGTGTATGACTCATGTCTACTTTTTTGTTGTTATGCTTGCTTGAGAGAAGTTTGGTGGGTTGACAGGTGCTGCTTCTTCAGCATTTGGTTCTGGTGCTACTCAATCTAAAGACTTCAATCCCACTGGATGGGAGCTTGCTCTGGTCTCTACCCCAAGTACTAACATCTCTGCGGCTAATGAGAGGCAACTGGTAATCTCTGTCTTTATCTTCTATGATTCTGTTGCAAATGAATTCTGTGAGCATTAACATCACGAACTGTTTGTTTGCTGCTGTTGCTTGACTTTTATTACATGGTTAGGAATTCAAAGGGCAATTTCAATGTCTTTTCTTCTGGCCTCGGTAGTCCAAAAAACTCTGAATTAGTAATAGCAGTTCTTTTTGTCATTCATAACGCTGTTATGTTGTTATATTAGTTGTGTTTTGGGTGCTCTGGTCTTTTAGTTAATGACTATGCCTCCATAGATTCAATGGGAACTAATAGTTTAGTTTGAGGCTTTAAGACTTCCAAAAAAATGTCTTTTAGCACATGCATACTCACATCTGCTTACACTTGGACAATACATAATTATGTAAATGGTAAGTAGCCATGAGCTTTGATACTAGGTTACATTTTTCTTTTCAGCTTTCTGTTTTTGAACATTCTGAAAATGGCTTGCAATGCTCAAACTCTGCTGATTGCACTTTTCAGAAAATGAAGCCGGTGCTGTCCCGCGCTTGAATCTCAAGGTATAAGGGAAATCTAAGCTCGGCTTCAAGTAATTATTCAGACTAGCCTAATAATTGCAATCCCTAATTTGTGCTTTTTGCATTGTTGCAGGGTTACATTCTTGGATGCCCACGAGTTGATGCAGACATTAACGAGAACTAGAAAATTATATTTTCTCATCGGATTGGCCTTATAAATGATGAGCTCTATGAGGTATTTTGCTTTGTGAAATAGCCAACTTGATGTATTGAATTCTTGGGAAAATCGTATTTCAAGCAATAAATAGAATTACAGTTGGCCAACTCCTCTTGCGCTGAATGTCTTGATTTGAACCCACAAGCATGCTGCTAGGGTCACATGTTTTCTTAATGGATCATCTTTTACGTCAACATTATATGAGACCATCATGAAGTTATAGCTTTAGTTGGTTTTGTCACGATGTGGTAAAATCATTTTCCTGGGATTGCTGAATTTGATGTCGATCATGTAATGTACTCGTGCAGACGTTGAGGGAGAGTTGCAATGCTAGTTACACTGACATCGATGAAAGCACATCCTCCCCTGAATGCTATGAGGCATATGAATTTTATTCTCGGGTAAGCGATTTAAACCTTGTTCTTATGCATACTACATGAAGTACATGACATTATATCATTGTGGAGATTCTTGTTATTGAATTTGCATTTTCTGTGCAGCTTATCGAAGACATAAACGAAAACAACATTTTGGAGCCTGAATGCGCCTGGGCATCCCCTAAATCCGGTGGAGAGCTCAGTTATAGATCTCTCGAAGAGAACCCCGATAACTTCATTCTCTCGCCTCCCAAGATCCCTGAATTTTGGTGTCACGTGAGTCTCTTCTCTCTCTGCAGACTTGTTTTGTCTCAGCAATAAGTACTAAATCTGCAACGAAATTACACTCAAGAATTCTACCAGACCATGGCCTTCTCCCCCTTTTCATTCTCAAAATTAATCTCGAACAGTTTGGCAAAATTCTGCCCCAGGCAATGCGAAGTTGCTCCTTGTATACCACGACCAGTGTCGGGAATGAACGCCTGCCACATGATAGCATAAGGAAGTGATGGAGAGAATAATACTTATAACAAAGCAAACAGTCACTTTGTTCAATACAAAGGAGAAAACAGAACAGGCATAAACTTATTGTCCAATACATAGTTATGTGTCCTTGCCTTCTTCAGAGGGAATTTATCTATAATTATGTATCTTATGTAAAAATGGCTGCTCCTTTGAGGTTTATAAATATATTAATGTTCCTTTATATTGATGCAGTGTCATTGAAGCTCTCAAGGTGGATAGTTTGCAGAAACTTTGCTCATCATTGGAGCTCATACTTCGGCATGTGGTAAGATAAATTTGGCAGCCGCATGCTATTCATTTATTGTGTTTCCATGTTCTTTTCTCTTGGTTAATGGAAGAGTAGTAAAATTGGTTGATGAAGAAACTAGAGAACAGTGGTTAAGCTGGAAACATGTTTATTTATTTATATGGTTGACCTTGCTTAGTGGGATAAAGCTTAGTTGTTGTTGTTGTTGTTTTTTGTTTGTTTGCTTGTTTGTTTATTCATACTTGACTATACAAGTTATAGCAAACAATTTAAAAAGGGTTCTTTTCTACTCAGGATAAGCCATTTGTAGATCTCCCTGTCAAGACAGTAACATCATTTGCAAAGCCAAATATACAATGAGTGAATCTTTAGTAAGTGAATCTAGCGGTACAAATAGAAGGAGGCAGAGATCTGTTCTTTTCTCTTGATGTTTTGATGTCCAAATTGGGTTAAAACCATAATGATTTGATTGAACTTGAGAATCTAGTCTGGGGTTTGAGCAATTTGGATTTTATTCTGTTCCTATGGTGATGTACCCTTTCTTCACCTTTGAGGTGGAACTACTTATTTCCCTCTCTTCTTAGATATGTTGAGCTTAAAACAATCTTGCATGTTCATAGAGAGTGACTTTCTTCCTTTTCAAGCAATGATGCAAATAGAAAACATAGAAGCGGAAAGTATATATTGTGACATCAGATTCCTAAGTTGAGATCACTAATTTTATTTCAATTGTTTTGGTCAGGGTATACCAAAGAAAGGAGCAGCATTGTGGTTATTGGGCTTAGCGTGCACACAACTCCTGTGGAGATGCGTGAGAAACTTGCCATTCCCGAGGCAGAATGGCCTTGAGCCATTGGAGAACTCTGTAGTTTGAATCATATAGAAGAAGCGGTTGTAATATAATGGAGATATATGTTGTCGCTTTGTCTCAGAATCGTGGGGTTAAAGAAGTGACTGAATGGATGTCTAATGTGATTTACTTTTACTCGTTGCCATGACTATAATTTGGATTCTTGCAATAATTAATTGCCCTATGATACTTGTTTTATGGATGAAAAGCACTAGTTTCCTTTGAGTTATTGTTAAATTACTTAGTAGGACGCATGTAACAGTTTAGGGTATATAGATTTGGAGTTTTAATTTATGTTTATTATAGGTGTATTAATTTGAAATTTTCTTGGTATTAATATAATTTAACGGAAATTAACGACGGCAAACTTGTCGTGAATAAAAATTAATTTTGGATAAGTTTATCACAAATATATTAATTTTGGATAAGTTTATCACAAATATATTAATTTGAGATATTTTACGATACAAAAATTAGTTTGAAGTAAATTTATTGCAAACATATCAATTTAATTTGTAAGATTTTGTAACTATGCTTATCTTTTTGGCTCCCGATTATATATATTTTCAATCGAATTGGCCACATTCTACTAAAAATAAAGTGATCGCTTAAAAATAGTTAATCGATAAAAAATTAAATATTATTTCTAAAAAGTTTTGTGGACGATAAAAATACTTTTCATCCACTCATTTTTATAAGCACTCAAAGTTATCATAAATAATTAAATAAATGAACTGACCTTTATAGACAAGGAAAAAGAAAATTAAAGAAAAGGCCCAAATGGTGGTGGCCGCTTGGCCCGCTCCTACTCCAGGCAACCACGTTCGTTAACTTTGGAACATGTCTCATTTACATTTTTTTTTATTTGCAATCTTACTTACATTGAGCTTATTTCCATTTCTTCTTTTTGATATAAATAAATTAGTTATCACACACACTAAAAATAAAATAAAAGATAAGTGATGGCTAGCGGTGTTTCATCTCAAAAGTGATAATAAAAAAAAAAAAAAAAAAAAACCGAAAACCGAAAACCCAAAATTTGAAAACCGAAAAACAACCGAACCGAACCGAACCGAACCGAACAGTTCGGTTCGGTTCGGGACTTATTCGGTTGGGTTCGGAAATTTTCTCAAACGGTTCGGTTCGGTTCGGTTTTCAAAAAAACCGAACCGAACCGAACCGTTTACATCCTTACAATAGACAATGCACCTCCTATTGAGGCCGTACAAGATGGACTAAAACTAGGAAACATTACAAGGACTAAGACTAGGAAATAAGAAAACCACTCAAACTAGGAAACAACTTGAACTAGAAATCCTACTCAAGTTAGGAAACCTGCTTGTACTTGGAATCCTATTCAAGTTAGGAAACCCACTTAAAAAAAGAAGCAACCCTCTAGTTTTGATCCGGTCGAATCAGGGTTCTTCAACTTTAAAACTACTTCTTGCATGCATACTCCTCATTGGACCTTGATGCTCCTACATCATGCGGCATGACAAGCTCCCCCTCCCCCACCCTCGAAAACAATTCTAAACAATAAGAAATAAGAACAGTACACATAGTGGTTGGGACATGCCTTTGCTATAGCCTTCAACCAATTTGTTGCGAAGTTCCTAAATAAGAACGCTGAAAGATAGTACCGCTTTATGAAAGGATTTTCAGGAATTCCATTTATTGATCACCAAATACCTAGATCGTCCCATAGTGGCAATTAGGGAAGTTTTCTAATTATTAGAGACTATCTAATTAAATAGGACATAAAAAATCACTAAGATGAATAGATAAAGCATGATGTTTTCTCAACTTGCAAGGCAAATAATCAATGTGTTTATTTTTGAAAAAGCCTAAGTGACCGCTAGAGATTAGAGGACGAACCGAGAGAAAGAAGCATAGCACAAACAAGAACACTTAATTTCACAAAGATATCGTGGCAACGGAATTAGCAAAAGAAGGTTGTGGAAGTTTTAAGGAGATGAGTTCAAAGAGGTGTCCCACTCTACATTTTGCTCTAATTATTTGTCTTGTCCATGTGTCCTCCGCATGGCGACCAAGATAAATAAATGTATAAGTCAAGTTTCACACAATTGTACCCACAACGATACATATTAATGAAAGCTGAGGAACAGGGAAACTATTAGGTAAAAGTAACGTGGAAGTCGCAATGTCTCCTCTCCGACGTACTCTCATTTGTAAGATATGAGCTATACGAGTATTAGGTGCTTGCAAAGTGAACGAATTTGATGTGAAAAGACTAGAATCAGAAAGTCAGGTATTTTTAGTAGGCAAAATAAATGAACTTAAATCGAAGTAACTCAAATAACAATAGAGCAGAGATTTTTTTTTAATTTTTTTTTGGTCGAAAATTGAGCAGAGATGCGGAGATAGAGGAGTTAAAATTACGAAATTCTCAAAGGATGTGAGATTTTCTTAACGATGGAATAATAAAAAAGTTACTAGTAGAACCCTCAATTGTTGCAAATGTGGTGAATAAGAGTGTGAACCTGGGCCATTGAGATCGGTGTTTTGGCCCTCTATTCTACTTAGATTGGATAGGAAAAAGTGTTAAGTTTATAGATCATAATGAAAATGCTTAACTTAAATAGTTAAAATACTTACAAAATCTGATGCCCAAAGTGGAAAAAACACGTCCCAAAACCTAAGAAAGGTTTGGAAAAGACTGAACCGTACAGTCAAAGTGTGAGACTGGTTCAGTCGAATCGATTGGGCGGCCTCATGTGTCAGGGTTGCCGACATGTGACGCCCGGTTGACTTGGACCAAAAAGTGACTAACACGTGGCATTTAGAGAACGTAGATGCTAATCAGGATAATGATATGGTAGATGATGTGGTAGATGTCGTTTTAAGTAACATGGCAATGTCATACAGGATGATGTTGCTTAAGGTGCTTCCTTAGCACGATGCAACTTATTGATCCAACGTGGTTGATGACGTTAGCATTGACACAGGTTGACGAAGGAGGCTGGCCATTTGTAGAGGCATGTGGTGGCGTTTGGAAGAGCGGTTGATGGCAGCGAGTGAGGGAACCTATGAGTAGGGGTGTCAACGGTTTTGTTCAGTTTGATTTTTTTGAAAAACCGAACCGAACCGAACCGAAAGTTTAGTTCATATTCGGTTTGGTTCGGTTTGATTTTTCGGTTTTTGGTTTTTAACCTTTGGTTTTCGGTTTTCGTTTTTTTTTTTTTTGCTATTAAACTCAGATTTTTCCACTTTTATTTCTTCACTTTTATTTGTTGGTTCGGTTTGGTTTGGTTAACAGATAAAAACAGAACCGAACCAAAAAATTTCGGTTTTTAATGAAAACCGAATCGAATGAAAACCAAACCGAAAAAACTGAATTTTTCGGTTCGATTTTCGGTTCGGTTTGGTTTTCGGTTCGATGCCCCTACCTATGAGTGTGTGAGGGCATGTTGTGGCCAATGAAGACACACTTCCAAGAGTCGGCTCGGCTGAGGGTGGCAAATTCAACTGTGGTGTTGATTTTGCGAAACAAAAAAGGATACAGGATGAAGTAACAGGGTAGAAGCGAAGAAATGTAGATTTCCACCCAACTATTCCTTTTGTGAATGCGCATTCACCTCCATTAATCATATTCCCATGCCACTCGTAATCTGATTTGCAAGTTAGAAGGGATGTTGAAGTATTATCTCACATTACTTAACGACGGATCCTGAATGCTCTTTATATTAATGTGATCTTCCTTCACCGATTAATTTAAATTTTTTGATTGGACTTTCTAACAACCATAAACGTATGTGAAGAGAGAATTGTATAATGTATGTGTATGCAATAAAGAAAGAGCACAAAATGTACTTCTAGACAGCACAACGTGACTATATAAGGTAACTAATTATTCACACGCACAAGTACACGCACTCGAAGAACATTTGATATTTTGGTCAACTCGCATTGGGTAAGGTTGATTTCAAGCTGATTAGGATAGGTTCGTAAGGTTCAGTAGAATGTTAAAAGATCGAGTTAAATAGAGGTAAATTGTGAGCTAAAATTTCAACCTATATACATAGCCTCTTGGTCAAGTCAGTAGGTATATCAAACCGAGCTAAAGGACAAATTTGATTTACCCTAGTTGCGAGATGGTGGCTGTTGCCATTGTCTTTCATAAATTCCCCAAAGTCGGACCACTTCTTGTTGACAACACCCTATGAAATTATTACTGGAAGGGTTAATTACACAGAATGTTCTAAACATTTGAAAAACTATAATCTAAGTTGTAAGACCTTTGTATCCGGTGCAATGATGTTCTTCGTACATCCAAATTTTCAGAGCTAGTAAGCTAAAAATTCAATGTTATTTGAACATGTCGTATTGAAGCCATAAGAGAGAATGTCAAAATTTCAAAAAGAAAAAGAACAAAAGAGCCAAAATTCACGAAATATTAAAAGAAAAAGACTTATAAAGCTACTAATTTTGTTACTATATTGCTTCCATTGATGAAATGATTATATTGCATGTAGGATACTGTAATAAAGAACAAAGAAGAAGAAACCAAAGACAAAACGTAAAGATATAAAACGCTTCGTATTAATTTCTCTACGAAATGATTTGGCAAGATTTTACTGGACTCAATCACTTTATGCACAAGTCGCATTTATTTGAATATTCAGTATGGTAAAATTCCATACCCCTTAGCAAAGTAATCTCAGTCAAATTTCCTGATCTCCAGCATTGCCAGTGAAAAAAAGGAAAAAGTTGATGATTTCCATTAATATCACTTGATTATCCGTTCTGCATAAACTGTGATAGATAGGCTTTTGATATACTAGACGTAAAGACAGATTTCAATATAACGTGGTTCCAGAAAATAACTAAAGGACTGCTACAACATTTCATCTAATTGGCAACACAATTTGGATTGTCGATCATAGAGGCTAATGCCAACTTTTCTGTTAGCCCAACGCAAGCCCCACCTATTGGCGTGCTCCTTAGTTTGGCTACATGCCTACCTCCATTATTCATCTCGACTATTCCCTTTTCATCCTTTCTTTCATTTATAACATCCATTATACATTTTCTATTTTTTTTTTTTTTATTTTAGGGATATAGACATGGTGACCCGTTAACCTGGAGGCTCCTAAAGCACCCTGCAAATTTTAAAAACGGATCAGGAGTAGAGCTTTGGCTTGTACATGTCGTTTCAACTCAAAAAGTCTGTATGTAGTAATGAGATTTGAACCTGTAACTTCCGGTTCTTATAATGAAGATACCCCACAACCTCAAACCGACTGTGCAAACCTCCAAGTTATTCATTTACGAATGACTTCTTCATATTGAATCTCATTGAAAACACAAGTTCCTTTATTTTCCACAGTTCCTTCGTTTCCGTCCACTGGGCACGGAGCATTTTCTTTTTTGGTCATCCCTAGATTTAGTGTCATCGTGTGAGACACGGAGAGAACGTGTGTGTGTTAGGGTTCCAAGAAATGATTTTTCTGGTTCTTTTATAGGTATTTGAGGGGCCATCGCCAATCTTGAGCCCAGCAATGGTTGGTGGGCCGCTCAAAGTGCCCAATCTGAGGAAATCCGTGACCAAATTAACACAATTGGCCCGTTGCCACTACTTAACAAACCGACGTTAGATTTTTCGAACTTGCATTGGGGCATCTCTTGACAGTATAGATTTTATTAGGTCTGTTATCCGAGTAAAACATGATTCTCGCACTTACAGTTAAGATAATTGACATGTAGAAGAATTCCATTACAAAACCAACTTAAAAAACGCATGCTATTTATTCAACAATTAAGGTGGAGTGTTCTACATTGTCGGTGACCCTAATAAAAATTCGAATAGTATTTTATCATCACAATAGTGCTAGGACCTCCAAGATCACCACAATTTATTAGTGCACTAGGGGATTTTTCAATTCAAGATTTGGAGATTTTTTATTCAAATCTCACCAACTGTGTGCAAATCTCTTTGGGTGAGGGTCAATTGTACAAACGAATGGCTTGGACTTAACCGGCTTATGGAGCTTGTGGGGTGTCCCATGAGCCTCCGAATAGCTAGACCTTTACACTCATGCCTTTAGATTATGACAAACAAATAAAAAATTCCTATTCTCTTTCTTGTTAGAGAGCGCCACCTCTCTCTCCTCTAGATTTTTCCAGCTGTTATGTTTGACTAAAATTGGCAAGTTGCTATAAAATATTAATATTCTAAGGGATATTTGGTGTGGAAGTCGGTTAATGTATTGACTTTACCCCCTATAAATAGGGGCTCTTGTCCCTTGAGTGAGTAGTGTGAAGTGTGAGGTGTGTGAGGCGTGTGTAGTGTGAATGAGTGTAAAGGGAGAGAGAGTGACATGTGTGTGCGTAGAGAATTGTGTCTCTGTGTGGTCTGTAAAGTGAGTGGGTGAGTGAAGTGCAAAAAGCTAGCAAAGTGAGTGGGCGAGAGAGTGTGATAGTGTGGATAGTTTGTAAAGTTGTTATAAAGAAGTGATTATTTTACTTGTATATATTCACATGCTTCTCAAATAGTGGCATTAGAGCAGGTGGTCAGGGATTGTCAAGCCAAAGGGTGGAGTACGTTGGAGTTCTACCAGTGCACAATTCGAGATTGTGAAGTTAGTTAGTTCGTAACTAGGCTTACTAGGTTTAGTGTTGGGCATTACAACTAAGTCATGATGACAGATTTCTCGAGTTTAATGAATGGCATCGAGAAGCTCAACAACTCAAATTATAATAATTGGAGTACCCGCGTGCAATATTACTTACTAGGTCAAGATTTGTGGGGTATTGTTGGCAATCGTAGCACCACACCACACACGAATGATAGCAACTAAGAAAATGGAACATCAAATTAGGTAAGGCTCTTTATGTTCTTGTTGTAATTATTAAAAATGAGTTATTGCAGCACATAAAGAGCGCAAAGATCTTGAAAGAGACCTGGGATAACTTGTTAGCATTGTTCGTGAGGATGAATGATGCCAAGTTACAATGATTAAAAAACGAGCTCCTCTCAATTTCGCAACAAAATATGATTGTAAGTCAATATTTCTCAAAAGTTAAATCTATTTGTGAAGAAATTTCAAAGTTAGATCCTCAAGATGCCATCTCTAAGACAAGAATGAGAAGAATAATAATTCATGGGTTAAGGTTGAGCATGAAAATATTGTTACGACCACCCATGGATGGGCAAATGAGCCGATTCTAATAGAGTTGGAGAATATATTAGCCAACCAAGGCCTTAGATAGAGATATGTCTAAGGTCTCGGTTAAGGAGGATGAATGTGCTCTCTTTAGTAATAAAAGATGGTTCAAAGGTCAAAGTAGAAATGGTGTAGGTATTATAGATGACAAACATAGGAAAAGTCATGGAGAATTGCAAAAGTGACTAGAAGGAATGGGACCTCGGTTAGGGGGAAGCTCACCAAGATTGCGATAAGGATGATAATGAAGATAAGAAAAATAGAAGGCATATCAGCTTCCATATAAGGAGTTCACATTTAGAGCTAAGATGTCTCTTGAGCTCATCTACTTAGATGTATTTCAACCAGTGAAGCAACAATCGGTCAAAGGATCAAAGTACATGATAATGTTCATTGATGACTTCTCCAAATATGTTTGGGTCAATTTATCAAAGAAAAATCTGAGACAATAAACAAATTTAAGGAGTTTAAAGCAAAAGTAGAGAATGAAGTAGGCAAGAAAATGCTATGCCTTCACATGGATAATGGGGGAGAATATACATAAGATGACTTTACAAAGTATCTTAAAAAATGGAGGATACGTCAACAATTTACTTATTCAAATATGCCACAAAAAAATTGAGTTACCAAAAGAAAGAATCAGCATTTAGCAGAGACATGTAGGAGCATGTTGCATGTGAAGAATGTTCCACCTAGGTCCTAGGCTGAATGTATGAAGATAGTAACGCATGTGATTAATAGACTACCTCAAGCAAGGCTTGGCTTTATGTCACCATATGAGCAACTGTGGAATTGCAAGCCTATAGTAAGTCACTTTAGTGTACTTGAATTTGTATGTTATACATTTGTGCTAGACCATCTAAGCAACAAGTTCGATAAGAAGATAGTGCATTGTATATTCGTGGGTTATGATGATCAAAGAAAAGGATGGAAGTGTTATGACCCTATAATAGGGAAGTGTTACACTTCTAGAATTGTGGTGTTTGATGAACTATCATTTGGTGGTCATCACAATCTAATTCAAAACAAGTTGAAGAAGAGGTGTGAGAAAGAACTGAAGAAAATGATGAGCTTGAAAGGGCCAGCCAATTGAAGAAGGAAATGATCTTGTAATTGAAAGAGAAGAAGTCATAGCACAGTCACTAGAAAAATCAAAGAGTCCATGGCGAATTGGTGTACATCCAAGAATAACAGAAGAGCTTCGACCAACTTAGATGGAAGAACCTAAAGAGGAGAAACCTCAACTTAGGAGATCAACAAGGCAAAGAAGATCAAATCCCAAATATGCAAATGCAACGATTGTTAATGCTAGTATGAACACCTAGGGGGTGAATAGGTGTGAAAACAATTTTTTGAAAGAATAGTAAAAATATTTTGTCTCCAAAACAGAGTTTGAAGAACACTAGACTTTGAGCTAGTTCATACTCTAGCAGTTAAATAGAATTACTAATAAAGTAAATGAGTTTGGGGAAGAGAATAAGAACATAAGGTTTATAGTGGTTTGGCTTAGATTAAGCCTATTTCCACTCTCCCACGCTAACAGCCCACTAGTTGGATTCCACTAAGAAACAAAAGAGATTTTACAGCTTGATGATCTCAACTTCTCAGTGAAGAGTTTGCTTTTATTTCACAAAGTCACATTATGAGTTTTTCTCTCTTTTGAGTACAAATTTAAGCTCAGTGAATGAAATAACAAGGAACAATGAAGTTTCAGACTTTGAAATTTCTTTCATGCACATTATCAAACAACTGAAGAGTCCGCCTTAAATACTCCTTCATGCCTTCTCGACCGTTGGCACTTTCCAAATGAATTCTTCTAATCTACCCATTGGACAAAATCAATCAAGGAGATCTCGAGTCGTTTGAAGATTGTGATGAAAGCCCGTCAATCTTGTTCGTCCATACAATTAGGATCTTTGGTTTCCATAAATAGAACTTTCTAAGTTTGTTTGCCTTCCAAAAGATTTGATTATCGGAATTGATTTCAATAAAGATAGTCAATCATGGAGGTGCTATATCCAACCAGAAAGCCATCCATAAGCCATATGGATCGAACTCTTGAAGAAATAAAGATAATCTTGCGTCTGGATAAGTCTTCATTCTTTAGTAGCGTTTAGTCTGGAATTTGTCAGTGTGGGCAGACTTTGAACCTAAAGTCTGGCGGTTTTCAGACTTTGACACTAAAGTTTGGAAGTCTTCAGACTAGACTTTGGAAAATTTTTGTCAACTTCAAAATAATAAATGAGTTTTCTCCAACAACGATGGCCAAAGATGTCGGAGTAGTTGAGCCATCCACATATGAGGAAGCCTCACAAGGCGTGAGATAGAGGAAGGCCATGAGAAAGAGATCCAAACACTAAGAAAGAGTGAGACATGGAACCTAATGTTAAGAGCTAAAGAGGTACACCTTGTATCTTGCAAATGGGTTTGCAAACTTAAAACTCAACTAGATAGGTTGATAGAAAGATATAAGACACGATTCATTGCTCGAGGGTTCTCTCAAAAGTATGGCCTAGATTATGCTGAGACTTTAGTCCAATAGCAAAAATTACAATTTGAGTCTTACTAGCACTTGTAGCAAGCAAGTCAGGGAAATTATAGCAAATTGTTGTGAAGAACGCCTTCTTACATGGAGAACTAGATTGAGATATATACATGGAGCAGCCATATGGTTCTAAGAGTAAGACTCATTTGGACTACATTTGCAAGTTAAAGAAAGCCCTTTATGGCTTAAAATAAGCCCCGAGAGCATGGTATGGGAATATTGCTTCATTTTTTGTGCAAAATGGTTATTCAGTAGCTCCAATAGACTTGAGCTTGTTTGTGAAGGTAGAAGATGGCAAGCTTGCAATAGTATTAATCTACGTGGATAATTTCACTAGAGATAATGAAGATGAAATATGCCAAATCAGAGCCAACCTCTCAGTGCGGTTTCAGATGAAAGAGCTTGGAGAATTCAAACATTTATTGGAACTCGAGGTTGAGAAGACCAATGAAGGACTATTCCTATGTTAGTAGAAGTATGTATACGACCTCCTAGAAAAGTTTAGGATGCTTGATTGCAAACTTATATCTACTCCAATGAATGGAAATGTAAAGTTATATGTAGTTGAAGGACAAGAATCGGAAGACTCAGCTATGTATAGGCAATTAGTGAGTAGCCTTTTTTTACCTAACCATAACACGACTTGATATTGCCTTTGTAGTGGGAGTAGCAAATCAATTCATGGAGAAGCCATGAAGGCCTCACTTATATGTAGTCAAATGCATACTAAGGTATGTAAAGGGTACATTTAACTTTGGGCTCTTGTATAAAAAAGAAGCATCATGTGAAGTCATAGGCCATTGCAATGTTGACTTTGTTGGAGATTGTGACACACGGCGATCAACTACTAGATACATGTTTAGTCTCAAATCAATAGAAGTGTCATGGTGCAACAAAAGACAAGCAACTGTGTCACTATCTATGACGGAAGCTGAGTATCAAGTAGTAGCGATGGCGGCTCAAGAAAGTATATAGCTGGAACAATTAATAAAGGATCTTCATCAACCACTAAACCACTTGACATGGTTATATTGTGATAATCTATCAGCCATAAGCTTAATAGAGAATCCAGTTTTCCATGTAAGGATGAAACATGTGGAAGTACACTATCACTTCCTATGGGAAAAAGTATTATAGCACAAGATAAAGATGGAGTATGCAAAAAAACAAATGATAAAGTTGCAAACATCTTCACCAAAGGTCTTGGAGATGCAAAATTTGGAGAGTTTTGAAGGCAACTTGGTATTTTTGCAAAGTCACTGCTAAGAGAGTAGTTAGCAAGGGGGAGTGTCAGAGAGCCCCGCCTTTCTCTTCTCTAGATTTTTCTCTCTCTAGATTTTCTAGCCGTGATATTTGACCAAAGCCAATATTGGCAAGTGGCTATAAAATATTAGTATTCTAAGAGATATTGGGTGTGAAAGTTAATGTATCGACTTTCCCCCTTGAGTGAGTAGTGTGTAGTGTGAGACGCGTGAGGCGTGCGTGGTGTGAGAGAGTGGAGAGATAGAGAGTAATAGTGTGCGCATAGAGTTGTGTACGTGTGTGGTCTATAAAGTAAGTGGGTGAATGAAGTGTGAAAAGGAAGTGAAGTGAGTGAGCATGAGAGTGTGATTGTGTGAAGAGTTTGTAATATTGTTTATAAAGAAGTGATTATTTTACTTGTATATCCACTTGATTCTCAACATTTCCATCTTAAGTAAGGGTGTCAATGGTTCAGATTTCCATTATATCTCAACCAACCTGAACATGTTTGGTATATTCGAACTGAAAACATGGTTTAGTTCAAGAGATTGAGGTGTGAAAGACAATAATGAAGGAGACTTTCTTGGAGGGTGCTCTCTATAGGAAGACAGTGTATGATTTAAAGTGTTATAATCCATTCCATTCGGTTGGTGTTTGGGTACCCAAATCGAATCAAATCGAAACTGCTTATGCATCCGTTTTCTAATTTATTATCCGAACCAAAAGGAACCTGATTCAACAATACCCGAAAATTTCAGTTTGGTTGGATTGGTCAGATCCAAATATTTTTGACACCCCTCTTTAGTATAATTCTTTATTTTTTCATTTTCTGGTAATCGACAATTTCTATGTGGCATCGTCGAGGGTGTACAAAACTTCAGCTCGATGATCTATCGGGTCTTAAAAAATCCAACAGATGAGACAGAATTCGTTGACCGGTTAGAAGGTCATGTCACGATCCAATTATTGTGTCGTCAGGGGCAACCCAAATGGCCCATTTTGCTTCATTTTGCTTGGCAGTTACTCATTTTGGTATTGTTATCTGAGCATTTTGGGCAACTTTTCGTTGTTTCGGTCTATGTCGCTGCGTATGCTCTAATTTTTTCAATATATGAAGCTCACTTTCTTTATTTGACATATTTTGCATGTATAAATTGACCCCTTTACCGTGAAACATTCTGGATGATCTCATGCTTGAAAATAGCCGAACTAGCCTGTATAAAGGGAAAAATTCCCTCAAAATACCTTTTCCTTCTGCGCATGACTCGAGGCACAGGGGTAATGTGATTGCAGGCCTGGTCCATAGAGAATGTGCCCGGGACCCCGATGGCTAGGCTTGGTTCCAAAAAGGCCAAGCTTAGGACCCTACATCTGGGCTTGGGTCCGTAGAGAACGGGCCCGGTTACATAGAAGCTAAGCTTGGGATCTGGTGCTTGAGGTGGGGCCAAAGACCCTAGTGCCTATGCCCTAGCTGCCTAGTGCTTGGACTCGAGTTTATCAAGGCGTGGTTGGGTCCATCAAGGCTGGGCATAAGACCTTGCCACCCATGGTTGGGTTCTCGATGGCCGAGCCCAGGACTTTGGCCCCCATACCCATGTCTTTAGTACCTAGGCTCGAGTTTATAATGGTTTTGCTTGAGACCCTAGCACTAGTGCCAAGCTCCCTCACACCTTGGCCCATCGGGGCCGAGTACAAGTGACGGAGACTAAGCCTGAGATCCAGTGCTAGTGTCATGGCTACCTAGTACTAGGGCCTTGGTCCATTGAGGTCGAGCCTAGGTCCATGGATGTTGGGCCTTGGTCCACAAAGGTCGGGCTCTAGACTTGAGCTCAATTTCCCAATGCTCTGGCCTAGGTCCATTTGTGTTGTGCCTAGGATCTTGTCCCCACTGCCTTGGTTTGGGTCCATCAAGGTTAGGCTCGAGACCTTGGCACTTGGGCCTAGGCTATTTGAGACAAGCCTAGGACCCCTGCTTGGGGTTCTTGGTGCCTTGGTTCAGGTTCAATGAGGTCGGGCTCAAGTCCATCCAGCTCAAGCATGAACATTCTCAAGGTCTCAAGCATAGCTTCAATGAATCCGAGCCCAAGCACTTGTGATCAGTGCTTGGACATTGTTGTTCAGGGCAAGCATTAGGGTCTTAGCTTTGGCCTCCATTGACCCAAGCCTAGGCCCCATTGACCCAAGCCTAGGCCCCTAGAATCCGAGCACGACCACTAGGCATTAGGATCTCAGGATCGGGTGTTGAGTACCTAGGCATGTGGTTCCATGGTCCAAGGCCCAACCACTATGGACTCAAGCTTGGCCTCCATGAACTAGGGCCCAAGCGCTAAGAACTTGAGCATGGACGCTAAGCTCCAAGGCTTGGCCCTTGAAGACCTAGGCCTCACCTTGATGGACCTAAACACATCACTTGGGAGTCGGGTACGGGCAAAGGCATCTTAGGCAAGTTTTTGTGGACTTGGAATTGGTGTTTGTTTTTGGGTCCCCGGTGCTTGTGCTAGACTTTTTTGTCCAAGGGGTCCATAGAGGTGAAATTGGGGACCTCAATGCATGTGCCCAGTTCCCTAATTGCTCGTGTTTGAGTTATTTGCGCTCAAATAATATATGTCTCTTGACAAGATAAAAGTAAGTTCTCCTTACCAAATAATGGAAAAAGATTCCAGTTCATTTTTGGGCTTTAGCCAAATTTCAAAAAATTATTTACTTTTTCCTAACAATGGCTTTTAATATTTTTTTTTTTTCAAAAATATCACATTTTTCACAAAATAAATGAAACCTAAATGTCATACCAAAAAAAGAAAAAATAAAAAAAATAAAACCTAAATGCACGAGTCACATTCGTGTGAATATTCAATACAGAAATTCCAAGCCCCTTGCAAAGAAAACATGGTAAAAGTTCTTTTCTCTAGCATTGCTGGTCAAAAAAGAAGTTGATTGTTTCCTCAATATCACTAGAAAAGAAGTTGATGTTTGATGGGGAAATATGTTTCGGAGTGACACATATGCACAAACACAAACAGTGATAAAAAGGCTTCTGACATCCTAAACCTTAAGGCAGACTGCAATATAGAGTGGTTCCGAAAAGTAACTAAAGGACGTTTACAGCATTTTATCTAATTGGCTGTGCAATTTGGATAGTCTGATAATGGAGGCCAAGCATACTCTTGTGCTAGCCAAAAGCAAGCCCCACGTATGGGTGTGCTATTTAGTTTGGCTATAACTATATGTCAACTTCCATTGTTCACCTTGATGTTTCTCTATTCTTATTCTTTTTTATCTTCCATTATTTATTATTTATTTTTTTCTTTTAAGAAAAAGGGCATATACTTGTAGACTCATCACTTAATTACTCACAAAATACCCTGCAAGTCCTATGAGTAGATTAATTCTAGACCCTTGGCAGTGCAGGCTGACTTAGAGGAGTTTGCATGCAGTTGATGAAATACGAATAGGTGACCTCTAGTTCCAACAAATTCATCAATGCCTCACCTACCGTGTTAATCCTGAGATTTTTATAGGTAAATGGCCCGAACTTAATCAGTCCATGAATTTGTATGATGTATCATGTGCTTTTAGATAGCAGGTTTCTAGGCTTGTGTCTTTAGATTCTGTAGAAAATGAAAGTTGTTTTCTTATCTGTAGGCATTGGGACAATCTCTTAAAGGAGAACAAAACTTTAGCACGATAGACAAGTGAATATCCAACAAGACGTGACCGGATTCGTTGACCGGTGGTTCGCGTCACACGATCCAAGATGGCCTATTTTGTTTCATTCTGCTTAGTAGTTATTCATTTTGGTTTCATTATGAGAGCATTTTAGGCAACTTTTGATGTTTTTGTCTAAATGGCTGGGCATACTCTAATTTCCTTATATAATGACGGCGACTTTTCTTTATTTTGATAGCTTTTGCATGAATTGTATTGTCAATGTGGGTTAGAGGTATTTAATGACGATATTTAAATTGACCCTTGTGCTGATAAACATTCTATATTATCTCATGTTTGAAAATATTCGAACTAGCCAATTGAAAGGAAAAAATGCCTCGAAAAACCTTTCCTTGAGCAGCGACTCAACGCACAGGGATCATGTGAAAACGTAAATCGTGCGTTCAACAATGCATCATCATTATCACACGATATTTTACTAAGTGAGTCGCATATTAAAAAAACGGGGTTGTTATTATGGGAAATTATGCCTGATGAATACACCGATCTTGGACTGCACGGACATTTTTCTTGTTTTTGTGCCCATGAATCTTGACATGATGAAACTAGAAATGAGAAGAAACGGAGAATCGCATGGTTAGAGCCGGGCTAATTGGGAAATAGTGAATGGATAAATGAAGAACTCAGCTTCGTCGTTGAACAGCTTTCTGGCGACGACCAGATTGGCGGCTTCAGTGAGATGGTAGGGATCCCAAAAGAAGTACTCGTCCCCGTTCTTGCATGGAATTTGGTTTCTCTGAAAGTGAGGAGACCCCGATTTCTTCCGTAGCCCGGCAAGCAGTTGTTGTGACTTTGAAGCCTGAAAATTAACATCAGAAAGGCTTGCTCACCTGAATGGCTCGACACCATTTCAGCACCAGAAAATTATCCAAGAAACACAGATAATTTGGATACCGTATGGCGAAGGATTGTCTATAACTGATGAGAAACGGCATAAGCATCCAGATAAGTGAATCTATCACCAAAGAAGTTCTCGTTCAAGTGACCAATGAGAGATTTATGCTTCTCGTTGAATATTCATATAGGAAAATTGAAGGCTTTATTGGTTTTTGGGCTTAAGGCCCATCCGCCCAAGTTGGGCCCAGGAAGCCCGACCCACGGGAATATGGCCCGTGGAAGGGGAGAGGTATAAAAGGGAGGAGAGAGAGAGAAAAAGACACTGTTTTATTTTACGTACGTCTTCTTTCTCTCCCAACGTACTCTCCCTTTCTCTCCCGTTTTCTTCAAAAGAAAAACAGTAAAGCACGTGAAAGGATTTTGCTTCCTCGGATCGAACAGGACCGTTTCTCTTCCTCCATCGACAACCGGTGTTTAATCTGTGGCTAAAAGGTACGCTCGAATCCGTGGTGTGCTTTATGATCGGTGATGCGTGTTGTTTTTCCCGGGTTTCGTCTTCCGCTTGATTTAGGGGTTCGATTCGGTGTCGAATCCAGTTTTCGGGGATCCGTTATTCCCTACATTGGTATCAGAGCCCTGTTTCACGTTTTTCCCGATCAATTCTCGTGTTTTTGATTGATTTTTCGCGAAATCCCTTCGGCCGTACGGAACCGGGCCAAAATCCCGACACCCAAGCGCTTTTCGGCCTTTTTTCCGAGTTTTCGTAAGTCAAAATAAAATTGTGATTGCATAGGAAGAAGTGCGACGTCGAGACGAGTCCGGCGATGTGTCGACCGCCGCCGGACGCCGCCGCACGCGCCCACACGCGCGGCTGGAAGGCGCTGCGTGTGGGCGTGACGCGCCCAAAGCGCTGGCATTGGCCCGGCGCGTGCGTGCGCACGCGCCGGTCGGCGAACCGGCGTGTGCACGCCAACGGCGGGCGAACCGGCACGCGCTGGTCCGCGGACTGACGCGTGACGTCACGTGATGACGTCACCGTGACGTCATCCAACGGTTGGTAACCGTTCGGATGACGTCACCGATGACGTCATCACCGACGTCGTTTGCCGGACGGTCACCGGCCGGCGACCCGACCCACCGGAGACCAAGGCACGTGGCAGGCACGTGCGGATGACGTCTGCGTGACGTCATCCCCCGCATGTGCGCGGCACGTGCGTCGGTCTGCGCGAGCGGTCCGACCGGCCCGACCGGTCCAACGACCGATGACCGTTGACCCGTTGACCGACGACCGTTGACCGTTGACTTTGACCGTTGACCGTTGACCCAAAAAAAAAAAAAAAAAGAGAAAAGAATGTGTTTCTTTTTCAATTAAGTCTATGTGGATTATAATGTGATCCCTTATTTGTTCTGCATTTGTTGCAGGAACTATGCCTCCCCTAAGGTTGCGCACACCTATTCGCGCGATTCTGGTGAACAAAAGGATAGGTCATCGAGTTGATAGGCGAGTGATCGATCATCGATGGGAAAGGGGTGACTTAATTGATGATGTCCTTGAAGTCAACAGGAAAATTCAACAGGTCATATGGAATGGTCGTCCTATGTCACGATCGAGATGGTGCAATTTTTCATAACCACTCTTCCACCGAATGGCAAGATGTGTTGAATCGCATATGGGATGTCAACGGAGCCGCTTCCTATAAGAAAATTGTGATGGATTTTGCAAACGAATATTACTTGTATTGTTTCAAGGGAAAAGATCAAGAAATTGAACAAAAGAGGATCTTTCCTTTCGTGTCTTTGACTTTGTATTAGTTGTATTGACTGATATATGTTAAGTATTATTTGTGGATATATTATGTAATGATTACTACCTAATTGTGTTAATTGAAAGCATTACTATTTTTTAATTGTATGTCAATTATCTCGCTTTCATTTATTGCTGGTTGTGGGTAATTAGTCAGGGTAGTTTTAGAAGTTTTTGTAGCTTCATAGAATTAATTTTGCATATGACAATCATATTAATGATAGTTTTAAGTTAGGATTTTTGGAGGATGATTGGAAACGAAGTGACCTTTTGATTTTAAAGCCTTACTTGAAATTATTCATTAATATGATGGGTCTATGTAAATAGGGATGCATAAATGATAGGCATTAATAATTCGTGCATATTTGTCTCGATTTGTTCGGATCAATGGCTTCTCGCAAAAGAGCATAGTTGCCGAGCTGAACAAAGGTGAAAAGCTCAATGGAGACAACTATGAGATTTGGCAAATGAAAATCCAGTATGTCTTTGGAAGAGCAAGAAGCACTTGAGGCTCTTGTCATGACCATGGAAGAACTCCGAAGAGGGAACCACCGCACAAAGACAAAAAGAAACAAAGAAGCTTTTTCTGCGTGGAAAAGAATGAACTCTCTAGCTCGCATCACGTTGTTGAGCAGCATGGAAAATGACGTCATGTGAGAGTTTCGACGTTTTGATAATGCCAAGGAATTGTGGGAGGCATTGGCAGCTAGATATGGTCATACTTCGGTGACTAGATCGGGGCGGCTCACTATCGGGTTTGACTCTTATAAGAAGCCTCATGGTCGACCATGAAGCAACATCTTAGAAAGATGTCAAACATGATAACGAGCTGAAAGATGCTGGCCATGTCCTCACAGATGAGCATCAAGTGCAAGCAGTGATTCGTTCCTTGCCTCAGAGTTGGGAGCATATGAAGGTGCACCTGACTCATAATGAAAATATCAAAACCTTTGAGGATGTGATGCGTCATCTTGAACTGGAAGAGGACTGCCTGTTGGCGGCTAAGCCGGATGCTGAACTCTATTATGCTGGTTCTAGCTCAAATGGAGCTTCGAGCTCCAAGCGTAAGCATCCTAACTGGTTGGATAAGGGGAAAGGCAAGGAAGAAGCAGGTCCTTCAGGGAAGAAACCCAAATTCAACCAACATGGAAAAGGGAAGCGTCCTCGCATGAAAAAGGTTGCAAGGGTGAAATGCTACAACTGTGACAAGAAGGGTCACTATGCTCGCGACTGTCGTGAGCCAAAGAAGGTATGCACCCCTTGTACTTTTCAGAACTTTACTTATGTGTCGAGTTCTGTGTTCCTAACTGAGTCTAATCCTTTGTGGACTGTGGATTCAGGAGCGACAGACCATGTAGCGAAGGATAGAGGATCCTTCGTGGAATTCCGACGAGTACCAACTGGAACTAAGTGGATCTATGTGGGAAACAACTCCAGAGCTGAAGTGAAAGGAATTGGTACATGCCAACTGAATATGCGTGGTGGACGCACCTTGTTTCTTCATGATGTATTGTATGCTCCGGAGATTCGTCGGAATTTAGTTTCGTATTAATGTTGGTTAAATTAGGTTTTAATATGAACTTCGTAGTAGAAGTGTGAATTTGTTTTTGGAGACAAATTACTATGGTTGTGGCTATTTTCTGGATGGTTTTATTGTATTAGATATTGATTATGTTAATGCTAATGTTTGTTATTCCCTTTTCACGTCTCCTAATAAATATGATAATGATGTGAATGTGTGGCATGCTAGACTTGGTCACATTGGCCAACAGCGTATGAATAGACTAGCCAAAGAGGGCTTGTTGGGCAATATTGAAAAAGTCGATTTGTCCATATGTAAGCATTGCCTAGAAGGGAAAACGACAAGGAAACCATTTGGAAAAGGAAAAAGAGCTGAATTTCCTCTGCATTTAATCCATTCGATGTCTCGTGGTCCAATGAATGTGAAAGGAAGGCATGGGGCTGTTTATTTCATCACCTTTATTGATGATTATACTCGATTCGGATATGTCTATTTGATTTCTCATAAGTCTGAAGCAATAAGTTGTTTCAAAAGGTTTATGAACCTGGTAGAGAATCAATTAGATAAGAAAATAAAAGCATTGAGATCCGATCGAGGTCGATAATATTTATCTGATGAGTTCAGAAAATTATGTGATGAAAAAGGAATAGAAAGACAGTTGTCTATTCCGTACACTCCTCAACAAAATGGTGTTGCGGAAAGAAGAAACAGAACCCTACTGGAAATGGTTAGATCCATGATGGCGCATGCTAACTTGCTTATCACCTTTTGGAGTGATGCATTGTTAACTGCTGCGTATATACTTAACCGGGTGCCTTCCAAATCAGTTGCTTCCACTCCATATGAGTTATGGACAGGTAGAAAATCGGACTTGAGTTTTCTTAAGCCATGGGGTTGTGCTGCCTATACACATGAGTCCTCTCACAAGTTTGGGAAATTTGGTCCCAGAGGAAAGAAGAGTATTTTCATAAGATACTCGGAACACTCGAAAGGGTATGTGTTCATTGGTGAGCAGGAAAGTGGGAGTATAACTGAATTTGAATCACGAGATGTTACATTCTTAGAGGATGAGTTTCCTAAAAAGGGCGAAATAGGGGAAGATCACTCCCTATTTGAGACCTTGGATCAAGACAATGATATTAGTGGAGTTCATCCAAGTGGGAGCATAATGGAGAATGATGTGCAAAGTGTACAATCTCCCATATGGCGAACAAGTCGCCAAAGTATTCCCCGTCGACGTTTTGACATTGAAGGGGAAACTTTTATGGTTGCTCCACAAGATGAGGATGAGCCAAGAAATATCAATGAGGCTCTTAATTGCCCTAGTAAAGAAAAATGGATTCATGCAATGGAAGAGGAAATTGAGTCAATGAAATCAAACCAAGTCTGGGAACTGGTTGATCTTCCAAAAGGACGCAGCTATTGGGAACAAATGGGTTCTCAAAATAAAGCGAAAGGCTGATGGCTCGATTGAAAGGCATAAGGCTCGCCTTGTGGCGAAGGGGTATAATCAACGGAAGGAATTGATTATGAAGATACGTTCTCTCCGTAGTGAGATTTACCTCGATTCGCATTATTACGGCAATAGTAGCTAGTCTGGATCTTGAGTTACATCAAATGGATGTAAAGACTGCTTTCCTCAATGGAGAATTAGAGGAAGAAATATATATGGAACAACCTACTGGTTTCATAGTGAAAGGCCAAGAAGAAAAAGTATGTCGACTTTTGAGGTCGATATATGGTCTTAAGCGAGTCATCAAGACAATGGTATATACGTTTTCATAATGCCATAGTGGCATATGATTTTACAATGATTGATGAGGATCATTGTGTATATATCAAAAGATCCAAGGATCAATTTGTGATCATATCATTATATGTTGATGATATACTGATTGCCGGAAGCAATATGAAGTTGGTTAATACTGTCAAGAGATGGTTGTCTTCTAACTTTGAGATGAAGGATATGGGTGAGGCTGCATACATTCTTGGAGTTAAGATTTCGAGAGATCGTTCGAAGAGATCGTTGTCTCTTTCGCAAGAAACCTATATATATATATATAAGGTTCTTGAACGATTTCGTATGCAAGACTGTAAACCCATAGACACTCCTATTGCAAAAGGTGAAGGATTGAGCCATAGACCGTGTCCAGGGACTCCACAAGAGAAGGAACAAATGAAACATGTTCCTTATGCTAGTGCTGTTGGGAGTTTGATGTATGCTATGATGTGTACAAGACCCGACATATGCTTTGCAGTTGGAATGATGAGTAGATACCAATCCAATCCAGGTCCAAGACATTGGAAAGCCGTCAAGAGAATACGAGGTATCGAAGGAACTGCTGATTTCAAGTTGAATTACCAAGGAAAGGATCTCGCGACTTGAAGGCTATTCGAGATGCTGATTGGGGAGGAGATTTAGATGAAAGAAAATCTACCTCGGATTTGCTTTCTTACTGAACAATGGCGCCATATCATGGAGCAAAGAAGAAGCAAACGTGCATAGCCTTGTCCACGATGGAAGCTGAGTTCGTGGCGTTATCGCGCGGTACAAGAAGGAGTTTGGCTTAAGAGATTTTTGGATCATTTAGGTGTTATTGAGAAAGCTGCAAATCCATTATTGGTTAATTGTGATAGCCAAGCAGCTATAGCGTACACCAAAGATCCAAAGTATCATGGCAAGACCAAACATACGAGATACCAAGTATAACTTTGTAAAAGATATGGTTGCACGAAAGGATGTGAACTTGCGTACATATCTACGCATAGAATGGTAGCAGATCCTATGACAAAGCCAATACCTAGAGATGTGTTTTGTGGTCATGTAAAATCTCTAGGATTGCGTAGAGTCGATGTACTTGAATTGTAATTTCCCGAGTTGTTCACATTTATGAAATTTTGTTTTTCATTGATTAATGCCTATGAACCTTAGTATGATCTTTATGCATCTTAATGCTCGGTGCATTATTTTAAGTTGAGAAGTATGTCGGACAGATATAAGATTAGCCCACTCACACGGGTAATCGCCTGCGATTTCTTGTGTGATAAATAGAGATGAGACTGTTTTTAAGCTTATTATCTAGGTGATAATCGAAAGCGCAAGCTTAAAATACGTATGTCGCCTTAACTGAGTGTTAAGATGAGGACATAATACTAAAGATGTCTGAAAGTAAAATACCCCACACATTTTACTTTATCTGTCTAAGATGCCAGATGTGAGTTCTGATGAATTTTGTAAATGAGTAGATACGTGAACTCGAGTTAGACATTGGGTATGTCTGAACTATCATCTGTACGGTATTGAAAGGTATAGACATACGATCCATGGGAAAGGAGTTAATACCGTAATACGTATTTCATACTACGTATGCATGAGACGACCAATAAGAGTGGCAAAAAGTTTGATCTCAACTTTTATGACGTGTGAGACTCTTGAGGAAAAGAGTTCCTCAAATTTAAAGTCCCCTCAGGACTCTTACTTATTCTCAAGATTTCTATTTAGTGTTTGCTATCTTAGGGTGTTGCCAATGGTCATGAGATGATTCGATCTAATGGGACATTTCTAGAAAAGCAAGCTGAACTGAAATTGAGAGTTTGAAGGAAAGAGGAAGATCGATTTTGGAGAATCACATTGTAGTTTTGTATTCACTGGTCGACCAATTATAACTGTCTTTGTGATAATTATAATTGTGAATACAATATATATATCATGTTTAAAAGAGATCAAGGGAGATATAAATGTGATCGATCGATCTAGGGTACTGCATACTAAATCTACTCGGAGTGTAGTGCCCATTATGAGCTGCTATATATTCTTAACAAATGTATATCAACGAGCTCTCAAAGTATGCTGGTCGCACGGATTATTCACCGATATGAATGTTGAAGAGAGGTAAAGAGAATACTGTTCGGCCCACCATGTGCGAGTGGGAGATGAAGGCTTTATTGGTTTTTGGGCTTAAGGCCCATCCGCCCAAGTTGGGCCCAGGAAGCCCGACCCACGGGAATATGGCCCGTGGAAGGGGAGAGGTATAAAAGGGAGGAGAGAGAGAGAGAAATAGACACTGTTTTATTTTACGTACGTCTTCTTTCTCTCCCAACGTACTCTCCTTTTCTCTCCCGTTTTCTTCAAAAGAAAAACAGTGAAGCACGTGAAAGGATTTCGCTTCCTCGGATCGAACAGGACCGTTTCTCTTCCTCCATCGACAACCGGTGTTTAATCTGTGGCTAAAAGGTACGCTCGAATCCGTGGTGTGCTTTAGGATCGGTGATGCGTGTTGTTTTTCCCGGGTTTCGTCTTCCGCTTGATTTAGGGGTTCGATTCGGTGTCGAATCCAGTTTTCGGGGATCCGTTATTCTCTACAAAAATTGATGCGGTCTATGTACTTCAAAAATGTCGGAGGACTGAGTGCCATTGCAAATGGAGTGCATCTAATTAAGTTTGCCCTTGCTAGGATCATCTTCCTTGCTCTGTACTTGTACAATTCCTGAAATTAAAGGTACTATCCTTTCATTGGTTTTGATCTAATATTTGGTCGTGAAATAAGTGGAAAGAAAAAGCAGACAGAAGTTCAGAAACTGAACGCAAGAGATTGTGATATTGTGCGGCTGATGAATCAGCCATAGCAAGATTGGACTGAGGTAACCATAACCAATTTTCTATAGTACTCAATAGAGAAAAAATAAATAACGAAAAACTGGACATTTAACTTGCCTATATGTTTTGAGAATATGTTTCAACGAGAAGATGGGCATACAGTTCTGTTGTATGTTGCTGACTAACGTTGGCAAAAAAGAAGTAACTTGCGAAATCGTTATTGCTGATGTGGACATAATATAGACACTTTCTTAGATGAGATGCAGCTCTCTCATCTCCTAAAATCTTCACAATTTCTGAGACCAAGTACTAAGACCAAGTACTGGTGATGCCTCAGTTGATCAGTAAATGTTGTTTCCCTGTAAAAAGGACATATATGAAGAACCTATGTGCAATCAATCGAGGAACCAATCTAATCAAGAAACTTGATCAGTCACTTGTATGAACTATACCAATTACTTCCCAGTTCTATCAAGAATTCCAGCACCACCAGAGGTGTAATTGACACCTGAAGTATATCTCTACCACTTGCATTTGCATATGGGGGGATGAATTTGTCAAAGCCCAAATAACTGCTCTGCAATAAAAAGAGTTATAGCTAGATGTGAGATCATGCTCATTTTTCAATTTACTTAACTGAAAAATCAGCTACACAAGTAGAATTAGAGCTTTTAACTGTGAAAGTTAGGACTAGAATTAGAGAACCTTTGCAATATGCATGAACATTTCCATTTTTGTCTTGTTTATTATGCTTCTTTTCGGGTAAAATTTTCTCTTTCTGAAACAAGAACGTTCTATTCCTCTCACCTTGACCTCCAAAGTAATATCATCAGGAAACAATCTGATTACCCAGGATGTCGACCAAATTCTGATCTTGGTGAACCTTCCGGTTGGTCTGGTGGGAAAATTGATCCCATATGGTTCATAGTTAGCTTCAGCAGTAGTAGCAAGGTTGCTGTTATTGCCATTGTCATTGAAGGAGTTCCCGAACACAAAAAAAAAAAACTGGGCACCAAAGGCTTTGCCAGGAGCTGCTTGAGGGCCAGCAATAACACAAATATCAACGATTTGTGGTTGGATTAAAATGCTATTTTCTCATAGAAAGTAGAACTAAATGAGAAAGAAAAGTTACGTAAAGAATTTGGTGAAAGATTTAGCAAGGGAAGCAAAGATAAGTGAAGAAGTTAAAATCTATGAGCTGCCATATATATGAGGAGGAGTTAAAAAAAAAAATAAGGGGAAGAAAATCTCAAAGTTGGCATAGTTGGTAAGGGCATTAAGGAACTCCCTATTCGAAAAGAGGAATTTTTTTTTTTTTTTTTGTAGTATGAAAATAGAAGATTACTTATTCAAATATCACTCATGCAAGCTGTTTCAGGCGAGAGTCACTTGCATGAGCGAAAGGTCTTTTGGACTTGGTTTATGGGGCTTGAAGTTTAAACCACGGGTTGGAAACCTCTGAGTTTTTATACACATATCCTGGGATGGTGAAAAGATAAAAAAGTAAAGAAAAAGTTTCCTCGTGAAGTAACACCAAAGTAGCTAGCTAATGCACAAGTAATGATTTAGGTTCTTTCTTGTTCTTTTTGTTTGGCCATACCCTAATAATTTACAGCTAGCCAATTTGCCAAACCTCTAAAGACTGCCAAAAAAGCTACAGGTAAAGAAGACACATACTTTCAGTCAAGAAAGCTAGTTAATTAAGTAGTTACTGCAAGAATTACCATTACCAAATTCGGTGGGAAATAAACATGACAGTGATTAGGTCAACCGATCACTACTTTAGTTAGCAGCCCTTCCTATTCTTGACAAGGTGGCCAAAATATGTATTGGGAGAAATATTACTAATATGGGCAATTTAATCAAGCATTACAGTCAATTTGGCCAAAAATTAATAACAAGCATTAAAAACTTTAACACCTAGTGTTGGCGCGTTGAATGATTTTCGGTTAAAAAATTAGAGGTTGCCTATTAAATCTTACCCACTGCATGCAAAATGTTCTGGTTTAATGTCACCTACACAGCCCAAAGAACTGGACTTAATCAGTTCAAGGTGCTTGCAAAATATTCCATCAATTTTAAGATAACGAGCCCTCTATGCTCTTGGCCCTAGATCATCTAAAAGCATTAAAAAAATTTGGCCATAAAATAAAAGCATAAAGGGTTGACAGTGTCTTGTTCGGGTTATTTCGATTCTGCCATCCTAAACATTGACCAATACGAGTTGGATCTAAGTTCGAATCGTGCGAATGTCGGATCATCTCCGATTTTCCTTATTGCATGGTTATAATGCTCGGTTGCATGTTCTTTCAGCTATGATTCGAGCTTGGGTGCCATCGGGTCGGAATTTTATACTCTAAATTGTCAAGCCTTTATTCTACTTAACATGACTACTTATTCTGCCTTATATCGCACTATTTCAATACAACGTATCTTCGGATGAGTTTAATTAATTGTGAATGATCATACAAATTTGCAAAATACGAGATAATGACCGAGAACATCTACATCATTCCAAAAATAAAAAAGTGGAAATTGTCACGCCCCGATCCTCCAAGCACATGCCCATCCCTCTGTGGTCGATTAAATAGTGACGTTCCATGATGTATCACTAACCCATTCATTTTAATGCGCATGCGGAAGCGAATAATAAGTCCACAGACAACAATAAGATGTGATAGAAAAGTAGAGCCATAAAATTTTCAAATCACAACATACTTGTATATACATATATCAAGCTATGTCATATGACAATACCAGTATATAAAAACAAGGTTTGTAAAACAAGGGGTTTCATAAAACAAGGTCTGCAATTCAAGACAGTTGTGAGGTAGGAATCCACCTCATATTCGTCCCACCAACTTGTTCTTAAGGATTTTATAAAATGTCGGACTACAAAACAAAATAGATATAGAAGGTGGTTTATTGGCTTTGCTTGGGGAGGAGGGATGGCGGTGCATCCGCGCCTCGGTCCCCGGATGTGCGTGAGCATGGGAAGGAGGGATGGCAGTGCGTCCGTGCCTCGATCCTCAGACGTGTCAGAACGTGCGCCCCTCGGTGTCTTACTTTTGTTAGTTGCATCCACCATAATACCAAACTTAACAAGCTCAGCATCTTTACTTGTAACCAAAGCATCTAATTTTTCCATAACTTCAGTTGCTTCTGAAGGTGAATATGGTCTGCATGGTGGATGAGATTCCTTAGAAGTTCCAAAGGAAAAAACATAAATTGCTCGCTGCATTGTCAAAGTAGGGTCATGTTGCTTTCACCATGAGGTATTTTTTCTTCTGCATCCAGGAGTGCATTTTCTTTTTCTTACAACGGTTTTAATGACCTCATTGTAGTCCTCTTTCGTCACTTTCAATGCAGAGGCTTCTCTCTTCCTCCCATACTTCTTATCCACTGGGAGGTTGGATAACGCAGCTGACACTTTACATTCTCTTCCCTCACTGAATGTCCCATGTTCAACATTCTCCTCTTGTCCAGAGAAAGATAGTTGGTGTAGACAAATTCTTTTCCAATGCCTGCACTCTCGGATTGTGCTTGCTTCCCCTAAGCTTAGCCTCTTTCTCTCTCATCACCATGACAAAAAAACTACGTTTATGAACACAGCAATCATCATTGAGAGCTTGACCTTTGCAGGAGCAATTACCTTCCATTGATACTTTATCAGAACTGATATTCATGCCATAAACTTCATATGCTGTCTATGAATCGGACCAAGACCATCCTTTGAATTGAAAAGTATCACATATGTTTCCCCCTAATACTTCTTCAGGTTTCATAGTATCACTAATTGTATGAGCCTGACTAACTTGATGCGATTTATGACTTCTTTCAATTTCCAACTTATCTTGAGTATCCTTTGACTCTTCTCTTAGCTCTTTTGCAGTATTCTCAGCTTC